>WAEK01000022.1:0-602500 GCA_011634665.1 Mortierella sp. BCC40632
CCGCCGTCCTCCAAACCGCCAAGCCCCGAGCCCTTTGGTGGCATTATCGATGCTGAAGTGTCCCATTTTGCCGATAGCTATGAAAAGTATTTCTGTCTTACCCGGCTCTCCAGAATCTTTTGGGTTCGTACTTGCCCTCGCCTTTCTTGGTGGCGCACATCTGATTCGAATTGGCACCCCTTTCCGCCTTCGTTTGTTGGTTCACGCCTCCTGATGATGCTGTCCACGCTGCTCGTTTAAAGTTGGAAAATCTGATTCAAGAAAAAAAGAGGCGTCGCTGAATATCAAATGAGTTCAGAAAGATACCTTCTCCATCCAAAAAGAACGAAGGTCCTTCACTTTCCCGGTTTTCTTCGTGGCCTCGATCCGAAACCCTAAACAGGGTTCGACTACAGCGGCAAGACCCTTGAAAAAGTTAATCACCGAGTCGTGCATCAAAGCATCTGTCAAGCAGAAACGACCTGATCTCTTCCCCAATCTAAGGCCGAAAACCGGCACCGGATTGTCCAAGCGTTGTGCGGCATCATTAACAGGATTCCAAGAGAGTCAAGACTTCACCCACTGGGAGACCCCTGGGCACGCCACAAAGCCAGGATGCTTTGGGAAGGTCGTCGGGAGTGCTGACATGTCTATTTAAGGCCGAAAACCGGCACCGGATTGTCCAAGCGACGACAGCTGGCGGCCTAAATCCGTCCTTTGCTTGTCGTCCTTGACGCCATGCAAGATCATTTAAGCACCTCTCTTACTCTCTGTCCTATTTTGATGATGCCATCCTGGAATGACTTTGAATGAGTGCTTAAAATGTGGGGATGAAGTGGAAGAAGTCAGGGGAAAGATCATTTTTTTTTTTTTTTTTGCGGCTGGCTGAGAGAAGGGCAGTGTTGTGCGGCATCATTAACAGGATTCCAAGAGAGTCAAGACTTCACCCACTGGGAGACCCCCTGGGCACGCCACAAAGCCAGGATGCTTTGGGAAGGTCGTCGGGAGTGCTGACATGTCTATTTAAGGCCGAAAACCGGCACCGGATTGTCCAAGCGACGACAGCTGGCGGCTAAAATCCGTCCTTTGCTTTGTCGTCAGCCATTTGACGCCATGCGCACCATTTCTTACTTTTCTATTTTGTGAATTTTGATGATGACGCCAGGAATGACTTTGAATGATAGCTTAAAATGTGGGAATGAAGATCAGAGGAATTTGAGAGAAGGGCAGTGTTGTGCGGCATCATTAACAGGATTCCAAGAGAGTCAAGACTTCACCCACTGTCCTATTTTTTTTGGGAAGGTCGTCGGGAGTGCTGACATGTCTATTTCCTGCTTGGAATGACGCCATGCAAGATCATTTAAGCACCTCTCTTACTTTCTGTCCTATTTTGTTGATGATGCCATCCTGGAATGACTTTGAATGAGTGCTTAAAATGTGGGGATGAATGTGGAAGAAGTCAGGGGAAAGATCACATTTTTTTTTTTTTTTTTTTTTCCGGGCTGGCTGAGAGAAGGGCAGTGTTGTGCGGCATCATTAACAGGATTCCAAGAGAGTCAAGACTTCACCCACTGGGAGACCCCTGGGCACGCCACAAAGCCAGGATGCTTTGGGAAGGTCGTCGGGAGTGCTGACATGTCTATTTAAGGCCGAAAACCGGCACCGGATTGTCCAAGCGACGACAGCTGGCGGCCTAAATCCGTCCTTTGCTTGTCGTCCTTGACGCCATGCAAGATCATTTAAGCACCTCTCTTACTCTCTGTCCTATTTTTGATGATGCCATCCTGGAATGACTTTGAATGAGTGCTTAAAATGTGGGGATGAAGTGGAAGAAGTCAGGGGAAAGATCATTTTTTTTTTTTTTTTTTTTGCGGCTGGCTGAGAGAAGGGCAGTGTTGTGCGGCATCATTAACAGGATTCCAAGAGAGTCAAGACTTCACCCACTGGGAGACCCCTGGGCACGCCACAAAGCCAGGATGCTTTTGGGAAGGTCGTCGAGGAGTGTGACATGCTGACATGTCTATTTAAGGCCGAAAACCGGCACCGGATTGTCCAAGCGACGACAGCTGGCGGCCTAAATCCGTCCTTTGCTTGTCGTCCTTGACGCCATGCAAGATCATTTAAGCACTTTTCTCTTTTTTCTGTCCTATTTTGATGATGCCATCCTGGAATGACTTTGAATGAGTGCTTAAAAATGGGGATGAAGTGGAGGAAGTCAGAGGAAAGACCACATTTTTTTTTTTTTTTTTTGCGGCTGGCTGAGAGAAGGGCAGTGTTGTGCGGCATCATTAACAGGATTCCAAGAGAGTCAAGACTTCACCCACTGGGAGACCCCTGGGCACGCCACAAAGCCAGGATGCTTTGGGAAGGTCGTCGGGAGTGCTGACATGTCTATTTAAGGCCGAAAACCGGCACCGGATTGTCCAAGCGACGACAGCTGGCGGCCTAAATCCGTCCTTTGCTTGTCGTCCTTGACGCCATGCAAGATCATTTAAGCACCTCTTTCTCTTTTACTCTCTGTCCTATTTTGATGATGCCATCCTGGAATGACTTTGAATGAGTGCTTAAAAATGTGGGGATGAAGTGGAGGAAGTCAGAGGAAAGACCACATTTTTTTTTTTTTTTTTTTTGCGGCTGGCTGAGAGAAGGGCAGTGTTGTGCGGCATCATTAACAGGATTCCAAGAGAGTCAAGACTTCACCCACTGGGAGACCCCTGGGCACGCCACAAAGCCAGGATGCTTTGGGAAGGTCGTCGGGGAGTATTTGACATGTCTATTTAAGGCCGAAAACCGGCACCGGATTGTCCAAGCGACGACAGCTGGCGGCCTAAATCCGTCCTTTGCTTGTCGTCCTTGACGCCATGCAAGATCATTTAAGCACCTCTCTTACTCTCTGTCCTATTTTGATGATGCCATCCTGGAATGACTTTGAATGAGTGCTTAAAATGTGGGGATGAAGTGGAAGAAGTCAGGGGAAAGATCACATTTTTTTTTTTTTTATTTTTTTCTTTGCGGCTCAGAGGAAAGACCACATTTTTTTTTTTTTTGCGGCTGGCTGAGAGAAGGGCAGTGTTGTGCGGCATCATTAACAGGATTCCAAGAGAGTCAAGACTTCACCCACTGGGGAGACCCCTGGGCACGCCACAAAGCCAGGATGCTTTTGGGAAGGTCGTCGGGAGTGCTGACATGTCTATTTAAGGCCGAAAACCGGCACCGGATTGTCCAAGCGACGACAGCTGGCGGCCTAAATCCGTCCATTTTTTTTTTGCTTGTCGTCCTTGACGCCATGCAAGATCATTTAAGCACCTCTCTTACTCTCTGTCCTATTTTGATGATGCCATCCTGGAATGACTTTGAATGAGTCCTATTTTAAAATGTGGGGATGAAGTGGAAGAAGTGGAAGAAGGGAAAGATCACATTTTTTTTTTTTTTTTTTGCGGCTGGCTGAGAGAAGGGCAGTGTTGTGCGGCATCATTAACAGGATTCCAAGAGAGTCAAGACTTCACCCACTGGGAGACCCCTGGGCACGCCACAAAGCCAGGATGCTTTGGGAAGGTCGTCGGGAGTGCTGACATGTCTATTTAAGGCCGAAAACCGGCACCGGATTGTCCAAGCGACGACAGCTGGCGGCCTAAATCCGTCCTTTGCTTGTCGTCCTTGACGCCATGCAAGATCATTTAAGCACCTCTCTTACTCTCTGTCCTATTTTGATGATGCCATCCTGGAATGACTTTGAATGAGTGCTTAAAATGTGGGGATGAAGTGGAAGAAGTCAGGGGAAAGATCACATTTTTTTTTTTTTTTTTGCGGCTGGCTGAGAGAAGGGCAGTGTTGTGCGGCATCATTAACAGGATTCCAAGAGAGTCAAGACTTCACCCACTGGGAGACCCCTGGGCACGCCACAAAGCCAGGATGCTTTGGGAAGGTCGTCGGGAGTGCTGACATGTCTATTTAAGGCCGAAAACCGGCACCGGATTGTCCAAGCGACGACAGCTGGCGGCCTAAATCCGTCCTTTTGCTTGTCGTCCTTGACGCCATGCAAGATCATTTAAGCACCCATTTTTTTCTCTTACTCTCTGTCCTATTTTGATGATGCCATCCTGGAATGACTTTGAATGAGTGCTTAAAATGTCTATTTAAGGCCGAAAACCGGGGGATGAAGTGGAGGAAGTCAGGGGAAAGATCACATTTTTTTTTTTTTTTTTTGCGGCTGGCTGGAGAGAAGGGCAGTGTTGTGCGGCATCATTAACAGGATTCCAAGAGAGTCAAGACTTCACCCACTGGGAGACCCCTGGGCACGCCACAAAGCCAGGATGCTTTGGGAAGGTCGTCGGGAGTGCTGACATGTCTATTTAAGGCCGAAAACCGGCACCGGATTGTCCAAGCGACGACGACAGCTGGCGGCCTAAATCCGTCCTTTGCTTGTCGTCCTTGACGCCATGCAAGATCATTTAAGCACCTCTCTTACTCTCTGTCCTATTTTGATGATGCCATCCTGGAATGACTTTGAATGAGTGCTTAAAATGTGGGGATGAAGTGGAAGAAGTCAGGGGAAAGATCACATTTTTTTTTCTTTGCGGCTGGCTGAGAGAAGGGCAGTGTTGTGCGGCATCATTAACAGGATTCCAAGAGAGTCAAGACTTCACCCACTGGGAGACCCCTGGGCACGCCACAAAGCCAGGATGCTTTGGGAAGGTCGTCGGGAGTGCTGACATGTCTATTTAAGGCCGAAAACCGGCACCGGATTGTCCAAGCGACGACAGCTGGCGGCCTAAATCCGTCCTTTGCTTGTCGTCCTTGACGCCATGCAAGATCATTTAAGCACCTCTCTTACTCTCTGTCCTATTTTGATGATGCCATCCTGGAATGACTTTTGAATGAGTGCTTAAAATGTGGGGATGAAGTGGAGGAAGTCAGAGGAAAGACCACATTTTTTTTTTTTTTTTTGCGGCTGGCTGAGAGAAGGGCAGTGTTGTGCGGCATCATTAACAGGATTCCAAGAGAGTCAAGACTTCACCCACTGGGAGACCCCTGGGCACGCCACAAAGCCAGGATGCTTTGGGAAGGTCGTCGGGAGTGCTGACATGTCTATTTAAGGCCGAAAACCGGCACCGGATTGTCCAAGCGACGACAGCTGGCGGCCTAAATCCGTCCTATGCTTGTCATCCATGACGCCATGCAAGATCATTTAAGCACCTCTCTTACTATCTGTCCTATTTTGATGATGCCATCCTGGAATGACTTTGAATGAGTGCTTAAAATGTGGGGATGAAGTGGAGGAAGTCAGAGGAAAGACCACATTTTTTTTTTTTTGCGGCTGGCTGAGAGAAGGGCAGTGTTGTGCGGCATCATTAACAGGATTCCAAGAGAGTCAAGACTTCACCCACTGGGAGACCCCTGGGCACGCCACAAAGCCAGGATGCTTTGGGAAGGTCGTCGGGAGTGCTGACATGTCTATTTAAGGCCGAAAACCGGCACCGGATTGTCCAAGCGACGACAGCTGGCGGCCTAAATCCGTCCTTTGCTTGTCGTCCTTGACGCCATGCAAGATCATTTAAGCACCTCTCTTTCTTTTTTCTGTCCTATTTTGATGATGCCATCCTGGAATGACTTTGAATGAGTGCTTAAAATGTGGGGATGAAGTGGAGGAAGTCAGAGGAAAGACCACATTTTTTTTTTTTTTGCGGCTGGCTGAGAGAAGGGCAGTGTTGTGCGGCATCATTAACAGGATTCCAAGAGAGTCAAGACTTCACCCACTGGGAGACCCCTGGGCACGCCACAAAGCCAGGATGCTTTGGGAAGGTCGTCGGGAGTGCTGACATGTCTATTTAAGGCCGAAAACCGGCACCGGATTGTCCAAGCGACGACAGCTGGCGGCCTAAATCCGTCCTTTGCTTGTCGTCCTTGACGCCATGCAAGATCATTTAAGCACCTCTCTTTTTTTCTGTCCTTTTTTGATGATGCCATCCTGGAATGACTTTGAATGAGTGCTTAAAATGTGGGGATGAAGTGGAAGAAGTCAGGGGAAAGATCACTTTTTTTTTTTTTTTTGCGGCTGGCTGAGAGAAGGGCAGTGTTGTGCGGCATCATTAACAGGATTCCAAGAGAGTCAAGACTTCACCCACTGGGAGACCCCTGGGCACGCCACAAAGCCAGGATGCTTTGGGAAGGTCGTCGGGAGTGCTGACATGTCTATTTAAGGCCGAAAACCGGCACCGGATTGTCCAAGCGACGACAGCTGGCGGCCTAAATCCGTCCTTTTGCTTGTCGTCCTTGACGCCATGCAAGATCATTTAAGCACCTCTTTTACTCTCTGTCCTATTTTGATGATGCCATCCTGGAATGACTTTGAATGAGTGCTTAAAATGTGGGGATGAAGTGGAAGAAGTCAGGGGAAAGATCACATTTTTTTTTTTTTTTTTTTTTTGCGGCTGGCTGAGAGAAGGGCAGTGTTGTGCGGCATCATTAACAGGATTCCAAGAGAGTCAAGACTTCACCCACTGGGAGACCCCTGGGCACGCCACAAAGCCAGGATGCTGCTTTGGGAAGGTCGTCGGGAGTGCTGACATGTCTATTTAAGGCCGAAAACCGGCACCGGATTGTCCAAGCGACGACAGCTGGCGGCCTAAATCCGTCCTTTGCTTGTCGTCCTTGACGCCATGCAAGATCATTTAAGCACCTCTCTTACTCTCTGTCCTATTTTGATGATGCCATCCTGGAATGACTTTGAATGAGTGCTTAAAATGTGGGGATGAAGTGGAAGAAGTCAGGGGAAAGATCACATTTTTTTTTCTTTGCGGCTGGCTGAGAGAAGGGCAGTGTTGTGCGGCATCATTAACAGGATTCCAAGAGAGTCAAGACTTCACCCACTGGGAGACCCCTGGGCACGCCACAAAGCCAGGATGCTTTGGGAAGGTCGTCGGGAGTGCTGACATGTCTATTTAAGGCCGAAAACCGGCACCGGATTGTCCAAGCGACGACAGCTGGCGGCCTAAATCCGTCCTTTGCTTGTCATCCATGACGCCATGCAAGATCATTTAAAGAACCTCTCTTTCTATTTTTCTGTCCCTTTTTTGATGATGCCATCCTGGAATGACTTTGAATGAGTGCTTAAAATGTGGGGATGAAGTGGAAGAAGTCAGGGAAAAAGATCACATTTTTTTTTTTTTTTTTTTGCGGCTGGCTGAGAGAAGGGCAGTGTTGTGCGGCATCATTAACAGGATTCCAAGAGAGTCAAGACTTCACCCACTGGGAGACCCCTGGGCACGCCACAAAGCCAGGATGCTTTTGGGAAGGTCGTCGGGAGTGCTGACATGTCTATTTAAGGCCGAAAACCGGCACCGGATTGTCCAAGCGACGACAGCTGGCGGCCTAAATCCGTCCTATGCTTGTCATCCATGACGCCATGCTGACGCCATGCAAGATCATTTAAGCACCTCTCTTACTCTCTGTCCTATTTTGATGATGCCATCCTGGAATGACTTTGAATGAGTGCTTAAAATGTGGGGATGAAGTGGAAGAAGTCAGGGGAAAGATCACATTTTTTTTTTTTCTGGCTGGAGAGAAGGGCAGTGTTGTGCGGCATCATTAACAGGATTCCAAGAGAGTCAAGACTTCACCCACTGGGAGACCCCTGGGCACGCCACAAAGCCAGGATGCTTTGGGAAGGTCGTCGGGAGTGCTGACATGTCTATTTAAGGCCGAAAACCGGCACCGGATTGTCCAAGCGACGACAGCTGGCGGCCTAAATCCGTCCTTTGCTTGTCGTCCTTGACGCCATGCAAGATCATTTAAGCACCTCTCTTACTCTCTGTCCTATTTTGATGATGCCATCCTGGAATGACTTTGAATGAGTGCTTAAAATGTGGGGATGAAGTGGAAGAAGTCAGGGAAAGATCACATTTTTTTTTCTTTGCGGCTGGCTGAGAGAAGGGCAGTGTTGTGCGGCATCATTAACAGGATTCCAAGAGAGTCAAGACTTCACCCACTGGGAGACCCCTGGGCACGCCACAAAGCCAGGATGCTTTGGGAAGGTCGTCGGGAGTGCTGACATGTCTATTGCTGACATGTCTATTTAAGGCCGAAAACCGGCACCGGATTGTCCAAGCGACGACAGCTGGCGGCCTAAATCCGTCCATTTTTTTTGCTTGTCGTCCTTGACGCCATGCAAGATCATTTAAGCACCTCTCTTACTTTTGTCCTATTTTGATGATGCCATCCTGGAATGACTTTGAATGAGTGCTTAAAATGTGGGGATGAAGTGGAAGAAGTCAGGGGAAAGATCACATTTTTTTTTTTTTTTGCGGCTGGCTGAGAGAAGGGCAGTGTTGTGCGGCATCATTAACAGGATTCCAAGAGAGTCAAGACTTCACCCACTGGGAGACCCCTGGGCACGCCACAAAGCCAGGATGCTTTTGGAAGGTCGTCGGGAGTGCTGACATGTCTATTTAAGGCCGAAAACCGGCACCGGATTGTCCAAGCGACGACAGCTGGCGGCCTAAATCCGTCCTATGCTTGTCATCCATGACGCCATGCAAGATCATTTAAGCACCTCTCTTACTCTCTCTGTCCTATTTTGATGATGCCATCCTGGAATGACTTTGAATGAGTGCTTAAAATGTGGGGATGAAGTGGAAGAAGTCAGGGGAAAGATCACATTTTTTTTTTTTTGCGGCTGGCTGAGAGAAGGGCAGTGTTGTGCGGCATCATTAACAGGATTCCAAGAGAGTCAAGACTTCACCCACTGGGAGACCCCTGGGCACGCCACAAAGCCAGGATGCTTTGGGAAGGTCGTCGGGAGTGCTGACATGTCTATTTAAGGCCGAAAACCGGCACCGGATTGTCCAAGCGACGACAGCTGGCGGCCTAAATCCGTCCTTTGCTTGTCGTCCTTGACGCCATGCAAGATCATTTAAGCACCTCTCTTACTCTCTGTCCTATTTTGATGATGCCATCCTGGAATGACTTTGAATGAGTGCTTAAAATGTGGGGATGAAGTGGAAGAAGTCAGGGGAAAGAAGACATTTTTTTTTTTTTTTTTGCGGCTGGCTGAGAGAAGGGGCAGTGTTGTGCGGCATCATTAACAGGATTCCAAGAGAGTCAAGACTTCACCCACTGGGGAGACCCCTGGGCACGCCACAAAGCCAGGATGCTTTGGGAAGGTCGTCGGGAGTGCTGACATGTCTATTTAAGGCCGAAAACCGGCACCGGATTGTCCAAGCGACGACGACAGCTGGCGGCCTAAATCCGTCCTTTGCTTGTCGTCCTTGACGCCATGCAAGATCATTTAAGCACCTCTCTTACTCTCTGTCCTATTTTGATGATGCCATCCTGGAATGACTTTGAATGAGTGCTTAAAATGTGGGGATGAAGTGGAAGAAGTCAGGGGAAAGATCATTTTTTTTTTTTTTTTTTTTTTGCGGCTGGCTGAGAGAAGGGCAGTGTTGTGCGGCATCATTAACAGGATTCCAAGAGAGTCAAGACTTCACCCACTGGGAGACCCCTGGGCACGCCACAAAGCCAGGATGCTTTGGGAAGGTCGTCGGGAGTGCTGACATGTCTATTTTAAGGCCGAAAACCGGCACCGGATTGTCCAAGACGACGACAGCTGGCGGCCTAAATCCGTCCTTTGCTTGTCGTCCTTGACGCCATGCAAGATCATTTAAGCACCTCTCTTACTCTCTGTCCTATTTTTTGATGATGCCATCCTGGAATGACTTTGAATGAGTGCTTAAAATGTGGGGATGAAGTGGAGGAAGTCAGAGGAAAGACCACATTTTTTTTTTTTTTTTTTGCGGCTGGCTGAGAGAAGGGCAGTGTTGTGCGGCATCATTAACAGGATTCCAAGAGAGTCAAGACTTCACCCACTGGGAGACCCCTGGGCACGCCACAAAGCCAGGATGCTTTGGGAAGGTCGTCGGGTCGACCGGGAGTGCTGACATGTCTATTTAAGGCCGAAAACCGGCACCGGATTGTCCAAGCGACGACAGCTGGCGGCCTAAATCCGTCTTTGCTTGTCGTCCATGACTTTTTCTATTTTTTGTCCTATTTTGTTGATGCCATCCTGGAATTGGAAGAAGTCCGGCTGGCTGAGAGAAGGGCACGCCAGGATGAAGACTTCACCTTTTCAAATTTTTTGAACACCGGATTGTTTTGACGACAGCTCTCTTACCCAGGATCTGTCGTTGATTTTGAACATTTAGCTATTTTTGTCCTATTTTGATGATGGAATGACTTTGAATGAGTGCTTAAAATGTGGGGATGAAGTGGAAGAATGATTTTTTTTTTTTTTTTTTTGCGGCTGGCTGAGAGAAGGGCAGTGTTGTGCGGCATCATTAACAGGATTCCAAGAGAGTCAAGACTTCACCCACTGGGAGACCCCTGGGCACGCCACAAAGCCAGGATGCTTTGGGAAGGGTCGTCGGGAGTGCTGACATGTCTATTTAAGGCCGAAAACCGGCACCGGATTGTCCAAGCGACGACAGCTGGCGGCCTAAATCCGTCCTTTGCTTGTCGTCCTTGACGCCATGCAAGATCATTTAAGCACCTCTCTTACTCTCTGTCCTATTTTGATGATGCCATCCTGGAATGACTTTGAATGACTTTTTGAGGCTTAAAATGTGGGATGAAGTGGAAGAAGTCAGGGGAAAGATCACATTTTTTTTTTTTTTTTGCGGCTGGCTGAGAGAAGGGCAGTGTTGTGCGGCATCATTAACAGGATTCCAAGAGAGTCAAGACTTCACCCACTGGGAGACCCCCCTGGGCACGCCACAAAGCCAGGATGCTTTTGGGAAGGTCGTCGGGAGTGCTGACATGTCTATTTAAGGCCGAAAACCGGCACCGGATTGTCCAAGCGACGACAGCTGGCGGCCTAAATCCGTCCTTTGCTTGTCGTCCTTGACGCCATGCAAGATCATTTAAGCACCTTTTTTTTCTGTCCTATTTTGATGATGCCATCCCTGGAATGACTTTGAATGAGTGCTTAAAATGTGGGGATGAAGTGGAAGAAGTCAGAGGGAAAGATCACATTTTTTTTTTTTTTTTTTTGCGGCTGGCTGAGAGAAGGGCAGTGTTGTGCGGCATCATTAACAGGATTCCAAGAGAGTCAAGACTTCACCCACTGGGAGACCCCTGGGCACGCCACACTAAGCCAGGATGCTTTGGGAAGGTCGTCGGGGGAGTGCTGACATGTCTATTTAAGGCCGAAAACCGGCACCGGATTGTCCAAGCGACGACAGCTGGCGGCCTAAATCCGTCCTCCTTTGCTTGTCGTCCTTGACGCCATGCAAGATCATTTAAGCACCTCTCTTACTCTCTGTCCTATTTTGATGATGCCATCCTGGAATGACTTTGAATGAGTGCTTAAAATGTGGGGATGAAGTGGAAGAAGTCAGGGGAAAGATCGTCCTTTTTTTTTTTTTTTTTTTTTGCGGCTGGCTGAGAGAAGGGCAGTGTTGTGCGGCATCATTAACAGGATTCCAAGAGAGTCAAGACTTCACCCACTGGGAGACCCCTGGGCACGCCACAAAGCCAGGATGCTTTGGGAAGGTCGTCGGGAGTGCTGACATGTCTATTTAAGGCCGAAAACCGGCACCGGATTGTCCAAGCGACGACAGCTGGCGGCCTAAATCCGTCCTTTGCTGTCGTCCTTGTCGTCCTTGACGCCATGCAAGATCATTTAAGCACCTCTCTTACTCTCTGTCCTATTTTGATGATGCCATCCTGGAATGACTTTGAATGAGTGCTTAAAATGTGGGGATGAAGTGGAAGAAGTCAGGGGAAAGATCACATTTTTTTTTTTTTTTTTTTTGCGGCTGGCTGAGAGAAGGGCAGTGTTGTGCGGCATCATTAACAGGATTCCAAGAGAGTCAAGACTTCACCCACTGGGAGACCCCTGGGCACGCCACAAAGCCAGGATGCTTTGGGAAGGTCGTCGGGAGTGCTGACATGTCTATTTAAGGCCGAAAACCGGCACCGGATTGTCCAAGCGACGACAGCTGGCGGCCTAAATCCGTCCTTTGCTTGTCGTCCTTGACGCCATGCAAGATCATTTAAGCACCTCTCTTACTCTCTGTCCTATTTTGATGATGCCATCCTGGAATGACTTTGAATGAGTGCTTAAAATGTGGGGATGAAGTGGAAGAAGTCAGGGGAAAGATCACATTTTTTTTTCTTTGCGGCTGGCTGAGAGAAGGGCAGTGTTGTGCGGCATCATTAACAGGATTCCAAGAGAGTCAAGACTTCACCCACTGGGAGACCCCTGGGCACGCCACAAAGCCAGGATGCTTTGGGAAGGTCGTCGGGAGTGCTGACATGTCTATTTAAGGCCGAAAACCGGCACCGGATTGTCCAAGCGACGACAGCTGGCGGCCTAAATCCGTCCTATGCTTGTCATCCTTGACGCCATGCAAGATCATTTAAGCACCTCTCTTACTCTCTGTCCTATTTTGATGATGCCATCCTGGAATGACTTTGAATGAGTGCTTAAAATGTGGGGATGAAGTGGAAGAAGTCAGGGGAAAGATCATTTTTTTTTTTTTTTTTTTTTTTGCGGCTGGCTGAGAGAAGGGCAGTGTTGTGCGGCATCATTAACAGGATTCCAAGAGAGTCAAGACTTCACCCACTGGGAGACCCCCCACTGGGAGACAAAGGCACGCCACAAAGCCAGGATGCTTTGGGAAGGTCGTCGGGAGTGCTGACATGTCTATTTAAGGCCGAAAACCGGCACCGGATTGTCCAAGCGACGACAGCTGGCGGCCTAAATCCGTCCTTTGCTTGTCGTCCTTGACGCCATGCAAGATCATTTAAGCACCTCTCTTACTCTCTGTCCTATTTTGATGATGCCATCCTGGAATGACTTTGAATGAGTGCTTAAAATGTGGGGATGAAGTGGAAGAAGTCAGGGGAAAGATCACATTTTTTTTTTTTTTTTTTTTCTTTGCGGCTGGCTGAGAGAAGGGCAGTGTTGTGCGGCATCATTAACAGGATTCCAAGAGAGTCAAGACTTCACCCACTGGGAGACCCCTGGGCACGCCACAAAGCCAGGATGCTTTGGGAAGGTCGTCGGGAGTGCTGACATGTCTATTTAAGGCCGAAAACCGGCACCGGATTGTCCAAGCGACGACAGCTGGCGGCCTAAATCCGTCCTTGCTTGTCGTCCTTGACGCCTTTGCTTGTCGTCCTTGACGCCATGCAAGATCATTTAAGCACCTCTCTTACTTTTCTGTCCTATTTTGATGATGCCATCCTGGAATGACTTTGAATGAGTGCTTAAAATGTGGGGATGAAGTGGAAGAAGTCAGGGGAAAGATCACACATTTTTTTTTTTTTTTTTTGCGGCTGGCTGAGAGAAGGGCAGTGTTGTGCGGCATCATTAACAGGATTCCAAGAGAGTCAAGACTTCACCCACTGGGAGACCCCTGGGCACGCCACAAAGCCAGGATGCTTTGGGAAGGTCGTCGGGAGTGCTGACATGTCTATTTAAGGCCGAAAACCGGCACCGGATTGTCCAAGCGACGACAGCTGGCGGCCTAAATCCGTCCTTTGCTTGTCGTCCTTGACGCCATGCAAGATCATTTAAGCACCTCTCTTACTTTCTGTCCCTTTTTTTGATGATGCCATCCTGGAATGACTTTGAATGAGTGCTTAAAATGTGGGGATGAAGTGGAAGAAGTCAGGGGAAAGATCATTTTTTTTTTTTTTTTTTGCGGCTGGCTGAGAGAAGGGCAGTGTTGTGCGGCATCATTAACAGGATTCCAAGAGAGTCAAGACTTCACCCACTGGGAGACCCCTGGGCACGCCACAAAGCCAGGATGCTTTGGGAAGGTCGTCGGGAGTGCTGACATGTCTATTTAAGGCCGAAAACCGGCACCGGATTGTCCAAGCGACGACAGCTGGCGGCCTAAATCCGTCGTCCTTTGCTTGTCGTCCTTGACGCCATGCAAGATCATTTAAGCACCTCTCTTACTCTCTGTCCTATTTTGATGATGCCATCCTGGAATGACTTTGAATGAGTGCTTAAAATGTGGGGATGAAGTGGAAGAAGTCAGGGGAAAGATCACATTTTTTTTTCTTTGCGGCTGGCTGAGAGAAGGGCAGTGTTGTGCGGCATCATTAACAGGATTCCAAGAGAGTCAAGACTTCACCCACTGGGAGACCCCTGGGCACGCCACAAAGCCAGGATGCTAAGCGGCAGCGTGAGTCTTGATCTGATTTGTTCAGAAAAGAGAGATGACGATGGAAGGATGCATAAGCTAATGAACTCAATATGTGGCGCATGTTCTTGATTTCACTTTTGGTAACTTTTCGGCATGCCAGGAGAGAAAAGAAAGATCAGTCAAAACACCCATCCTGCAAAGACCAGAAGACGAGACTGAGTAGACGAGCCAACTTTTTTTTTTTTTTTTTTTTTTTTTTTAATGGCTCTGGTTTAATGCGTCGAGAAACTGGGAATGGGCTGTAGTGAGGTAGTCTGTTGGAGGCGAGGGTAGTGGCAAAGATGAAAAAAGCAACGAGCTGCAACTACCATGCTCAGAGAGACGACACGCCATAACCTCTACTGTTCGAAGGAGAACAGAGCCGCTTTCGGATGGACGATACTGCGATTCAAAGGCCTATATAAGAAGTGGCGGGAAAGAGGTATGATTGTCTGAAAGAGCTACTCGGAAGAAGGCACTAGATCGGGGACGAACTGGCTAGGAGTGATGTGAAGCATACAGACCAGTGACAGCCAGCGCAAGGTATTCTTGGGCGACAACGCCTCGAAGGAGAAGGCATTATTGAAAGGACGCCTGAATAAGACTCCCTTACTCAGGTATTCCTGAATGCAGCCTGCGCGTTTGATGGATGAAAAAAAAAAAAAGAGCGACAAAGGGTGATTGGGTCCACTGTTCATGCAAAAGTCCCGAGTCCATCCTTGTACATAGTCCTGTTCCTGCCGGTGTGTCGAGTGATAACTTTAGTCATCTAATGATCTTCTCGAATAGTCTCTTGTTAGACTCTATCATCGACCTTTACGTAGACATACTGCCTCTTCAAGATTGTTCCGTATTGTCGACCTTTCAAAAACTATCGCAGCAGGGCATTGCTTTTTGCCTCTACTCTTGTTTGTCTTTGTCTTTGTCGTTGTTTGTTTTTTTTTTTTTTTAGGCTATCAAAGAGCTCTATGACTGTCACCAACATGGGTGATTCCTTGTGCCGACGGTGTCGGTACATTATGGAAATCCAAAGCCTTTGTCCTATGCCCCGAGTACATTTCCTCCTTGTTCCACATATTCCCTTTTTGCCTTTGGAGTGATCCTTTGTCCCTTTCCTGAAATCTGCCGCTCAAGTTGCTAGTGGAGAGAGTTCAGTGACGAATGGATGTTGAATGGGTGTGAAAGATGGAGACGAAGCATAACCCAAAAAAGGGTTCTCCTCCTTTTGGCTACGGATCAAAGTAGTCCTTTTTTTGCCTAAACTTCTTTGGAATATTTGGTAGTTGCAAAGTAATGTCTAGTAGTATAGAGTCTCTCAAGTCAAGAGATTTTATGTCGGACGGGGGATCCATACTGCCTTAGTGTTGAACAATCAATAAGTATAGTCAGCCATCGCATGAATCCGATCTTCCACTTCATTGCAATGACTTGACCTTTCTTTCCTGCACACTTTAAATAGCCATTTGTTGCTCCTTGTTCATCTAAGAAGTCAACGCGTCTAAACTGCTGCCGCCGAGAGTAACTCATAGTCCGTGGAAAGGTGTTGCTATCCATGAACGCTACCGCTGTAAGATTGCGGTCTGATCTTGATTTCCGACTCAGTAACATAGAGAAATAAAACGGAGAGAGGGTCAAGGAGTAGAGGTTAGTGGTTGGTCCCTCCATAATCATTTAGTCCGCACTGGTAATTCTAAAATAGGGTACTACTCGTAGATATTTGTGATCTACTGCTTAAACAGTAAGCAACAGCATGGCCAGTCAACCAAAGTATCGGGCCATTCGGTATTATCACAATGTAACAATTGGCAGCACTGACAAAGCATCGCTCCGCATGGAGCAAGAGTGCCGCCCAATATCCTATTTGTTGCCAGAAACCAGTATAGACTCTGGTTCAAGCAAGTCTACTGGCAATAGCCAGTGTTTCTCAACGAGACGGATTTCGTTCGAGAACTCGTTTCGTTTTGTTAACGTTTCGTTTCGATAACAGCCATTTACAGGGAATTAGTACAGGCTTAACGAAACGAGTCCGCGGCTTAACGAGACGAGATCTTGACTTTTTCTGTTCGATAAGAAACACTGGCAATAGCCAAAGGTATGAAAAAGATAGGTCAAGCAACGTCGCGTCTAGTTGGAGTGAAGCCTCGTATCTAATGCAAAGAGACAATGCCGCTCAACCATCCTCCCAAGGTAAACAGGTGGCGACGTTGTCGAAGCACTATTCCGCAAGGGAAAGGTGCAACCCGATGCCTACACCTTTCTTTCCTTTTCGTTCGCCCGCCTTCCAATCTATTATGCTTTAGTCGGTACAATGTCGTCCTCAGATGCAATTGTGCGCCTGTACTCGATTAAGGTCTCCGTTGCCTGGTAGTGATGGAGAGTGAACGAGAGGAGCAAATGAAAAGAGACCAAAAAGGTCTACTCTTTGGGCGGCAGCAGCATTGGCCACTCAAAGAGACCGAGGAATATCTTTAAGGGGCTCTCATGGACTCAGAGGTGGGGAACGGGTGTCCCTTTTCCCTCGCGTCAATCCATTCGGCTAATCATCCACTCCTCCGCCATCCTTCTTCATCCATAGAGTTTTCACCCTTGTCCCTCCCCAGCCCATTGCATCGCTACCTAGGCATTGCCTTAATCTGTCCTAGAGTCGACCACTCTCCTACGCCTTGCTGGCAGTCAATCAGCCCCTCTAGACAACCAGATTGCTGCTCTTCACCAATTGTTGGTTTTGAATGCAGTCTTGCAGCCATTCTTCGCGATCGTCTGCTTTGCGTCTCGTCACCTTTGTCCACAGCGACCCCTGCCTCAGCACTTCGCCTTTGTTGATCAGCAGGCCTGCCACCTGGATTTTGTTGTCCAAGGCTATTCAATAGGGGTGAGTCTCCTGGAATTTACTCCCAAACTACAGCAGGGTCTAGCTTTTCCTCCCTAAAAGAAATCGGAGCCATCTTGGGACCAGAGGCACGATTTCGTTTGGCGACCGTCTCTCCATGTAGAGATTAGGAAGCCTAGCCTTATTGATCACGCTCTTTTTGTGATGCCTGGACTAACATTGGGTGACTCTTCTGTCGTCTCTCTCTCTCTCTCTCTCTCTCTCTCTCTCTCTCTCTCTCTCTCTCTCTCTCTCTCTCTCTCTCTCTCTCTCTCTCTCTCTCTCTCTCTCTCTCTCTCTCTTTTTTTTTTTTTTTTTTCTCTTTTTTTTTTGACGAATGAGATCTTTGACGCGAGCTCATTCACATCGGCAATTGCAAACGACTGAGATAGATCCACCATTCAATATGGAGTCAAAGAAGCGACCGAATTCTGATGGCGCTGAGGATCCTCCAGAGTCGACAGCAGTAACCAGCATTACTCTAGCCAGGCAAACGCAGGGTGATAATCAACCAGCAGATCCTCCATCCGATCAGGCATTATCAGAGTCAAATCAGTCCATGGCGGTGGATACCGCTCCTATATCGGACGGCGCTGTTGCCACTATTGCTAGCGAGAGTGTGCCTGTACCCGAAGGCAACAAGCGAGTGAAGCTGACGCTCGATTCAGAAAAATCAGGCGCTGACTACTCGCCCTCGGTAGATCTTGTAGATCCTTCCCTGGAGAAGAAAGGTTTGGCGGACTGGGTGAACCGATTGGAAAGCGAGACCAAAGGTACACTTCTCTTTGACTTTATTTGTTGCCTGCTAATCCGAACAGTAAAGATTGCTCAGCTAACATTTCTTATTCTCGGATGTGATCGCCCGATGAAATAATATTTTGCTGCTGTAGACACTGCAGAAATGGACACAAATGTACCCCAGGAGCAGACTTCTGGTGAACCGGGACAAGGAGGTCCGTCCTCTGACTCTGTTCAAGGCAAGTGTCAAGAGCTGGGCAAATTTTGGAGCAAGTGTGCAGCGAACCTTTTTTTTTTTTTTTTTTTTTTTTTTTTTTTTTTTTTTAAAAAAAAAAAACCTCTTCAAGGACATACCCAGGGCCAGGCCATGAGTGTGCCGTGCTTGCAGATCTCCAGGGAGTAGCAATCACAAATGTAAACTCGATCTAACTCGGGGTAATACCCATTCTTTGTAATCTATCCCAACAGCCAAAGATCAAGAGCAATCGGCTTCAAAAATTGAGAGCATGACTGTCCCGTCCAGCGTCGAGGCTCCTAAAACTACCACTGATACCACGACCCAAGGAGACGGCGCCCCTTCGAATCTACAGGATACCGGTGCCATCAATATTTGCGACTCTATCCTCGCTGTGCCCTCTCTTTCTGAGCCTATGGTCACCACATTGCAGACGCTCGAGAATAATATCAATGTCCCAACCCCAACGGAGGATATTCCTACTGACACTGGGCTGCCAAAGCCTTCCGCAGCGAGTCATGTACCAGAGTCAGCCTCTGATCCACCCCTAGGTATTCAACCAGATCCAATCCCCACTCCTGGCACAAGTGATGTGGTTGACGAGTCTCCGAAGAGAGAAGGTCCTCCAGAAAGCTCAGAGTCGACTGGCCTGAGCGAGTCGGATCAGAAGGTCACACAGGAAGGTAGTTCAACTAACGAGTCAGATCCAGTCCTTCAGAAGGAGGTAGCTAGTGGCTCCAAGTCGGCCGAGGCTCAGTCTGATCTTACAGCATCAGCGTCCAAACCAGCAGCGGTTGTTGAGTCGGCTACAGGACATGATGTGTCTCAATCTGATGTAGGCAGTGCTCATGTCAACCAGGATCCAGAATCGAATGCCTCTTCAAATCAACAAAAGCCCGAGGCTCCTACTCCCGATACCGTTCCAACTCCAAAGGCAACTGACAGCACTTCCACTACGAACGTAGACACCACAATGACTACCTTAACAGCAACCTCTGGAAAAGACGAAGGATCGTCAGGAGCTGCATCGTCATTTGTCCAACTGCCATCCCTAACAGCATCCGAGGACTGGCAGACTGAACCGGATTCAAGTCAACCCCAGCAAAAGCCTACAGATTCTAAGTCGCTACCTCCATTGAGTTCCATCTCTGGATCTCCAGCGCCACCAACAAGTCAGCCAAGGAGTACAATGTCACTCTCTGCGCTCTTGACCTCGAATGAAGATGACAGTGAACAGGAACGCCTGCATCCCAAAGGCGCAATCTCTCGCAACATCTTTGAACCCTTCGAAAATCCCTCTCCAGGCTCCCCACAGTCTCCTCCCCCTTCACTTCAACCGTCGTCAGCCATGCCTGCTCAACAGCAACGATCGACCCCGCCGCAGCCACGGCAGCCGTCGCAGCCGCAATCAGAATCGCAACAGCAGTCACTCCCACAAAAGCCTTCACAGGGAACAAAGCCTGCTCAGTCACCATCTATTTCACAGCAACCCCAGACTGCCAATATTCCATCAACGAATTCTTCCGCCTCCAGCCGCCCTTACACCGGAAGTGGTCGCTCCTCTGGCAGCCCACATCGCCAGAGAGAGGGCTTTGAGGGACACGGAGTTGATGTTCCTAATACGCAGGCAACTCATGGATATCACCGCCCCTTGACAGACCCGCATAGCTTTCCAGCTGGAAGATATCAAGATCTTCCACCTACGCATTCGCGAGGTGTCAGCTCGAAGGATTACTCCCAAGATGAAGTCATGGAATCTGGAGGGACTAGTGGATTCTCTGGTCAGCGAGGTCGTCATGCTTCCCCTATGGGAACTCGGTTAGGACAGGAACCAGCCAACGGATCAGGCGCCAGTGCAGGTAGTGCAGGACTTAGTAGTCCCAATATGAGTGGCTCCACTAGCAGCACTCCAAACACCAAGCTGCCTAGCCTCGGCTCAATCACTGGTATTCCTCCAGCTCACGCACATGATCCACCAAGTCAGTTCTCGGACCCACATCGTAATGATTTTAGGCATGGATCTGCCCCTGGACGATCCGGCACTCACTCTGGTTCGCAACATCAGCCCACAGGCACCAATGGACACCTACAGTATTCTTCTGGAAACCCATCAACGCATGCACCTTCAGTGCTTTCTCCCAATCCAATGATGTCTCACCAGGGGGCTCCCAGCCATTATCCAGGAAGCTCTCATCCTCGTCTTATCGTGAAGAACAATACGAACCTAAACCTGGAGAACCGGCCCGAGCTGTTCCTTGGTAAGGAGCCCTTTTCGCTCGACTGTTTGTAGAGGAAGACCACATGGACTAACCGAGATTTTCGGGTAATACTTTTCTTCTTCTTCTTCTTCTTTAAACCTCGATAGGGTACTATCGTTATGACCCTTCACTGCTGCTGCCTACGATGGAGGGTAAAGAAAACTCTTTGTTTGAGGTTCGGATAGCATCCTCCTATCTGACTTATGACAACGTCAAGGTCAAGAAGCGTGAGGTCTGGGGAACAGATGTCTATACGGATGATTCGGATATTGTAGCCAGTAAGTGTTTTCTCACCAATGACACAACCCAGAAATCTGCCTCTGCTGATTCATTCTTGGTTTTAACACAGACTACATGGAATTTGCCTCTTCCGCCCCTCGATCTGTAGTGATGATCCACTCAGGCTATTACATACCTCCAACGAGCTCAGTCAGTCGTGAACAGGATTCGTTGCAACCAAAGGGTCTCCAGCACAACTTTGCTCCTTACCCACTGAAGCACATTTGCCCTGGATACGACCTTGCTGTAACACTCCGTGTGTTGCCCAAGTTGGTTCGATACCAAGGGACAATTCGAAATAGGGTCAAGAGCCGCACATGGAACACCAGCCACGATGGAGCTAGTCTCCGAGTCGAGTCAATTCGTAAGCTTACTGCTGGCGAAGCCCTGAACCGTGGGCGTAGCCAGAGTAAGAGACGGATGAAAGAGAATAACACGGAGCGTCAACGTGTCCTGGCAAATATCCATGATGAAACGACTGAGAGCCTTCAGAATGAAAGAGCCATGCGCACTGCGACTTTTGAGTTTACACATCAGGGAGACCCATGGTAAATAATCTAGAGCAAAAAAAAAAGGGACTCATCTTTTTTTTTTTTTTGCTCGCGCGTTCTATCGTCTTTCAAGCTAATGTCATGTTTGTTTGTCTTTTGGGATTATTAGCTTCAAGTACTCGCCCGAGCTTGTCATGGACCGACATGACGGCCTGTCACGCAAATGGACTAGTTGGAGATTAAAGAAAGAAGTGTTAATTTTGGAGAATGATGAAGAGCGGTACGAGATTTCACTTCAACACCAAGCAGGCACGGACTCAAGGCGGTTCGACCAATACAGGTTTGCCGTCATTTCACCCCGGACATCTCTCTCGAGCTGGAGCAAGGCTAGTTATCCTCTCGAGTCTCCAAAGCTTTCAGAGGTACTCTACGAAGATCTGGATTGGCAAGATTTTGAATGGGTCGAGCGAGGTGTTGTCGTTCAGCCAAGTTCACGTTCGAAAACAAATGGGTTCAGTCACGATGGCCGTAATGGTACCGGCAATAGTACTGTGGCTTCATCCGAGCTTTCGATGGAGGGTATCGAGTCGACGGATGTAGCATCTAATCCCGCCACTACTCTAATAAGGGATGAAAATGCGTCTTCTTCGAACATGGATGTGGACCAAACTGAGTCAGGCGTGCCTCAACCCAAGCAACTGGCTGGTGTCTCGGGGGGTGAATCCGCCTCAGGAATGTCAGTATATGCTCACCATCAACAACAACAGCAACAGGATGGCGTCTTTTGCGTAGTGAGTCGATTGTTCTGGCGGCCACGGACAGAGCAGCGTTCGCAGAGGATAGAGCCAAATTATACGGAGAGTGCAGGTGCGACCAGTACCAAGTCTCCACAAAGTGAACCCCCAGCTACTTTTACGCCTCTAACAGCTCGGGCAGCGCCCGCGTCCCCTTCTGACGAGATTAAGGCAGACCCAACTATCCAAATGGAGCAATTCACAACAGGCCTGGAATCCTCGGATTCAAAGGGAGGTTCTGCAGGCAAGGCCACAGGGGCAGACTGCCTAGCACTGAAGCCGCCATCATCTTCAGAGGTCTTGATTGAAAAATCCACTGGAGATAAGCAATCCGTCCCTGTCTCGGAACCTGCGCCAGCACAACCACCAAGCTCAACCTCGATGCCAACAGGCGCCCCTGCCTCGTCATTGGCGAATGCCACTGTTGTCCCGAACACCGTCAAAGGAAACGTATCGAAATCTCCAAAAGTGTCAGCCTCGATGGATCTGGATCCACCGACCGCGACCGTTGATCCTTCATTAACGCCCTCAACGAGCAGGACCACGACAGGGCCAGGATCGGCGGCACCGATGGAGTTGGCAAGCGAGACGAGTGGAATAGACAAGACAGCTATTTCTACCTCCGCATCTGAAGACGCAGGGTTATCCAAGCCCCAGTCACCTACAAAAGATACTATGAAGACACAAGACACGACTGAGCCTTCTATGAGTACTGAAACAGCTGCCCAATCAACTGCAGCCAGTTCTGAACCCGAAGAAGGAGAGCTGGAAGAAGGCGAGATAGCATCGGACTAGATGAGGAAAAAAAATAAGAAAAAGAAAAAGAAAAAGAAAAAAAAAAAAAGTCGAAAACGCTTTGTAGTGAATGTAATTTCCAGCGGCGATGCTTTTATTTTTTACTTTTTTATTATTTTTTTTTTTCTAGTTACTTTTAAAAAGAGAGAGTGTGGAGAGAGAGGGAGAGCAGTTCAAGGCTCCTTACGAGGGCGGATACCCTGAGCTGGCTGCATCCAACCATAGGAATCCTCAAGGTCTCCATTTTGGATACCACGCATTGCTGTGAAGAGTCTCTGGAAACCAGCACCAATGGCTCCCCTCGTGGCTGGGGTTCCGATATCGATTTTGGCACCATCACGCTCGATGGACTTTACAGGGGTGATCACTGCTGCCGTACCACAGGCTGCAATTTCTTCAAATCGGTTTTTGGTAATGTCGGTGAAGGGAATGACGGCTGAGTCAACAGTCCAACCAAAGCTCTTTGCCAACTGGACCAAAGACTGCTTCGTGACCGAGTTGAGGATTGAGGGGCTATCCGGTGCACAGAAGACGGGTTGGTTTCCATGTTCAGGAGAAGGGTAGGTCAGAGCAACAAAGTTGGAGGTACTGAACTCATCCACGTTGGTATGAGTTTTGGAATCGAGATGCAGAGTGATCGCATAGCCCTTTTCTTTGGCGGCACTGCTGTGCTTCAATACCGGTGCATAGTTTCCACCCAGCTTGGCAGCGCCGGTTCCTAGGGGGGCAGCTATCGAGAGTAAGGAAGATCGAAAAAAAAAAAAGAAAAAGAAAAAAAAAAAAAAAAAAAAAAAAAAAAGAAAAGAAAAAAAAAAAAAAGAGCACGTGCTCCAGATATCAGTTATCGGTGTGTGGGAAAGGCGGGGGAGGAGAAGGAAATCAATCTAAAGAGACCCCAGAAAGTGTGTAATCCGATCTCTTCAGCTCGCCTTCCGTCTTAGGTTTAGATCTTCTGAATACGTACCACGATCAAAGGTTTCGACAACCAGGCAGTCAACGGGCTTGACACCCGACTTGTAAAAGTTGCCGACAGGGATGACCATGACAATGAATGTAAACTCGGGAGCAGGGTAAAGACCGATCTCGGGACCAGTGCCAAGGAGGAGTGGTCGGAGGTAGAGTGCTCCACCAGATCCATATGGAGGGACGAACTCGAGGTTGTTGGCTACAGCACGCTCGCAGGCACGGACAAAGAGATCTTCAGGAACAGGGGCCATCGAGGAAATGTCGGCAGAGTACATCATACGCTTGGCATTGACATCGGGTCTAAAGATGCGCACCTGGCCGTCCTTGCACCTGAATGCCTTGATGCCTTCGAAGCACTTTTTGGGGCGAGAGATAGATCAACGGTAAAAGAAAAGCAGTTAGCAAAAGTAACCAGCGGGTCATTGGAAAGGGCAGACATATTGAGGATCGATGATCTCTTGGTTTTCTTGTTACCTCCTGGCCATAGTTGAGAGCGGGAGCACAGATGTGAATGTTTAGGTGAGAAGAGCGGACAAATTCACCCTCGTCCCAACGTCCGTCGGAGAAGACGTGCTTGACATAGCCATTGGTATCGATCCACTTGAAGCCGAGGTTGTCCCAGTCGACAGCGGTTGTAGGAGCAGGAGGAAGTTCGCTGGCCATTGTGAAGGAGGAATCAGATGTGAAATGGGGAAGAGGAAAAAAAAAGAGAGGTAGATGGCAATGAGGAGAGAGGGAGAGAGAGATCTTTGAAAGCTGGGAAAGTGAAGAAAAGTGGGGGGATGTTGGAGAGGACGGCGGGTTCCTTTTATAGTAGGAGCTGTGTGTCATCACTTAAGACGATGAGTAACCTTCGTTATCCCCCTATCCAACCTAGTCCACACACCCCACATGTGCCAGGCTAATATTTGTAGCGGACAATCTGGATCTCAGCGCCGAGAGCTCGGATGATATGAAGAGACAGGGGTACAGAAACTAGAAGGAGGAGGAAGGATCCGTGATTTTATCAATGCATATTCAAAGAAACTGCAGCCCGGCGCCCTTTTCTCTCTCTCACTCGCTCTCTCCTGCCGATCCGCTCCTAGAAAAGGGGAGAGTGACTGGAGGAGGAGCCACCCTCGATAGACCTGGCGTAATACGCCACTGATGGACCGATGGAGCTTGGTTCATGGGGCTTATACACTGGTCACTGTGGATTGGCGTAAAGTCTACTCAAAAGGCCTCCATAGTCTCCATCGGCTCCCACCCATTTTTTTTTTTTTTTTTTTTCAGACACACTGGGTTTGGCAAACCTTTGTTGAGGACTGTTTTTTTTCTTTATGTTTGGACTGCTCAAAGACCTATTCGTAGGATGCATGGAGCATCTCTCTCTCTCTCTTCAACACTTCATCTCACTCGCATTCGTCTTCACCCACGCGTGCGTGTAGTTCGCCCAATCTCATTCTACACACACATCAACAGGCACATACACCGAGAAAGAAAGAGCTCTGATTTTCTAGAAACATGGCTGCAATCGAGGGTCAAGGCCGCTCGTTCCCACTTGTCAACAAACAGACTGCCAGGCTGGTCCAAGGCAGACACACAGAGGTGTTAGTCACCTCTTTTGTAGACAAAATCCTCATCGCCGTCACTCAGTTTGGCAGAGTTGGGTCTATTGTAAGGATGAATGCTTCATCCTGTCCTCAGGAGCATTCTGTTTTCCTAAAAAGAGCAAAAAAAAACTTCTTTGTGCTAACCGTAATGTCTATCCTTTTCTGCAACCTAGCTCCAGGCACAGATGGATCAGCAAGCGATAGGATACTCAGGGGCTGCATCCGGGAACGGAGAATCCGAGGCAGGGGCAACGGCATCCGCACAGTTTTTACTTGGTGTAGGGGCACCAAACTCCAAAAAATCACAACTCTACCACGTCTATGCCTCGCACCTTGCACAAATGATCACGCATCAGAATCCGCAGGAGACGCGGCCAGTGGTCCTGGCACTTGCACTGGCAATTGGGGAGCCCGACCCAAATGTGTCTCAACCATCGGACCAGGAAAGAATGCTGGACAGAGAGCTTTTTGAACAGGTTGTTGAGATGGTCAACGAGTGCTGCGTTTGGCTCTGAGGACCATAGCCACACACGCATCAGCAGGAAGGAAAGAAAAAATAATAAAAGATAGAGCAGCACACCCTTGAAAAACCAAGGTTTACTTCCGCGGGGTCGAGAGTCCGAAACATTTCCGAACACTGAGTGGTTTCCGTCTGTTCTTCTCCTTCCACTCGCACACACACCGGTCCACATACAATTAATCATCCCAACCGCCCCTAATCCTCTTTTCCCTTTCTCTTCTCTCTTTTCTGACGACGACGACTCTCCCCTCCACCGCCCCCATCCTTGCTCCTTTGACCGACTCTAGTTTCCGCATTGCATCCGTCCCCAGCACCTTACATTCCGTCCCCATTGGCTCTCACCAGCCGCTGTTGCCCCAGATGAACCTTGCCCGGTCGCCACGTGGAGGGCATTATACGACCCTTGCTGCGCATGACGACAGCGACAACGAGCTCCAGTCTGTCCTCATTGCCGGCACCGACACAGCCTCCGCTTATAGTGCCTCAGAGGTCGATCGTCCAGATCGGACTCCTTCTGGCTCATTGCTGCGCCGACCTGGATATGCTTATGACGACAGAGACGATGGAAATGAAGACGATATGGATGACGATGACAGCAGCAGTATCTACTCTTTTTCCTCGGATGACCAGGAAAAGCAACTACGACCTACAGACCGACGCCGTCCATTGTCGTCTTCATTGCCATCGACTTCTCCAGGAGTTGCGTTTCTCCTTTCTGACCAGCCCAAGGTATTAAGCTCGACAAAATCTCTTTGTCCCACCTTTTTGAATTTTGGAGCACTGCTTACGCCAGCTCTCTCTTTCTTTTTCTTTTTTTTCTCACAAAGATGTGCTCCCATTCTCTCTACTTCTTTTTGTTCCAACTACTCCTGGGAAAACCATAGTTGACGACATGTAACCGCGTCTTTTTGTGTCTCTTTGCCGTCTTTATCGCCATATGGGTCGCCTTTGCCGTCTTTCTGGGGGTCACCCGGATAAGTATGTTGCCGCTCTTTTTTCTCGCTGAGAGAGAAAGAGAGAGAGAAAGAGTACACCTGTATAGTATCTCGCAGACATGACTATTTTGTTCTCACACTCTTTCCCCCCCCTGCTTAGTCGAAGCATCAAAGGAAGAAATGGAGGATATGAGGCCGCTGTTCGGATTCGAGGACATGTTCAATCAGTCGTTCACGCCAAAGTATCAAACTCTTGCATGGATGCCCTATGGTGAGGCCTTCTTCTCACCCCCTGTTGCGCGTGTGCTTTTTTTTTTTTTTTTTTTTTTTTTTTTTTGAGATTTGGGCGCTAGCTGAAATTGCTCTCTCTCTCCCTTCTCTTCCACTCTCCAATCTAGGCAACGACGGTGTATATTCACGTATTGACATGAATGGTGACATTATCTTGACCAATGTGGATGGATCGGAGCCCCGTGTGTTCCTTCCTGGAGCGAACGTAACTGATGTGAGTCCCAGAATAGGCAGCATGTCCAGGCAGGGGTTGTTTGCTAGATCACTGCATCAGGTTCTTTGCTCTGATATGGGTCTAGAGCAAAAAAAAAAAAAAAAAAAAAAAAAAAGGTGTCTTTTTGTGTAGCATGTCCCTGACTCTTAGCTTCTCCGCTCCCCCTTCTTTCCTTTCTTGCCCCGCCCTCCCTGATTCTGGTCGGGATAATTGCTTGTCCGCATTACCCAAACGCATTTTTCATAGGCAAACGGTAAGGCCATCCCCTTCTTCGCGTTTCAGGTCTCACCGACGAGAAGCATGTACTCTTGTCTACACAGAGGGTCAAGGTAAAAAAAATGAAATGAAATAGGCTTGTTGTGTATTACATTCTTGCCCCCCCCCCCTTCCATAGAATGGCATAATGCTGCAGAGAGCTTAAGCAGGTCACTGACCAATATCATTCTTCCCCCTGACATACTAGCAATGGAGACACTCTTTCAACGCAACCTACTACATCTACAACAGAGAGACCTTTGCGCTGACACCCCTTTTGGAGTCTGCTTCTGAGCCCGCTGTGCAGCATGTTGCCTGGAGCCCTGTCGACCACACCCTCGCCTATGTCCAGAACAACAACCTCTATGTCTATATCGACCTCAAAGAGCGCCGACAAATCACATTCGATGGTGCCCCAGGAATATTTAACGGAATCACCGATTGGGCATACGAAGAAGAAGTCTTCACGGGCCTGTCTGCATTGTGGTGGTCACCAGATGGCAAATCGATTGCATTCCTTCGCTTTGATGAATCGGATGTTCCCGAGTTTCACTATCCGCTCTACATGGACAACCAAGTGGATGCTCCACCTTATCCACATGAGATCTTGATGAAATATCCAAAGGCTGGATTCCCTATCCCGACTGTCAACTTAGTTCTCTACAACCTCCAGGCCGCAACCACCCCTTCAGCATTGCACCCCCTCGCGGCTTTGGATTTGAACCACATGTTTGCTGTGGATGACAGGATTGTGGCCGAGGTTGTCTGGGCGACTGAGAAGGCGGATGCATTGTTGGTCAAGGTTCAGAACCGAGTCCAGAACCACGAAAAGCTTGTCCTGGTGGATCCAGCGACACTGGGAGTAAAGGTTATCCGGGAATGGAATGCAGGAGCAGAGGATGGTGGATGGATTGATATGCAACAGAGCATTCGGTATGTCCCACCTTCGAAATCCGTTCCTCAGGGTGGATATCTCGACATTGGTAACAATGCTGGATACAATCATATTGCTCTCTATTCACCAATCGACAGCCAGCATCCTAAATGGTTGACTTCAGGAGAATGGGAAGTGTCTGAGATCTTGTCCGTCAATGATGATACCGGTCTTGTGTATTACATTTCGACCGAGAAGTCTAGCATTGAGCGCCATCTTTACAGGTATGTTGAGAGAACTGTCATTTTTCTCTCTTTTCTCCCTCTCTTTCTCTTTTTTTTTTTTTTGCAATGATGTCTGCCTGGTTTAATCCTAACTTTTCTCTCTCCCACTCATGCTCGCACGATTTCTAGTGTTTCCATGGACTCTGCTAACAGGACTGCATTGACAGATGTGACCCAACAAGGCTATTACACGGCCTCTTTCTCAGCAGGTGGAGGATACTACCTTCTTACCTACCGTGGACCCGAAATCCCTTGGCAAAAGGTGAAGAAGGTGTCCGACGCAAAGTTCAACATTGATTTGGAAGAGAACTCTCAGCTCAAGACCGTCCTCAACACCACCCAGGTCTCGACCAGGCGTTGGGGAACCGTTGACTTGGATGGACATGGTAAGCAACTCACGCCTCTTTTCCCTTCTCACAGTCTCTGTTTTCTGACTACGCCATTGCTGTCAAGTTCTTTTGAATCTTTTTACATTGGAATATCGATCCAGTTGACTAACATCAGCATTCTTGTTTCACTGGGGGTATTTTTTTTCTGTTCTTCACAGAATGCAACTACATGGAATTTCTTCCGCCTGGATTCAAACCAGATCAAAGACACCCCGTTCTTTTCCAAGTGTAAGTCGATCTTTGCTAAACACAGCCCGTTGTTCGATACAAGCTTGAATAGTTTACTAACTCCTAGCTCTGCGAAAATACTACCTCTCATATATAAATACACGAATAGTTATGGTGGACCAGGCTCACAGATTGTAGATACCCAGTTCCAGCTAGGTTTTAGTGCAGTCATGTCGAGTGTCCAGAGACTCAAGTATGTGGTGGTTGTAGTGGATGGACGAGGCACTGGATTCCGTGGACGTGCCTTCAGGGTTGGGGTTGTGAATCAGCTCGGAAAACTTGAGACAGAAGATCAGATCGCTGCAGGGAAGCACTGGAAGACTCTCCCATATGTCAATCCAGATAAGCTCGCCATCTGGGGATGGGTAAGTTGCTTGTGGTTTTTTGTTTTGTTTTGTTTTGTTTTTTTTTTTAACAATGGTCTCGGGACGGTGAAGGCAGTGCACTAATCTCCGATCTGGACTCGTCCCAATCTCAATTCTAGTCATATGGAGGATTCATGGCAGCCAAGGTGACAGAGGCGGACAGTGGAGTGTTCAAGGCGGCAATATCCGTTGCTCCAGTGACGGACTTTAGATTTTACGATGCCATCTACACAGAGCGGTACATGAACCTGCCCTCAGTCAATCTGAAGGGATACGACGAAACCGCTGTGACTAACATGACAGGTTTTGCAAACATGGACTTTTTCGTTGTCCACGGCACAGGCGATGGTATGAATCCTTGCTCGTTCTCCTTTTTCAAAAAAAAAAAAAATTCCCATCCCCCTTGTGCGGTCCAACTGATAGTGCACTCTCTTCTCTCTCTTTGAAAATAGACAATGTGCATGTACAAAACTCTTTCGTCCTGCTTGACAGACTGACACTTGCAGGAAACCACCGATACAAATCCCATTTCTTTACCGACAGTGATCACGGAATCCGAGCACATAATGCCAACCATGAGATCTACTGGAAGTTGACAGAGAACCTTTGGGAGATTTTGGGCGGTTTTGTCGCACCCGCTCATCACCACTAACCTCCTCCGACGCCTAGAATTTTTCGCTCTGGTCAACTTGTGGCTCCCTTTCTTCCATTCCTCCCTTTTCCCTCCTCCCTTGTTTGTCTTGGGTACAAGAGTGTGAATTCATGTGTTGTACTTTAGTTATGCTAGAACCATTCCTCTCAAGCTGCAGGCAACTACTAAAAAATTGTTGATATCATTGAAAATTTTTTTTTTTTTTTTTTTCCTGTTATTGTTGTGGTTGTTGCTACTGCTGTTAGAGATACACATTTATGGCGACGCGTCTCGCTTTTCCGGGTTGCTTCGACAACTCCTTACTCTCTAATTCTCTTGTAGGTGAGGAACTTCTGGACCCAGACTTTGGCGTATCGGGAACATCAAAGCTGGTGCTGTAGATTGGCATAGGCTTGCCTTCACTAGCTGCCACTGCCGCTGCTGCTGCTACTGTTACTTCCTCTGCCGCTGACGTCGTCGTCATTGTCGTGAGCGATACTCGCCGAAGGTTCTTTTCTCGCACTTCGTTTTCCATTCTCCTCGCCCTTAGCTCCTCCGTGAGAAGCTCCAGCTCGATCACTCGCTTCTTCACAGTTAAATCAATCTCTTGCTCTTTTCTTTTCAACTCTAATTCTTGTGCCCTCACAAAGTACTGATGCTTCTCTTTCTCCATTTGTAGCCTCGCCTTCTCAATTTCCAGCTTATCCTGAGATTGCTCATAGGGTAGCCCCCGAGTTCCTCCCGATTCGGTTATGGAGCCTCTTTTGATCCTTGACTTCCAAGATTGTGCCTGTGATGTCGGCATTGCTGGGTGTCTACCATCCCGATCACCGTCTTCGTCCTCTGCCGAGTTGCTCTCGGATCCGCCCGAGTTAGGATCAACATTTCGGACCGCATCAGCTTCTTGCCATGCAAAAATGCCCGCAGAGTTGTTTGGGCTGACGTTGGTTATGGTCTTGCTGGGGATCGGTTTCTTTACAGATTTATATAAGATAAAGAAGAAATGACAAATATCCTTTGTCCTTTCCTCCAGGGATCGGCCCTTTAGACCTCTGTTATTTCTGGGTGAAGTGTAGTATTCCAGTCCATCCATATACATCTTGAGCATTTTTGAAAGCTTGCTCTTGATTTGGCCCCTGTTCACTGCAACTGTGCGCTGTCCATTCGAAAACCGCCTACTAAATGATTGAGCAATATCCTCGCAGACATCAATCTTTTTGCGATCGAATTTTCCCGTCCTACGTTCCGCCGTCAAAACAGGCCAGTTTAGAGGTAAAGCCATTTGATAGGCAATGTAGGCTTCGTGCTCTCTCTTGAACAACATTGATGGAGTTCTCCCTGCCGCTGCCGAGTTCTGAGGGGGGCGTTGGATCGTTACTACAGGGACGCTCGCTCCCCGCTTCCGCATGCGTCGATCACCATCTTCAGACGATGAATCTTCCGAGTCTGCTTCTGGAGAATAGCGAAATGACATTGACCAGGCAGAACGAGAAGAAGCCCTGACAGAACTCGACTTGGGTAAAGTAGGTAAATAGGTGGTGCGACAGAGAGATAGTTTCGATGAAATATAGCGTAGGTTGGAACGAGCCAACTATAGCAACAAAAGAAAAATTGATACAAGGATCAGTTTCCTACTCTGTAGTCGATGACAATGACTAGGTGAACCGATTGTGCCTGTGCTGGATGATTACGATTGGATGGTGGGTGCGTGGTTGCGTGAGAAATTATTGTTGATATTGAAAACACTGCTGATGTGAGGGCAGGTTGGGCGAAGTCTGGTGGTAGTCTGGTATTGGCGATGCTGACAGAATGAATCAAAGATGTCTTTTACTGATGTCCAATGTTCTCCTGTAGCCTTTTTTTGATGCTGAACGTGAATGAGGAGGAGGTCAGGGCTTGGTCAAGGCTGCCACCGAGAAGTTGGAGGAGGGGGGTTTTCTCAGCCGCGTCGCAGTCGTTTTTTTAAGCTAAATTTTTTTCCTCGGCCTCTTCCTCGAGTGTTCTCCTTTCTCTCTAGACATCAGTCAGCCTTGATCAGACAGACGCCAATTCGCGCCACCAACCCCAGCCTTTTCAATGGATCTCACCTTGCTCCCGCAGAGCCACAGCACAAAGGGAATCTCTGGCCAAGGCTTTGCAGAGCAACTGCTGTCTCTGGATGAGAACCAGACGACATGCTTTATGCATGAGACGACCTTTCAACAACTCCAGATTCCGGCCTTTGGCCTTGTCTCTGTGCGACCTTTGTCTGGACAACACCTGTCACTGGCTAGGAAAAAAGTTAGCCTAAATGGCCAGAACGACAACGAAACAGAGGACAGTCTAGCACCAGCCCATGTAGTCTTGCTTCGATGTCTCTACAGGAATAGCCTCCCACCAGACTCGATCGAACTACCAACGTGGGCCGCTCAGCTCTGTGGTCTAGACCATACTCTAGTTCAGGGAGTGGACCAAACAAAGGACAAGATTATTGATCAGGAATTAGCAATACAGGAGCATGGGAGCTGCAGGGTACATGTTCAGGGACTCCACTGCTCTCCCCAAAGCGATAGCCGTATGTTGAATGGTTCTAGTTGTCATTTCACAGATTCTAGGAGACTCGCTGTTTTGATCTTTGTAAATAACCAAACGCGTCTTTGTTGTTGCTTACATGTGGGACAAAAAAAAAAAAAAAAGTCGTTGTTGCCCAAAAAGTAGTCGTTACAGTACTGGAAGAGCAGGGTGCAGCTACTTCCTCATCATTCACATTAGCCAACTGGATCGAACCTACCGATAGCACTATCAAAGGCGGTGATCCAACTCGATCCAAGCCTCGGAGTAGGTTCCCAATAGAATCGAGTCTTAGACGGCAGCTAGAAGGCCAAGTTGTAAGGATGCTACAGATGCTTTTTTTTTTTTTTTTTTTTTTTTTTTGTGTCAACCTATGCTATGTTGGATCTGATGATTGGAGCAGGCAAGGCGATTCTCATGAGTGATATCACGAATGGGTGGGAGGTGAGTGCCCATTTCTTTCTTTCTCTCTTTCATTCCAACTTTCGTTTTTCGTGCACAGGTGTTCAAGGGATGTGTGGTTCGAGCAAAGGCTCGTGGCCGATATCGGCTCTTCCAAGTCCATGATCTCGCTATCGAACAAGTGACACAGGAGCAGGCTGAGGAGACAGAGATCCCACCTGAGCAGCGGTTAGCTGTTGTGGGCCAAGACACTCTTTTTGTTCTAAGACTCCCCTCCGTGCCACCGCTTTCTCCAAGACGAAACGGTGCAAACTCGGGAGATGTGCCAGGCATGAGTCAGCTCGCGGACGAAATTTGTCGTCAAGTAGGTATGTACTTTTCGGGTTCGGTTCATGGACTGATATACCTACTGTTTCTCTAGACAGGGAGCAGTCGAGGAAAAAGAAAATAAATCGGCTGACGACCTTATTCCTTCTCTTCACCCTGATCCAATCCATAGTTGATAGTTTTGGACATTCTGATGCTTACAAGCGTCTCGGTATCCCAAACAGAAAAGCTGTTATTGTCACGGGCGTAGCAGGCTCTGGAAAGAAACGATTGATCAAGCAAGTAGAAAGAAATATGGTGAAGGATTTCGTAGTTTCCTTGTCTTTTTTTTTTTACGAGTGTCCACACAACGATGCTAACAATGCGAACACTGCCTTTTTTTTTTTTTTTTTTTTTTTTTTTTTTTTTTTTTTTTTTTTGCCTGACATAGTTCCTGTTGTCGTTCGCTTGGAATGAGAATATTTCCACTATCACTGGCAAAGACGCTCGCAAACAGAGACATCATGGAGTCAGACCAGGCAGCAGGACTCTCGCATATCAGGACCGTGTTCCATATGGCATTACAATCCACTCCTAGTGCTATTGTGATCCCTGACATTGATATCCTTGCCAAAGGTAAAGAAGTGTTTACCCAACAGCAATGACCAGACTCTTTCAGCGCTGAAGAATTGCTCTTGAAAATGACTAATACCAGCACTTCTTGGGGCACGGGGAACTACTAGATCGTGGATTGGATTCACAGCTTCAATCCAGCGCGATATCAGTCTTGTGCAAAGAAATTGAACGCTCAAGAATATGTGAGCAGGTTTGTTAGAGTTTCCCTGTATGTCGCAAACGCCTCTCGATACCACAAAGCGCACTTTCTAAATCGATTCTACCTCCCCACCATAGGTGTTTGTCTTTGGAGTGTCCCGAAATCGATCCAAGCTACCAGAAAAGTTTACCAAGCAAGAAATCTTTCAACACGAGTTCAATATCCCGGTGCCTATCAAGTAAGATTCAAAAGATTTAATGCAGACCATATTTCACCCGTGTTCTCTGAAAAAGGAGACTTGGTGCATTTGTTGACCAGTCGCTTGATTACTATAGAACGCAACGGCAAGAGATCTTGAAACACTACATCTCAAACTATTTCCCATCCTCCTCGATCGGTTCTGGGGGATACCCAGACCCTATCAGGGCAGCAGAGGTAAATCTCCTCGCCCCCCCTTTTTTTTTTTTATCTGTTTGGTCAAAACGACCCAAATAGTAGGCACCATGGATACTGACTAGTCTTTCTTTCTGGTTATAGCTGACCTCTGGCTATGTGGCCAAAGACCTTCGGAACATGTGTCGTTCCGCGCTTCTAAAGTCGCTTCGAAAGCAGCAAAGGCAACAAAAAGGAGACCGAGCCAGCGTCGGCAACAATCCTAGTTCTAATGTCACGACAGCTGGCAGTTGCGAAAGTCCAAAGTTCACTACATCATGGAGTGATCTTGAATACGCGATCGAAAACTCGAAGCCTTCCCAACAGGTTGAATTCGAGACCAAGTTTATGCGGACTGACTGGAACGAGGTTGGAGGATACAGCGAAATCAAACGACGTATCCAGAATGCAGTCCGCTGGCCAGTCTCTCACCCAGAGACTTTTGAGCGGATGGGTGTCCGTCCACCGATGGGTCTCTTGCTCTATGGACCCTCAGGTAAGATATGCTACTCCTACTCTATTTTCTTATTATCGGCACATTGTTTCTTTCTATTAAGAGACCATTTGTTCTATCAATACTTACTTCAACATCGACTTGAATTTATCACATATGGTAGGTTGTGGCAAGACAATGATGGTGCAGGCACTTGCCTCAGAATCCAGCATGAACTTTATACCGATCAAAGGACCCGAAATCTTTTCAAAGTACCTGGGAGAGACTGAGGCCAAGCTAAGGCGACTCTTTACTATTGCTCGACAGATTGCTCCCTGTATTCTCTTTTTCGATGAGATGGACTCTATTGGAGCTAAGCGCGGTTGGGATGGCCAAAGCGGAGATGGTCAAGGCTCGTCTGCAAGTGGTGTAAGCGAGCGAGTACTAAGCACTCTGTTGAACGAAATGGACGGTGTGGAGGAGCGTTCGGGGGTTTTTGTCATTGGCTGCACGAACCAGCCCGGCATGGTCGACGATGCACTTTTGCGACCAGGACGATTGGACCAGTTGATTTATATTGGATATCCCACAATCCAAGATCGGATCGAGATTATTGAGACGATTGGCAAGAGAGTCCCAATTCCATCCGACAAGAAAATCCATAAGGGACTTGCGCAAAGGACGGTTGGGTATTCTCCTGCAGACCTTGCAGCCCTGTTTAGGTAGGTTGGGTCCAAATAGTCAGTGTCTTTGTCACCGCATATGTCTTCATTTGATGAGAACTGTTCCGCTAATAGCCTTTTCATTCTTTGTATCATGAATCTCTAGAGAGGCTGCAATCTTGGCTCTTAGACGCGATATCAATTCTATCAACGTTCAACTCGAGGACATCGAGCAAGCGATTCAAACGATGGGGCCCAATGTCCAAGATCGCACCACCATAGATCAAGAGACTGGCGAGACTATTGTCAACATCCCCGAGATCTTCCGGACGTTCCAGAACGATCGTTAAAACACATGGAGCCTCTCTCCCCCAACCTTCTAGTCCTTTCTTTTTTTTCCTCCTTTGAACCCATAGTGTGAAACGCATAGCTGTGGATAGTCTGCCAGGATCTGCAGGATGAATATCACGCAAGCTAGGATTATCTCACCTCAGTTTAGGCCGACAGATTAAAGAGCCTTTGGTGCTCAAGCCTTTTGTTCAGGAACATCCTTCCATTTTCTGAACCTTTTTAGCTCAACCCCCTGCGAACTCCATCAAGTAAAAAGCTCTCGTTGACCCTAAAGGAACGGACAGATGATCCAATATCCGAGGCCACAAAAAAGGGAGGACAACTAGTCAACGCAGATTTACAGCTCAAAATTCGCTTGCCATAGTCATTTCTATTTTCTCTTGAGATGCCATGGGCTGTAACCATGGTGAGCCGGTAAATCAGGAGAACTACTGGGTGGGTTATCTGGAAGCAACTCGCTTTCCATTGGCGATTTGTTAGCCTCACTGTGATGGACCACTCTGTGAGTCAAACCCCTGTTATGTAGATCTAAAGACAGGAAAGAGGTAGTTTTATTGAAGAGTCGAGCACATGGGGTTCTCGACTTGATCCCTTCTAAACGTTGAGTCTCGATCCAGTACCCAGTCATGGTGCTCAAACTGAGGTCATAGGGTATGAAACCCTACACACCCAGCGATCGCTGCGTGTCCTACTCCTCACCGCCTATAGAGTCACACGTTCAGATACAAGAGAAACTCTCTTAGACCTGTATTCTCTAATGGCACTCGATCCTGCAGTCAGAAAAAAAAATAGTAGTTCTCCAAGGTCTCCCCAAAAAGACGAAATGCTGAGTAGACACGTCGATAGTGCTCCTTGTCAAATTTAGATTGTGAGGTCGTCGTCTGGGTCATCGTCATCAAAGTCATCTCCTGCGTCTGGCTCGTAGTAGATCGCCCCTGTCGTTTCTATCAAAGACGGCACGGAAGAACCAAAAAAAAAAAAAAAAGGGGGGGGGATCTGACAGCAAACCCAAGAAAGAAATCTGGGTCATTACCTTGTGTTTTCAAGTATGGAAGGACTGTCTCATTCTTGGCGCGTCGCTGCTCCTCTGTAAGGTTCAGGTTAAATGAAAGGTTGGCCGCGGGATCAGACTATACGGAATCCAAACAAACAAACAGAAAAAATGGAAAGTTGGTTAGTCAACGGAAAGGGGCAGAACCTTTGTCAGTCAAGCATCTCACAAAAACAACATTAAACGAGATGGTGATGGAGACTCTACCGTTTGACTTTCTTCTAGATCCAGCTTCTCAATGTCAGGCATCTCCCCCACAACATCCCAGACATTGACCACGAGCAACTCCCCAGTGGGCGATCCGATATGATAGGCATTGGTCTATTTTTTTTTTTTTTATTGTATTGGATTCCATTGCGGGAACAAAAACAAATGGTGTATCGGTCCGTTAATCGACATGACCGAGCAAAGCTGTATCCCGACTGAGCTGTACATTTTGCAGTGGGATGAGTTCCTACCTCTCGAGCGACTTTTCCAGACTTGCGTTTGTGCTCCACCTCACATACAGCCGAATCCCAGGCGTTTCCATGGATAGTGAGGTAACAAAACTCTTTGTTTGAAACTGTGCCCCGTTTCAGATCCTCCTGATCTTGTCGAAGCGCTTCGGCATTTTTAAGTGTGATTAGAGTCGTGGCAATATGTGCCAGGCTGTTGGAGGCAAAGGGCTTTGAGGCATCAGGTGCAAAGCTGTCTGCGTCCGGAACATCTTCGTGGTGGACGGCAATGATCCTAGAGGTCTCTGTTGGTTGTAATCCCATGAGAGTAGTAAATTTTGGGCCAATGAGTCAGGGAGGAGGGAGTGGATGTCTCTAGAGTACTCTCCGAGTCTGAATGCTTACAGAAAAAAAAAAAAAAAGGCGATCAACCATGGAAGCCAATAGCAATACCTGTCATGAGACTGCTGATAGAGCGGATCAAATTAAATGTATCCGGAACCGATACTGTCAAGAACTGAGAAAGAGAATCGAAATAGACGGTAACATTTCCTTGCTCTAACTCCGGTCATAGAAAGCAAAATAGAGTGTAAACGAAGCGACAGATAGTTGGGGATTAGAAGGCTGCAAGTAGGAGCTGTATCGATTAAGTGAGTCCTTAGTGATCGAGGCAAAACACGACTCTTTTTTCCCTTCTTTCTTTTCTTTTTTTTTTTGGACACCAAAGACATACGGCTAGAAATGACATTGATAAGCGTTTTGCTTGCTTTTCGGATGCTTCGCAAGTTCAAGGACACTGCTGTGATGCCATTGTTGCTGAGTGCTGCGCCTGTTGAAGACAAAGGAACCACAGCATCGGTCGTGGGGTCGAACTCAGTTGTCCATCCAAGGGGATTAGTGTAACAGTTGACCAAGACAACCCTATCAAAACGAGTCTATAAGTCAACTTATAGGTGGCGTGGGGGTTGCTTCAAGGTGGCGTCCAGCGGATAGGATACAGTACCTATGCTTTCCCTTGACAAGTGATCTCAGTCGATCCGGGTGTGTCTCTGCAGCAACAAGGACGATAGTGTGGCTAAACGAAGAAGGTAAGCGTTAGCCCTCGATTTGACTCGCACGATCATTTAGACTCGCTGCCCAACTTCGCGACTTGACCTAGTAGTACATACTCAGGTGGGGTGTGCTTGAGCAGCTCCAAAGCAAGAACCTGTCCTGATTGCTCAAGCGAGTCCTTCACGAGGATGAAGGGCGAAAGCTCTTTCCTGGTGAGAATCTTTTCGAGGATTGGAGCCATTGTGTGTTGGGCAGTCTGCGCCAAAAAGTGTCCAAATTCGATTGAATGATGCAAGGTGTTATTGCATTGTGGTTGGACACACTTTTTTTTGTAGGAAGTGACGGCGTTTTTTCTCCCTCTAGCTCATTAGAACAGAAGCACATCTCTTCTCCATGGAACCCATGCTTGTGTTGCTGCGGTCCAGGATTGTGTCGAATCGGATCGAAGCACCATTGTTCAGGATACAAAGCCCTTTAGAACAATCCCCTTCCACCAAGGAAAAGGAAAATAATAAACACGTCAAATGTCAACCGCATCGTCGCGTCCTGCAGTGACCCTTCGACTCTCGGGAGGTTTGAGAGAGAAGGTCCTTCGCTCTGGGTTTGGCACTGTTGCAGATCTTCAAGCGGTTCCCTTTGAGGAACTTGCCGCTGGTAACGTCCAGAAGTATTTGTTGTAATACCGCCTTCGAGCACTCGAGATAGTTCTGTTTTCCTTTTTCCTCGGCATGATACTGAGTAGCGCCTATAGGCAACTCTTTCTTTCTTTCTATTTATTTTTTTTGGATCCGGATCAACAGAGCTCAAGCTATCACAAGAGCAATCCAATGAGCTACTTTGGCAACTGCAGGGCTCCAGTGCGTTCAGTCACTCTGTATGAGAACTTTCTCTTCTTTTTCTCAGTGCTGTACAGGGAAAAGTTAACCAAGGGGTTTTTTTTTTTTTTTTTTTCAACTACAGCAAGAAATTTTATTTTACGAACAGCATATCATACCTGGGAACAGGAAGCGACCTCAGTCCCTATCACAACATCAAGCTCAGCCCTCGACAGTCTCTTTCCTCGTAGGAAGGGCATCCCATTAGGAAAAATCACAGAGTTTTGCGGCAGATCGGGGTCTGGCAAAACACAGCTTGGGTAGACTGAATTTCTCATGCACATGACGGCGTCTCTTTACTTTTGCCCGGAATCATTTGCCCTATTTGGACTGCAAAATTAACCGATTTTCCCACTAGCATCCAACTCTGTATCAATGCACAGCTACCAATCTCGATGGGTGGATCCGAAGGAACTTCAGTATTTATAGGTATGGGTGCTGACTCCTCAGATTTGTAGGAAAGTTGGTGAGGATCCAGGCACTACTTTCTTTAACTTAGGCTAGACCTAATGCTCTTGTCTGCTTGCGCTTCATTTTTTTTTTTTTATTATTATTATTTGTTTAGATACGGAAGGAAGCTTCATAGCTAGACGAGTCTCGCAGATCGCTCAAGATTGTGTAGCACAAATGGTTCATGATGCAGTCATTCAAGGTACGTTTAACACGTTGGACTGAAGAAAGGGGTACAGGTTCTGCGTCTGATTTGGCTCCGAGACGCGTAATATATCCAATAATCCTAAAACAATACCGGGACGGAATCATTATGGCTGGCTCTCTATGGGGGGAACTGTGATTCTATAGGGCCTACTGTCGAAGACTTGATGTGCGGAATCCACTATTGTAGAGTCCATAGTGCAATCGAACTTGTGGCAATGGTTAGGATGCTCCGAGGAATCGTTCAGGCTCATCCAAAGGTAAAAAAAAAAAAAATCGGCTCGTCTTGGATTTTGAACTCACTCCCCGAGTGACACTCTTACACTATTGAATCTCAACAGCCCCCAAACTGTCTTTGTGCGCTTCTTGCCCAACTCCCTATCAAGATTAGGCTAGTAGCATTAGACAGCATCTCGTCACTGTTCCGCTCCAACTTTAGCGATGTTCAAGCACGAACGCGACTGGTTGTTAATCTTGGACGGCAGCTTGTGAGCATAGCAAGAGACTTTAATATCGCAGTAAGACGACACTGGAAGAGCCTTTAATGCCTTTTGACTGTTGACAGAGGAACCTGCTCGGCTAGTCTGACAAGTTGATTTTCTCAACCATCCTAGGTCGTAGTAATGAACCAGATGACAACCAAGGTTGATAATGGAGCACCTCAAGGAGGAATGTCCTCAGGAAGACTGCAGCCAGCACTAGGCGACTCTTGGGCTAACCTATGCACACACCGAGTGCAGTTAAGTAGTCGAGCAGGGACGGGGGAGTGGAGTGCGCGTCTCTTCAAGTCGCCAGTGATCCAAGATCAAACAGTGACCTTTTGGATATCGATGGGAGGGATTTCTGACTCCTGGCCACAGAGTGAGCAATCGTCGTGGGATGAAGAGGGCGACCAATAAATAGATTTTTTTTTTTTTTTTTTTTTTTCTTCTTCCCAATTCTTCTTTCAACACCACCACCCACACGCTCTCTTTTGCTGGAACCAAGAACAGACGAAAGGAATTCTCTCATTCTCTCTCACCAGAGACAAGACTCAGGACACACCCACTTTCGACTCAACATTACATGGCTGCTGTTCACCAGACCATGCACAGAGCCCCCATGGGCCCTTCTCCCTACTCGCCTTCTATCCTCGAAATCAATCTTCGGCGATTGATGGAGAAATGCGAGAGCAAAGCCGAGGATGCTGAACGGAATCTACACGGATCGGATCGCACCAAGTATCTAATGGTTCGTCCCTGACTCTTTTTCTCACCCTCTCTTTCCTCTAACACTGGAGCCAAGTCCCATGAGTCTCAATGGAACGACATGATGGCTGGCATCTCTTCTTTTTTTTTTTCTTGTCACCACAACGTCGTCTCCTAAACCTTTCCAACCATTCAATCATCCCCTTGCTGTTTGCAACACCAGAATATCAAAGCCTTACGCGAGATGCTGGTCGACTTGAAAGAGGAAGCAGCTCAAAGGTAAACAGCAATACAATTCATGCCTATAACTCTTTGAACAAAAATATGGCAGGACCAAGGAATGAAGATCATAGCTCAGTTTTGAACTCAACCAGGAGACCATCGTATTTATATGGGAGAATAGGGGGAGAATAGACGGTGGCACTCTGGAAGACTACACACAGCGGATAGAAATCTTGGCGACAATAAGTAGTGACGGGACACTGGTAAGACGGACACCTGAGAATTGAGAACCTTGTTGTCCAAAAAAGGACAAAAATGATTCTGGAAAAGACACCAACCAATTTCACGCGCTTTTAGTTTTCACCAAGCAAGAGAAACCTGATCCAGACAAGGGCCCCCTTACCAACTCTTGAATCGCTTGATGAGGACAAGGTCGAGGAAGTGACATCATCTTGGAGAGAGTCCATAATCTTGGATGACCAGACGCAGGTAAGAATCTAGTCTTGGCACAAAGGCCTTCAATACACGATCGAGCCAGGGAATAGTTTTTTTTTTTTTTTTTTTTTTTTCCTCCACTGCTGACAATTTGGATCATTGTTTTGCTGGGATGACTTTTTTGACTTAGGGGCATGGAGAGTCACAGAGTAGACAGCAAGGACATTCTTACTCCAAGGAAGACAGCGCAACGTTACTTGGTTTGCGAGATAGAAGGTAGATCTGCAAACTCTGTAGTTGACTCGTGAAGTCTGAGCCAGGCCGGAATATTTATTTCGTTACTTCTTTTCAGTTGCTCTTGACTAATGGGAGACTTTGCATTTGCTCACTACTAGGACGGGAAGAGACCAAAATAGTCGAGCGACTGACATGCGGGAGGTATCTAAAGATCAATCACGCGTTGAACATGCTCTTCAGAACGATCGTGCACAACGGGAGGAGATTGAAGCAAGTCTCTCAAGACTTGTGAAACAACTCCGGCACAACGCCATGTCAATTCATAATGTCCTAAAGGAGGAAGATGTCTCAGGGGTAATACTTTGTTCTGGCGCTTTTTTTTTTTTTTTTTTTTTTTTTTTGTTGGACGAGGGAGGAGACAAGTGGACTGGTAATGTGATGTTTGCCTCTCGGACCGAGTACTAAAAGCTAAACTCTCGAATCAATTGATAGGTTCTTCGGGATGCAGATCAACAGCTGGACACCAACATTTCAAGGCTAGGCAAGGAAAGAGTTCGACTGGAGCTTTACTCAAAACAGAGCCGCAAGACCAAATGGATGATCTGGGGAATTGTGCTGGCAGTTAGCATTATCTTTGTTCTCATGTTCTTCGTGATTCGGATCTTTTAAGATTCTAGATCCTGAAATACCAACACTTTACTTGATGTTTGTCTCCATGGCAATCGAGGTTTTTTTTTTTAGAGCGCCCAACCAACAATTAAACACACAATCCGCACTAGCCCGTCTAGGCTTTTTAATACTTTCCCTTACACTCTTGCACCTCTATCAGCCATGAGAAACAAGAATCAGTACGATCATTTTCAGTTTTGATGTTGGTAAAAAAGAATGAAAATGGGTTTGGGTTTATTGGATATGAAAAAAGTATGCACGTTTAAACGGTTTAGTAGACTTCGAGGATGTAACGCTCGTCCTCCTTCAACTTGTTGACAATACGGTTCGCATCCACAACGGCACATCCCTCGCCATCCATAAAACTCTGTACAATCGCATCCTTGACATCTCCAGCAGGCCAGGTAGGACCGCAGAGATAGAAATGACCACTCAAGCTCTTGTCCAGCATGTACTTGTGAAGCAACTGACCATCCTCCTGCATCTTGTGTTGGATGTAAATCTTTTCCTTTTGGTCTCGAGAGAAAGCGAGTCGCAAGTGTGTCAACAATCCATCTGCATGGTATGCTTCCAGCTCTTCACCATACAGGTATTCGTTGGATCGGTTGCGAGAACCAAAGTACAAGATCATGGGGCCAACTTCCAGACCCTGGGCCTTCTGCCAAGCACGCTCCTGGATGAACGCACGGAATGGGGCCATGCCTGTACCGAGACCAGCCATGACAACGGGCTGGTGAGGTGAAGGGGGAAGCTTCATCACCGAGGGCTTGATTGATACAGTCACATTGGCACCAGCGCCGAGCGTGGTCAAGTAACGAGTGCACTGTCCGAAACGCTGCTTGCCTGAAGGTGCGGTCCACTCGACAGCAACAATCAAGAGATGGACAGAGTTGGGATGGGCCTTCATTGACGATGCAATCGAGTAATGACGGGGCTTGATCGCAGGAATCATGTTAATCAACTGGGGAATCGAAGGATGAGCCGAAGGGAACTCGCGCAGGATATCCGCATGTGTCAATGTCTCTTCGACGCGCGATTTGAACTCCTCGGCTCCCTCAGGTGAAATCAAGAAAGCAAGACGCTCCTTCTCCGAGGCATTAGTAGCAAAAGGAATCAAATCAGCGTAGAAACGCTTCGAGGGGCGACCAAACAGATCAGAGGTCTGCTGAAGAACCTGGAGAAGTGTGTTGGTCTGGTACAAGGGCTGAGTTCCTTCGGGCGAATTCTTGGGCACGGGGCGTGGGGAGACGACCACGGTCTCTGGCTTGGCTCCATAAAACTCGATAAAGTCCAACACTTCCTGGGTATCGTTCCAGCCATGAATTCCAAGAGCATCGCCCAACTCGTACTTAAGGCCAGTGTTGGTGGTATCAAACTCAAGATGGAAGACATTACGGTCATAGGTCGTAGGAGTAAGACGACGGTTCTCTGTGAGCTTTACCAAGTAAGCGTGACCCTCGTCCGCCAAGGCCTTCTTAGTTTCGTAGGCCTCTGAGAACAAGAGCTGCCATGCGGCCTCGTGCCAGTTGAAAGTCTTGCCAAGAGCCACAGCCTCACCCTCTGTGCTTGCCTCGGTATCGGCCTCAACAGGGACACGGGCAACATCAAAGGCATTGCTGATACCACGGATGGTAGGAACAACATGCGTGGGAAGAGCGAGTGCAGCCTGGTCAGCCTCGCCGAGCTCAATGGAGAGCCAGTTGGGATTCTGGGGTACCTCAACAATTTCTTTGTCCACACGCTCGATCAATGAGACGACCAACTCCTTGAGGAGCTTGTTGTTCGAGGTCTCATACTGAAGGGCGACCTTCTCAAATGCTGCCTCGTGAAGGCTCGCGGAGTTGGTCTTAAGGAAAGCCACCTGGCCCAGCAGAGTCTTGCCAGTACCGTTGAGTCCAAGGTCCTTGGCAATGCCATCGAAATCGACAAGAAGGACCTGGATCTCTTTGGCGCCAAGAGCATGTCGGAATGCAGCCGACGTCTTGGTCTCCAACTCGTCGACGCTCCAAGAAGAGTTGAGCAACAACTTGGCGCCATGCTTGAGGGAATCAACAACATTATACTCAGTCAAGATGGACACATCCTGTACAGAGGCGTAATCAGCAATAGCATACTCTCCGAAGCTTGAGGCTCTTGACTTGGAGTACTTGAGCTGAGTCTCAATGACGGCGCTGTGGCGGTAAGAGTGGATGTTTGAGCTGTGCTGGATTCGGTTTCCAATAACATTCAAATGCTTGGCGACATGAGCAGAGACAGGAGTCGAGGCCACGGTTTCCCAGAAGATGGCCTGCTTAACATCCTCCTGAGCGATCTCTGCGTCAGCGACGACAGTCGAGAGATCAAGGGGGCCAGAAGAAGTCAAAGCCTGCTTGACAACAGCCTTAAGCCAGCCCTGAGAGAGCGAGGCTCCATGGTGACCGTACTTGGCGTCAATGACCGTTGGGCGGTGGGGACCAGTCCAGACATTAAATGAGGCCGATACATCCAAGAAGACAGCACCTGGAGCGCTCGAGTTTGAAACCGGTTCAACAACGACAACGTTCTTGGTGGTTCGGGGAACGGCCTTCAAGAAGTGTGCAAACGACCAAGGGCGATAAACGCGGATGTTCAAGACTCCAACCTAGAGAAAAAAAAAAAAAAAAAGTTCAAGTCATTCGTATGGTGAGTACTCTTGAATGAAAGACTAGAAGACCGCGCGCTACAATTTTTACTATAATACCTTTTCTCCAAGATTCTTGGCAACATTCGAGGCGGGACCAAAGACAACAACGACCGTGTCGGCATCCTGAGGACCAGTGTACTCAAAGGCCTTGTACTCGCGACCTAAGAGCTGCGAGGCTCGTTCAAAGATGTCCTCGATACCCGAGACGAGAGATCCTTCGTCATGGCCAAGGATGGTTTTTTGGCGTTCAACACGGATAAACTCAGCAACCTCCTGATCCTTGGCAGTCTGGATCGCCTCAACCTGCTGGCTAGTGCGGACACCATCGAGAACATGAATGATCGACTGGTTCGTTCCTGAGGCCACAGCATGGGCAAGGATAGATACATCATAGGCCTCCTGAACAGTGTTGGATGCAATAAAAAGCAAGCCCGTCTCACGAGCGACCAAAACGTCCGAGTAGTCGCCCCGGAGAGTGTTCAGGTCCGAGTCCACAGACTCGGCTGAGACGTGGAAGACAACGGGAGTGGCCGAGTGTGCGATCTGGTAAAGGTTGGGCACCATGTTGACGATTGCGGCAGAAGAGGCAAGAGTGGTGACAGCGCTGTTCTGCGAGGATGGAGAAGAGACAGCACCGAGGATAGCCGAGGCGGCATTTGAGCGAGTCGACATCTTCAGGACCTGAGGTGCGAGCACAGATCCGGTTGCATTAGCGATACCAGCTTTAGCCCAGTGTTGAGAAGCGTTGCCGAGGTAGGACTGAGACGAAGTCGAGGGATAAACAAAGACAAGGTCGCTGAGCGCATATGCAATATGCTCCACGGCCAGATTACCCGAAGTCAGTTGGTGAAGGTCAACGTGGCTCTGGATGCCGAGCGAAAGGTTGGAGCGGACCGAGAGCGAGAAGTGATCAAGGTCGTCAACAACAGTGACCGCTGAGGAAGGACCTTCGGATGAGGTGACCGAGGCGCTGTCGTCATCCTGATCTTTCACATTGGCGGCAGTGGAGATGCGAATAGACTCGATCAAGGTGACAATCGAGTCTTGCGAAAACGAGGCGGAGACGAGAGTGGCTGAAATGCTGTCGACCTGAGAATAGGTCAAGGCTGCAACCGAGTTGACAGAGAGTTGGTCGAGAAGAAGATCCAGGTGGTGGAATGCAACCTTCTCGCGAGCGTCGTCGAGGTTCTCGGTGGCAATGGTCTTCCGGATAAGGTTGACGTTCTGCAGCGCGCGGTTGATCTGAACAGAAGCATTGCGATTCTGGGGAGACGCTTGGCCGGTGTGCTTGAAGAGGCCGGCCGAGTTTGCCAGCGTATGCAAAAGAGTCAGCATCGGTGAGGATGTTAGACTGGAGGAGGAGGAGGAGAGGGAGAGGATGGAGGAGAGGATGGAGGAGAGGATGGAAGCGAGGATGGAGGATAAAAAGAGAGAGAAAGAGAAAAAGAAGAAAAAGAAAAAGAAAAAAAAGGAAGAGGAGAGATAAAGATGTAGTCGCTGTCCATCTTTATGTCGATCTCCTCTGGTGCTTGTCTCCGTCGCAGGGTCTGCTTGGCTAGCGGACATATCGCGCCATCGTCGCACCATCAGCAGGCCAGGCAGTACTAGAGTTGACCGCGGTCACTCTACTCTTGCTGTCCGACTCAGTGGTGCCGACAAGGCGGCTTTGACTTTCGGAGAGAAGTCCCTGGTAGTGCGTGGGGTGGAAGGTGGAGTAAGTCGAGCACACAATCGATGCCGCATGCTGATTGGCCTTCAGTGACTGCAGATCTAGCCTATTTGCCTTGTGCCCGCTGTAATGGCGACATTTCGCGTCGATATGGTGCTCTCACTCGTTCCCTCTTTGTCTCTCTACCCTGCGCAGGACTCTCTCTCCTCAGGCACGCACAGACGCTCTTCCGAGCTGTCGTCGTTTTTTTTTTTTTTTTATGAGACATGGACAATCAGGACCATGGAGTTTGTCTTGTCTGTCCAAGTGCCCTCCACTTGATGACCAGTCATGAACTTTTCCTACTCAATAAGCTCGGCCCCTGGGATGGACAACGAAAGCAATGGAGAATGCAGAAGGCTAACAGAGACATTCATCTGGACGATCAGGATCACCAACATTAGCTTGCCAGCAATACGGCGTGCTCCCGAGGAATGGACAGTCACCCTCGTACCCGCACCTTCTCTTCCCTTTCCCCCTCCCTCCCTTCCAAAAACGAATCTGGATGCTCCTGGTGACTTGCAAAGTTGAAATCGCAAGCTTCTATTCATATAGTCACATCTAACCTCAGGATCTCTATGGATTTAATAGACCCTAAGACTTCAGATACAGGGTTCGCAGATATAGGATATTATACGCAACCCATCCTAGATTTCTAGGAATCGTAGCAACAAAGGAACTCAAAGTCGAGGCTGCACTGTAGAAGTTTAGCCGAAAAAAAAAAAAAAAAAAAACGGTTCAGAACTGCAATACCTTCCCTGCACCCATCAGTCAAATAATCAGCCACTACCAGCAACGGAGACACAAGTGTTCGATCATAGTAAGTTAGTTTCTAGAGACTGGTCCTCCATCCATAGTACCAACGAAAGAACGAATTTTAAAAAGGGTGCAGAAAAGAAAGGACGGATTACCACAAAAGATAAAGGGATCGAATAGACTGGCTTTGTTTATTTATTGCTTAACCTGCAGGTTGTGTATTGCTTTCAAGTCGCTGGTATAGAGATTTAATGCTCAAAGGAATTTCTTTACATGATTTAAACATCCCAGTTATCTAAAGCATAGGCAAGAGAGAGTCTTTCTTTCACTTTGAAATCACAGTTCTTTGGACTAACGTCCGATCCGCAAAAGAAGATAAAAGAAAAGAGAGAGAGAGAGAGAGAGAGAGAGAGAGAGAGAGAAAGGGAACAAATCTGTCTATTGAGCCCACCCGATTTGATTTAAGCGAGAGTGTCCCCACAGTTTGAAGGAGATATTGCACTGAGTGCTTGCAGAGTCCAAATAAATGAAAAGAGCTTGCGCTTCATACTTCTCTATGTTTACTTTTCAATACTTTCAATTCATCAGCTTTTTGCCAGGGTCAAGGCAAGGTTCAAAGGCGTGCGTATTACAGAGGACTGGGACACAGGTCTTCTCTTCAATTGAGGAAAAAACTTTTTTTTTTTTTTTATTCTCTCAACTCCTAAAAAGCTCCTCACTGTTGGAACCATTTGTGTGAAATCAACATTTGTCTTGTCTATCGCCTCTAGTCCATCTCCCGCTCGGATACCTGATACCTTCAAGTCCCGAAGGATCCGATAACCCCAAGAAGCACCAACCGGTGGTTGAAGAGAGCCTGGAAGACACCATCAAACAAACGAATCTATGGCGATCATGGAACAATCCTCAACCCTCCTCCCCTCCCCCTCCCTTCTACTCCTTCTCAAGGGCTATCGCGACAGTAAAATGTTAGTAAAAGAGGAGAGAGACTGAGGTTTGAATTGGATCAACTCAAGATATAACGCAGCATGTCAATCTCAAACTAGGCGAGCTGGCATAGGAAGAAAAAGGAGGTGAGGTGAACTATCCCTTAAACTATATAATGGAAAATTTACCAATCAACTCGACTGATTCAAGATAGTCAAGAGATATTCTTTCGGTTTAAAGGACAGGAAGGAATCTATACAAACATACGGAAAGAACCTGCACCTCTACTACTCTGATGATAACACTTCAACAGTTTCCCTTCAATGCCTCTGTCGCAATCCTAGGTAAGGAACAAAATTGTGCGACATTGCAAAGTTTGGATGTATAGCAGTCTTCTTCAACTGAGGAAGAATGGGTTTTCATTTTTTTTTTTATTCAATATATTCGACTCTCCTCAAAGCTCCTCTTTCTAGAGTCATTTGTACACACCCAAATGTCCTGTTTAGAGTGCGTTAATAGCGGTCGCAATTTTTGCGGAGGGATCTCCAGTTCTGATTCCATTTTCCATTTCCGGACACGGAAGATTTCGGAAAAACTGGATCGTCAAGAGAGCCAGTGATTCTGGGACCATTATCAATTTGCAGATCGAGTTCTATAATTCCAATCTGGCCCTGAAAACTGTGACCAGAAGTCAATTGTCCCAGGTTCTCATACTCCAACTCCGCATAAGAGCTTGAGAACTGTTTGGGATCTGGAGTAAGGTATCCAGTGAAAGAGTGCGGGATGCCGTTAATATCGAAGAGGCTTTGAACAAGCCTCCTTCTATACTTTTAACTTTTCCAAAGGCTCTTTCAGCTTGCACCAGAGCTGGAGCCAGCAAAGTAGCTGCAATGGTCATGGAAATGGCGGTGAAACGCATTCTATCATAAGAATGATAAAAAAAGATGGTGTGTTAGTCCTCGGACATTGGACTTGGATACAGGGATAAGAGTGAGGAAGATATGGAGGCGAGGGGGGTATTGTCACTTACTTGTACTTTGTTCGTGAGAGGGTAAAATGGGATGCGAGACTTGAAAATCAAGAAACCAGAACCCCATTCAACGACACTGGGAATTTGGAAATTTAGAAATTTTTCAAGGTTTATGCATTTTTATTGGGTAAAAGTATTCCACGAGGAGACGGCGTTGGACCAACCAAATCAATTTTCAACTTTCAAAAAATCCAAAATTTCTCGTGAGAATTTTAGAATTTTGATTTTTTGTTTTTTTCAACAGGCTTACGACAACACCACCATCTCACTTCTTTTTTACTCATTCAACACCTCGACCACTCCTCCTCCTCACTTCACCTATTCAAAAATGAGCTACAACAACAGCAACAACTACTACTACTCCGCCGATCATCAAAGAAGGCAACTTCCCCCTAGAAGAATACAACTTGCCTCACCTGCTCCCTCTGAGGACAACAACTGCGTCGACTTGTACGTCAATCATACGTCCCCTCCTCCCTCTTCCACTTTTTTTCAGCAACAACAGCTTGCGCAACATTTAGTTTCTCAGCAGCAGCAGCAGCAGCAGCAACAGCAACAGCAGCAACAGCAACAGCAACAGCAACAGCAACAGCAACAGCAACAGCAGTCCCGCCGCACACAACGCCACCACAATTACCTCCTTCAGTCACCATTTCCGCCCAGACATTAGCACAACAGCGGAAGCATCAAGACCAGCGGCCCCTACTCTTCTTACGCGACACATGGTCCCAACATCTGTTTTGATGAAACGAAAAATCGACGAGTTGACCCATCCTGACCGCACTGTGACAATCTCGCCAAACAGCAGCACCACGTCATTAATCGACGACGACTCCGCCGCCCCCCCATCTACCAAAAAAGCCCGACCTACCCGCAAAAACGACTTCTGGAAGAAGCAGGGAGTGAAAGACCTGGTTGAATGGTTGTCTGACCCAGAAAAAGAGGACCGACTAAGGAATGCGGGAAAGACTGAAGGCACAAGAGTTGGCGATGTCCTTAAAGAGATTGCAGCATGGGTCAACGCGCGTGCAAATACCGACTGGAAAGTTGAAGATGCTCGGAATAATATTCGATCGGTCGAGAAGAAATACAATGAAGCTAAGAATTTGACGATGAGAACTGGTGAAGGTGATGATGGCGAGACAACACTGGAGGAGAGGAGAAATGAAGTTTGTCCTTATTTTGAACAGTTGCACGATGTATATGCTTCTTGCATTGTCAAGAACCCTCTTCCTCTAAAGGAATCGACTGCACCTCAAGTTCAGCGGGTGATAATTCAAGACTTCGAGGCGTCAGACCTGGAGGCTGACTTAGAAGTTGACCTCGAGGCTGATGACCTAACGAACACACGTAGGTGACATATTACTTATGGGAGATCCTACAAAGGCTAGTTGCTATGACAAAACTAATGATTGAGTGTACACAGCATCCAGGGGTTCAAGTTCACAAACCAAGGCCAAGAAAGTGAAGGAAGACCGTCTTACTGCTCTTATGAAGACCGTGGAAAAGGCTAAAGAACTCAGCGACTCGCAAGAAGACAATGTGCTCCAGCCAGTATACCAGGATGCTCGGTCCGATTTGAAGGAGGCCAGAGCAGAATTGAAGGAAGCCAGAGCAGAAACAAAGGAAGTCATGGAAAAGTTGGAAGACTGCCGCAAAGATTGAAACAAGCAAACGAAGTGATTATGGAGCTACGACTGGAACTGGCTAGATATAAGAACGATGCGACCTGGAAATGGGAAGGGGGTGGCATTCGTGTGTCAAGGGCAGACGAATGCTAATCAGCGGAATCTACGCGCTTTTATTTGGGGTCGTTGTTGTAGAACATAGGTCTTCAGTCTATCCCTTTTCCTCCTTGCATCCACCAAGTCTTGCTCCATTTCCATTTGTCGAATGTCCTCTTCCTCATCTTCAAATACCATATCTTCATTGACCTCGACCTCGATCTGTTGTTGGACTTCTCTCTCTATGTCCAAGTCGTCATCTGAACTAGCCTGGCGAACAAAGTTGTGCAGCACAACGCATGCGCATATCCACATGCTAACTCTGTCAATGTCCTTTTCTGACTTGACGAAGATACTCAGCCGTTTCAACGATAAGAACTTATTCTTGAGCATTCCAAAGGCGTTCTCGATTTTTGCTCGAGCTGACCCATGGATCCTGTTGAAATGTAGCTGATCACCAGTAGCATTCTTGTATCTTGGTATCACTGTTGTCGTCAAGGCGTATGCTCCATCTGCGAGGAGGTATTCTTGATCCTTAAAGTATTTGGTCGGGTCGTTGTAGAGCGAGGTTCTCTTGTACGCCAGGGCATCATGTGTCGATCCAACGTAGCCTGTCGCGAAGTAGATGAACCGACCCTAATGATCACATACAGCTGTGGCCCCAATTGCGTACTCGCACTTCCTCGTGACCCACGATTTCTGCTGCCAAGAAGGCGCCATGTCGAAGGCAAAGGTTACCCCATCAAGAGCACCAATACAATGGGCAAAGCCGTATTCTTGCTTGAACCAGTGCTTTGTTTCCATCTTCCGATTCTCATCAGGCCAAGCAACAAATCGATTAAAAAGGCTATCCAGGGCGCGGATTATCCTCCAGGTCGCCGTAGAGACAGTTCCAGTCGACACCCCCATAATCCAGGCCGTTTTCACGATGGAGAATCCGCAAGTCCCAGTACGAATAAGCATGATCTTCAGCTGCACAACGATCTCGTCCATCGAGATCTGTTTACCGTCGAGTTCATTGAAGTGAGTGGTATAGCTGAGCTCGACTGCAATGGCCTTGAATTGATCCTTGGAAAGGCGCATGATGCGCTTGAAGTGATCGCTGTTGTACGCGTCCAAAACACGATCCCTAATATCTGTCGAGGAAGGGTGTCTTGTTCTAGGACGAAGGTACCTTGAAGCCGATGTATCAGTTTTCACACTCTCATTTTTCACTCCAGTTCGCTCCATCTTTCTTTGGGCTTCCTGTCCACTCTTTTACCTGTTCGATGATAAGTGGTGTAGAACGGCGAGACATGCTTCGAGATAAAGTATTCGGTTATTCTTGTATTTCTGGCTGCGTTTTGGCCCCACTTTAATTAAGTCTTCGGTCGCATCAATGACTTTCTTCTCAAAGGCTCGATACAAAGCTTGCTTGCGGGTAGTTTTTGGCATGTTGTGTGAGGAGGTGGAGGACGAAAAAAAAAAAATATAAAAAAAAAGTAATAACCATCCGCATCATCACTCCTCCTACTTCTCCCCCACCATACCAGTTTTCTCACGAATTTTCCCTACTTTCCTCCCAACCACATGATTTCAAGGACATTGAATGGTCTTTGGAAATTTGGTAAGATGGGAAAATTGAAAAACGACAAAAAAAAAGACCATGTTTCTAAGCCAATGAGAAAATTTACCAATTTTTAAGGTTTACAATCTTCCCATTGTGCTTGAATGGGGTTCAGGTGGAAAACGCTCTTTATATACGGGTGATGAGGAAGTGTGTGGGAAAATGCATAGACTCTTAGGAAGGTGTTGTCTTTGTTCGCCGTCAAGCTAGGGCTTGCCTTTGCATGTCTTGTTCTTTCGTCTCCCGTACACATCTTGTTCCTGCGCACAACGTTAGTCACCCCTATTTCACAGTTGTATCTTCTTGTGCACCTCTATCCATAAACAGAAAGTGCATAAACCACACTCTTGCAGTTGCATGAATCCGAGAGATGAGAAGGGCAACTGTAGTCTGCCATAAATTGAATCTCTCGGCTTGATGAGATAGCTCCATAATGCAGAAATCCTCACGCAATGTCGGTCCTCATGCACGTGCATTTTTATGCCGGTACTCGAATGTGGTTTCCTTCCATCGTATCATGTCCTAGCCATTTCCCACGTAATTTTTGGTGTGGATAGTGTCACACCTTCAACGCATTCGTAGACTGTGCGTGTTTTCGCTAGGTAACAGGCTACTCGGAGTCAACTGTCCTTTCTCTTCTTGGAAAACCCAGAAATGGAGAAAACAAATGCATATTCTCTTGGTAAGTCTCCGCTCCTTTCATTTTCTCACAGGTTCGGTAGTTGTAGGTTTTAGACTCCATGTGGTTGCATGTATCTGTAATAGACAGAAATTGGTAGGATTGCGATCAAAAATATATGTGCTAGAAGGGATGTTGGCAACACAAATATCCTCCAACATCTCAGCATTGACCTCCCTTGGTTCTTTTTCAAGAGGTTTCTAGTTTATGGCCACCAAGCGATCGCAGTGATTAGTCGCGAGGGTGCGATCTCTTGGTGAGAATGAAAACCAGATGAGTGTAATGGAGAGTGAGTGGGAGGTAGAGGAAGATGAGAAAGGGTAGGAGTTCAAGAGGATTCAGATGGTGTATCGTTTAGTATTTACCCAGCCAAGCTGTTTGGAGTGTTTGCCGCGGCAGTGTGGATAAACTGGGTAAGTAAGCAAGTGAACGGATGATGGAGCGAAGAGAGGAGAGTATCGAGAACAGACCTATTCAAGACTTTCTCACAAGCTCAACTATTCCTGTGGCATGGAGAAACAAATGGAGATTATTGGACGACTTGAGCTGTGGTAGGAAAGAAATGTGGAGCTTTTGATTATTGTCATGGCAGGTGACGTGAGGATGGTGACTCCTCCAACGAATAGACCCTTTATGAACTTTGCCCTATTAACATGCAATGTCTGTTGCCAGAGTAGTGAGATCCCTTTCTCTTTACCACAAGCAAAGGTGGTGTCCTGAGCATTTGTTCCTCGGACTTGGCTGACGGCCAAACAAACAAATATTGTGGGAAAATACTCTAGTCCCAACACCCATCCCCTATTCCCAAAAGATTCACAGCTAAGCATGGCAAAGACTGATCAACCAAGAAAGACCTCCCTCGAACAGAGCAGTTTCTCTGAGCATTGTGGAGAAAGTTGTACAGAACCAATACAAGGTCATGAAAGCGTAATACAGAATAGCTCGAGTGTGATTATTCAACTCAAGAGTCGTGAGAAGCAAATCCTGAGGTACGGTATTTTTTCTTTTGGTGGCCTGAAGACGACCTCCGAGGCTAACGGTTGAAAGGGACAATAGCCAAGGTCAGGAAGAAGATCTGGATTAGCTCAAGAAACCACCATCCAATTTTTTTCTTTTTGGTAAGCTTTGGTATCCGAGAGTAGCCGACTCCCGAGAAAATAAGATGTGCTCACATATTCCAAAATCTAGGGCCCTTGGGCCTAATCTTTCATTAGGCTCGAAAAGGAAGATTGCCATGTGCGTGAGCTGACAAGGTGAAAAGAGGAAGATCTGTGACACCAACTTTCTCCCTTCGCCTGTCCGCCTGACTCTCTGCCACCAATCTCTCCTTGTCACCAACCAACTCGCCAGCGAGTCCTCTCTTTCTCTCTTGCTCCTCCATCAAGTACCCAGACTCAAAGAACGATAAACCATCGCTGAATCTACAGGCCCTACTATCTTGTGATGGTCGTCCTCATCTACACAGCTTCTCAGAACCGCCTATTCCAGGTCAATGGACTTCACTTATTCGTCTGAGACCATTGGCTTAAAGGACTACTCTCCTCATGTCATCAGTAGAGGTCTCTGGTCGAGGATGAGAAAAGTCATGGAGACTATGGCCCACTTTCTCAGTTCACCTAATCCTAACAGTTTGATGATGGTCGTTTCCTCAACATCTCAGAGTACTATTTTGGACCGATGGCTCTCTCTCTCTCTCTCTCTCTCTCTCTCTCTCTCTTATCATCACACACCATCTCTGCCATTCCACAGTGTCAAGTAGCCGGACGATATCTATAATCCAAGTCATCTTTCACTCTCCACTCTCTCCTTTGCGCATGTTTGTCTTTTTGTTCGTCACAGGATGAGTCACTTTGACATTCATGAATCATGAGAGAGTCAGCGAGCAAGAGACCAGTGGATCGCCCTTTGCTCCCAGGATAGACCACCACAGACTATGCTCAAATTGTGAACTCTGGATCTTTCGATCTCAAAGACAGGCATCTTGTATTACGAAATGACCACCTCACTGAGGATGAGGACTCCTCAGAAACTAAGAGTGAATGATGGTTAGAGAAGAAAGAAGAAGCCAGATTTCCTTAGCTATCTTCTAGATGGCACGCCAGAAAGAACGAGAGAAACCTTTTCCATTCTCAAATATCACTGTAGAACTTATGATGGCCCTTTGACAACTCGTAATGTTTCGGCATTTTGAGCACTTTGAGGGCAACACCAAAAAAAAGGGGGGGGAGGGGGTTGTATGGCAACACGCTATCGACTACTTTAGGTACTCCTGAATTCCTACAACTGTCAAAATAAGAAAAAGGTACTCAAGAAGAGAAGAGATGGGGCAATCTCTTTATTCAAATAAGGTCATTTCCTCCCCTTGTTTGCCGATTAAGCTCGCTAACTGAAAAAATATTGATCGATGACCAATCGCCACTAGTCCATCTCCTACTCGGATACCTGATACCGAATCCTTTTTTCATGACTCGAAGGATCCGACAACTCCAAGAAGTATCGCCAGTGGTTGAACAGATCCTGGAAGATACCATCAAACAATCTGTAGTGATGATGGATCAACCTTCAAGCTTCCTCTCCTCTCCTCTCCTCTCCTCTCCTCTCCTCCTCTCCTCCCGCTCCTTCTCAAGGGTTATCGCAGCAGCAAGATGTTGGTAAAAGAGGAACGAGAGCGAGGTTTGAATTGAGTCAACTCAAGATATAACGCAGCATGTCAATTTCAAACTAGGTGATCTGGCATAAGAAAAAAAGGTGAACTGTCCCTTGAATTGTACAGTAGCAAATTTGCCAATCGACTCTACTGATTCGAGGTAGTCAAGAAATATTCTTACGGTTTAAAGGATAGGAGGCATTACGTGCTAGTGGAATCTAAACAACCATATGGAAAGAATCTGTACCTCATACTACTCTTATGTTAATAATTCAACACTTTCTCTTCATGCCTCTGTCACAATCCTAGGAAAGGAACAAAACTGTGGGGCATTGCAGAGTTTGGATATACAGTCTTCTCCAACTGAGGAAGAATGGGTTTTCATTTTTTTTTATTCAATATATTCGACTCTCCTCAAAGCTCCTCTTCCTAGAGCCATTTGTACACATCCAAATGTCCTGTTTAGAGTGCGTTAATAGCGGTCGCAATTTTGGCGGAGGGATCTCCAGTTCTGAACCCACTGTCCACTTCCATACACGGCAGATTTCGGGTAAAGCGGCTGGTCAAGAGGGCCAGTGATTCTGGGACCATTATCAAGTTTCAGCTGGAGATCCGTAACTCCAATCGTGCCTTGAAGTTTGCGAGCGGCAGTCAATTGTTCCCGGTTCTCATACTCCAAGATCGCGTTAGAGCTTGAGAATTGCTGGGTAATTGGAGAAAAGATTCCTTGGAAATGGTACGTGACATCTTCAATGATGAAAGTGCTAACGAACCTGCCTCCATTTAGACCTCGAACAAATCCAAAGGCTCTTTCAGCTTGCACCATAGCTGGAGCCAGCAAAGCAGCTGCAATGGTCATGGAAACGGTGTTGAAACGCATACTGTCATGAGAATCGTCAAAGGAAATGATGTGTTAGTCTTCGAAAATGGAACTTGGATACAGAGATAAGAGTGAGAGAGATATGAGGGCGAGAAGGGGATGTTGTTGCTTACTTGTACTTTGTTCGTAGAAGGGTAAAATGGAATGTGAGTCCTGAAAATCAATGGACCAGGTGGAAAGGGCCCTTTTTATACTGGTGATGAGGAAGGGAACCTCTGTTGACAATGACAAGTCTGAACCAAAGGAAGAGGAATGAGGTGCTAAAGTGTGTGGGAAAATGCATAGATGCTTAGGAAGGTGTTGTCTTTGTTCGCCGTCAAGCTAGGGCTTGCCTTTGCATGTCTCTACATCGCCCTTACACATCTTGTTCCTGCACACAACGTGTTAGTCGCCCCTATTTCACAATTTTATCATCGTGTTCTCGGCGACCCACAAACAAAAGAGATCCACAATGGTTAAACCACACTCTTACAACTGCATGAATGCAGGCAGCGAGAAATGCAACTGTGGTCTTCCACGATCGAATCTAAATAATGCGCATTTTGTCAGTTCTCACGCCCTGTGCGCTTTTCTCATGCAGCTGTTCCGATATGGTTTCCTCTGACCATATCATACCATAGCCATCTCTTACGTCTTTTTGTGCTTTGGATAGTACCACACCTTTATCAATTTCGTGTGTGTGCCTTCGCTAGGCTTCACGAAAGTCGCGTCAACTGTCCCTAGAAGGGAATCTAGTCATGGCGATAGCAAAAACTCGTTTTCTCACAGGCTCAGTAATTATTAGCTTTGGATTTCATGTGGTTGCCTGCGCTTGCAATAGCTGCATACAGAAAAAATGACGGGATCGTAGCCAGAGGAAGGTGTGCTTGCAGGAGGCTGTCAATGCAAATACCTCCCGGTCTTTCTAGACCATCTCAGCATTGACCTCCTTTGGTTTTTTAAAGTTTCCCTGGGGGTTTTCCAAAGGATATCTAGCCAAACAGTCACAGTGATGATGCGCCAATGCGGATTGACTGGAGAGAGAGAGAGTATCGAGAATAGGTCTCTTCGCGACTCACCCACAAGTTCAACTATTTCTGTGATAAGGAGAATCAAATGGATATTATTTGGTGAACTGCCCGGTGGTAGGAAAGAAAAGAGGGGCTTTTGTTACCCGGCCTTGGCTAACATTCAAACTAGCAAATCTTGTGGATCCTACTTTGGCTCAATCTCCAAGCTCAGCTTAGTCTGACGTGCCATTTTATGTTGTTCACCAACTCAACAAATACAAAATTTAAGTATCTGTCATTCAAGTGTAGTCTATCTACATAATGAATATCATGTGTAGCGTTCAATACCCCACAACTGGACGCAGGGCTCTGTCTTTCTTCGAGATGAACAAAAATGGAGATCCCACAGTTGTCCCAGAACGACTATCCTTATACGAGATAATTTCTCGTAGAACTTCGAGTGGTTCTTGGAGGCAGACTTATAACTGGATCCAAGAGGTGCAGTGCGAAAGGGTCTGTGTGAGAGTGACAGCAAGCCCTTCCCTCGAACGGAACAGCGTCTCTGAGCATTGCGGAGAAAGTTGAGCATAACCAGTACAAGAACAAGGAAGTGGTATTGTAGAATAGCTCGAGAGTGTATTTTTCAACTAAAGAGTCTGGAGCTAATCCCGAGGCACAGTGTTTGTCCTTCGATGACTCGGAGATGACATTTCGGGCAAAATGTTGAAAAGGACAATAGTCAAGGATCTAATGAGTTCAAAAAATCACTGTCCAAGTTTTTTTTTTCTTCATCACATAGTTACTCGAATCTGGTTTCCTTTCACCGCAACATGCCTTAGTCGCTTCCCACGACTTTATTTATTTATTTTTGCCAGGTGGTGCCATGCCAACATCGCTTATGCCTACATGATTTCACTAGGATATACAAGCCTATCAAACTCATCCTAGGGAACCCAGCCATGGAGAAATCAAGTATCTCCTTCACTTGGTCGATCTCACCCCCTATTCCTTCTCACAAGTCAACAATCGTGTACTTTCAGGTTCAATGCGTTGTTCTCTTTGCTCGCATCTACAGTAGCTGTCCACCACCAGATTTGACATGGTGGCAGCTAGAGCAAGGCACTCTTGCAGGAAAATTAACAGTGTAAATGCCCCCCTCCAATCTTTCTCGGCCATTCCAGCATTGAAGTCTTTCCGTTTTTTCCGTCCTTTTTCTGAGGTTTTCATTTTGAAGATAGCTGACCTGTGGCACTCTGGATTTCGTATCAATGCTGCGCAATGAGGGTGAGGGTGTTTTTGAGGATGTTGGTAACCAAGGTAGGTGTACGAGAATGGCAGGAGTGGTGGAGATTAATGTAGAACAGAGGGTGTCCAAGGAGGTATATAAGGCACCCTATCTAACCGACTCTGTCTAGATGACTGGAGTGTGAGCTGTGTAAGTGTGAGTGGACTGGGATGTTTTTTGGATGAACAGAAGAAGGAAGCAACCACGTTTGCAGATCTTGCTCGGATTCACGATTTGTACAGTTAAGCGGTGAAGATATCATTATCTCATCGTTTGTGGAGATGATATGAATGCTGGTAGAGTGACTAAGAGGATCAAGAATAGACATAATTGCGACCAATCCATAGGTCCTTGCATTTCTGTGGCAGAGAGACGTGAATAGAGATTGTTGCGGGACCTGACCCGCTTACGGGAAAGGGGGATGTCTTACAGGATTGTAAGTGTGGAATGAGTAAGGTGATTTGATCTTCAATAGAAGAGCAGATCCCATATAGATGTATCTTTAACCGGTAATACTCTTTTTCAGAACACCAATGACTCTTCATCATCAATGTCTAGTGTCAATTTCGAACCCGCAATAACCATTGGACGAGGATTGAACTATTCTTTTGGCCATGCTCGATAGAGTATTCTGGGACTGTAAGGGTTCACAGAGAACCTCCAATAGAAGTTAGCCGAGGAGCCAACTCCTTCCCTGCCTAGCATTCGGATATCTGATACTGAGACAAATTTGTAAAATGATTGACCAAGCCGATAAAGGGGTGGGTCACAGATAATGATCATTCTCCAGTACCTTCTCAGAACGGGATAATAGTGGCACCAGATCGATTGAACTGTTCAAGGAAAAATAAAGAGCATCAACAAGAACTTCATTTGCGTCAACTTGAGGTATTACACAGTGGACCAATCCAAAACAGACTCTCTAAGGCACAGGATCTAGTTATTAAAAAATAGAGAGAGAACTGGTTGTTAGGCTGTTGGATAAAGTACGTGGACTATTCACAACTGTAAGTCAGAAGAGGAGCTCTGGAGAGTAAAGGAAAACCTGGGAAGTGATAGTGACATCTGGAAGGATGATGCCTTGGTTTGCTGAGAAGTAAGGCCCTTCCTTTGCATTTCTTGTTCCTGCATCTCGCTAACACATCCTGCTCCCGCTCCCAATGTTAGACTCTACTATTTCGCATTTGTGCTTTCCACTTTCTCATGCTATTCTCAAAGGCTAAAGAAGCGTAGGAGATCTGCAAGGGCATAGTGCGGCAAGTAGGGAAACCACATCGCGCAATTGCATAAGCAAAGACAACGAGAAGGACTCATTTCGGTCAACCATGGATGCTCCCCGAATCCCATTCAACAGTACAGAGACTATTAGATCGAGAGCTTTTCCTATCCGCTCCACCAGCATTTACACCAGCTGTGAAAAATTTTCACACGCAGGAAAAAAACCAAGCAAAAAGGCCATGAAGATTTTAGCTGAAGACTTGGCCTCCATTTGCTGAATTCAAATCCTACAAGAGTCTCTGTGTCGTGGTGAATGGAGTTTGGCCATCAAACCACATTGGCTTTTGAAATAGTTTCCAAACAATGCAGAAACCTGAACAAAGGAGGTTGCCCTGTGCGTTTGTTTGCTTGCTTTTTGTTAGGCAGCACCATACCATCATCACTTTTGCCTGCATGTTTTCACCAGGCTACACGTGTACCACAGTCGGTTATCCCGAGGGTACCCAGTCATGTAAAAGTCAAATAGTCTATTGACTCCCCGCTTTTTTTTTTTTTATTTCCTCCTTGGTCAACGACTGTGTACTTTCGGGCTCTTTGATTTGCTCTCTTTGCTCGCATCTGCAATGACAGTCCGTACGCAGAAATTGACATGGTGAACAGCCAGAGAAACGCGTGCTTGCAGGAAACTTGGCATTACTCCCTTCCTCAATCCTTCCCGACCATCTCAGTATTGACCTCCTCCTTTGGTCTTTTCCATTCTTTTTCTGAAGTTTCCACCACTAGAGAGAAAGCCAGTTTGTGTCACTCAGACATTCGTAACGATGTTGCATGATGAGGATTTGGTTCTCTGTGGGGGATAGAAACTAAGACAGGTACGGCAAAATAGCAGGAGTAGTGATAAGTATTTTTAAACCGAAGGCGTTCAAGAGTCACTCCACGCTGCTGCTTCAATGCTTCCAATTCATTCCCTTTGTCTGGATTCTGGGCAAGGAAAAAAAAAAAAAAAAAAAAAAAATGAGGAGTATTGCAGAGTTGGGATATCAGTCTCCAGCTGACGAAGAATGGCTCACAAATTTATTCCACCTCCTTTGCTCTCTTCAAAGCTCTTCTTCAAGAGCCATGTGGAAAGACTTTAGCAGTCTGTTTGGAGTACGTTAATAACGGTCGCAATTGCTGCGGAGGAACCTCCAGTTCTGAGTCCAGGATACAGACCCTCTCACGCTAGATTTCTCGTAAACTGGCTCATCAAGAAGGCCGGAGATTGTGGGGCCATTTTCAAATTGCATCTCAAGGTCTGTGACTCCAATTTGAGCTTTGAAAGCTTGGGTGGAAGTCAATTGTGCCTCATTTTCATATCTCAATACCGCTTTAGAGCTCAAGAAATTTTGGGTTGTTGTAGAAAGCCTTCCTCTGATGTTATAGTAGATTCCGTTCACGTCGAATTTGCCCTTGAAAACATTTCCTTTAGTGAAATGTACAACATATCCTTCGGCTGTTTTTGCTTGCACCAGAGCCGGAGCCAGCAAAGCGGCTGTAATGGTCATGAAAATGGCATTTAAATGCATGGCTGTCGTGAGAGTGGTCAAAGGAAATAGCGTGTTAATCTTCAAGCTGAGATTTAGGTAAAGGGGGATAAGAGACGAACCTCACATGCATTATGAAAGGTGCGTGAGAGAGAGAGAGAGAGAGAACTAGGATGGTAAAAGATGGATACTGTCGCTTACCTTGTACTTTGTTCGTAGGATGGATAAGAGTCCTGAGAGATAGAAAAAACAAGTCAGAGAAGGACCCCTTTTATACTGAAGTCGATTCACAACTGTGGAAAGAAGAGGAGAGAGACTTTGAAAAGTGGGATAGCCAGGGAAAAAACAGGTGTGTCTGGTGATCTGGCGCCTTGGTTTGCTGTAAATTGAGGCCTTCCTTCGCATTTCTTGTCCTGCATCTCCCTGCCTGCTGTCATGCCCCGCGTGTGCTCCCCCCCCCTCCCCTTCATGCAGTTGCTCGAATGTGGTTTCTTTCTATTGCATCACGCTCTAGTCGATCTCGTTTTTTTGTTGGTCCTGTTTGGTCTTGTGCAGGTTGGTTTGGCTTGGTGGTGTGATGTTATCATCGCTTTTCCTGCATTTTTTTAACTTGGCAGCACGCATAGGAACCTATTGTCCCTTGGGAACGCAGGAATGAACAAATCTCTCTCCTGGTAGGTCCTCTCTCTCTACATTACTCGCAGGTCATCGATTGTGCACTTTTGAATTACGCGTGTTTGCCAACATAGAAGAGCAGATCCCATACAGATGTTGCTTTTTTTTTTTTTTTTTTTTTTTTTTTTTTTTTTTTTTTTTTTTTGGTAGTCAGTGTCCTGCCATTGTTGCTTTTTGCCGGCGTGTCTTCGCCAGACTTCATGCGTACTATAGCCTATTGTCTCGAGGGAACACATTCATAGAGAAACCAATTATTCCCATCTCCTGGTCAACTCCCTTCTCCCCTTTTCTCATTTTGCGCGGCTCTCTTTAGACATGTCACGACAAAACTCATCTGCAACGACTCTCCGCCACGGAGATTGATATGATGAAAACTGGGGGAAAGCGTGCCTGCAAGAAAGCTGATACTACAAAGTCCTTCTCTGTCATTTCAGCATTGATCTCTTTTGGTCTTCTCTGTTCTTCCTCTGAGGTATTCACCACTGGAGAAACTACCTTGGTGTAGTCGGAATTTCTTAACGGTGCTGTATGATGAGGACATTGTATCTTTGAGAAAGATCGAATCCAAGATAGATGTGATAGAGTGGCGTGAGTAGTGGAAAGCATTGTGAAGCGGTAGATTGATGGAGTTTGGGTGTAGCCTCCAGTTTGCACATTGCTTAGCCATCTGGAACAAGTGTCGAACTGGTGTGTGAGCAAAAGAGCGATGTGACCAGAGAGAGGAGGTGCATCGAAGATGAATAAACATGTTCACAGATTCTGCTAGGCATCACTATTTGTTGGACGGAAGTTTACTTGTTCTCCAGCTAGGCGGCGATAATGTCATTATCCCATCGATGCTGATGATCGTGGGGATGCTTGAAGGGCGACTGCAAGTATCACAAATAAACTTAGTCGAGATTCATCCACAAGCCCGATCATTCTATGGAAAAGAGAGGCAAATATACATCATTAAAAGACCTAGGTAGTAGAAAGGAGCCATTGCCTTAGTGGAAACGGTGAGGTTAGTAAAGCCTCAAGGGACTAGATCTTAAATGGGTCCTACTTACAAGGTTCGTTGCTCGAATATCGTGGATCCCTTTTTCTCTTCTACAAACAACCGATAGAGCTCTGAGTCATGATTGCTTGACTTGAGCTAATGGTCAAACAAGCACGCATTTTGAACAAATACATCGCCTAACCCTTCATTCCTGAAAGACTTGCAGACATTCAAAGCAAGGAACAACTTTTTAGCAGGCAAGTCAGCCAGTCAGTCATCCAGTCAGGCAGGCAGTCAGTCAGTCAGTCAAATAATAATAAAAAAAAGGATCGAGAAAGAAGTATCTTCAAGTCTTTTCTTTGCTTCTCTTTTTACCAAGAGGATTGACAGCACCACTCGAAAGTCTGCCAAACCGCGGGAATGGTCAAATTTAGCTTCGTGGTTTAGTAGGAGGAAATGAAAGAGTCATTTGAGCGACATCGTCCTTGCCTATATGGCAGATGGAAGCATATTTAGATGAGGTCCAATTTATCGTTATCGAGGAGTGTCTGCACTCCCTCCTTCATCCTCATTTCCCCCCTCATTATCCCTATCCGTACTATCTCTATAACAGTAGCCCTGACACTCGAGATATTTAATAATATGCAATATCTTGGCTAAGCCGTCTTTTTTTTTTTTTTTTTTTTTTTTTTTTTTCTTCGTCTCTTGCATTACTATCCACCTGTGGTTTGCTTGGCGCGTTCTAGGGGTACTACAATACGGCCTGTGTCTGGTGTTCGTCCTCGGCGGCTTCCTTGCCTTGAGAGTGGGGAGGATCCGTGACCTGGATTGGTGCCATGATTTGGATCATGAGGTGCTAGACCCTTGGTTGAGTTACTTCGTGCTCGCGTTGGTCCTGGTGGTGGAGTCGATGTACCACTACTACTACTGCTACCACCATTCCTCGAGTTACTTTGCATGGAGGATGTCGAATTCTCTCGGGGATGGTGTCGCCGCTCACGATCCCTTGACTTGGGCATGGGTACCGGTGGGGCTGTCAAGGTTGTGGTCGAATCAATCGAGCTCTCCATGGATCCATAGGATCCTTGCCGACTCCGAGAGTTGCCTCGCTTAGGTGGAAGAGGCAAGCCCGTCAAGGAATCAACCATGATCCCGTGGTCCAGTGCGGGAAAGCTTCCATGGCGAGCAACTGTGGCTGGATGAGGACGTTGTGGACCTAATCCAAAATCGATCGAACTGTGAGATTCCGTCAAGGGTGCAGGCGAGGGTCGGTGGTGCGACCGTTGGGGACGTGATGCGTTCTCGTCTGCAGTGGGGCTGTGGCGGTGAGACATTTGGTGGTAATTGGCTGGATGGCGGTGGGTGGTGGCGTCGGAACCAGATTTCGCGGCTTCTCGGGCAGTGTCTTGGGTTGGAGGACCTCTTCCCTGGTATAGTCTTTCGCCCGTTGGTGTCGGTGTCGGTGTCGACCGAGACCCCGGCTGGGCGAAGGATGAATTGGCTGGCAAAGGTCGCCGCGATGAATGGCCCTGAGAGGGTGAGTTGGAGCGGGAGCCTCCGGCAGACAAAAATCCAGGGTGGTAGTCAATCTTTTGTGGAGGGTCCAGCATATCCATCAGCGAGTTTTCTGGAGGCGGTGGGGGCGGTCGTGGAGGCGACGGTCGTCCCTGGCTATGCTTCAGTCTCTGTTGGGGAGGTGGGCCAATGATCGACCAGTCGGGCAGCTCTGCATCGTCCAGCTCATTAATCGTTCCATGCAGAGGCGTACCCCGGCGCTCAGAACTGTAATGGGTATCCTGCGAAGAGTACCGTTCCTGCAAGTGAATTGGGGTTACCTCTTGACTCTTGTACTTTCGCTGTCTGTCTGCCTTTTCGTCATTCGCATTCGATTCCTGGTCTTTGTGCTTGTTGGAGAACAAGCCCTTGAACATCTCGATAGTCCCGTGACCACTGGAGTTGCTTCCTGTCGAGTGCTGGTGAGATTGATTCCTTGAGGCTCCATGCCTTGGAACATGGGTCAACTCTCCAGGATTGCTCTTTGCTCGGAAAATGGGCATGCCGACATTAATGGACCGTCCTCCCTTTGACTCGCTCTGTCCTGAACCCTGTGGAATGAGACCAGAACCTCCAGAAGCTGAAGAGCGCTTCTGACCGGGTCCTGGCCGAAGTACTTTGGGTGGTACAGGGAAAGGGTGGTATTCCTCCTGTCGTAGCGGAGGATCTGGGATATACACATGTGCTACTGCCGACGGTATCAAGCCCTTTGCCGGCATTCTCTCCATCCCACGATCTGCATTTCGTGAGGCCAGAGCCGAGGGTTGAGGGGGTGGAGTGGCAGCTGGTCCAGAGGGTCTCCTTACTGCACGCGATGTTCCCTGAGAGTCATCGTCTGAGGGTGGAACTGGTGTGGATGGATGAGAAGGTGGTGCTGAGGGTGTGGTTGAAGTGGATAGATGAGAGGGTGAAGCACTCCGTGACGCCATGGATGGTGCCGGAAAGTTGATTTCGATGGTTTGGCAAAAGACAGAGGGTTCGCGGAGCATTCCTTCTCCTTTTAGCTGCTTCCTCCGGCTCAAATACGATCCAAATTCGACGCCTCCTTCATCTGAAGCGTTCACTGGCGAGGTGTGTGCTTTTCGTATTGTATTACTCTTCGGAATCGCCGCTTGTGCCTTTTCATCCTTTGTCCTCGGGTTTTCTGAAATATCGGAAAGCTCTATAAGAAATATCGGTATTAGTAGCCGCATAAAAAAAAAAAAAAAAGGGTATGAATGAGGAAAAAGATATTACCCTGGTCTGAACTACTGGTCGACTGCCCTGGAGCGGGGCTGCTTTCTGACATTCTGGAAATTGCCTTGGATGCCCTACTGGAACGGCGACGCGCCAGGTAAGACGAGGTAAATAGACCAGAGTTGTTGCTGAGGTTACTACTATTCGAATTAGTCGACTTGCTCCGCTGTGGCGTGCGACCCGATAAGGACGAACGTGCGTTCGTGGACCGGTTGAGAGAGAGCTGTCTCTTCAGACCGGGATCAAGGCCATGAGTGTCGTCAGGATCAAATAGGGCCTTTCCATGGTTGCTTTCGTGTGGCCGATCTGTTGCAGTGAAAAATCCTGGACCGGTCCCGTCCAGGGGTAAGGTGAGCATGGGATGGGGAGGTAAATTCATGACACCAAAACTCATCAACTCGTCGTCATCTTCGTCATCAATATTAGAACGAGGCAAGGTGAAGGAGCTCTGGTGATCAATTAAAAATTTGAGAACGGCTGCCGAGGTCATGTATTCACCAGGAGACATGGAATGGTTCGGGTGGGAAATCACACCGGGTTGGAAGACAGAGGCGAGGTTTTTGGAGTCCATTAGATTCTCGTCGCTGTGGCGGGCAAAGTGTGCGAGGAGATGTAGCAAATAGATCAAGAGACACGAGTGTGGTGGTGGAAGCCTGCTGATCAAGTCCTGGTAGGCAACAATCTTTTCCTTGTCATCCGTGAGGTTCCCTAAGCGAGCGGACCGAGACGAGACGTGAGCAACAAAGACGACGAGTGAGCGAGAGCCACAGGGGACGAATTTCTGTTAGAAGAAAAAAAAAGTGCCCGAGGACTCGAGGACTGGGCTGTGCTACTCGGACACAGCCGAGGCACAGCAGGGGAATAGAACAGGGAGGCGCAAGTAGTGAATATTGGTCACATACGATGGACATCCCGGAACTTTTCGTAAAACTCAAGAGTGATGACGGGGTCAGGTAGGTGGTTGAGGTATCGCCGGAGGACATTAGATGCGTCATGGATGGTGTATCCTGTCCAGTCAAGTTGGCTGCCATAGGTGGGAGGAGTATCAAAGAGGAGCTGTAGTTCGGCGACGCGTTTGGCGGATCCACTAACGCGGAAGATGCCTTTTGTTTTGGTTGCTAAGAAAAATGAAAGAGGGAGGTTAAGAAAGAAGCAAAGAAGGAAAGAAGAGAGAAGAGAGAAAGAGGAAAAGGAAGAATGGTGGCGCACCTTGCTCCATCAGTAGCCAACCGCACTTGGAGACGATCGTTGGGATGAATCCCTGGCACCGGGTTTTGCCGGCAACTGTGTAGGTGATGGGTACGCCTGCATATGTGATCGAATCAACGAGGTCGATGTGGAAGAGGCCTAGAACCAGGGTTCAAATCAAAAAGGTTAGTCCTGGGAAAGCAACGCCGACTTTCTCTCTCTTGTTCCTCGGCGCGTACCCTTTGTGCAGCCAACCATGCAGCCAATTTCGGCCCATGCAGGTGCACGCTGCCTGCCCTGATCGCCAGTGAGCATACATCCTGGCCTTGCATCCATGCTGGTGGGTTAACTCTACCCTACCCTGCCCTGCCAGAGGGTTGACTCGAACTTGAGTTGTCACCCTTTTGCTCTTTTTTTTCTTTTTTCTTTTTTTTTTTTTTTCTCTTTCTTTTTTCTCTTCTCCTGGCAATCCTGCCATCACTATCCTTTTGACCTAGCCCGTTCAACAGATTGGTCCACCTGACAAAGTGTGGGGAGGAAGGGAAAGGATGGCGGACCAGCAGGTCTCTGGACGGAGAACAATCTCTCCAGGAACCGTTGGCGCGATCGGTCCGCTGCGGTCTGAAACAGCTGAGAATGATGTGTGGGCGAGTGGGGGATGACACCACCTTATTGGTGACGGCCGCTTGTCATAAAATAAAATATGGGCATGAAGGGACGATGGAAATGAGAATGTCTCCCGGAGTGTCTGTCGATCCATCGCTAGTCAATAATGTGCGCACCCTTCCTCAGTCAGGTCTTCTTTAGTCGCTTTCCCGCTGTTTGCCATCCTGCCTGTCGATTCCTTTTGGTCAGTCGACCCTGTCACATCTGCGCTTACAGAGTCGAGACTCTTCTTTTATATTTCTCTCTCTCTCTCTCTCTCTCTCTCTCTCTCTCTCTCTCTTAGTCTCTTAGTCTCTCACGCCTTTCCTCTTTCTTTGGTTTCTTGTCGTTTCTTTTCGTTTCTTTTGCGAACGAAAAGGTTCAGTCGAGGTTTACCTTTGACAGTCTTGGTGCCAGTGATATTCTTCCACCATTTTTTAAAAGAACCGCGCTGCTGTGCCATGATTCCATACAGTTGGGGGCGAGTGTTTGGAGTGACTAAAGTGGATGGGTGGGAACGGGCGCAGGCGCAGGGCGCAGGGCGCAGAGCAGGGGAGCCGAGTGGATGGATTAAAGAGATGAGACGTGCTCGGGCCGAATGATGGCGTGGGACGGGGTTGAGACGGTAGATGAGGTCTGGATCATAGTCTGGATGGATGCGTTCCTGCGGATGGGTCGAGAACAAACGTTTCACTCGGGAGAGATGGGGAAGATCGCTGGGCGGCAGGGGGGCAAAAAGGGGCGGGAGCGGTTAAGCAAGAGCGAGAGAGAGAGGAGGAAGAGAAGAGCGGGCGGGCCTGGCTGAAAGAGAAAGAGGAGGAAGAGGGAGAGAAAGGCCGAGCGGCCTTGTTGAAAGAGGAAAGAGAGAGAGTGTGTGCGAGAGAGAGAGAGAGGGAGAAGAGAGAAAGCGAGCGGAGAGAAGAGAGAGAGAGAGTGAAGGAGAGAGAGAGAGAGAGAGAGAGGGACAGACAGAGAGAGAGAGAACAACGAGGTTAAGAGGAGAGAGATCGAGGAGCCGTTCAGAGAGATTTTTTTTTTTCTCTCTCTCTCTCTCTCTTTTCTCTTTTCTCTTTTTCTCCCACTTCTTGAAACTTCTTTTTCAAGATCAGATAAATAGGAGAGAGCCTGTCTTGTCTGTCTGCTGTCATTCTTTCTCTCTCTACCACTCACTCACACTTTGCTCATTTTCATTCTCACACGTTCACACTTGCACACACACACACTCGCTCTTTTCTCTCTTTCTCTCTCTTTCTCTCTTTCTCTCTCTCTCTCTATCACGCACACTTCCTCTCTCTTTTAGTCTCTCTATCTCTCTCGCTCGTTCTCTCCTTCTCATGTCAGCTCTCATCTTCCATTGCATCGCCAAGGAGAAGGCGCTCATCCTCAGCCGGGCGCTTCTCCCGGCACGGTCATGAATGGAGAGGCTCTTGCTCTTTTTTCCCTGCTCACAAGCAGCGTTATATTTATTCATTCAAAAGAGAACTGCCGGCCAGAGGTACACGCATCGATGCATGGGCCTCTTCACACAGCGCCGGCCCTGCACGCCCTGTCTAAGATGCCTTGCTTTTTTTTTACCCACTCTGGATCTGGCAGGGGTAGTCCGCCGGCAGCAGACTTTATTGGTCTTTAATCTCATTTAGAGCAAGGGCTTGAGCTTGTTTGCCCTGTGGAGCGACTGGAGGCTGTCGTTGCCGCCAATGTGTTGCTGCTTGATAAAGATGTTGGGCACGGTGCGTTGTCCGGTCAATTCCAAAAGATACGCCTGGATAGCAGCACCATCGTCCATGTTGTCCAGCTCAACTACAAACGCGTTTGCGTTAAGTTCTTCGAGCAGTCTCTTGGTCCTGGTGCAGTAAGGGCAGTGTGTCTTGGAGAAGACAACCACATCGTGAGAAGCTGGTTTTTTTTTTTTTTGGACACGGAAGTGGTTGATTAATGGATCGCAGCAAGAAAGAGGATCATGACAGGAAAGAGCAAAGAGTCCATGCACGCGAGAAAGAGATAGAGAAAGAGAGACAGAGAAAGCGAGAAGGACATACCAATGATTTCGTCAACTTTGATCTTGATTTGAGCAGCCATTTCGGGAGTGAGTGAAGAGGATGATTGACCCATGGCGAAAAGTGGAAATGCGGGACTAAAAAAACGATGACAAATTCCAGCTCAACTTGAGAAAGAAAGAGAAGTCATGGAATGGAAAAAGTACAAGGGGGTTGAGTGGAAGGGTATTCTGGCCTAGTGTCTTTGCTTAGCTTGGGAATCTTTTTTTTTTTTTTTTTTTCTCTCTCTCTTTCTCTCTCCTTTTTCCCTAACTCTCTTATCTTTTTTATTTCTCCATCTTTGTTCTTCCATGAAGGCGAAGGCGCGAATGCGCGAACGTTCTCTACGTCGGGCGTAAGGAGTGGGCAAAAGCGCCTACAGCCTCGGGCGGTGCTCTTTTTTTCTTTTCGGGCCAAAAAAAAAAAAAAACTAGTGGTGGCTTTGCACGAGCCCATACCACAGCGAGAGAAGAGAGAGAGAGGAGAAAGTAAGAGAGAGAGAGCGAGAGAGTAGTCAGTGAGAGCAAGTGGGAGGGTAAGAAAAAGATGTTTGCCCGCCCCAACGGTTTTCTTTCTTTCCTTTCTCTCTCTTTTCTCTCTCTCTCTCGCTCTCTCCATTCCTCCGTTCCGCCCATGCTGACAAGAGCTCCAGCCTTCTTCCGCAGCCTCACGCAAGGCTACGTGCCTGTCCGGGCCATGTCTTCGGTCTCTCACCTTACTCCTGCCGTCAACCTTACCTACAACGAGATACCTCAGCCAAAGTCTCAGGAACCCGCCCGCTCAAAGCCGATCGTCATCATGCACGGCCTCTTTGGATCAAAGCAGAACTGGAAGGCGCTCTCCAAGGCAATGGCCACTCGTCTCAACACTCGGGTCTTTACGCTGGTAATGCAAGTCCTTGGACCGGTCAACATGTGTGGAGCTTGAGTCCGCAGGGTGCGTGGTGTGTTTCTACCCGCCTACGTTTGTGCGTGTGTTTTGCTTGTGGTGCCTTTTTCTTTCTTTCTTTCTTTTCTTTTTTTTTTTTTTTTTTTTTTTTTTTTTTTTTTTTTTTTTTTTTTGTGTCCCCAAGTCTGCAGGAATGGTTCAGACGAGCTGATGTTACTATTGTGATTGCTCTAGGATCTTCGCAACCATGGTGAGAGTGGTCAATCTCCCGTCCATGATTACAATAATATGGCCAACGATGTAGCCCAGTTTTTGAAGCAACAATCACTCGAGAGCCCAATGGTCATCGGTCATTCGATGTAAGTATCGCTCATGAACAGGAGCAGGAACATAAAAAGAAAAAAAATCAAGAAACAGGAGAAAAAGTGTCAGGAATAAGGACAGGAACAAGAGAAGGGAACAGGGGTTGGGACAAAACTAGATGTAAAAGCGCAGTCAACAAGAAAATGGACATCATGGTTCCGTATAATAATGACAAAAGAACGAAAAAAAAAAAAATAGACTTGGCGCTGGACATTGCGACATTCGGATGATAGGATGGACTTGATAAATCAGTGGCGTTGACTTTGAGCTAGACTTTGTTAGTGGCCAATACCGTCCGAGTCCCATGATCCATGTCGTAACCGTTCCGAGCTTCTTTGTTTAATACCACTTGGATAGGGGTGGTAAGGTGGCAATGTATCTCGCTCTGCAACATGTACCACTGGATCGGTTGGTGGTCGTGGACATGGCACCTGTCAAGGTGGCACTCTCCTCTGAGTTTGCAAAGTACGTCGCTGTCATGAAGGAGATCCAGCAGGCTCGAGTGACCAAGCAGAGCGAGGCGGATCAGATGATGCAAAAGGTTGTCCCTGTAAGTCATCGTGGCTCTGTTGGAGCCTTGTGGGCCTCTTGTATGTTCTCTGTGACTTTTGTTTTTTAATGGACTCGAATCTTTTTTATTTTCCAAAGGACCTGGGAGTGCGACAGTTCCTGTTGACCAACCTCAAGAGAGATCCTTCTGGTCAAGCCTACAGCTTCCGCGTCCCTATCGGCACTCTAGGCGACTCACTCGGTAATCTTGGACAGTTTGACTTTGTTCCCGGACAGGATCGCTTCGATGGCAAGGCACTCTTTATCAAGGGCAACCGATCAGGATATGTCCGGGAGAAGGAGCTTGGTCTCATCCAGAATTTCTTCCCCAACGCACGGGTCGAGGGTCTCGAAACAGGACACTGGGGTAAGTAGTCTTGAGTATGGGAAAGGAATCATCCTCCAATATCCATGACAACTTTGTATAGAATGGTGCTAACAGAGTACATCACCATCATCATCGTCGTCGTCATCATCTTCATCTTCATTATCTGTTGTGCTATTGATCCATATTTAGTCCATGCCGAGAAGCCAGACGAGTTCTTGAAGCTCGTTACAGCATTTGCGAGTGAACCATAGAGTTGCTTTTACTAGAATAGAAGAAAATATATTATTTTAAAGCTGTAGAATGCTGTGAGGGATTAGCAGGAGAGTATTAATGTTGCGTGTGTACGCACGCACCACAGCGACAATGGTAGGGCAGTGCAGAGCAGAGTACACTGACCAGCCACTCGATTCTTTCTGCAGGAGAGAAGGAACAGGGCTCCCCCGAATTCGTGTGTGGAGCAGGTGTCCTGTTGGATGTCGGAATTGGAGAGCCGAGAGAAAACGTGGTCCACACAGGGCCCTGCTGCAAGTTGAGCGATAACAAAGCTCTTTGCTTTGCGTTGAGCGACTCTGCAGGGTCGATGGATCGTCTCATTCACCGTGTGTGCCTTTACAGGGTTGCTCAGCTGTTGGTGGAATAAAAAAAAAAAGAAGTACGTAGAATATGTGCGTGGACTCTTGAGAAGAGGGGCTAGACAAGCAGAGAAGAGGAGAAGGAGAAAGAGAGAGAGAGAGAGAGAGAGAGAGAGAGAGAAAGAGAGGTCCCCCAAAAGGATTCAAATCGCGACAAATGGCGTTTAATTCGATTGGGAACAGGGTGCAAGGAGAAGAGAGGCTCGACCCAACAGCACAAAGTCCGGTTTGTTTATCATATTATAGGCAGGTAAACTGGACGCCAGGGCTCTTCTCTCTCCCTCTTTCAAAATTGGCTCTTGGGCCAGAAGGCGAAAAGAAGGGGGAAAGGGGCCACAAGGAGAAGGAGAGAGAGAGAGAGAGAGAGAGAGAGAGAGAGAGAGAGAGAGAGAGAGAGAGAGAGAGAGAGAGAGAGAGAGAGAGAGAGAGAGAGAATGGATTGGAACGAATCTTTGCCCATGACATAGTGGTTTCGAATGAGCATTGATTCTGACAGAGTGGCATGAGGATGCTGATCCACTGTGAAATGCATTCGGGTGAGAATGTCAATAAGGAAGCATGACCAAGCGTGTGTGAGAAAGAGAGAAAGAGAGAAAGAGAAAGAGAAACAGACAGACAGACATTGATTAGCGAACGAGTGGTGCAGTTGTTGTGATTTTTTTTTTTCCCGCCTTTTTTTTTTTTTCCTCTTCTGTAGTAATCTCTCTGACAGGCGGGTGTTTTATGAACCCGCAGATGAATATCATCCGAACGATGATTCGTGGCCTGGATCCATGCCCTGGCGTGGTACGAGAGAGAGAGAGAGAGAGAGAGAGAGAGAGAGAGAGAGAAAGAAAGAAAGAGAGAGAGAGGAGTAGAGTGGATCAAGGGAGAGAGAGAGAGTGGGTGAGTGGGTGAGTGAGTGAGCGAGTGAGTGGGAGAGAATGCGGACGTGTGGTCGCCTGGTTTCATCAAAGGCGTGGACAGAGGCGAATGATGAGTGATGGTGATGGCTTGCGTAGACTTTTTGGCTTTGGCCTTGGCCTTGGTCTTGGTCTTGGGGAGGGGGGGCATGATTAGAATGGGGAGAGAAGGGGGTAATTTTTTTCCTGGCCACCTTGCTGTGGGTGGATGTGGTGGTGGTGGTGGTGGTGGTGGTGGTGGTGGTGGTGGTGGTGTGGGGCCTTTCTCTCATTTTTCTCTCTTTTTCTAAAAAAGAAACACCTCTCTCAAAAAAAAAAAAAGAGTGATGTTTTTTTCGGAAGAAAGAGAAGAAAGATCTCTTTCTCTTTCTCTTTCTCTTTCTCTATCTGATCCTTCTCTCTTTCTCCTCTTGATGCCCTGACTCTTCCATCCGCTCTTCCCTTTTCTCTTCTTTGTCCCATTGCCGTTTCCCATCCCACTCCTCGCGATGGCGGATGCCCACGCGCCCCTCCCACCCGAGGCCTCGCGCCCACCGCCGTCGCCCTCGCACTCTCCCTCACCCGCCTCGTCCCATCGCTTCCCGTCTGACGCTGCCTCCTCGGACTCGTCCCCTTCTCCTCCTCCTCCTACTGTTGCCACCACCACCACCACCACCACCACCACTGCCGCCGCCGCCACCACCACATCTGCCGCCATCACCACCACCACTGACACTACTCTGACCACTCAAAAACCCGCCTTTTCTCCTTCAGACTCGACTCGCTACCATAAAGAGTCTACTACCTGCGATGACGACGACAAAGTAAACATCAACAACGACAACAATAACAGTGATAACAACAGCAGCAATAATAACAACAACGACAATGAAAACGACAACGACAACGACAACGATCATGATCACGATCACGAAAACAACAACAACGAAGACGATAACGATAATGACGGCGACGACGACGATGACGGGAACGACGACGACGACGACGATGATGATGATGACGACGACGACGAAGACGACGACAGCCTATCCTCTGCTCCGTCCTCTCTACGCCACCGCCAGAGCCACGATCGGCCACCAGCACCACCACCAGGGCCACCTTCTGCTACGCTTCCAGAACCGTTGTCGCCACTGACGGGTCGCAGGGCCGGGCCGATGTCGCCCACGGTAGCCACGACCACCAAAACCTACTCGTTAGACTCGCATTCGGATTCTGAATCCCATTTCGATTCCGTCATGGGGTCCCATCCCAATTCTCATGCAGAATCAGAATCGGAATCCGATCTCCATCCAGATCCTGAGCGGTCGTCGTCACACTATTCACGTTCGTCAGCCCCACGGTCTGACCCCGCCACCACTGGTGCTGCACACAGCGCTCCTGTCGAGCCACTCGGTCCCAAGGGGGGTGAAGAGATGTCGATGGACGTTGATATGGAAGCCAGCAATAAGAACCACTCGGGTGATCAGGACCATGCACAAGGCCTATCGACATTGGCCAATGTGGCTCGGTTCATGTCCCGTCGCGATGTCCGCGCCGCGGCTGCGATTGAGAAGAGCTTACCGATCCAGGACGATCTGACGACAGCGAGCGAGAGTGAAGGGTATGTCTTTCTTTCCTTCTTTCTTTCTTTCTCTTTTTCTCTTTTAATTCTCTCGATCATGGGATAGGGGTCCATTCCTCTTTTCCATGACTCTACACTGTTTGTGGGAGTGCAGCGGTCTGTGGCCGGGCCCTGGCGGAGAAGAACACTTTTTTTTATATATATATTTTGTCCCGCGGGCAAGGACAGATCGAGGCCGGTGCCCCTGCGCGGTCTCTTGGGAAGAGAACAAAGAAGAAGAAAAAGAGTGGAAGAGGAAGGAAGGAAGAGAGAGAAAAAAAAAAATGAGAGAGAGAGAGAGAGAGAGAGAGAGAGGGAGCATTCCCCAGGATCGTCCCATCCGGATTTTGGTTGCAAGATGCGCTCATTGCCTCCCGTCGCTCTGTTCCTTCCCTGCTCCCCAGCAACATCCCGCTCGCTCCCTTTGCCCTTTGTCCCCTCTTCGCTTTCTCTTGCTCTCTCTCTCTGTCTCTATCTTTCTATCTTTCTTTTCTTTCTCTTTCCCTTCCCTTCACTCAAATCGTGCCCGTCCCACGGGTGGCAATGACCATGCCTTCCCATACGTCCGCTGTCGCGGTCGAGTCTGTTGATTGCCCATGTTTCCAAGCGGTGATTCATCGGAATGGGTCTCGAGGAGAGAGAGAGATATCCTCTCCTTTGTTGTATTCTTTTTTTCTTTTTCTTCTTTTTTCTTCCTTTTCTTTCTCCTTTACCCTATCCCGCCTTGGAGTCTTTGCGATTTGCTCATCGACCCATGGACATTGATCAGGCTTTGTTCTGGTCCGCGACCTGTGCCTGTCCGTCTACCTGCCGGAAGAGTCTTACAAAAAGAGAGAGAGAAAGAAAAGAAGCATGCTTATGATGCCGAAGCGTTTGGTTTGGAACGTGGTCCGACATTCTCTGATCGTGAAAAATGCACATACAATTGGGTCCAACATTACAACACACCTTATTCCATCGTCGTATTTTTTGGTCGTCGCTGCATCCTCCCCACTCGTCCATATGCATGCTGATGTCGTATGTAAGCATGGCCATGCATGCCGCGGTCATTCATGGCATGGCGGCGGTTGCTCTCTCCCTTTTTTTTTTTTTTCCTTCTTGCTCTCTCTCTCTCTTTTCTTTTTTTTTTTTTTTTTTTTTTTATTGTTGTGGGATGGCTGTGACATTACATCGTTGTATCTTTTTCCATTTCCTACCATTGCATTGGACATTGGATATGCACTAGTGAGCGACAGAAGAGAGAGACAGAGAGAGTGAGAGACAGACAGACAGACAAACAGACAGACAGAAAGAGAGAAAGTATTTAGGGAAAGAGATCGACAAGAGGGGGAGAGAGACAAAGAAACCGAAAGAGTAGCTCTTTTCTTGACCAGATGGGAAAAAGGAAAAAAAAAAAAAAAAAGGCAATAGGGTCAAGCATCGAGCATGGTCCATCCCCTGTCCTCTTCCTTCCCATCCCATCCCGCCAATATGTCAAAGCCTATTTTCGGCAACTGAATCAATCTATCCATCCATCCCATTCTCTCTCTCTCTCTCTCTCTCTCTCTCTCTCTCTTTCTCTTTCTCTTTCTCTCTTTCGCTCCTCTGTGGATGATTGTCTGTTTCTACGAAATGCGTACCTGTCCCACCGTACCCTTACTGTCTTGTGCCTGACCTTGCCTCCTCTCTCTCTCTCTCTCTCTCTCTCTCTCTCTCTCTCTCTCTCTCTCTCCCTCACTCTCGTTGCTTGCTTACTCGTTCACTTTCTCTTCCCTCCTCCTCCTCCCCCTTTCTCCCGTTCTACCCTGCTCTGCCCTGCCTTGTCTTGTCCTGGCCTATCCTAGAAGCTTGGCCCTCGAGGGCATCGACAACGCTCGCCGCTGGCCTTCCATGTCCGATCTGCCTCGCTCAACCAAGCCAAAAAAGACAGCCGTTGATCTCTCGACCTCCGATGCCGGCTTGCCCGCTCGACGGTTGCACGGTCCCAATTCGCCAGCCGTGTCGTCATCGGAACAAGGCGAGGCCAAGACTCGGCTACCAACTTTGCTGGGTGTGCCTGCAACAGCACCTACAGGCATAAATCGAGTCAAGACTGATGTAGCCAAGGATGCAGCACCTCGTAAATGGATCTGCAAACAGGTGCCTGTCAAGACCCTTGGAGGCGAAATGATTATGCCCATCTGGTTCTCTGGTAAGAGAAAGAGAAAGAGCACAGAGAGAGGTGAACGAGTGTGTTTGTGTGCGTATGCGTGTGCATGCTATGTGTGCATGTTATGTGTGCTTGCTTGTGTGTATGTGTGTGTGTGTGTGTGTGTGTGTGTGCATGGATGTGTGGATGTGTGTGTATGTGTGTGGTACATAATGTCCCTGCAGACAGATGGACAAAGAGCGAGACGGGATTTTTTTTTTTTTATTTCGTCACTTTGGGAACGAGGTTGCGCGTCGTTTTGGGCGGGATGGATGGATGGATGGATGGGAAAAAGGAACAACGATAGAAGGAAAGAAGAAGGGGGGTCAGGGTTGTTCCAGCACGAGCTTTTTTTTTTCTCCTCTTTCGTGGTCTACTTTTTCTTCTCTCTCCAAGTCAAACAAGGCGCTTCAACGTCCATTCCCCTTCTTCCCCTCATTGTGGTCCTAATGCTCCGCAAGAGAGAGTCATAATGAACACTGGACCCAACTGGACCCATGTCTTTTTTTTTTTTTTTTTTTTTTTGCCTTCATTCGCTTTCTTACTCGCTGTTATCCGCGCAGCCTCTGTTCCCCCTGTTTCCTATCGAACCGGTCACCCCTTGTGACGGATGGGCTGACAGACAGATTGGTGGACAGGAGGCGGACAGGACAGACAGGACAGGGACCGGCCACACAAATGAAGCGCATGGACGGGCCGTCTGTCGACGCACTGTTTTTTTCCCCCTGTCTGTTCATGCACTGTTCGTGCCTTGTGCTCCCATCGGCCCTTCTGCTTGTGTCGCCGGGCGGGCAGAGAGGCGGAGAGAGAGAAGGGAACAAGTTTTAATAGCCCGGCCGTTTGGTTTTTTGGCGGGAAAAAAATTAAAAAATGTGTGAGAGTGCGTACACGGCCTTGGTACTTTCTACCAGTGCAGGGAAGAGGTCGTTTGGACGGGAAAGACAACTCGCATATGCATGTCGATGCACTGGAGAGAAAGAAACAGAGAGAGAAAGAGCAATGACACTTCTCAACCCGCAGTTACTAACCACCCCACTCCCCCTTCCATCCATACATCCCACTTCTCCCTCCCCCCCTCCCTTCTCCTTCCCATCCCTCCCTCTCATAATACTTTTCCCTATTGATTCCTTTCCCACAGAGGAGGACATGATGCTGAATGAAGCCGTTGCACCTGTTGAGCTTGACACCGACAGACTTGATATGGATCTCACTGGACCTCAACCCTACGGTGGACACCCTCACCACCACCACCATCATCATCACCATCACCATCACCACCACCACCACCATCTTGGACTGGACCCTTCTGCCACACACACTTCACGAGAGAAGCGTCGACTTAAACTCAAGGACCTTGCCCTGCGCGAGTCCAGGGACCCTCAGGACCTCGCGGAAGAGGCCGAAATGCTTAGTGAGAGAAGGCGGTATCTGGCCGCGCGGGAACTCAAGGGCAAGGGTCTCGCCCGTGAGGTCACCCCGCAGGATAAAAAGATGCGTGCTCAACAACGAGAGAATGCCAGCGTAGAAAAGGCAGCGCGTAGGCTTAAACTTCAAGCTGCCCGAGCCATGCGTGAACCCTCAGAGTCGAACCGCTCCACCCGTGACTCGAGTCCCGTGACGCCTGTAGAAGGTCCCGAGGATCAGGACTCGTTCAAACGGATGCCTCGGGCCAGACATTCCGACATGGGTCTGGCCCCAGGTGCGGCACGGCCACGACCCTTTGTTTGTGAGATCGAAGACTGTGGGAAACGATTTGTGGATGCGATCCAACTTGAACGACATGTGGAACGACATGGACCCAAGGAACTTGAATGCGATCTTGACAACTGTGGAAAGCTCTTCTCTTCTATTATGTTGTTACGGCGACATCAGTCAATGGTACATAAGCGGAGGTCGGAAAAGTGGGAGAACCCACCTGGGACTGCACGCCATAGAGCGGGTCGGTCAAGAAGAAAAGAGCCCCGGATCGTGGCGTCAGGCGACGTCATGGACCCCGAGGAGCTTGAAAAAGCACGCAAGCTCCGCCGTGTCCGGGGCATGGAAGATGATGACGAACTCGGAGAGGATGAGATTGATGATGAGGAAGACGAGATTGGAGATGATGGAGATGAGTCCATGCTGCATAGGGTCAAAAAGTTCAAAGAATCGCGAGTACCACGCGAGCCCAAAGAGCCCCGCCCCGCCAAGGTTAAGATCGCCAAGGTCAAAGGGCCTCGGATGCCCAGAGGTTATAAGAAGCAGGCCATGGCACGGGAAAGAGGTCAAGACAATGGCAGCGCCATGGATATTGACACGGATGACAATCTGGTGAGCCAAGGAGAAGACCAGGATTCATCGATGGCTGTCACTGCCACTGGACCTGTGGCACGGAGGGCACATGGTGCGTCCATGGGCGATTCAGCTGAGGGGGGTGGCAAGCCTCCAGGACCCCGACCCCGTCCTTTCCACTGTACTTATGACGACTGTAAGAAGGTATTTATCGATGCGATCCAACTGGAACGTCATCTTGAACGCCATGGTCCAAAGGAGCTCGAGTGTGGCATTGATGGCTGCCGTAAGCGGTTCTCAGCTCAGATGCTGTTGCGTCGTCATCAGTCCATGGTTCACAAACGTCGTAGTCCAGCGATCAACGTCTCAGCTTCTAATGGAGCTCGCATCGCTCCTGCGCCTGGTTCAGGTCCGGCCTCGGGATCTAGTCCTGGCTCTGCCCCTACTCTGGCACCTGCTCCCACGCCCACCGTGAGTGCTTCGGGTCTACTTGCTCCACCCCCAGTAGATACATACATGACACAAGAAGTGCCGCAGAGCGGCCCATCCAATCACTACTAGTTACTCCTCTCCTCCCCCTTTTTCGCTCTCTTTTTTCTTTTCCTAGTCTGTTCTTTCTTCAACTTCTACCTAGCATTATACTTGTTTGTTGTCTATCGTCTTGCGTCTGCCCTACACCTCGCCATTGTTCTTTGTTTCCCTTTCCTCCCCCCTCTTTTTCCTTCCTTCTTTCCTCCCTCCCTCCCCCTCCCTCCCTTTTTTTTTACTCTGTACCATTCTAATGCTTGTTTTCCGGGCCCATTGTATTATCCTTTTTTTTTTTTTTTTTTTTCTTCTTCTGTGCTCCTGGGACGGGCCCAGCTGTGCTCCCCTTACCTTATAATTTTACTATGCCTTCATTCGCTTGGAAAAAAATAGGAGAGAGGATGAGAGAAAGAGACAAGTGAATGCAAACCATTGAGTTTGTTGTATTGTTGGAGCAAACTCGAGTGTCCCGATATGATTAAAAAAAAAAAAAAGTAAAAAATAGTCGTTTTTTCAATCTCAATTGCTACCTGTGCGACCAAACCCGCATGAGCAATACTCTGCTGTAAGAGTGAGTGTGAGTGTAAGAGAGAAATAGAGAGAGAGAGAGAGAGAGAGAGAGAGAGAGAAGGTCTAATTGGGCTCCCTCTGACGCTGGACAAACGCAGAGGCATAGGACACACTCGAATCCGAAGTGGTGGTGACCTGACTCGATTGCGCGTAGCGGACAAACTGAATACGATGATGCATCCGTTTCTTTGAATATTGGCTACCACCGGCGCTCTCCCCCCCTTCCACCATGCCTTCCTCTAGCACTCTGAGTCCAGCCAAGAGTACTCCAATCGGATGACGTCCACAGATCGTGTTCTTGGTCTGAGCAAGATACCTTGCAAATCCTGCATGGTCTTTGAGTGTGATCTGATGCATCCCTTCATGGTCCAACGCTCGAATGGATTCGAAAATCTTGCGTTGGCTCTCAGGGGGTGAATAGCCCTTCTTTCCTCCTGTCCGTGATAAACTGGACGTGACGTTGCCTTGCTCATCCGAATAGTGAGTATAGTCGAATCGCGACCCCCTAAAAATAAAAAAAATAAAAAAAAAAGGATATCTCATTAACTAAGGATACTCGAGAAAATGAACTAGACAAACAAACAAACAAACAAAATAAAGAAAAAACTACATTACCAGTGACAAAAATCACTCGAAACGATAAACAAATTTTGAGGATCTTCCAGATAAGGGGCCAATAATTTTCCATAATGTCGTTCCTTTGCCTCGGACAATGCACCGATCAAGATGGGTACGACCGTGACTTGATCTTGATGGTTCTCAAACACTTTGTAGACATAGGGCAAGTGCATCTCAAGGCTATGCTCATCCTCATCCGTCGACTGCGACATTTGGTCAAACTGACCAGTCTGTGAAAGAGCCTTGTTCACTGGAGAAGAGAGAGAGAAAAAAAAAAAAGAGAGAGAGAGAGAGAGAGAGACAAACGAAGGCTTGTGTCTAGAAGCAAGGTACGAATCACTTGTAAAGTAAAAGAGAAAATGGGACCAATGACTAACGTAAGCAAGGCTTTTACCTTCTTGATCCACAACAAGGTCCCCAAGCGGTGTTTCGTACTTGGCACATCTTGAAAGTGCACATGTCGGAAGGTAGACGTGGTGAGACGGTCCAAGGATGAAGACCCTCTTACTGGGGTAGTGTCGTAAGAGAGAGAGAGAGAGAGAGAGAGAAAAGAAAAAGGTAGAAGGGTTTAGATAACTCTTGATAAATTGAGATATATTTTCCCTGTCAGAACCCGCTAAGACCGCATTGACTTACTACTGGTCCGGGTCGATGCATGTGTAGGCATATCCCGCCGTCGGTCCACTGTAAGAGTATCCCGCATGGCTATTATGATAAGTGCATTTCAGGACCGAGACAAACAATAGGAAAGGAGAGAAAGGGACCTTGGTGAGTCCTACAAGAGGGCTGGAAGTAATGTCCTCTTACTGGAGTTGGCTGTGGAGGTCATGCATTTTTTTAATTGCTCTCCCGCGCCTCTCTCCCTTTCCTTTTGTCCTCCCTTCTTTCTCTTTCTCTCTCTCTCTCTTTCTCTTACCCACTCTCCACCCCCACTTTCTACACGCGCACAAACACATTCACCCCTGAGTGCTCCACTCCCGCCGAGCCAGTTAACACCTACGGTGCAATGATTGCCCGCAATCCGTCAATCGGATAAGTCTCTCCTCCAGAGCATTCAGTCCTAGCCTTCTTTAACCATCCTGCTAGCTGCTGGTCCAGTTCATCCACTATTTTGGAACGAAAAAGAAATGGGTTGGAATGGGAAGAGGTCCAGTTCAGTATCCATAGTCCAGTCGAGCAAAGCAAGAGAGCGAATTGGTGTTTTTTTTTTTAAGAAAAAAAAAAAAAAATAAAATAAAAAAAAAGAGTCAAGGTTAGCAGGGAGTCGCGTACTTCCCAATTGAGGACAGGCATTCACTTATTCTCTCATAATGACGCCATGACTGCCTCCATGTTCAATTCTTACCGTCGTCCGAATACCAGGACCCAGCATGAGAGGCGAGACGTGTGCTCATGGCGAACAAATTCGTGCTTGAGTTGAGAGAGAAACTTTTTTTTTTTTTTTTTTGAGAATGAGGATGAGGAACTCTTGCAACGCGAGTCTGCTTGAACTAGTATTCTGATTCCGCGTGTGGAAAAGAAAAAAGAAAAAAGAATGGAAATGTGTGAAAAGAGTGAGTGGCCGATGGAGAGAGTGAAAGAGTAGAGTGAAAGAGTGAGTGAGTGAGAGAGTGAGCGCGTGGCAAAAACCACATGGGTCTCCTACAACTGATAGAGTTAGACTTTCCGCAGTCACAGACACCTCTCTCTCTCTCTCTCTCTCTCTTTCTCTCTCTTCTCTCTCCACACACACACGCACCCATACCTCTCTCACTTGCTCTCCTTCTTGAGAAGATGGATCTGGCCCGTTCATGGCCTGAGCTTTGGCTTGTGCACCAGATCCTCCTCCAGGCTACCATTCCTCTTGCTCCAGAACAGTTTGATCGTCAATGGACACCTGCCTATCTTCAGCATTGCTTCCGATGGACCAACCACCTCCAAAACCTTTTCTCGACATTGGTTTCTCATCAAGCTGCTCAACAACTGGTCGACACCTTTCTGGAACGCGTGCATCTTCAACCTACTCCTGCTCATGACGACCCCTTCAGGATAAACGTCCATCATCCACTGACTCCTCTAGCCTCCAGAGAGATGCTCTATCCAACAGCTACGCTTCGAGAGCGACTACTAGACAATCCAAGTCTGTCAGATTTGGCACGCCTAGAGATCTTGCGGCTCGAGCTGACCACTTGTAAAACAGGATTAGGTCCAGGACTGAGTGAAGCGACTCTTGTAAGCTTGAACATTCGCCACACCCCAATGCGGTTGGTTGACTGCTCTGGTCAATACTCATTGCCAAAAAGCTAGGCTTTTTTTTTTTTTTTCGTACTGATGCCGTTTGCCTCGGGTTGTAGGAAAAATAACGGCAGGATCCTTTGACGAGACACTGCAGGGAGTGTATTCTCATTTGACTCGACTCCAGCAGCAATTACGATTGGGACTGAGAACCATGCCGAAAAAAAAAAAAAAAAAAAAACGAACGAACGAACAAACAAGAGTAAGAGAGTTCGACAGCAAGTTCCTATCTCGCAATTGCTCTCCTTGGCCGTGACCTGGAGAATGTAAGATTCGACGCATTCCTAATCATTCTCATTCTCCTTGAACATAATTGCTTACAACACCCCCCCAATAGGATCACCACTTTCTTTGGTCAATTTGTTTTTCCCCTGAAGCGAACAGCTCAAGACTGCAAAAGAACAAGTTTTTATTTTACAAGGAACCAAGGGAGAAAAAAAAGGTATCTCCTCGGCATTTTTTTTTTTTTTTTTTTTTTGAAGGAAAAAAAAAAAAAAGGACTGCAAACATTTAGGATGTGCACACAGGCCAATTGTAGATTAGAGGATAAGAGAGCAAGGAAGAAAAAGAGGTGACGCCTTGTATTTGCCATGGCTGGACTTGGGGTTCTATACACATGAGGGAGGCGCACCACAGGGGTGGAGGTGGATATAGTACATTTATCCGCCAAAGCCGTAGAGGGTGCGGCCCTGACGCTTGAGAGCGTAGACGACATCGAGAGAGGTGACGGTCTTGCGCTTGGCGTGCTCGGTGTAGGTGACGGCATCACGGATGACGTTCTCGAGGAAGACCTTGAGGACCATACGGGTCTCTTCGTAGATGAGGCCGGAGATACGCTTGACACCACCACGACGGGCGAGACGACGAATGGCGGGCTTGGTGATACCCTGGATGTTATCACGAAGAATCTTGCGGTGACGCTTGGCGCCTCCCTTTCCGAGTCCCTTTCCTCCCTTGCCGCGGCCAGACATGATTGAAAGAAGTGTGTGTGTAGGTAGGTTTGGGTGAAAGAAAAAAAGAAAAAAAAGGTGGAGAATGTAAAGATAAGTCGCTTTTTCGGACGAAAGAAGGTAGAAGAGCGGAACCAAGCCAAGAGACGACTCCTTTATAAGGCGGAGGAGGACCAGAGCCCACGCGCTTTGAATTGCTCCGCACACACAGAGCGAAAATTTTCTTCAAAAGCAAGGCCCCGGATGGCAGATTTCTCACCCTTTATGTGCACGCGTCTTGGCAGTCGTGCATTTGCAGACAATTTCTTGAGACACGCCGCAATTTTAGCCCAAGAAGAGAAAAGCTCCGAACTGGCTGGGACGCGTTGTTGTTGTCTTTGAAAAAAAAAAAAAAAAAAAACAAAAAACAAAAAAAATTAATCGCGACTGTGGTACATTCAGGTGGCAAGTTACCACTTCCCGCGGTGCAGGGGGCCCAGGGCGCTCCCTATAAAAGGTTTGGAGGCCGCAGCGCCCCTCCGCTCCCCTTTCCCGCTTTCTGATTCTGTTTGACTCCCACATCCTCATCTCTTTCACCCAACACCTCTCAACCCACCACATCTATTCACAATGGCCCGCACAAAGCAGACTGCCCGCAAGTCCACCGGAGGAAAGGCTCCTCGTAAGCAGCTCGCCACCAAGGCTGCTCGCAAGTCTGCCCCCGCTACCGGAGGTGTCAAGAAGCCTCACCGTTACCGCCCCGGTACCGTCGCTCTTCGTGAGATCCGTCGCTACCAAAAGTCGACCGAGCTTTTGATCCGCAAGCTCCCCTTCCAGCGTCTTGTTCGTGAGATTGCCCAGGACTTCAAGACCGACCTTCGTTTCCAGTCCTCGGCCATCGGTGCTCTTCAGGAGGCCTCCGAGGCTTACCTCGTCTCTCTCTTTGAGGACACCAACTTGGCTGCCATCCACGCCAAGCGTGTCACCATCCAGCCCAAGGATATTCACTTGGCCCGTCGCCTCCGTGGTGAGCGCACGTAAAGTGGATCAGGACCAGCAAAAAAATCAAAAACAGCAGCAGCAACATCAAGCTCAGCTCTTGCAACACTCCAGTCTTTATAGCTCCAACCAACACTCACACACACCTTCTGTAACATTAATCTCCTTCCTCCCCACTTTTCCTCCCCCTAGTCCGTCTTTCGCTTAGAAGTTTTATTTCTTTCTGAAATGTGTATTCTTGAGTGGTCTTGAGCGGGAGGAGGGCTTTTATTGTTTCCTTTTTTTTTTTTTTTTTTTTTGTTCCTGTCTCCTTCCCAACTCCCCCTCTGAAAAAGATAACAGGATTATCCGTTTTTGTACAGCAATTAGTCAGAAAAATAACAATAAATCTAGCAGCCTTGGGATTCTTTCCAAAGGCTGGTCAGAGAACAAAACTGATTGAGAAAGTGTAATGAGAGAGAGAAAGAGAGAGACAGAAAAGACCAAGGACTGATAAAGAAAGGGAAGAGAGAGAGAGAGAGAGAGACAAACAGTGTGTGTCCCACTTCTCCCCCACGTCACGCGTGCAATGGTAAAATAGTTTTTTTTTTCCCTCTCATTCACTCCACACCCATCTCTCCTTTTTCCTCTTTCTCCATCATGTCCAGCATCTGCGACGTCGACCCCAATTTAATCAAAAAGATTGAAGCCTTTCGTTTCGCCAAGCGGTCGCAAGGAAATGCTGCAATCATTTGTAATGGACAGAGGGGGAAAAAAAAATATATTAAATAATATAAAATATGACCAACAGGACCAACTAAAAAAAAAAAAAAAAAAAAGGTCGAGTTAAGAGTCTGCCATGGCTGACCTTCCTTTCTCCATTGCATTAGGCAAAATCGACAAAGACAAGTTGCTGATTGAGGAGGAGGAAGACGAAGAAAACATGTCGATCGAGGACTTGACTGACTTGTTGCCCGAGAATACTCCCCGATACATTGTTCTCAGCTTTGAGGTAGGAACCTCTCTTTCCTATCCGACTCTTTTTAAAAAAAAAAACGACACACGTTTCTTTTTTCATACTCTCTCTCACTTCTCCAAAGAACCCTCCTTCTAATGCGGAAACCTCTTTCAAAAAATATACCCTCCCCTTCCTCAATTAGCTGAAGCATGACGATGGACGACTTTCCTATCCACTCGTCTTTATCTTTTACAGTCCTCGAGGAGCTCGACCCGAAATGAACATGTAAGTCGTGTCTCCTTTTCCTTTTGTCATTCATCAACCACCTTTCTCTTTTTCTCTTCTATTTTTTTTTCTACTTCTCCTCCAATGCCATGCCATACCATGTGGATCCTATCTCTTCTGACCTAAAGAAAAAAAAAAAAAATACGTCACACTGTTCGCTTCGCCTCTCCTTTTTTTCTCTCTCTCTCCTTTTCTCCCTCTCCCCTGTCCCAACGCAGTCTTTACACAGGAGCCAGGAACGAGTTCCAGGCACAAACTCACCTTGGCAAAGTCTTGGAAGTGTACGAGTCCGAGACATTGACCGAAGACTGGCTTCGTTCAAAGCTTCTCAAGTAGAGAGATAGAGGAAAGAGAAGGTTCAACCACATGAACGTAGAAATACAAAAGACGCGTGAATTTTTTTTTTTTTTTCCTGGTTTGTGAGGAGCTCTCTTATGAAGCTCATCTTCACATTCAACACCTTCTTGACATGAGGCATTCATACTATGTTGGTTCCCAGCTCGATCAGTCGTATCAAAAGTCATCAATGGAACAATTCGTGAACTCCCCACACCACTCTCTGGTGCTGGTGGTATAGAAATAAGCTCTAAAAAAAAAAGGCGTCTAGTGGAGTAGCCTACTCTTAGACCGGATCATCCAGGAATTTATACATTTCTTGGCAGCAACTTTCTGGAGAGAAATTACTTCTTGGTCCGTTGATGGATGGAGTGAACGCTTGCATCATTCCAGAGTATAGCTCCTTTGATAACGATTCTGGCACACAATCAGTCCAGTAGTGGCGATCTAATCGAAACGACTTCTTGAAAAAGGGGGAGAGAGGGGAGGGGGAAGAGGAGGAAAAGATCTACCATTTGTAGGAGGAACTGGTACTGATACCATGACTAGCCTTGGGCTCTCCAAAGAGCGATCCAGAAAAAGGAATAGAGAGGATACTGCAGATCAAGCTAGTCCCGAGATTTCTTTCGTTGTTCAATGTCCCACCTGTTCTTGTTGCAAGATCAATAACATAGTCAACCCTCTGGGAGGGGGGTCAGAGTAGGTTCCTGGGTAAGTAGTTGATAAGGAAAGAGAGGAGGAATATTCTTCACACTTTGTCAACTGTTCAAGAAATGCTAACTGCGTTGCATCATTGTCGAACACGTCACAGTGTCAGACCAAAGCAGAGAGAGGAGTTCGGATTTTTGCATGACAGAGAAGACGCAAAGCTCTGCCTTTATTAGTTAGATTCCTGCTTCTATCGAGAAAAAAGAGAATGACAAAACAAAAGAAAACAATGGGCCTAGGAGTCGTTCACCAAGGCGAGGATCATACTTTTTTTTTTTTTTTTTTTTTTTTTTTGGAGGTTCAAAGAAATGAGAGCATACGATCGTGTTAGTACTCTTCCCTTGTTTTACACAGCCATCTCCAGGCACAGCAACAGTCTTTCGTGAGCAGAGAGAAACAACAACAATAATAATAACAAAAAGACCCTTCCAGCTTACCGGTAGAGATAGTAAAAGAAGCTCAAAAGATAAAAGCCCAGCTTGATAAAGCACTCCTTCTTGTGCTGTCCCAACGTGCGGAAAATCTCTGTGGCATCGTACATGTGCTTTCCATTCATGATCCTATTATAGAAAAGAGAGAGTGAGAGGGAGTTTGAGATTTGTGTTTAAGACGCCATTTGTCCGGTGACATGAATGTTCTGGTCAAGGAGGCTCTCGACAGAATAGGGAAAAAAGTGGATCAAGAACCCAGATCCGGAGCGGGAAGAATTCGAGCCCAAGAGCAAGAACGAAGGAAAGAAAGAAAGAAAGAAAGGTGTAAACGATAGAGCACTTACTTGTTGGCGTTGTATGCAACCAGGGGCAAGTTCCAAGCGGTTGCGATCCACTGTCCACTGATCAGGTAGATAAACGACAAGAAAGCGTGGACAAACATCTCTGGGAGAACAAGCTAGAAATGGAATAGCAAAAAGAGAGAGAAGAAAAAACAGTTCGTTAGGCTACAACAAAAAGAGACTCGGACAGCCTTGTCCTCTATCCATTGTTCAAAAGTCGTTGTCGTACCTGGTTCAACTTGTTGCACATCTCGATCGGGTTGATATAGTCGACCTAATAGGGAAAAAAAAAAAAAATCGCGACGTGGCCAGTCAGGGGAAAGTCAGAGTGAGAATTATGTCAACGTGAGAGAGAGCTTCTCTTTCTTTTCTGGTCGATTGCATAGCCAAGGACTCGACAGGAGCAGATACGACTCTTTGGTCTCTGCTTAACATGTCAGACACTCTACCTCGAGATCGCTAATCAGAATGACCTATTGGATGACCATCATGATGACGTGTAAAAAAAAAAAAAGAGAGACATGAGTATTCATATAGCTCAAGAGGGAACCAAAAGGAGGGAAGGAGGAAGGGGAAAAAAACCAAGGCATCTCGACCATGATGGAGCCATCACTGGCATGTAAGAATTGTCTAATGGATGCCTGGTGGCAAAAAAAAAAAAAAAAAGCTTCATGGAAGAGACCAAAAAGGAATAAGAGCATCGACAGAGTAGGACTTACAAAGAAGACTTTGACAAAGAGCAATCCGGCGCCAACGATGACGCCGAACAAAAAGACCATTGCTTCCATGGACATTGTAAGGGAGAGTGAAGGGGAGGAGGGAAAGAAAAAGAGAAATGGGTAGACAGGTGGTGATGGTCGAGGAAAAGGAGAAGACGGTAAGGATGAGAGATGAACGAGGTGGATGGTCGCTTCGAGATGGAAAAAAAAGAGAAAAAAAAAAAAAGGTGTGCTACACTCTTGTCGTCTGCCCGCCCGTACCACGCGTCTGACCGGCTCTCACACCACACACGCTGTGTCCCTCTCTATCTTTCTCACTCTCACTCTCTCCTTCGAGGGTTGCGAATCTGGGTGGCTTGCTGCCCAGTGCGAGGGCGAAACGCGGATTAAAAGAAGTCTTCCCTGGCGGTCAACGGTTTCCTCCTCTCTCCATACGAATTTCAACATGGTACTACACGTGACGGGAGACTGCAGCCTAGAGTGAAAGGGAGGAGGAAGCTTGGACTAGCACCAGAGCCTACTATCAGTCAATGATGGATACATACATCCTTGTGCGGGACCATCCATCTCGATATCATCGACATACAGACAATTATGAAACGGTTCTTTTGCGCACTCAGATACGCTCGCCTTGCACTATAGACCAGGAACTTGAAATCACCACCCATTCACTTCCATCATCGATGAACAAGGAGACATCCCGTTGGACTGGATCGGGTGGATAGGAGAGGGGAAAAAAAGTCAATCATCAGACAGAGGAATCTAATGCATCATCCCGCTCCCTTTTTCATCTCGGATTAGCCGACCCGTCTGCACCACAACCGAAAGAAGCGCGGCCACGTCAGTGCCGGTCATGGTCGTGTTGGTGAGTCTCTACTCAGGATCTTTCTTGCTCCTTTTTTTTTTTTTTTTTTATTATGACTCTTTCATGGATGATTCTCAAAGGATGCAATATGACAGGATCCGCTTCCCCAACCGAAAACCAAGAACACAGCAACAACGTCAGCATCAACATCCAAAAAAATATATATATAAATATATATATACTCTGCTCAGGATTGATTTGCGACGTGGCTCCAGCTTGCAAGAGTCTTCACCAGCGATTTGACAACACTGTTGAACATCTTTGCCAAGGAATGAGAGGAAAATAATAATACAGCAGGAACGATGTCTCCATCATCCAACAGACAACACCTTCGCCCAACCCAGAACTTTCGCTATCTCTCAGCGCCCTTTTTTTTTCTATTCCTTTCTCTTTACCAGCAATGCAACTCGACAAAAAGCGGGATCTATTCCATCCAATCCACCTTGTGTCTACTGAAAAAAAAAAAAAAAAAAAAAAGGTCGTACATCAGGACAATGACTCGGCTACCAATCAACTGACAACTGACAACATTCTGCTTATGGGCTATATTCGCTAAATAGGCAAGCACCGCAAGCATCCCGGAGGTCGTGGTCTTGCCGGTGGTCAGCACCATCACCGTATCAACATGGACAAGTACCATCCTGGATACTTCGGAAAGGTCGGTATGCGTCACTTCCACTTGACCCGCAACAGCCAGCACCGCCCCATCGTCAACTTGGACAAGCTCTGGTCCCTCGTCTCTGACCAGACCCGTGTCAACGCTGCCAAGAAGACTGAGGTTGTTCCCGTCATCGACACCCTCCGTGCTGGTTACGGCAAGGTCCTCGCCAAGGGTCGCCTTCCCAGCCAGCCCGTCATCGTCAAGGCCCGTTTCGTCTCTCGTGCTGCCGAGTTGAAGATCAAGGCTGTTGGCGGTGCCGTCCAGTTGGTCGCCTAAACGAAAGAAACGCTTCATTTTGAAATAACCAAAAGCCGGCTGTAATAAACCTCCTCTTACAGGTTGGATCTCATTCTATTTTCCTTTTTTTTTTTTTTTTTTTTTTTCTGTTCACTTGAGTTGTCTGTCCGCTCAATCGCCTCCAGAACCAGTCTAGAGGAATGATGACATATTTTTTCCCTTGTCCTCCAACCCTTATCTCTCCACAAAGTATCTCAAAAGAGGGGAGGGGGAGATCCACTGATCTCAGGAATCAAGACTTCGCCCTATCTGCCCTGATTCTGATCTAGAGAACCTCTTTGCAGAAAACATGGGAAAAAAAAAAAAAAAAAAAAAAGCTTTCGCATTGGTTGTACGAGCAATTGGGAACCAGAGGCAACGCGAATGGGCCCCGGGGCGTTTATTTTTCTACAGCTATGATATACAATTGGAGATGGGAGAGGCTACAGATCGAACCAGAGCGCATCTTTGAGTGTTGGTCAAAAAAAAAAAAAGGGGGGGAAAGGAAAATTATAACCACAAAGATCGATCGCAGAGCTCCAGGAGCAAGAGGTAATTACAAAAGAAAAAAAAATTGTAAAAAATAGGGATTGATTCCAGTGTGGGCCTTGTTATCCATGTCCCATTGTAAAAATATCCCTTATATTTTTTTTTTTTCCATTTTTACTTGGAAGAGGTGTACTTGGTGACAGCCTTGGTACCCTCAGAGACGGCGTGCTTAGCCAACTCGCCGGGAAGGATAAGGCGGACAGCGGTCTGGATCTCGCGCGAAGAGATGGTCGAACGCTTGTTGTATGAGGCGAGCTTGGAGGCCTCACCGGCAATGCGCTCAAAGATATCATTGACGAACGAGTTAAGGATGGACATGGCCTTGTTGGAGATACCAGTGTCGGGGTGGACCTGCTTCAAGACCTTGTAGATGTACGAGGAGTAAGTCTCGGAACGGTTCTTCTTGCGGCCCTTTCCACCCTCAGCCTTGGTCTTGCGGTCCTTCTTCTCGGACGAGGCGGCGGTCTTGGCAGGAGCCTTGCCTCCGGTGGAGGGCTTCTTCTCAGCAACGGCGGGCTTGGGAGGCATGTTTGATAAAAAAGGTTGGGTTGAGGATGAAAAGAGAGTGATGGGTATGAACAAAAGTTGGAAAAGAGAGAGGTGCGGGCGAGAGAGAGAGTGAGTGCTTTTAAAAGAAGTAAAAGAGTCCCGTGTGTGTTGGGAGGGATGTGTGCGGAGAGAAAAAGGGCTCTGGCTGAGGAGGAAACAAAAAAAAGTCTGAGCCAAACAAAAAAGAGGAGGGGGCCAAAATCTTCCTTTAACTGCATGACCATCCCAGTCGCGTCTGTTCGCGTGCGGACTAAATTCGGACGCGCCATGGCGAATCCTTTGGCTCAAAAATTTTTGGGACTGAAAAAAAAAATTTTTTTACATTTTTTTTTTTTTCGCGAAGGGTGAATTGAACACGCGCGGCGGACTGCTCTCTGAAGGGACGTCATATAAAACCCGCTGCTGGCGTGGCCGCCCCCCTTTTGGCTCAAATCAACCCTTCCCTCTTCACCTCATCTCTCTCATCCCAAAAAACTCAATCATCACAATGTCTGGCGGCAAATCTGGTGGCAAGTCTGCTTCGGCTTCCAAGAACTCGACCTCGCGCTCTTCCAAGGCCGGTCTTCAGTTCCCCGTCGGTCGTATCCACCGTCACCTCCGCAAGGGTAACTATGCCCAACGTGTCGGTGCTGGTGCCCCCGTCTATCTCGCTGCCGTCCTCGAGTACTTGGCTGCCGAAATTCTCGAGTTGGCCGGTAACGCTGCTCGTGACAACAAGAAGTCGCGTATCATTCCCCGTCATCTTCAGCTCGCCATCCGCAACGATGAGGAGTTGAACAAGTTGCTCGGACACGTCACCATCGCCCAGGGTGGTGTTCTCCCCAACATCCACGACTCTCTTCTCCCCAAGAAGTCCAAGAAGGGTGGCGTTGCCTCTCAGGAGATGTAAAAAAACCAACAAACAACAATAACGTAAACGAAGTAGACCAAGAATCAGAATCAGAACCAGGACCTGTCAGCTTGAGGGGATGAGCTCTCGCATGGATCACTGTCGCGGCTGGAGCGGAGGACATTGAAGATAGTCATTGTCAGGATGGACCAGGCATCTAGCCGGGGATCCTCATTGATCTCGCTCTTTCTCGTCTGTCAGGCATATATTTTTGCGCAATTCTTTCCACGCTTGGCTCTTTTCGTCTTTTGATCAGCGACCCTGCATTCCACTGTTCATTACTCTTTTGCACTTGTCGCCCTTGTATTTCAACCGCTTGTATCATTAAACAACCTATTGCAACGATGAAAAATTTGGACCTTTGTATTGGTATTCCATTTTGTATAGTTGGGCCTTTATTTATTTTGAGTTTTGTTTGGTGTGTTCAGTCTGATCTGTCTTGGCCACCAACATGGTTCGAGCGCTTTCCGATCTGGATAAGGTTCGGATTACATTGGGGGGGGGTTTGCATGGCTCCTGAGCTAAAAGAGTGGAGGCGATGGGTCTTCTCACTTGGCACAATAGTGTAGAGTGAGGACTTGTTACTTCGCAGCACAGGCTGCCTCTGACTGTTTAAATGATGGAGAGAGAGCCCTTCTACATCCACCATTTTTGCACCCGTGCTAACTAGAGGAGGCGCGTTTCCTAAGCACTGGTTATTCCAGAACATTGACCCCATCCAATCGCTCCATTCCCATTCCATCATTCTGTTCTCGTCGCTTGGTTTCTTCATGGTTAATGCCTGATAGATATCCCCCTCCCCCCAAGCCGACCTGGCTAACTTGAGCTAGCGTCGTGAAATCAGATGGAAAGAAATCTCTCTCTGTCGGTCATGTTGTAGAGTCCATTTGCTCTTGACTCTTACCCATTCAACAAATGGTGTCACTCGAGAAATAGACATACCTGTCGTCCTTGACTGTTTGCTTTCGGAATTATTACTTTTCCTTTTGGGGGGTGCTTTAGTTCTTGTATGAATGGTTCATGGTCTAGGCACAACCAGCCAGTTTCCTGTTAGTCTCGAACGACAAACGCGTGGCAAACCAGGACCAAAACAGAAGCAGGCGAAGCCTTCTTGGGTGCACACGGTCTGCGCACCAAAGGAAAAAAAAAAAAATGAACATGTCGAGAGAAATGACAAGACTACATGTTCATTTAGAGGACGCCAAGAAGTGTTAGCTGGCTATTCCTTCATACAAACCAGTAGTCAACAACTGTGCTCATCTTTTAAGATTACGGGTGCTTCATATTCCCGGCTTTTTTTTATTTTTTTTCTCTCGAAAGTCTCCTGGGAATGGCTCGCCACCTAGAAGCTCAGACACTGAACAAAATTGACTCTACATTAGCTCGTCAGTCCTCCATAACAACGAGCTGCTCAAGTAAAAGAGGAGACTCATGCTTTACAAAATATCTTCCACTACAAAAAATAAAGACCGCCGACGTGCAGAGCAAAAGCTTTGAGTTTTCAAAACTTTGACAATACACACACACATTCTCTCTCTCTCTCATTACTAAATGCATGCATCCAGCACTTTGCTTGCGCTTGATTTCCGTCGCTGCTATAGCCTGGTCATGTATTTGCACAAAAGAGATGTCAACTGAGAGTACATAGTGGGTTCTTTGAAAAGTAATAGAGTGCTGCAAATTACCCTGAGGACAGGAACACTGGTATTAGAGGAAAAAAAAAACAGAAAAAGGAGTGGCAAATGTTTATGATTCCTGCTGCGTAAACTACTTTTTCCTTTTTCTTTTTCAGAGGCGTTGGTGGCTATAAGAGTATAAAAAGAGAAAGAGAGAGAGAGATGGTTACATTAGTGTAGGGCACCCGTCTGGGTCCCCCCCATTCTCTCCAAGCTGGACCAGCAAATGGGTCAGCCACCTCTAACCTGGAGTGGCTTTCTACTGAAATCGGATCGTGAATTGGTGGCAACGCAGCGGACCGCGACACTGTTCCTTTTTTTTTTTTTTTTTTCTTCTTCTTCTCCCTCTTTCCCTCCATTTCCTTTTTTTCCGAATTGTTTGTGCATCGACACTCTTCTCTCCATCTCTTTTTCTCTCTTTGCACGAAATCAAACTCTCTCATCATGGCCCAGGCACAAGAAGAACATCAAATTGAACTCGAGGAGGAGGAGGAAGAGAGCACCCACATGCTGAGTAAGTTCTCCTTCCATTGCCATCAGTCCTTTTTTTTTTGACGCTCATGACAGGGTCAGTCTCATTTGACAATGACTGATTGTCTCTTCTCTCTCTTTTCCCTTCCTCTCCCTGTCTTTAGCCGAGAAGCTCGAGGTAGAGTACAAAAGCGATCCCAATCCACCAGACTCATGACTCGTCACTTTTACAGCTCTGAATGGAAACCATTCCTCTCTTTTTTTTTTTTTTCTCTCTCTCTCTCTCTCTCTCTCACTAGCATTCATACAGCTGACAAAGATTTTCTTATTTTTCTTCTCCCTTGGGACACTTTAGGCTTCTGGTATCCAAACAGCCGATATCAAGAAACTAAAGGATGCTGGATACTATACAATCGAGTCTATCGCTTACACTCCTCGGAAAACCCTTCTCTCTATCAAGGGTATCTCGGAGGCCAAGGCGGACAAAATCATCACTGAATGTAAAAAAAGAAAAAAAAATGCCCTCTTTTCCTTTGGAAATCATGCTCTTGTTCCTGCTTCAATATCTCTACTGACCCAGAGACCATTGTCTGATCGATATCTCTTGAATAGCTGCAAAGCTGGTACCTATGGGCTTCACCACCGCCTCTGAATTTCATCAACGAAGGAGCAGTATGATTCAGATTACTACAGGATCAAGTGAACTGGATAAACTCTTGGGAGGCGGTATCGAGACTGGCGCCATTACCGAACTCTTTGGAGAGTTCAGAACAGGAAAGAGTCAACTTTGCCACATGCTATCCGTGACATGTCAGGTAAAGAGAGTGAAAGGGAGAGAAAGTGCCGTGTGTTTGATTAAGGCCTTGATCTTGGACCACCGTTCTTTTATTTGTCTTAACGATCGTATCACTACCTCCTTTTTTTTCCCCCATTGACTCAGCTTCCGACGGCAATGAATGGAGGTGAAGGAAAATGCCTTTATATCGACACTGAAGGCACATTCCGACCAGAGCGTTTATTGTCTATTGCTGAAAGGTTTGCCATGATCTTTTCTTTCTTTCTCATTGCTGAACTCATTCTCTTTTGTTGTCCTGTTCTTTTTAAAATAATAAAAATAACAATATACTTAACCTGGAGATACGCCTCCTTTTTTCTTCATCTTGAATACTAGATACGGTCTGCGTGGCGAGGAGGTCCTTGATAATGTGGCCTATGCACGCGCATACAATACAGATCATCAAATGGAGCTTCTTGTTCAAGCGGCAGCCATGATGACAGAATCTCGATTTTCACTGCTTGTTGTCGACAGTGCCACAGCGCTCTATCGAACAGACTACTCGGGACGCGGAGAACTCTCGGCGCGACAAATGCATATGGCTCGTTTCCTCCGTAACCTTCAAAGGCTCGCAGATGAGGTAGGGTCCCTCCATCATTTTATTATTTTTACTAGATTTTGGCCCAAGCGTCAAATGGAGGATGGTGGGGCGGTTAGGGGGTCTGATATAAAACACACACACACACACATACACACATACACACATACATACACACACATACTACACACAACGATCTCTAACACAATGGCACGATTTTTATTCTAGTTTGGTGTGGCAGTCGTGATTACAAACCAAGTAGTCGCTCAAGTCGATGGAATGGCCATGTTTGCCGGTGCCGATGCCAAGAAGCCTATTGGAGGCAATATCATGGCACATTCTTCCACAACGAGGTCAGTTCGATTCTCTTTCTTTTTAGCTTTTTCTCAGTCCAACTCTACCAAACAAACTCTCTATTTGTTCGATTGCCTTTCTTCTTCCTCTTCTTCCTCTTCTTCCTCTTCTTCTTCTTCTTCTTCTTTGATCACTGACTCATATCTGATTTGTTTCTTTTCCTATAACACTTAGACTTTCATTCCGGAAAGGAAGAGGCGAGAACCGAATCTGTAAAGTGTACGATTCGCCATGTCTACCCGAGTCTGAAGCACAGTTCTCAATTGGTCCACACGGTATTGCAGACGCGGTGGAGAACTAGATTCCCCTCTCCCCAAAGCTAGCCAGTCATTGCTTAGTCATTTTCACGCCTTTTTACTCCATCTACCTTTTTTTTTCTCTTTTCTATTTCGCATCAGAACCTCATAATCTCTCCACATGCAATGTCTGTTTTTCCTTTTTTTTTTTTTTTTTTTTCTTTTTCTTTTTCTTTTATGTATAAAGGTACTACAAACTATGGCAACCTTTCAGATCTCTTGATTTTCTTTACTTTCTCTATGTCTCTCTCATGGGAGGACTCTTTAAAAATCATTCTCGAGTTCGAACCAATGTGCCTCATCATAATCCTCGACAAGATGCTTCTTGGTCTTGTACTTTTTCTGCCATTCACCAAAACCGCCTCTCAGGATATTGATCTTTTGAGCGGTGGAACTCTTGTCGGCCTCTTGAACAGCTGCCACCACCTCTTCATCTTCCTTTGCCGCAAGGGCCTCACTCCAACGACGAGCTGCCTTGGGACCACGGACTTGAGAAAGAGCACAATGAAAGTAGAGTTCGGGAACCTTTTCATACTTGACAATTAGTTCAGGCAAATCACCAGGAAGATCTCCTGCAGGAATGTTGACGCCTCCAGGGATATGACCGCCCTTTTGAGATGGTTAGAGAGAGAGAGAGAGAGAGAGAGAGAGAGAGAGAGAAAAGAAAAGAGAGAATATGTGTATGTGTGAGTTAGTATGAGTAAGACGCGCACGCAAGATTTTTTCTCTTTTTTCCTGACTCTAACAAAAGTGGCAGAGGGGAAGAGAGGGGGAGGGGGATAAAAAAAAATAGACGGTTACAATGTAATCGGCGTCTCGGACATCAATGACCAAATAATCCTTCCCGGGAATCTTGGACTTGTCCTCGATCAGAAGCTTGAGGACTTCCGAGTCAACATAGGTAGGCTGCTGAGGGGTGGTCATGGAAAGAGGGCGTGAGTAAGAGAAGGATGAAGTCAAGAATGAAGGACGAATGAATGAAAAAGAGTTGTTGGCCTGTCGTCTCCTCTTTAGAGTCGTCGCAAACACGACAGTACCACCCTGCCTAATCCAATTCATATTGCGCAATCCAGAGTTGACAGCTCGACAGAATTCTCTCTCTCTCTCTCTCTCATTTTTATATCTCTCCTCTCCCTTCTACCGTCCCAAGAACCATGGATCTCCTTTTTCAAAATACAGAGTTTATTTGGCCAATCAACAGATGAGAGGCTCTCTTTGTTTAGTATGACTGGAATCGATGGGACAGCAAATGCGTGCTACTCTGGTAAGTGTCTTGACTATAACAGGGCCCACAGAGATCTGTTCCTCCAAGGTGTTCACAGTCTATACAAGAGTACCGAACTCCAAGGATAGGCTCTACTCCACACGAATCACACTTTATCAAAATAGAGTTGGGAAGGGGAGGGGGGGAGAGTTAGTATCATTTTCTTCTTCTTCCCAGAAACAAAAAAGCATGGAAAGGGAGGCATTGGTCCTACTTACCGAAAACCCAAGATGACTTGTATTGCCAGAATCAAGGGCTTCCGTTCCAGGAGTATTGCTACTACTAACAGCCATCATATCCTGAACACTGTCTTCATCATCCTCTTCACTCATATACACCGTCGGTGCAGAAGAATATCGAAGGTATTGTGTTCCCGATACTCGTCCCGCTCCAAAACCCAACAGTGACTTGGCCTTCTTCTTCTTGGGCTTGGAAGGTCCTCCTCCTCCTGTTGATCCCATCAAAGACGAACCTGCGCCTGTGGTTTCCTTTTTCTTGGGTCGCACGGCCTTGGCTTTGGAACTACTGCCTCCTGCAGAGGAAGACGCCCCTACGCCCATCGTCAAATCTCCATCCACAGAGCCTGGAGGTGCATCTTTCCGCTTCTTTGCCCGAACCGTCGTAGATCCTCCTGTACCATTGACCGAAGCCTTGTTTTTGGGTTTGGAGGTCTCGAGTGAATAATTCATCCGTCCTGGAGCCTCCAATCCTGCCTTGACCAGTTTGATAAAATACTTTTGAACTCGACTCGCCACCTGTTTAGGTGTTCTCGTTCCCATGGCTTGGGAAATTTTTAGGAACCGTTGCGCTGCTACGGGTTCGTCTGGATAGATCTCTAGCAGTCGTTCAAGCTGTTGCTGCTCTTCATCACTCCAGGGTATATTGTACAATGGGGGCTTGGTGTCTTCACGGGGTGGGTTGCCAGCCGCTCCTTTACCCTTGGTCGTGTGGACATTGATGTTGCCGCTCATATGGTCATAGGTGATATTGGTATTGATATCGTTGCTACTGGCTAATGCCTGGTTGATGGCTGCCAGAGGTGCTGTATTCGGGATAAAAGTTGGGTGCTGCAACGATGCAGTGGAAGCATCCGAATGATGGCTTGTATCCTGCCTTTGCCCAAACTCCTGTACAAAAGACGACTGCGTCCCGTGAGCTGGGTACTGGGATGTGGATACTGGATACTGTCCTGGTAGAGGAACTTCTCGGGGTGCTTGTGGTTGGTTAGAGTCCCTATGGCTTGGCCTTGTAAAGGTAACACCTTCCATGTCCTGAGTCTGCGCCGCGCTGGTCGACGCTGTGTTTAATTCCTGTGTTGGCTGACGGTAGCCTGTACTAGAGGTGTCATGAAGGTCCGATGGTTGTATCCGGGTGCTAGGTTCGGCACTATTTGCCTCAGTTCCTGCTCCTGTATCCTGATAACTAGAGTGGTGACTATAGTCCTGTTGTGGCGAATAAAACTGGGGCTGATGCTGATGAACAACACGTATTCCAAGACTCTTTGCTGCATCCTTGACTGCCTGTAACCGTTCATTGGAAGGAGAATTGGCACGAGACCGACTGTTGGCGCGCGACTGGGTTGCGAGCGAGCTGGTATGGCTGTTACCGCCATAGGCTGGCTGATTGGGTCCTCCGAAAGAGATCGGGTTAAGAAAAGTAGCAGGTTGGAGTTTTGTTGGTAGAATAGGGTTGGCAGGAGGGTACTGATATTTTTTCCATTCGATTTCTGGTACCGGAAACGTCTTTTGTCCTTCAGGATAACGAAACTCCTAGCAAACATGATTTTTGTGAAAAAAAAAAAAGAGATACAGTGTTAAGGAGAATTATAGCGCTCTACTTTCTCCTCCCAAGGAGTTTTTTTCTCGCTCTAATTTTTTTTTTTTTTTTTCCCTTGCATTTGAGTAGACGTAGAAACTCGAACGGATCCTGCATATGCTTTTCTTTGAGACTCTGAAGCCGACCGATATCCTTCTTGATCTGACCAAGCTGCCACTTGTACCTTTTGATAGCCAATGCCAACACTTGAAAACTACAAACAACTCTTCATTAGTCCCAAAAATTTTCTTTTTGGTCACCTACTCGTGCATGGCGTACTCCATCTTGTTCCTGACCCATTCTTCTTCATCCGATGCCAAGCCTAGAGGTCCTCTTTCGTGTGCAGCTTCCTCCATCACTGGATCGACACTCTCGTGGTTACCATGGTTACTTTGTGTCTCATTCGCAGAAAGACTCTCTGTCATCTCTACCACACCGCCTCCATTGCTCTCATCGCCTGTTCTGGTGGTCTGTGGTGGGAGCGAATCAGATCTACTAGATGTTGGGTCATGTGCTTCTAGTGGTTCTACTGAAGTTGATTCCTCCATGACGGCTGGTGCTATAGCATTGATGAGAATTGGTTCGGTTGATGTGTTGAGAGACATGGTGACCCCTAAAAAAAAAAAAAAAAAAAAAAATGGGCATCAAGTCGGAGTGAACACGAAGCCACCCTCTTCAAATTTGTAACAGAGGATTTTCCCGCCCAACCCTTCCAAAGCAACACACGGTACTTCGCCCACCATTACCAGATATCGAATCAATTCAAAGCAAAGCTCCCCATCAAGCAAGCCTCCTCCTCTCCTTTTCTTTTTTATTATTATTATTTTCTTTTCATTCAAAAGGCATCATGGTCAAGGAACTGATCCACAGAAAACCCCGCAAAGCTCCACTCTTCACTTCCATCTGCATCATAAAAGTTCAACGTTGTAGAGTCTGTAAGATGTGCCTGTGTAAATGTGCTGTTGCTGTTGCTATTGCTGCTGCCGCTTTCGTAGTTCGTGTTGACGTGTCCTTCATGATGCGACCTCTTCTTTGGCCGGAGAAGCTCTTCCAAAGAAGCTTCATTTAGGAAGAGCGCCCCATCGCTTGCTAATTCGACATGGTTACCAAGGTTTGACTGGGCTTGGGCTTTAGTCAGCGATCCTGCGCTTCCGTAACCTTCGGTCCCAGTCACCTTGCCAAGTGGTGAAATTCCAGAAGAATGTCCAATAGCTTGTACAGTCTGCTGAGATTCCTGTAGCCATCGGAACGAGTCAGAAGCAGAGTTCAATACCTGCTCCTTTGATGGGTCCGACGCCAACAACCCACTATTTGCTGAAGAGTGCTTCTCTCCTAGCAGCCCCTCAACCACTTCTTCGTCAATATCCACATCGGGTGGCTCGCTCATCACAAGATCGAATATATTGTTTGCATCCGAATCTCCATCCCATGCATCCAGGTGGTCGAGCAAAGACTTTCCATCTCCGACTAGTGATCCTGAAAACTCTGTACCATCCCCCAGTCCATGACCCGCAAACTGAGAAGAGTTCCTGCGCTTCCGATTTTTAAGTTTGGTACTCGACGACTTTTGATGCCCCTGTGACCCAGAGGCAATATGGTCAACGTGTCTTGACGGCATACTATCATCATCCAGACCTTCTTCTGCTCTAGCGCTTCGTTTTTGATGATCAAAGTGCCCAAGAGAGGTCAGACTCGGCGCCGTTGCATTTCCCTTCAGAGCATAGCTTTTACCCTCCAGGGTCCCGTCGGGTGCCACTTTTTTCAGCGTCCAACGAGGAGGACTGAGCGGTTGAGATGGGATCGAATCCTGATTGCTCCGATACTCGGTATGATCTACACCGTATGGAACCGCATCTGCATGCTCTGATTGCTTCTTCATCGCCCTTTTGAGTTGCTTTTTCTTTTCGTTCATAGCGGTTAGTGCCAATGTCATTGTCGACATTGGTAATGGGTTGATAGTTCCTCGAGTACTGGTTGTTGACTTGTTAGGCTTCAAAGTGCCAGCAGGTGCCTGCAAGTGTTGCTTGCTTGAAGACCCTGTCCGCTCCCAGAGGCTTTTGGTTGTAGCCCGAAGCTGTTCGGATTGGGATCGTTGTGTGGGCGGTGGACTAGGAGACCGAAGAGAGGACGATGATGGCTGCACTTTCTGACTGCTGTTCACAGCAACATCAGATACATACTGCAGAGAGCTCGAGGAGGATACTTCGTGATGTAAACGTGTCGGGTATGACATCTCGCTATGACGACCGTATTGCGAATGGCCAAGTTTAAGACGCTTTTCTGGTACCTCATGCTCCAACAGTCTCTTCATGCTGATCGTTTCAAACTGCCGAATCTCTTGATTTTGCTTCGACTGAAGCTCTCGAAGCTGGTCGAGCTGCCTTCGTTGAAAGGCCTCGTGCTCTTTACGTTGCCGTAGCTGCAAATCCTCTAGTTCCTGTCGATGACTGAGCTGAAGTTCCTCACGTGTTCTTGGAATAGGGTGAAGGCGACTGGGCTCTGGACTTTCCTCATTCTCGTCATCTTCAATCAACAGTGCTGCGGACTTTGAGCCTCCTTCAGCGTACTTTGCTCCGCCTCCTGTTTTTTTCACTTGGCCGTCTTTTCCTGGGCTTACATCCCATGACTGTCCAATAAATTGATTGCTACCGCGCTCACCATGACCTTGATGAACGCTGGAATCATCGGTCTCTGGTTCATCATCCTGGGTATGAAAGGGGTTGTTGCGGTTGATATGATTCCTGTTAGAGCCTCGTTGCTGATTAAGGGAGGCACCGATTTTAGAGAGGTCGGTCAATTCAGCAAGGAGATCCCGTTTCTTAGGCTTATCTGAAGATCGTGTAGGCATATGTCCAGAATAAGAAGACTCAAGATCGTCATTCTCATTTTCACAAGTTTCCTGATCTCGTCGAGCCTTCAAAAGCCTCAACATCTCGGTGTTGTCCTTTCCAATATCCTCCAGGACCTCATCAAATATTTCTGAAAAGAGGTCCACCGACTGGTACTGAAGATCCTGTCCGACTTGAATTTGAGCACATGCAAGTTTGGACTTTAACGCTCGCAAGTGCTATGATACATCCAGCAGAAATAGAAATTGTAGCCGTTAACTTTTGCTCGAGAATAAATAAAATAAAAAGAGAGATGTAGCAAGTATGAAAATAAATGCCATTGCAAATATCTACCTTGACCACTTGGGCCCGCTTCAGGATACGATCAGCTGCTTCCTCATCTCGCTTCCTCCGATCCTCTTCTGCCTCTTCGGCAAGCATTGCCAGCTCCTGCTCCATTTCAAGTGCATATTTACTGTCAGAGTCTTCGTCCAAGTCAGCCGACAGACCGACACCAAGACTCTCGACCGTTGGGCTAGTGGATAACTCGCCCGCCCGACCTTTTCCACGTTCCTCTTGACCCATTTGTGAGGCTGCTGATTCGAGCATGGGTAGACTAATCTTGCCGACACCTTCGTTGCTGCTGTTGGTTGGGACAAGCATGTATTGAGGTGGTGGCAAACCGATCGCTGCTGCCGCAGCAGCGGCTTCTGCTTGGTCTCTTAGGATCGTTTTTTTATACTGTCCCCGTTTCTTTCTGGGCTTGATAATCTTGTCTTTGCCTTTCTCTGGCTCTTGCTTGATGACATCCTGCTTGATGACCTCTTGCTTGCCGACATCCTGCTTAGTAGCATCTTGCCTGTTTCCACTACTGCTAGGAGGATGCTGACTCAATGTCTGTCTGATGGACGAGGTGCCACGAGCTAGAGTCCCATGTGAGGAATGACTGGACTGTTGAGTTGGCGGAAGATGGATGATAGAATTGGCATCAGCCCTATTGTGGAACCCCATGGCACCTGGCTTGGGAAAAGGAGACAGACCGTAAAGTGGTTTAGTGAATGGGATGTCTAGAGCTGTCTTCTTGAAGCCAAATGAAAATGTGGATCCCTGTCTTCTTTGTTGTCGTCGAGGAGCAAATGAATGTCACAAAGTCAAGCTCGGTCCAAGTTGCATGAGCAGACACGCGTTGGTTTTGTTTGCGTGGCGAAGGACTGTCAAAAAAAGAAAGACAATAATTTATCCAAAGCGGTCATGTCGGAGACACGCCGTCCGCAGTGGATCCACACTGGCTCCCGAACAGAGCCTTTTGGATGCTTGGTTGGAGGAAGAGAACTGTGGCCAAGCAGGAACATATTGACTGCCGCCAAGTATCAACCCCAAGACGCTGTCGTAACATACGACAGCGACCCATTGTTCTTTTGGACTGTTCCCGTTGTCTGGCAACCTGTGAGCCCGTACTCTCTATAATGAAAAGAGTGCTGCCCCCAAGGCTCTCAGTCAGTCTTCAATGCAGCTCACGACTCTTGTTATATTCTGTGAAAGTAGCTCTATTAATGGTAACGTTTCCAACCTGGCCATCAATACCAATGCTGACCGCCATGACCATGCGCGGTGGGAAGCAAGGCAATTTACTTTTCTTTTCTCTCCCTCTCTCCCTCTCTCTCTCTCTCTCTCTGTTTATTTGTTTGTAGGCGGAGAGATATCAATTGTTTGTGCCTGGTTCATGCACATGTTCAGCAAATTCCAAAAAGGAGGACGGCAAGTGGTCCGTGGAGCTAAATGCCTGCGTGGTCAAGTTTCTGCCAGCTTGAAGCAGATTGTCTTGCCAGAACCCTCCGAAGATGGTGTTACCATTATGGACAACCTTTCCTCATCGAGCATCAGCGCCAATCCTAGTAACGCTAGTTCTTCGGACTATTTTAATCATGGAAACCACATCATTGTTTCTAAACTAGATGCAGCGCTTCATGTGTGATTTTGATACTGTCAAGAAGAATGTCTGTTGGATCCCGTGTAGCCAAGAATTTTGATTCACCTCCCCTCCCCCCAAACACTATATTTGACTTTGACTTTATCAAAGGAAGGAATCAAGGCTGTAAACCTCTTCATCATGCTTGACAAACCAGATCCTACCTTTAGTCGCCGGCATTGCCCCCATTTCAGTCCGAAAGTGCGAAATAGCTGCCAGACTCAAAGATTTCAAATAGAAAACCTGCACAGATACCTGAAACTCACTGAATAAGATCGAGCCGCCTTCAAGAGAAAAGAAAGATCGCATTGAGAGTAACAACCATTTCACCTTCAATAACGATCTATCCTCAAGTCATTGTTGATCACGTCTGTGACGCAAGCAAGGTGGTGTGAGAGACTATGCGGTACTGACGACACTTCATCGGGCTAGTTTACCTTTTCTTCTTCGCTACCAACCCGCCACCTTAATGGAAGACATGTGCTTTGATACTTATCGGCCCTCTGTATTGCTTTCATCCCCATACCAGGATGTTGGCTACTTTTGGAGCAGTCTTCTGTAAATATCGAAAGACTGTCCGGTTCACTGCACCCTTGCTTTCCTCTTTGTGAAAGTTAAAGTATCCTAGGACTTGGTGCTCAAGATGTAGGGGAGCAACATGGCGCCATGTAAAGACTTGGGTTCTAGTTTCAGCATAAGAGCTGACCAAAGAGTGATGAGCGAGATATTCCGTTGACCAGATAGCTATTAGGGATGGCAGAGTAATCAGCAAAGACAGGTACTGGAGTCAAGGCACAGTAGCTCATCAGAAAGATCTATCGAATCCATGCTACACAAGAACCAGAGTCTAGTAGTCGTTCTCTAGATGACTACAAGGCAGTATACGCGATTGTCCTAACGAAGAACCGTGATAGACCACAGCTTTTTTTTTTTTTTTTTTTTCGCCATTCAGTGCTGTTAAATACGCGGCAGCGACTCGGAGGAGTGAGTTATGGCCGATCAACAACGCCAACAAAAGAGCATAGGTGAATTACTAAAGGTAATAGGTGCTAGAAAAAGAAGTATGTATAAAGAACCTGCACTTTATTTTACTCCATGGTTACTAACTCTGATGCTTTCTATTCACAGCCTTTGACAAGATCATATGTAGGAAACAAAAAAAAAAAAAAAAAAGGTGTGCGGTACTTCAGAGTTGGGATATTAGTCTATATTTCAAATTTACTTCTTTTCATCTCCCTTCAAAGCAGTTCATCTAGGGTAATGTGTACATGCATTTACATCTTGTCTGGAGCACGCTAATAGAGGTCGCAATTGCTGCGGAGAAATCTTCAGTTCTGAGTCTACGATCCACGTCCGTCCACGCTAGATTACTGGAGAATCGGCTTGTCAAGAAGACCAGAGATCTTGGGACATCGTAAAATTCTAGCCTGAAGTCTGTGGCTCCGACTAGACCAAGGACACTCTGAGAAGCAGTCAGTTGTGCCCTGTCTTCGTATTCTAATATCGCATTAGAGCTTGAGAAGGCTTGGATAGTTGGAGGAAGTCTTCCATCGAAATTGTAGTGGACACCGTCAATGGAGAACACGCCCATGATTACTGTTCCCTCAGCTGCACTTGGGACATATCATTTAGCCGTCTAGATTACACCAGAGCGGAGACTACTATACAGCTGCAATAGTCACAGAAATGGCGTTGAAATGTATGACTGTAGTGAGGGTGGTCAATGGAAACAGTGAGCTAGTTTTTGAGAATAGGATTTGGGTACAAAGATAAGAGACGGGCCTCGCGTACGGGACGAAAAGATGAGGAAGGGGGGAGTGGAAGAGGGACATCGCTGCCTACTTTTCACTTTGTTCGTGGGATAGTAGGATACGATAAGAGCCCTGAGAAAAAAAAAAAAAAAAAAAAAAAAAAAACTAGGTGAAAAAAAGTCCATTGTATAGGAGAGACATGCGCCTCTGCTCGCAGCTGTAGGTCTGAGCCGAAAGAGGAAGAGAGGGACTCTGAAATAGGAGGTGGGGAAAGGAGAGTCTAGGAAGCCTAGATGGATGGCGTCTTGGTGTACTGTAAAGCGAGACCTCCCCTGCAGGCCCTGTTACTGCATCTCCCCCAACGCATCCTGCTCCTGCGTCCAATATTAGTCTCCCCTATTTCGCATTTGCACTTTACACTTTGTTCATTCCTTTCTCTGAGACTAAAGGGATGTGGGCAACCTTTAAAGGTAAGATACAACATGAAGAAACCACATCACTCAACTACATGAGCAAAGACAACGAGAAGGACTACTCACGATGCCTATGGGCCAAGTTCCATGGGAAATTCCCCAAAAAAAAAAAAAAAAAAAAAAAAAAAGTAGATGTCCTAACAATGATCTGTTGTCATGCCCTGTGTGGGCTTCTTTTTTCCTTCCTTCTTTCTTTCTTTTTTTTTTTGGTTAGGTAGTATCATGCCATCATGGCTTTTGCTTGCGTTATCTCCCTAGGCTACATGCGTACTATCGCCTATTATCCCTTGGGAACACAGTTTTAGAGAAATCGGAGATCCTCATCCCTTGGTCGACTCCCTCTCCTCTTTTCCCACAGAGTTCTATGCGTGGTTCATATGCGTGGCTCTCTTTACCTCCAATAACTGTTTACCACAGAAATTGACATGACGACAATCAGAGAAAGGCGTGCTTGCAGGAAAGTTGACTATGCAAATGCCCCTCCCCCAATCCCTCTCAACAATTTCAGCATTGACCTCCTTGGTCTTTCTTTGGGGTTTATGTTCTCTGCCATTAGGAAGGCTGCTCTATGGCAGTTGGGCTTTCCTAGCAATGCTGCATGATGAAGGTGCTGCGGCTTTGGGGAAGGTGAAAACCGAGACAGGCGTGGTAGAGCGGCATGAGTAGTGAAGAGCAATGCTGAACAAAAGAAGTTAAAGAGGATTTAGAAGGTGTACTACCAAATCAGCGCTTTGTCTAGCTGATTGGAGTGATGGTCGCGCCAGTGTGAATGAACTGGATTAGTATGTGGATAGACACACGAGGAGAAGTATGAAGCAACTTCATTCGCATATCCTGCTCGGATTAACGATTTGTCCAGTTGAGCGGCGAGAATTCATAGTCCCATCGCTGTGAGAGTTGCTGAGGATACCCGTGGAGCGACTGATAGTTTCAAGAGTAGACATAATCGTGATCCATCCAAGCCTGAGCATTTCTGTAACAAGAGGTGTAGATGAGGATCATTAGAAGATTTGAGCGCTAGAAGGAAAGAGGGAGGGGAGGAGTTTTACATGTGTGCAATAATAGAATGGGTGAGGTGAGCTGATCCTCAGCAGAAGAGCAGACCCCATTCAAATGTAACTTAAAACGTAAGATTCATTCACGGAATAGCATTGACTTTCCCATCGTCAACCTCAGTGCCAATGCCAAACCTGTAATAGCCTTCGAGCAGCCCAGACTCTTTCAACAGTTTGAAGGCAAAAAAAAAAAAAAAAACTAGATGACGTAGAAGTATGATATTGACTAGTTAAGGTATTCTTCCGCTGCCAAAGAGTAGTGAGGACTCAAGAAGAAAAAGAATGATGTATTACCTTATCCAAGCAAGGTCAGGTAATCTGGGATAGACTCACTAACAGGAGAATAACGATCAGCTCCAAGACAAAAAAAAAACCAATCAACCAACCAACCAACCAACTCTGATAGGCACCCAGAGCTAGTCTCACTAGATGACTGCAGTAGATATCGAGTAATAACAGAAAAGATTCGCGGAAGAGTCTTCCATTTTCCCAATGTTTTCTACTCATTGCTTTTGACTGAATCAAATGTACGGAACAAGAGAGTGTGCGGTGTTGAAAAGTTGAGACTTCTGTCTTCTTCATCTGAGGAAGAATAGGTTCTCAAATTTTATTCTTTTTTCGGTTCTCTTCAGAGATCCTCTTCAAAAGGGTGATGTGCACACACGCTCACACACACACACACGCACACACACAGGCAGCTTGTCTTCGAGTGCTTTAGTAGCGACTGCATCTGTTGGTGCGGAAGGATCTCCAGTTGCGAGACCACTCTCCAGATCCGTTAACGAGAGACTTCTCTTCAACCGGGCGGTCAAGAGAGCCAAAAATCTTGGGTCCATTTTCAAAATGAAGCTTGATGTCCGTAACTCCAATGTGGCCATCGAAAGAACGAGCAGCACTCAATTGGTTCTCATCGTCATACTCCAACAACACATTAGAGCTCTTGACGTTCTCGACAGGCGAAGAAAGATCTCCAGTGAAGCTGTACTTGGTTCCACCAACGTCGAACGTGCTTCGGAGAATGTATCCATCACCTTCGCTATAAAAGATATCCAGAGGCGATCTTTGCTTGCACAAGAGCCGGGGCCAGCAAAGCAGCTGCAACGATCACGGAAACGGCGTTGAAATGCATGGCTGTCGTGAGAGTGGTCAAAAGATATTGTGAGTTAGTCTTTGAGCATGGGGTCATTGTACAGGGATTGAGGCGAGCCTCGTGTGTAGGATGAAAGATGAAAAAGATGAGAGAGAGAGAAACAGGAAAGTGAAGGAGGGATATTGTTGCTTACTTGGTACCTTGTTCGTGGGATGATGGGATGGGATGGGATAAGAGTTCTGAGAAACAAAAAAACCAGGTGGAGACGAGTCCTTTATATACTGAAGAAGGGGGTCTCTACTCGCAACTGTGAGTCTAAACCGAGAGATGAGGAGAGGGATTCTGGGGTGGGGGGTAGGAGGTTGGAGGAAAAGAAAGTCTAGGAAATGAGAAATGGGTCTGGACGGATGGCGTCTTGGTGTGCTGTAAAGCGAAGCCTCCCTTGTAGGTCATGTTCCTGCATCTCCCTAACGCTTCCTGTTCCTGTGCCCAATGTTGACCATTTTGCATTTGTATTCTCTATTTTGTCTAGACCCTTCTTAGAGACTTAAGGAACGTGGTCGATTTACCAGGGTGTATTACGACATAAAAGGAAATCACGTCTCACAGTTGCATGAGCACGACAAAAAGGACTACTATAGTCAATCATGATACCCTAAACCAGGAACATTAGATCAGGAGTCTCTTTCCTACTGGTTCGACCAACAGTTACACAGGCTGTTAAAAAAAGGATGAAGTTCTTGGCTGAATGCATCCCCTCGAACAATGCAGAAAGTCTGACAGCTGGTCCATTGTCATGCCCCGTGTGCGCTTCTTTCTTACTTTTTTTTTCTTTTTTGAGTCTTGACTTCGATTTTGCCTGCATTTTTTCACTAGGCTACACGCGTACCGTTATCCTATTTTCCCTAGGGAACACAGTCGGAGAAATCGGAAATCCTCATCTCTTGGTCTACTCCCCCCTCTCCTCTTTTCCCGCGCGCCAACAATAATGTGCTTTCAGGCTCTGTGCGTGGCTCTCTCTACCTACTCTGGCAATGACTTCCCATCACAAAAATTGACATGTTGACAACCAGAGGAAGGCGTACTTGCAGGAGAGTTGACAATGAAAATTGCCCTCCTCCAATCCCTCTTAACAATTTCAGCATTGACCACCTTGGTCTAGAAGCTGGCTTGGTGCAGTCAGGCCTTCACTGCAATGCTGCACGATGTGGGCGCAGGATATTTGAGGAGAATGAAAAATCCAAGGTGTGTGTAATTGAATGGTAAAAGTAATGGGAAACGATAGAGGATGGGGTCCAAGCGGGATTACAAGATGTCCCATCTGGCCTGCGCCCTGTAGAGTTGTTTGGAAGGCTGTGTCACACCAGGGTAGATAAACTGAAGCTATGGAATTGTGGAGGAACAGGGGGGGAGGGAGTGTAAACCGAAAGTGAAAAAAGAAGCAGTTAGTTCACAGACAAAAGTCATGCTCTTCGCTTTTTGTCCAGCTTGAAGGTAAGAGTGTCGTACCCTCACTGCTGTGGAGGATGCTGGAGATACTGGAGATGGTGATAGGCGACTAAGAACATCAAGAATAGATCTTTTCTCGATCTATCCACAAATCTGAGTGCTTTTGCTGTAAGGAGAGGCGAATAGATCATTGCTGCCACAGCGGATATGGTGAGGTCAATTGCTTCAATCTAGCAAGTGAGTTTCGTGGTTAGAAGAGCATGGAACTCTTTGTCTCTGCTGCAAACAACAGTGGTATTCTGAGCCTTGTCATCCTCACAATAATAGCTCGACTTCGATTAGTGGTCAAGCAAGCAAACCCTGCTCTTGACCAACCGTACTCTTCGCTCCCTGTTCTTTTTTTCACCTTCCTTTCTTGGTATCTAGTCACTGTCACACCTGAAGAGAGCCTCGAGCACTACTATAATTCTAGAAAGATTATCATCAAATATTGCACGCTGTCTTTTGTTAAAGCGTATCTCTGTCTTGTTCAGTGTTCAGCGACGACAACTGGACATTGGGCTCTGTCTTGCTTCGAGATCGGCAGAAACAGAAGTCCAGTGGCTGGCAGGGTGATCTTTTGCAAAACATCGAGTGGTTCTTAGAAGCAAATAGATCCTAGAATCATGGTTGGATCGAGGGAGTGCAGCGTAGATGGGTCTGCACGGAAGGGGAATGCCAAGACCTTCCCTCGAATGGAACAGTTCTCTAAGCACTGTGGAGAAAGTGGTGTGGAGTAACTCAATAACCTAGGACTAAAATTACCAATCAGGAGCTAGTCCTGAGGTACTACATTTGTTATTTGATGACACGGAAACGAGACCTCAGGCTGACGGATGAGAAGAACGACAGTTGAGGCTGGTAAAAGGATCTGGAAATGCTCAAGAAAGCACTGTCCAAGCTTGCTTGCTTTTTTTTTTTTTTTTTTTTTTTTTGGTAGACTTAAGCATACGGGAGTAGCCGGCTCCTGAGTGAGTTGCTCCTACAAACCGGACTCTAGAGCCGCTGGGTTATATCATTGATCAGGTCTGAAAAGGAAGACTACCGTATGAATGAGCTAGTACCACTTTTCTCAGCATTGAAGGCGGAAAGTGAAAAGAAAGATCCGCCCCACCAACTTTCTCCACTCGCCTGTCCACCACCTGACTCTCTCACCACCAATTTCTTCTTGCCACCAAACAACTCGCCAACAATTCCATTAGCCTTCTCTTCCTCTCTTCCTCTCTTGCTCAATAGAACGGTTGTTGGCTAGACAAGCTGAACAGCTCGGCTGCGATGATCCTCATCTCTCTAACGCCTCAGCAGCACGCATTCCAAATCTGTGGAACTCTCTCATCCTGCTGAGACTTTTGACTTGAATGCCATTCATCACTACTCAGGTTCAAGGAACAATGAGTCATTGGCCTAATCAACAGGCTCTGCCAGTCAGGACCACCTTCATCTGCATGATCTTTTGGGTTCACCAATTCCAAGTCTACAAACCTCTCTCGCTCACTTGGGACCAATTGCCTTGAATGCCAGTCCACCTCGTCTCATTGGTTGAGGGTTTAGATCAAGAATGAGAAGAACCATGGACCACTTTCACCAGCTCGCCACCGTCCTGCCATGTCGATGATCATCCCTCAACACCTCAGGAGCGCTCATTTAGGTCAGATGGTTCTCTTTTATTCAAGCAGGAAGGTTTTTTTTTTTTTTTTTTTGCCATGCTCCACAGGGTCATCTTCCGGAACTGTCAGGATTCACGAACGATCCTTTAGCATAGACAAAAACTGTGACTCTTCTCCAATACCTTCCTCTCACCATGGGAAAATCGCGGCAAGAAGACATTTTGACTTTTCAAAGAAAATGAGAAGCTCCAACAAAAGCTTCAGTTATGTTAACCCAAGGAATTCCCGAGGTGTTACACAGCGGATCAATCCAAAACCAACTCTAACAGCCACACAAGCTAGTCTTTTTCTTTTTTTTTTAAAAAAAAAAAAAAAATAGAGAGAGCGCTGGTTGACTGTAGTAGTTCTTGTGTACAAGCATAAAAAAAGTATGTGGAAAGAGTTTGTCACTCCATTTACCGAGCTGCTACTTTTTCAAATGTTTTCCACTCATCGCTTTTGATAGGATCAAATTTAGGGAACAAAAGCTATGCGGTGTTGAAAAGTTGAGATAGTCTTCAGCTGAGGAAGAATAGTTTCTCAGATTTATTCTTTTTCAACTGTCTTCTAAGCTCCTCTTCAAGGCTCATGTACACACACACACACACACACACACATAAGCAACTTGTCTCGAGTGCTTTAATAACAGTCGTTATTGCTGCGGAAGGATTTCCAGTTCTGGGACCATTGTCCGAGTCCGGTCACGAGGGATTTCTGGGTAGTCGGCATGTCAAGAAGGCCAGAGATCCTGGGACCATTTTGAAATTGCAGCCGGAGGTCTCTAACTCCGATTTGGGCTTGGAAGGCGCGAGTGGCAGTCAATTGTGCCTCATTCTGATATTCCAATACCGCATTAGAGCTCGAGAAAGCTTGGACGGGAGGAGAAAGATTTCCAGTGAAGCGATACTGGATACCGTCAATAAGGAACGCGCTTACGAGAACGTTTCCTCCAGATACGCTTCGAACAAATCCATGGGCTATCTCAGCTTGCACCAGAGTCGGAGCCAACAAAGCAGCTGCAATAGTCATGGAAATAGCGTTGAAATGCATGGCTGTCTTGAGAGTGGACCATGGAAAGAACGAGTTAGTCTTCAGACATGGAGCTTGGGTACAGAGATAAGATATGAGATCACAGTGGTATGAAAGACAAGTGAGAGACCAATGTGAGAGTGAAGGAGAGATATTGTTACTTACCTTGAACTTTTTTTTGAAAGATGGTAGGGTTCGATAAGGGTCCTGAGAAACAAAAAAAAACAGGCGATGAGCCCTTTTATACTGAAGATGGGACCGATACCCACAGTGAGTCTGAACCGAAAGAAGAGGAGATGCACTCTGGGTGGGGTTGGGTGGAAAGGAAAGCCTGGGAATTGACAGAGGCATCTAGGGAGATGGCGTCTTGGTTTGATGTGTCACGAGAGACCTCCATTACAGGTCCTGCTCCTGCACTTCCCTCACACAATATCCTGCTCTTGCACTTTATGCTGCCTCTTCTATTTAGCATTTGTAATTCCTACTTTGCTCTTACTCTTCTTAGAGACCAAATGGAATTTGGCGATCCACAAGGGTATAATGCGACATCGAAGGAAGCCACAACACACATTTGCATGAGCAATTGCGACGAGAAGGACTACATTGTGATCAATCATGATACCCGAACCTGGGAGCAGTGGATGAGAGCTTTTTCCTACTCGCTCGGCCAATTACCCAATTACACAGGCTGAGAAAAAAAACTCCATTTACAAAAAGAACCCACGAAATTCTTAGTTGGAGACTTGACTTCCATTGGCTGAAACATATTCTCCAAAAGACTTAGTGTCGTGGCGGATAGGATTTAATGTCCTAGAAACTAAATAATCCAAATGATGCAGAAATTCTGACAAGAGATATGCTGTTATGCAGTCTTTTCATGCCGTTGCTCGAATGTGGCTTCATGCAATTGCACCATGCCATAGTCGTTTTACGACTTTTTTTTTTTTTTTTTTGGCTAGGCGATGTCATGCCACCATCGCCTTTGTCTGCCCCCTTTTCACTAGGCTACACGCTTACTGCATTCAGTTGTCCTGAGGGAACACAATCAAAAAGACATCGAATATCCTTATCTCTTAGTCGACCCCTCTCACTTCTTTTTTTTCTCACTGGCTAACAGCCGTGTGCTTTTTAGGTTCCATGCGTGGCACTATGCGTGGCACTCTTTACCCACGCCTGCAATGACTGTCCATCACAGAAATTGACATGATGACAACCAGAGAAGTGTGTGCTTGCAGGCAGAGAAATGTGCTGTTCCAAAAAAGTGGCTTCCACAGCGTGTGCCGTTGTGAAAACAGCACAAAAGTAGTGCAAAAATCGAAGCAGCACAGTTCTCTGCTTGCAGGAGAGTTGACAATGAAAAATTCATCTCCAATCCTTCTCGGCCATTTCAGCATTGACCTCCCTTAGTCTTTTTCCCGTTTTTTTTTCTCTGAGATTTCCACCATTGAGATTGCTCTCTTGTGGCACTCAAGCTTTACAATGGTGCTGTATGATGAGGGGCACGGTGTGTCTCTGTGGGGAGGGAAACCAGATAGTTGTGGTAGAGTGGCAGGAGCAGTGGAAAGAAATGTCAAACGGAAGGAGTTCAAGAGCTATTCAACATTTCCCCCGCCGCTGCTACTCCAATACTTCCAATTCATCGCCTTTGTTTCTGGGTAAGGAGCAAAAAAAAAAAAAAAAAAAAAACCAATCAACCAACCAACCAACCAACCAACCAACTCTGATAGGCACCCAGAGCTAGTCTCACTAGATGACTGCAGTAGATATCGAGTAATAACAGAAAAGATTCGCGGAAGAGTCTTCCATTTTCCCAATGTTTTCTACTCATTGCTTTTGACTGAATCAAATGTACGGAACAAGAGAGTGTGCGGTGTTGAAAAGTTGAGACTTCTGTCTTCTTCATCTGAGGAAGAATAGGTTCTCAAATTTTATTCTTTTTCGGTTCTCTTCAGAGATCCTCTTCAAGGGTGATGTGCGCACACACGCTCACACACACACACACGCACACACACAGGCAGCTTGTCTTCGAGTGCTTTAGTAGCGACTGCATCTGTTGGTGCGGAAGGATCTCCAGTTGCGAGACCACTCTCCAGATCCGTTAACGAGAGACTTCTCTTCAACCGGGCGGTCAAGAGAGCCAAAAATCTTGGGTCCATTTTCAAAATGAAGCTTGATGTCCGTAACTCCAATGTGGCCATCGAAAGAACGAGCAGCACTCAATTGGTTCTCATCGTCATACTCCAACAACACATTAGAGCTCTTGACGTTCTCGACAGGCGAAGAAAGATCTCCAGTGAAGCTGTACTTGGTTCCACCAACGTCGAACGTGCTTCGGAGAATGTATCCATCACCTTCGCTATAAAGATATCCAGAGGCGATCTTTGCTTGCACAAGAGCCGGGGCCAGCAAAGCAGCTGCAACGATCACGGAAACGGCGTTGAAATGCATGGCTGTCGTGAGAGTGGTCAAAAGATATTGTGAGTTAGTCTTTGAGCATGGGGTCATTGTACAGGGATTGAGGCGAGCCTCGTGTGTAGGATGAAAGATGAAAGATGAGAGAGAGAGAAACAGGAAAGTGAAGGAGGGATATTGTTGCTTACTTGGTACCTTGTTCGTGGGATGATGGGATGGGATGGGATAAGAGTTCTGAGAAACAAAAAAACCAGGTGGAGACGAGTCCTTTATATACTGAAGAAGGGGGGTCTCTACTCGCAACTGTGAGTCTAAACCGAGAGATGAGGAGAGGGATTCTGGGGTGGGGGTAGGAGGTTGGAGAAAAAGAAAGTCTAGGAAATGAGAAATGGGTCTGGACGGATGGCGTCTTGGTGTGCTGTAAAGCGAAGCCTCCCTTGTAGGTCATGTTCCTGCATCTCCCTAACGCTTCCTGTTCCTGTGCCCAATGTTGACCATTTTGCATTTGTATTCTCTATTTTGTCTAGACCCTTCTTAGAGACTTAAGGAACGTGGTCGATTTACCAGGGTGTATTACGACATAAAAGGAAATCACGTCTCACAGTTGCATGAGCACGACAAAAAGGACTACTATAGTCAATCATGATACCCTAAACCAGGAACATTAGATCAGGAGTCTCTTTCCTACTGGTTCGACCAACAGTTACACAGGCTGTTAAAAAAAAAGGATGAAGTTCTTGGCTGAATGCATCCCCTCGAACAATGCAGAAAGTCTGACAGCTGGTCCATTGTCATGCCCCGTGTGCGCTTCTTTCTTACTTTTTTTTTCTTTTTTGAGTCTTGACTTCGATTTTGCCTGCATTTTTTCACTAGGCTACACGCGTACCGTTATCCTATTTTCCCTAGGGAACACAGTCGGAGAAATCGGAAATCCTCATCTCTTGGTCTACTCCCCTCTCCTCTTTTCCCGCGCGCCAACAATAATGTGCTTTCAGGCTCTGTGCGTGGCTCTCTCTACCTACTCTGGCAATGACTTCCCATCACAAAAATTGACATGTTGACAACCAGAGGAAGGCGTACTTGCAGGAGAGTTGACAATGAAAATTGCCCTCCTCCAATCCCTCTTAACAATTTCAGCATTGACCACCTTGGTCTAGAAGCTGGCTTGGTGCAGTCAGGCCTTCACTGCAATGCTGCACGATGTGGGCGCAGGATATTTGAGGAGAATGAAAAATCCAAGGTGTGTGTAATTGAATGGTAAAAGTAATGGGAAACGATAGAGGATGGGGTCCAAGCGGGATTACAAGATGTCCCATCTGGCCTGCGCCCTGTAGAGTTGTTTGGAAGGCTGTGTCACACCAGGGTAGATAAACTGAAGCTATGGAATTGTGGAGGAACAGGGGGGGAGGGAGTGTAAACCGAAAGTGAAAAAAGAAGCAGTTAGTTCACAGACAAAAGTCATGCTCTTCGCTTTTTGTCCAGCTTGAAGGTAAGAGTGTCGTACCCTCACTGCTGTGGAGGATGCTGGAGATACTGGAGATGGTGATAGGCGACTAAGAACATCAAGAATAGATCTTTTCTCGATCTATCCACAAATCTGAGTGCTTTTGCTGTAAGGAGAGGCGAATAGATCATTGCTGCCACAGCGGATATGGTGAGGTCAATTGCTTCAATCTAGCAAGTGAGTTTCGTGGTTAGAAGAGCATGGAACTCTTTTTGTCTCTGCTGCAAACAACAGTGGTATTCTGAGCCTTGTCATCCTCACAATAATAGCTCGACTTCGATTAGTGGTCAAGCAAGCAAACCCTGCTCTTGACCAACCGTACTCTTCGCTCCCTGTTTTTTTTTCACCTTCCTTTCTTGGTATCTAGTCACTGTCACACCTGAAGAGAGCCTCGAGCACTACTATAATTCTAGAAAGATTATCATCAAATATTGCACGCTGTCTTTTTGTTAAAAGCGTATCTCTGTCTTGTTCAGTGTTCAGCGACGACAACTGGACATTGGGCTCTGTCTTGCTTCGAGATCGGCAGAAACAGAAGTCCAGTGGCTGGCAGGGTGATCTTTTTGCAAAACATCGAGTGGTTCTTAGAAGCAAATAGATCCTAGAATCATGGTTGGATCGAGGGAGTGCAGCGTAGATGGGTCTGCACGGAAGGGGAATGCCAAGACCTTCCCTCGAATGGAACAGTTCTCTAAGCACTGTGGAGAAAGTGGTGTGGAGTAACTCAATAACCTAGGACTAAAATTACCAATCAGGAGCTAGTCCTGAGGTACTACATTTGTTATTTGATGACACGGAAACGAGACCTCAGGCTGACGGATGAGAAGAACGACAGTTGAGGCTGGTAAAAGGATCTGGAAATGCTCAAGAAAGCACTGTCCAAGCTTGCTTTTTTTTTTTTTTTTTTTTTTTTTTTTTTTTTTGGTAGACTTAAGCATACGGGAGTAGCCGGCTCCTGAGTGAGTTGCTCCTACAAACCGGACTCTAGAGCCGCTGGGTTATATCATTGATCAGGTCTGAAAAGGAAGACTACCGTATGAATGAGCTAGTACCACTTTTCTCAGCATTGAAGGCGGAAAGTGAAAAGAAAGATCCGCCCCACCAACTTTCTCCACTCGCCTGTCCACCACCTGACTCTCTCACCACCAATTTCTTCTTGCCACCAAACAACTCGCCAACAATTCCATTAGCCTTCTCTTCCTCTCTTCCTCTCTTGCTCAATAGAACGGTTGTTGGCTGAGACAAGCTGAACAGCTCGGCTGCGATGATCCTCATCTCTCTAACGCCTCAGCAGCACGCATTCCAAATCTGTGGAACTCTCTCATCCTGCTGAGACTTTTGACTTGAATGCCATTCATCACTACTCAGGTTCAAGGAACAATGAGTCATTGGCCTAATCAACAGGCTCTGCCAGTCAGGACCACCTTCATCTGCATGATCTTTTGGGTTCACCAATTCCAAGTCTACAAACCTCTCTCGCTCACTTGGGACCAATTGCCTTGAATGCCAGTCCACCTCGTCTCATTGGTTGAGGGTTTAGATCAAGAATGAGAAGAACCATGGACCACTTTCACCAGCTCGCCACCGTCCTGCCATGTCGATGATCATCCCTCAACACCTCAGGAGCGCTCATTTAGGTCAGATGGTTTCTTTTTTATTCAAGTTTTTTTTTTTTTTTTTTGCCATGCTCCACAGGGTCATCTTCGGAACTGTCAGGATTCACGAACGATCCTTTAGCATAGACAAAAAACTGTGACTCTTCTCCAATACCTTCCTCTCACCATGGGAAAATCGCGGCAAGAAGACATTTTGACTTTTCAAAGAAAATGAGAAGCTCCAACAAAAGCTTCAGTTATGTTAACCCAAGGAATTCCCGAGGTGTTACACAGCGGATCAATCCAAAACCAACTCTAACAGCCACACAAGCTAGTCTTTTTCTTTTTTTTTTAAAAAAAAAAAAAATAGAGAGAGCGCTGGTTGACTGTAGTAGTTCTTGTGTACAAGCATAAAAAAAGTATGTGGAAAGAGTTTGTCACTCCATTTACCGAGCTGCTACTTTTTCAAATGTTTTCCACTCATCGCTTTTGATAGGATCAAATTTAGGGAACAAAAGCTATGCGGTGTTGAAAAGTTGAGATAGTCTTCAGCTGAGGAAGAATAGTTTCTCAGATTTATTCTTTTTCAACTGTCTTCTAAGCTCCTCTTCAAGGCTCATGCGTACACACACACACACACACACACATAAGCAACTTGTCTCGAGTGCTTTAATAACAGTCGTTATTGCTGCGGAAGGATTTCCAGTTCTGGGACCATTGTCCGAGTCCGGTCACGAGGGATTTCTGGGTAGTCGGCATGTCAAGAAGGCCAGAGATCCTGGGACCATTTTGAAATTGCAGCCGGAGGTCTCTAACTCCGATTTGGGCTTGGAAGGCGCGAGTGGCAGTCAATTGTGCCTCATTCTGATATTCCAATACCGCATTAGAGCTCGAGAAAGCTTGGACGGGAGGAGAAAGATTTCCAGTGAAGCGATACTGGATACCGTCAATAAGGAACGCGCTTACGAGAACGTTTCCTCCAGATACGCTTCGAACAAATCCATGGGCTATCTCAGCTTGCACCAGAGTCGGAGCCAACAAAGCAGCTGCAATAGTCATGGAAATAGCGTTGAAATGCATGGCTGTCTTGAGAGTGGACCATGGAAAGAACGAGTTAGTCTTCAGACATGGAGCTTGGGTACAGAGATAAGATATGAGATCACAGTGGTATGAAAGACAAGTGAGAGACCAATGTGAGAGTGAAGGAGAGATATTGTTACTTACCTTGAACTTTTTTTTGAAAGATGGTAGGGTTCGATAAGGGTCCTGAGAAACAAAAAAAAACAGGCGATGAGCCCTTTTATACTGAAGATGGGACCGATACCCACAGTGAGTCTGAACCGAAAGAAGAGGAGATGCACTCTGGGTGGGGTTGGGTGGAAAGGAAAGCCTGGGAATTGACAGAGGCATCTAGGGAGATGGCGTCTTGGTTTGATGTAATGCGAGACCTCCATTACAGGTCCTGCTCCTGCACTTCCCTCACACATCCTGCTCTTGCACTTTATGCTGCCTCTTCTATTTAGCATTTGTAATTCCTACTTTGCTCTTACTCTTCTTAGAGACCAAATGGAATTTGGCGATCCACAAGGGTATAATGCGACATCGAAGGAAGCCACAACACACATTTGCATGAGCAATTGCGACGAGAAGGACTACATTGTGATCAATCATGATACCCGAACCTGGGAGCATTGGATGAGAGCTTTTTCCTACTCGCTCGGCCAATTACCCAATTACACAGGCTGAGAAAAAACTCCATTTACAAAAAGAACCCACGAAATTCTTAGTTGGAGACTTGACTTCCATTGGCTGAAACATATTCTCCAAAAGACTTAGTGTCGTGGCGGATAGGATTTAATGTCCTAGAAACTAAATAATCCAAATGATGCAGAAATTCTGACAAGAGATATGCTGTTATGCAGTCTTTTCATGCCGTTGCTCGAATGTGGCTTCATGCAATTGCACCATGCCATAGTCGTTTTACGCGACTTTTTTTTTTTTTTTTTTTTGGCTAGGCGATGTCATGCCACCATCGCCTTTGTCTGCCCTTTTCACTAGGCTACACGCTTACTGCATTCAGTTGTCCTGAGGGAACACAATCAAAAAGACATCGAATATCCTTATCTCTTAGTCGACCCCTCTCACTTCTTTTCTCACTGGCTAACAGCCGTGTACTTTTAGGTTCCATGCGTGGCACTATGCGTGGCACTCTTTACCCACGCCTGCAATGACTGTCCATCACAGAAATTGACATGATGACAACCAGAGAAGTGTGTGCTTGCAGGCAGAGAAATGTGCTGTTCCCAAAAGTGGCTTCCACAGCGTGTGCCGTTGTGAAACAGCACAAAAAAGTAGTGCAAAAATCGAAGCAGCACAGTTCTCTGCTTGCAGGAGAGTTGACAATGAAAAATTCATCTCCAATCCTTCTCGGCCATTTCAGCATTGACCTCCCTTAGTCTTTCCCGTTTTTTTTCTCTGAGATTTCCACCATTGAGATTGCTCTCTTGTGGCACTCAAGCTTTACAATGGTGCTGTATGATGAGGGGCACGGTGTCTCTGTGGGGGAGGGAAACCAGATAGTTGTGGTAGAGTGGCAGGAGCAGTGGAAAGAAATGTCAAACGGAAGGAGTTCAAGAGCTATTCAACATTTCCCCGCCGCTGCTACTCCAATACTTCCAATTCATCGCCTTTGTTTCTGGGTAAGGAAAAAAAAAAAAAAAAAAAAAACCAATCAACCAACCAACCAACCAACCAACCAACTCTGATAGGCACCCAGAGCTAGTCTCACTAGATGACTGCAGTAGATATCGAGTAATAACAGAAAAGATTCGCGGAAGAGTCTTCCATTTTCCCAATGTTTTTCTTCTCATTGCTTTTGACTGAATCAAATGTACGGAACAAGAGAGTGTGCGGTGTTGAAAAGTTGAGACTTCTGTCTTCTTCATCTGAGGAAGAATAGGTTCTCAAATTTTATTCTTTTTTCGGTTCTCTTCAGAGATCCTCTTCAAGGGTGATGTGCGCACACACGCTCACACACACACACACACACACACACACAGGCAGCTTGTCTTCGAGTGCTTTAGTAGCGACTGCATCTGTTGGTGCGGAAGGATCTCCAGTTGCGAGACCACTCTCCAGATCCGTTAACGAGAGACTTCTCTTCAACCGGGCGGTCAAGAGAGCCAAAAATCTTGGGTCCATTTTCAAAATGAAGCTTGATGTCCGTAACTCCAATGTGGCCATCGAAAGAACGAGCAGCACTCAATTGGTTCTCATCGTCATACTCCAACAACACATTAGAGCTCTTGACGTTCTCGACAGGCGAAGAAAGATCTCCAGTGAAGCTGTACTTGGTTCCACCAAGTCGAACGTGCTTCGGAGAATGTATCCATCACCTTCGCTATAAAGATATCCAGAGGCGATCTTTGCTTGCACAAGAGCCGGGGCCAGCAAAGCAGCTGCAACGATCACGGAAACGGCGTTGAAATGCATGGCTGTCGTGAGAGTGGTCAAAAGATATTGTGAGTTAGTCTTTGAGCATGGGGTCATTGTACAGGGATTGAGGCGAGCCTCGTGTGTAGGATGAAAGATGAAAGATGAGAGAGAGAGAAACAGGAAAGTGAAGGAGGGATATTGTTGCTTACTTGGTACCTTGTTCGTGGGATGATGGGATGGGATGGGATAAGAGTTCTGAGAAACAAAAAAACCAGGTGGAGACGAGTCCTTTATATACTGAAGAAGGGGGTCTCTACTCGCAACTGTGAGTCTAAACCGAGAGATGAGGAGAGGGATTCTGGGGTGGGGGGTAGGAGGTTGGAGGAAAGGAAAGTCTAGGAAATGAGAAATGGGTCTGGACGGATGGCGTCTTGGTGTGCTGTAAAGCGAAGCCTCCCTTGTAGGTCATGTTCCTGCATCTCCCTAACGCTTCCTGTTCCTGTGCCCAATGTTGACCATTTTGCATTTGTATTCTCTATTTTGTCTAGACCCTTCTTAGAGACTTAAGGAACGTGGTCGATTTACCAGGGTGTATTACGACATAAAAGGAAATCACGTCTCACAGTTGCATGAGCACGACAAAAAGGACTACTATAGTCAATCATGATACCCTAAACCAGGAACATTAGATCAGGAGTCTCTTTCCTACTGGTTCGACCAACAGTTACACAGGCTGTTAAAAAAAGGATGAAGTTCTTGGCTGAATGCATCCCCTCGAACAATGCAGAAAGTCTGACAGCTGGTCCATTGTCATGCCCCGTGTGTGCTTCTTTCTTACTTTCTTTCTTTCTTTCTGCTGTTTTTTTTTTTTTTTTTTTCATGCTTGATTTGTGGTTTCCTACTATCGCATCATGCCATAGTCGGCTCTTACGTCTTTCTTTGTTTCTTTCTGTCTATTTGGCAGGCGGTGTCTTGCTTTCATCGCATCTGCCTGTATGTTTCACTAGGCTGCACGCGTAGACTATCGTTGCCTATTGTCCCTTGAGAGCACAGTCAGAGAAATCGGAAATCCTCATCTTCGTCTCTTGGTCGGACCCCTCTCCTCTTTTCTCACCCGTCAACAACTGTGCACATGTACTTTCGTTTTCTACGCATGACTCTCTTTGCCCGCATCTGCATAAACTGTTCACCATAGAAATTGACATGAAGACAGCTAGAGGAAAGCGTGCTTGCAGGAAAGTTGACAATGCAAATTGGCCTCCCCCAATCCCTCTCAACAATTTCAGCATTGACCTCCTTAGTCTAGAGGCTGGCTTGGTGCGACCAGGCATTCATCGCAATGCTGCACGATGAGGCTTTGAGGAAAATAAATATAAAAAAACGAGGTGTGTGTATCCGAATGGCAAAAGCAATTGAACGTGTTGGAGAATGAGATGGGGTCCAAGCATGATTACGAGGTGTACTATCTGGCCTGCGCCCAACATAGTTGTCTGCAGGAGAATGTCACATCGACGATGGTAAACTGGAACTATGGACCTGTGGAAGAGCAGAGGGAGGGGTGAGGGAAAACTAGAAGTGGAAAAGAAGCAGCCAGTTCACAGACAAAAGTCATGCTCTTCGCTTTTTGTCCAGTTTGGTGGTGGGAGTGTGATAATCCCATTGTTGTTGGGGATGCTGACGATGTTGGGGATGGTGTAAGGCAACTGGGGGTATCAAGAATAGACCCCATTCGCAATTCATCCACAAGGCTGAGCTTTCTTGTGGCAAAGAGACGCAAATGGAGATCACTGGAGGGTCTGAGCGCTTTTGAGAAAGAAGGGGGGGGGGCTTACAAGATAGGAACGGTAGAATGGGCGAGGTGAGTTAATCCTCAACACAATAGCTGATCCCATATAAACATAACTTATCCTGCAAGATTCGTTTTCGGAACAACAACCACCCTCCACCATTACCAACCCTAGTGCCTATGTCAAACCCGCAATGGCCCTTGGATGAGACAGTTTGGATTCACAAAAGACTTTCATGGTAAGCAGACTTAGTAACCCTCTTTCCCAGTCTGACATTCAGATATCTAATACTGAATCTTCTAGGACTCAAAGGCCCGACAAATTCAGGGGAGGATCAGTTGGTAGTTGTCAAGATCCTAAAATTAAAGCTTGCAAACAAGTCTTAAAGGCAAAGGAATAAGCTGGCAAGTGGGTGGTTACACATCATGACTATTCTCCAGCAACCTCGCGCAATAGGGGGAGGGAGGAAAATGGTAAATTTGGTAACGGGATATTTGGACATTGTAAAGAAAATGAGAAGCGTCAGTATTAGCTTCATTTGTGTCATTTCGAGATATTATATAGCAGGTCAATCCGAAACCAACTCTGACTGACACGCGAGCTAGTTAAAAAAAGCACTAGTTGCCTTAGGCATTAGGTACTCATAGAGATGTATATGGAAAGAGTCTGCACTCCACACTACCCTATTGCTACTTTTCTGAACCTCCAACTCATAGGGTCAAAAGTATGGAATAAAAATGTGCGGTTTGAAGAGTTGGGACAGTCTTCCTCAAATTTATTCATCCAGTTGTCTGGAGTGCGTTCATAGCGGTCGCAATTGCCGCGGAGGGATCTCCAACCCTGAACCCATTGTCCTTTCCCGGACACGAGAGACTTCTCTTCAATCAGTTGGTCAAGAACGCCAGAGATCTTGGGACCATTTTGAAATTGCAGCTGGAGGTCTGTAGTTCCGATTTGACCATCGAAGTAGCGAAGGTAAGTCAATTGACTCTCGCTGTCATATTCCAATACCGCATTAGAGCTCGAGAAAGCTTGGACACGTGGAGAAAAGCTTCCAGAAAAGTGGTACACGATACCGTCAATGATGAACGAGCTTACGAATATGTTTCCTCCAGCTAGACTTCGAACAGATCCATAGGCTTTTCCAGCTTGCACAAGAGCCGGAGCAAGCAAAACAGCTGCAATGGTCATGGAAATGGTGTTGAAACGCATGTCTGTCGTGAGAGTGGTCAAAGGAAATGGGGTGAGTCTTCGAACACGAGACTTTGGTACATCGGTATGAGTGAGAGGAGGATATTGATACTTACTTTGTACTTTGATCGTGGGATGAGTGGGTTGGTAGGATGAGATAAGAGTCTTGGAGAACAGAATCAGGCCTCTGTGAAAAATGTCCTCTTTATACTGGTGATGGAGAAGGGGGCCTCTGCTGACAACAACGAATCTGAAGCAAAGGACAAAGCATATCCCGTTCTTGCATCTTCCTTACACATCTTGTTCCTGCACATAACGCTAGTTCCCCCTTCTCACATTCGTATCTTCTTGTTCACGGCGCATAAACAAAGAGATGGGCAATGCATAAACCACACTCTTATAGCTACATGAATTCCGACAGTGAGAAGGACAACTGTAGTCTGCTACGATCGAATCCCTCAGCTCAATGAGAATGTCCCATTTATGCAGAAATCTTCACACACTCTCGGTTCTCATGCATGTAAACCCTTTTATTTTTTTTAATTGTAATTGCTCGAATGTGGTTTCTTCCTTCTATCCCATCATGTCATTTCCCACGTCATTTTTTATGTAGTTGGCGCCACACCTTCACCCCATTCAAGCTTGTGTTTTCTCCAGGCAACACGCAAGTCGCAGTGGTTGTCACTGGAAATCCTCCCCCAAGAAACCCCAGATACTGAGAAAGCGCATTTCTCTTGGTCAGCCTCCACTCCTCCTTTCGTTTTCTCACGGATCCAGCAATTGTAGGCTTTGGATTCCAAACCACAGAAACTGATAGGATCGCAACCAGAGAAAGGCGTGCTTGCAGGAAAGTAGATAATGCAATTATCCTTCAATCTTTCTTGACCATCTCAGCACTGACCTCCCTTAGCTCTTTTAAGTTCTTTTTTGGGGTTTACCAAAGGATATCTAAGTTGCGGCCACAGCGATGATGCGCAGTCAGCTATTTGTGAGGATCCTATCTCTTTAGGGAAGATGAGGACTAGAGGAGTGTTGTAGAGAGTGAGTGGATGGTGGAAGGAGATGAGGAAGAGTTAAAATTCAAGAGGATTCACAAGGCGTACCGTCTTGCCCATCCTCATTACAGCTGTCTGGAGTAGTGCTCTAGTCTAGAGTGTTTGCTACGCCAGTGGAAGTAAGTTGAGTTAGTATATGAATGAACAGATGATAGGATGGAGAGAGCGGCATGCCGAAAGCGAAAAAGCAGAAGCAAATCGTCTTCCTCAAGTCTGCGATTGCATACGGGAGCGATGCAGAAATTTTAAACTTGAGGGGGGAAGACGAATAATCGTATTCAACAACAGACCCTGCTCAGTTTGAGAATGTGTATTTTTGTATTTGTGAAGTCTATTTGGCTCTCCTTTGCCCTGCTAGGTGGAGAGAATGTCATTATCTCATCGTTACTGTGGATCCTGCGGGTGTTGTGGATGCTGTGAATTCTGATAGCAACTAATAGTATCGAGTACAGACCTGCTTGTGATTCATCCACAAGCTCAACTATTCCTCTGGCAATGAGAGGTAAGTGGAGATTATTGGAAGATCTGGGAGGTAGTAGGAGAGAATAGGAAACCTTGAACTATTTCCATCGTAGACTAGGTGAGGATGCTTACCTATCGAAGCAGATACCGGATGAACACAGCTCTTGTATCAAACAATGTTTATTACTATAGTAATATCTTTCCTTTCTCTTTACCTCAAGCAAAGGTGGTGCCCCGAGCCATGATTACCTTACAGCAGCCAACGGTCAAACCAGCAAAACCCTGTAGACAAATGCGCCAGTCCTCCACCGCCTGCCATTAACCCACGAGATTTGCAGGCAGGCATTACAAAGACCGGCTAGCCAGTATCACTAATACATTTCCTCTCGTTGGACTGTCCTCATTGTACCCAGCATTGATGCTTCAAATACCGCCTAATCCCCTCTGGTCGAGTGGGATCCTTCTTTGGCAGTAGAGAGTAGTTCACAACACGAAAAACGGCCCCTCCTCCCCCTCCCCCTGCCTGCTGAGAATTGATATTTTCCTTTATTGAAAATTTTACTCGAGCGGTTTGATCTCAGCATTGAACTGATTGACCTTCTCTTCAATCTTCTTGCTAAACCATTCTAATGACTTGTGCTCAAAAATCGGAATAAAATTCTCTTGCTGGTCTCGACGACTGGTAATCGAGATGCCACGAGGGAAGGGTGCAATCGCCTGAATCTCTGAAAATGGCAACTGCCATTCAACTCGAAGACCCTCGACTCGGAAGACCAAAATACGCCTCGACGTCAGCATTGATACCATATTGTCTCCCTTGAGAATCAAATGAGCGATATAATCGTCATAGAAAAAGCGCCCATCATCGATCTGCTTGAGCCAGGACTGTCCCACTGCCTCGGATTCGTCGTACAGGGTAAGGATTCCGTTCTTGGGTACATGTCGAGGAATACGCTTCCGGCGCTGCTCCTTATCAAAGACTGTGGTGGTGTTCCGGATACCAGACGACACATTGGTAGCAAAGTCAAAGACGCCCACCAACGGTTTCGTGACAGCACCGACGAGACCCTTTCCTACTCCCTTGAAGAATCCTTCAACACCATCACTCTGGATTCCTGCAAGCGGTTGCTCCACGATACCCGTCACACCACTGAAAACTCCCTGAGCAAGAGAAACTGCACCTTGCGAAACGCCAGAGAGTGCATGTTTGGGAGCATTTCGTTGATTGCCCATCCGTCTTCTCTCTTGGAAATTCTTGTCCATTGTAGCTGCAGACAAACCCTTGCCGACTGAACCAGAGATCTTTGCTAAACTGTCTGTAAATCCAAAGACTGTCTTCTTCAACAAGGACGCTGTGCCTCGGGCGACGCCCAGGCCAAGATCCTGTGGACGGTCACCCATGACAAATCCCTGGTAAGGCTCATAGAAAAAGTCGGCCACGCCTGAACTCAAGTTGTTGAAAAGACCTACAGGATTGCCAATGAATTCGATCGAGCCGACAATCAAGTGCAACTGGTAGAAAAGGTCCTGACTGTAATGCCTCTGAAGAAGATCCACAAGTACTGGTCCCGAGGCTAGGACATTCTCCAGCAATAATGCATTGAGTGAAATGGGGGCAGCCTAGTACAACAAGTCGACATCAAACTCGTGAATTAGTGATCGGGGAATTGGGATGCATTGTACTTTGTCCTGCAATGCCTGATATAAAAGATACTTACATCAATGTTGCCAATGGCCATCGTAAGGACATTGAAGACATACATGATGGGGTTGCGGCTTGAGGCAGTTTGCTGAGCTTCCTCGATGTTGACGTGATCAGATCTCATAAAGGACAGATTGACTTTCATCGGGTGGAGATGAAGTACCTCAAAGAACAATTGACCGTCTCCATCAGTCGCTTTGGGCTCTGGTAAATCGAGGCTTTCGTCACACAAGGTAGCCTTGTTGGGGTCCTCACTCCATCCTGGCACATTGAACTTTGAGAACTCTAGCAGTGTGTACAAAAAGTCCTCGTCCATGGCCACCGTCAACTCTTGTACCAGGGCCGAGAAGTACTTGAAGTAAACGACACCATGCGTATCATCCTTGGCTCGTACAAGTGCGCTGTGTAGAGTCGGGTGTACAGAGGCATCTTTTCCATCCTTTGGCATCTGTGTTGGGCAAAGCAGAATCGGGTTCGAGCCACCATAGAGCTGGTTGTCAATCTGGAGCCATCGTACGAGCATGTTCACAGACTGATACATGTTTGAGTCCGTGTACCGCATCTCAAGTCCTGACATTGACATGTAAACCAGCTCTTGCATCCTCTGGTTCAGGATAGAGATACCAATGCATTCGAGTCGAATATGGAAACTGAACGTCACCACTGCATCCACATCAATGACTTCGAACCCTTCTTTGGTCGGATCCTTGCTACTAGATTGGGATGCTCTATCATCCCTGTCAACCAGCGTCATTTGGCTGCCAGATCTCTGCTTGAACAGACTTTGGTTCGAATTGTAATTTGATAGGACCAACACTTGCGTAGGGCCTTCAGCTACAACATCGATGGCCATGATACCCATCTTGTCTTGGCGACCATTACTGTTGTCTAGGAATTTGAACGGAACAGTTGAACCAATCTCTTGCAGGCTTACTTCGCGTTCGCTACCATTCACGTTCAATAACAACGACTTATCCTTAAAATAAGGATAATCCCAAGAGTAAGACATCATCTGGCCAGGCTGCAGTGTATAGGATTTTGGACCCGAAGATGCACTCGATGGTAAGTTGCCTTCAAGAGCTCCCTATAAAGTGATTGGTTTTTTTTTTTTTAAAAAAAAAAAAAAAAAAAAAAAAGTTAGTAAAAGAACGGTTTGCGGCAAAAGGTTTCCAAACGAACAGCACAATTCCAACATTCGAATAAACGGGATATTCACTAGGCTGAAATCTTACAAAGACGCGTTGATTGAACTGAACTGCCCAAGATGATCTGTTGTCGATCCGATAGGGCCATCTTCCTTCTTCCTTATTCAAAACAATGAAAATGGTGGCAACCTCCATCATGACGAAAACACGGATAAGCTCGACTTCTCCATCGCTACGCAAAATGGTGACATGCATCTTGCCCATTTCATCAATGTTGACGGGCGCAGTCCTACAACAGATTTAAGAATCAAAAACCATCCGTCAGAAGGAACACCAGTATCATACTGACATTTTTCGACCAAAAAGGATTACTCTCAATGGTGGAGAAAGGGCACTTACCATCTCGCTGTAACTCCCTGCAGACGGAACGAAATTCGCTTCTGCTGCCCCTGTCGAAGATATTTCAGAGGTACGTGCTGGTGTGCTGGCAACAGGATGACAGTGTTTGACCCCTGTTCCCTTACGCTTAGATCCTCATTGAGGTTGCTCTTCAGGATGAATCGAGGTGTAATGGTCACCACCTTGGTCAAGGCGTATTTACCCTTTCCAAGCTCAACATTGACTCCCAATTGAATCTCTTCAGGTCGATCAAGGGCCGGGATAGCAATTTCCATGATAGATCCAACGGCCTCAAAACTGACTGGCTGACTCCAGTCTGAATTGCCTCCAGCTTGGATTAGCGCACGGTTTCCATTCTCCGACTTTCCATAAGAGAACATTAATGGTAGCGCCTTGTTCTGCTCCATGCGATTTGAGGTTTGTCCTGCTGAGATCCTAGCATTTTGCATAAAAGACTTGGCCTTGAAGAGCAGATCCAATCCAGTTTTGTTCAAGATCACATAAGGACAGAATACGCTAAACTTGACAGCTCCACCAGAGTCAGGGATGATACTGGGTAAAAAAAAAAAAAAAAAAAAACGACCAGAGTTAGCTCTAGTGCCCAGTACAACCTTCATTGGCTGCTGTCTGGCAATGTGGCGTGCATCCTTACTGTCGATGGATTCCAAGAGTCAACTTCAGGCCGTCTTGATCTTTAAGAATAAGCATGTTGTCAACAGGGAGCTCGTTCGGGTCGTGAGAGCTTATGATAGCATATTCACTAGGGGCAAACGTGGTGTTCTCAATTGTCACACTCAAGAGCATAAGATTGCGAACATCCACAGTGTGGAGAGGGGAGACTCCACCCTTGCGGAGATACGAGGTGAGAAGCGAGCCATTGTGCTTGGGGGAGGTCTTTTCCAACACCATATACCGCATGTTATATGGCAGCAAATTCTCAATCTCAACAGGAGCGCTGAGACGAATGGTCATGTACGGGTAATTCTTGTGAACTGGGTCGAAATTATCTGTGCCGCCTCGAACTTGGAACCTGAACGGCTGTGTGCTTCCGTCCTCCATAGGAAGACAGCTGATAGAGTTCACCAGTTGACCATCAGGATTTTCCCGCTGCTGACGATACTGCTGCTCTGCTAGATCACGCCAAAAGAGGGTGTCGGTACTCCAGTTGTAGTTAAATCCAGGATCCGGTCGAATAAGGAGTCGGCTACGATAAGCCTCTTCAATAGGAACTGAGTATTCTTCTCCCGGAGCAAGCTTGTAGGGACTTGAAAGATGCTTCCTCTTTTCGTCCACAACAACAACCTCGACTGGGAGCGACGTTGCATTCTCTACAAGAAGCGCTGAGCTGAACGTAACGTACTTGACATTATTTTTGATGTGAATGTCAACAGCAACGCGATGCGAAACCTCATTTAACTTTGGTCGGAGAACATAAAGGTATCGACCCTCCCGCTCAACCGGTATATCCTTTAGGCTTTCCCATGGAACGCCCTCGAATTGGATCACAAGTGTGTTCTTCTTGCTTGTAACAGTCTATTACCACGGAACAAGTAGTTAGGGTGCGAGATTCGTAGAGTGAAATATTCTTTTACCTCATCATTACCATACCCTCTTGAGCAAAGGTTAATTCAACAGCGCATTCTTACCTCTCTCATCTTCCTCCAGTCGTCAAATCGCCAGGGGAGGCTAGTACCGTCGTTAATCTTGTGGACTACGATATCTGTATTGCTCTCCGACTCTGTCCAAACATGCAGAGGATAACCCGTTCTGTTCCTCAACATGTATGGCACCAGAGTCTCTCTGTTCACAGACGTGGCGTGCTCAGGCTCCTTCTGAATGGTCGTCATGATCTGAAGCACGGTCTCGATGAACGTGTGCGTGACATTGATATTGAGAACCTGCTTGGAGAACACATCTATCGTCATGTTGGCTGGTTGGAGAGATTTGGACACGTGGATAACCACCTGCCATGGCTCTAACAGCGGCTCCCAGTGAGAGTTCCTGACGTTGAAGTAGTTGGTGCTTGTCCTGAGGGAAGTATTGACCTTCATCTCAGAAGACCACTCCTTGACCTCCAGATCAAAACGATCCAGTTTGAAGTCCAGCATTGGCAAGCTGTGTGTATCATCAATCAAAATCAGTTGTACACCATGAATTAGGGCTTTCAACTAAACAGTCCGAGAAGAGTTGTCCTGTTAGAAAACAAAAGAAATAAAGTTGGCAGTGACCGATTCACAAGAGATGGGGTCACAAAGTACTAGGTTCACATAATAATCCTCACCGTTTCACGAGTGGTAACAAACGTTGGTCCCTCAACCAACTGCTTGGGACTAGGCTTTGGAGTTGGAGTGCCAGTAGTCGTAACCACTGCTTCCTGGTTAAGATCAGGGATGGCTCTAGGAACAAGGCTATCAGTGATAACAGCCTTGGCTGGTTCGGGGGTTGGTTCTTGGACTGGCTGTGACTTGGACTGAAGTTCAGTGGCCTTGTTAACAATATCCATCACTAACATTGCGTCCCGATAAGAAAGTCTTATGACAAGTGGCAGAACATCCAAAGTAATGTTGGTTAATTGATGTCCAGGGGTAGGCGACCGAGTGCCCATCGAAAGAGCGATATCGAAATTATCGATGAACCGGACTGTTGTATCATCTCGCTTGTCCATCTTGCAAAGGAACATTCCAAGACGCTCGACAACGAGGGTCATGGTCTCCTGCTGTGACAAGATGACCTGTTGGGCAGAAAGGATAATAGCGTCGGTTGAGGCGCTAGCGGCATTGGCGAGTAAGATGATCTCTGGGGAGACTACGCTGACCCGATATTGCAACACTTGGCTCTGGTCCGCAGGTCTGGGAGGCTCAATTGCCTTTGGTGCAACGGCGCTAGAGCCACGACGACCGCCGGCTGATCTGGGACTCTTGATCTGGCTGCTCGTGGGGATCTGTGAACTTTGGGCAGGTTGATCCAATGCTGAGCTCTCACTCTGCGGCTCCTCCATCAATGCACTCATGAAGTAACTTTGCAAAGCAAAAAGATACTCAAGATGGAAGATGACCTTCGGGCTGTCGACATTGACGAGCACTAGCATACTCTTGTCCTGGAAAGTACTGACCGACAGAGATATCTGTGGACTATCATGTAGATTGGCTGGTATAATCTCTCGGAACTTAGTCTTGACATTACGTCTCGTGTCGTTGATGATAAGATCCTGGATAGTTAGCTCAGCCTGCATTGTCGAGTCCGTCATCATCTTGTACTTGAAATCAGTCTTTGTAAGCGAGAACTTGGAGAAACTGCAGTCCCTAAGCTCCTCCACCTGTGCACCATCGCCCTGGTAGATCTCAAGTGCGACTTGGGGCAAATTAAACACCAAATCAATTGATGTCCATACCTCGCCTGTCGATTGGACAGGGGGTGGGGGTGGCTGTGGTACAGCGACAATTCCTACGGATGCCGCAAGTGCATCTGAATCGACCTCATCGCCTCCACCAAATGCACGGGCGACAGACATTGATAACCCGTAGAGAGTTTTGTACTGGAGCTCCGTCAAGCTGATACTGACATCGGACATACGACCAATAAGCTCCATGTCAGGGCGAGTAAGGCCTTCTTTATGAGTTGCACGGTTGATGTCAAACTCAATATCCACATCCTCGATAATCTGGAGCTCCTGGACAATATCGTCAAAGTAAAACTGGCTGAGAAGATTGATAGAGTGAATGCCGAACTTCATCTGATCTAGAGTCCCGCCCTCAATGTCCTTGTCGTCGGCAAACTCGTTTTTGATAGAGATGCGACCCAAGTTGGCGACAATCGTATTCTTAGACTTTGCATCTTTGGGAAGAATGACAATTGGCGTACTAATTTGGACATCAAAGTGGAGCCTGCTTGCTGTTGCTTGCAATGCTTGGGCTTGGTTAAGAGCTGCATTTCTCGCCGAATCATAAAGCACATGCATTCGAGCGAACTTTGCAGCAAAATCGAGTAGCTTTTGAATCGGCTCCTCTAAAAATGTGAGCTGCAATGAACCGGCACGCAAGAAGATCGAGGCATCGTATCCTGGGTATCCAGTGGCTTGAGGATCAAACGTCTCGTACGCAAAATCTGCTAGCTCTTCTCCTTGAATAGCCATAAGTTGCTGCTTTCCGGGATTGAGGTCATCGGTGAGAGTAAAGTTGCCGAGCTTGACGTTGACTCGCATTGTAGGAGGCTTCATCAAGACCGAGACATCGCAGTGGGAGAGCGCCATCGTGGCCAAACGTTGGCCATCGTTGTTGAGAATGAAGTTGATACTGGTCATCTTAACCTTGACCTTCATCGTGTCCTGTGTTTGAGGCTGGGCTTCTATCTGCGGCTGATTTGTCTTGGTAACGCCTGCGCCATCGAGAGTGGTGGGAGGAGGACGTGTTGGAGGTGCTGGCGTTGGAGAAGTGAAGGTCGTCAACACAAAGTTGAAGAGGGTCAAGACACTCTTTCGAGTAAGGATCATTGTGACGGTGGAGAACGAGATATCTACTGTAGCATCGATTCCTTTGTACTTGGACATGTACTCAGGCGACGTGGGGTTCACCTTGATATAGTTCACCCTGACAAGGTCTTCCACCCCTCCAGATGCTGGCGATTTTCCGTCTGCATCAGACGATATCAAATATGGATAGAGTGGGTCCTTCTCAATCAAGTCCTCCACGTAAAGTGAGCCAAGAACAATGCCTACGTTCATATCCACCGGTCGCAAGACAAACTTGAGATCAAAGCGCTCAACAATGAGGTCCGCCAATGGGCTGTCAGGCGTGCTGGGGTCTTGGTTCGCTTTCTTCAAAGCAACGACAAACTTGGTCACTTTGAAGCCAAATTGGAAAGTCTTTTGGAAAAGACGGGCTCGTGATAGCTCCTATGATTGGAAAAAAGAAACGAATGTGAGTCCAAAAGGGCGCAGACTAATTTGATTAGGAATGAGCTGAAAGATCCTCAGTGACAGGCAGTTGGTTACCTTGTCTTTTTCAACATTCTTAAGCAATTCCCCGGCTTTGCCATAGTCATCTTCGGATTCGCCCTCTGTAGTATCCCCAAGGACAAGGTCATCCTTATAACTATTCTTCCCGAGCAAAGGAGCAATTGCCATCGAGCTCTTGGGCTTTGGTGGTGGTGGCGCCTCAGATTCTGGGTCCTTTGGTACAACCAAGTCGACAATCCGCATAAGGGTCTTGTACTTTCTGTCCGAGAAGTTGATATGGAGCAAAGGGAGCTCTCCAAACACACGGATTTTGGTCAAGTTTGGTGCTTGAGGTAAGATAGAAAGATGGACATGGAATGTCATATTGATTTTGTGAATGACATGCAAGTCGTTGTCTTTGGTAGGCTTCCGGATCTGTTGAAGGCATCGATCGACAGACTGACCCACAAGAAGCTAAGATTGAATATGCAAATCAGTATGAAGTCTATGAAATAGTCCAACTGAGGTTGCAATTTGCTAAAAAGAAAAGAAAAAGCTACGTACCTGCGTGCTCGAAAGCTGCACGACAAATCGGTCATACATTAAATCTTCAAGCTTCTCGTAGTCTGTTGGCTCAAGAGTCCTCTTATGATTACTTTCAACGACGGCCATGTCCTCTTTTGAAACGAGATTACTCTCCACAAAGATGTGTCCCACATCAAGAACAGCAACTAATGCATTGACATCCGTGCAGCTAAAGAGACGTAGAAAGTTATGGCAAATTGAATAATGACATTAGTCTTGAGCACTAGAAGCGTAGTCACTGGAAACATGGCGCTAGTGTCGTGCTGATAGGCTCACCTCTCTGGGAAAATCATGACTGGCGCATCCATGTCAACCTTCAGATCAAGGCGCTTGTGCTCTTCAAGAGCGTATTCCAGTCCTGCCCTTGTCTGAGCGGCCAATCCCTCCAATGTATCTCCAGCAGCTTCAAGAAGAGCGTTGATACTATCAGCCTCGCTAGGTGGGGGTTTGAGAAACTCGAGGACAGTCTCAACAGTCTTTGGGTTATAAATGATCTCCAAATGTCTCATCTTAACCTCGACAACATTATCGGCGTGAGCATCCAAAGGATTGTGCTCAAAGTCAACAGAGAAAAATGGATTAAAATCAAGTCTAGAGATATTGACAATCGTTAGTGACTTTGAAGTAAATGAATTTATGCATAAGCGACCCAGAAGTAGAAACAACCATCAGTCAACTTACTCGACGTTACTCTTATCTTGGCTGCATTCTCCTCCATAGATAAGATCACCATCAGAGACATGGGACATTAGGCTCTTCTTTTTCTCCGCTTCTTTAACACGAATGATCTTTGGATAGAGTGTGTTTTGAGTAGTTCCATCGATACATGTCAAACCTCCTAGCGCAACACTCGCTTTGAAGTTATCGGTTCGTTGCAATAAGTTGGCAATAAACGTATCGAAGACCAGGCTGAAAATCGTCGTGTTAGTCCCATGAGGATCTTTCTTCAGTGCAAAGGATCCTGTGCGAAGTTTTGCATCAACTGCAAACAAGATTGTATCTTTCGCCTCCTCAAGGTTGGCTTGCAGAGCTGCCTTCTCATCATAATCGATGACATCATACAACTGCTGCTTTTGCTCGTCCGTAAGTGTCGTTGGATCCTCCTATACATTTGCGTCCACTATTAATTCCTATTCTGGCAACCAGTCACGGACTTGAGAATTTGCAACACCAATCAAAAATTGCTTACCTGTGCTGTTTCTTCGGTCTTCGTGTTTGATCCATACCACCATGAGCTGATCCATCCTCTGGGTTGCTCGGCAACTTGTTTCTTCTCAATAAGGAGTTTTTCGCGACGGATGACCCCCTTGGCAATACTCCTGTAGAGTCGGATATCTTCATATGAAAGCTTCCACTCCAACGCCTTTAAGCGCTCCTCATCCTCGACATCGTTCCTGCCAAGTTTTTGATTTTTGTACAGCTCCACATATGCCTTTCGATCATCCCTACGCTCTTCAAAAAATTCCCAGGTCCATTTGCGATTTCTTTCGTGAATTTGTGAAAGCACTGCATTTCCAGCGTAGCGGAACCACGCCAGAGGATCTTTCTTGGGAGTGATTTCTTTTGGAGGACGGTATTTCCGGAACTAGCAACAATTAGGAAAATCGAGAGAGAAATGCCAGTCGTGGCCGATTAATATCAAGCCTTCAGATTTTTTGTCAAATGAAGTAAGTCCCGAGTATTAAGAGAAACCCACCTCGTGCTGCCTCATGAATGAATGGAAAAGTCCCATCATCATTAGCACACTATTGTACTGTTCATCATCTACCACAAAGCCCAACTCGTCAAAGTTAAGCGTAACACCAGACTTGGGGACATCTCCGCCATAACGCTTATTGAGCTTAATCTTTCCTGTTCCCGACACTGGCTTGAGGATATACTGATGCTCATCAGGTACATGCTCTGCCTTTGCAATCAGTTCAACAAATGCTTTCAAAGCATCGTCGACTCCTCTTCCGGCTAATGAGCGAGAGTCGGTATTCCAGTACATTGCTAAAGAGTCTAGCGTCGCAAGCTAAATTCAAGAAACGAGACCACCAATTATGAGTTGCCAAGAAAAAAAAATAGTGAGGTTTTTTTTTCGCTTCACAATAGATGATCTGGAAAGCCCTAATCCGAAATCAGAAAAAGGTCGACGTAATCACCTTGTGGATAGTGTTGGCTTCATCGTGGATGAAGGTTGGGACCCATTGTCCATCCGTAGAGACAGCTGAAAGCTGCGAAAGCGTTAATCCTGCTGAAAAAGGGTGCTATGATGAAAGAGCGGTCAAAAACGACGTAAGTATGTCTCATTTCAGTCTAGCCACAAATCATGGAAACTTGTAATAAAATTCGGTCATAATTACCGCAGGATCTGAGATTTTATCTTCATATCGGACATGGATGTTGTTGATCGACACCTGCAGGTTATCCACGACCTTTGTGATGAGCTGGTTCAGGAAGGTTGCATTTTTCTTTTCTTCATCTAGAAAATACCGAGCGAGAAGCAGACAAGTCAACAAAAAAGACTCCACATGAACCGTGGGCAGTGATTTGTGAGCAAAAAAAAAAAAAAAAAAAAAAAAAATGGAGTTGTGGGGTTCTTACCATCCATGCCTGCCGCTGGTTTGGTGCTTAATAGCTCAGCATTGGCAAGGCGCTCTTCCTTGAGTGCTTGCGCTCGGGCTTCTTCTTCTTCGGGGTCATACTATCGGTTCGTAAAAATTCAAAAATCTCAGACATCTGAACAAACCTGTCCCCCTCCTTCCCCAACAACCCTTTGTCTCTCTCTCAGCCCCATTTCTGTCTGCTGGGTGATTACCTCAGACTCTCCCTTGGGGGCACAGAGAAGATACACGTTGTTGATGTAAACTTTGACGGGCTTGTTCTTTAGGTTGGACCATGGGATATTTAGTGTGAGCTCGCCAAGGTAGCCTGGGAAACGATCCCGTCAGTGGGATGGGGCAATATCCAGGATTTGCACACGGTTAGCCTTACCTCCCTCTTATTGAATGAGGGCAGCAGTATTCATTGGCAAAAAGTCTAGACGTGCACGAAAAAACGAGAGAGAAAAGGGCCACGCCAAGAAGTGACTACACGCACCTTCGGTTACATCGACAGGCAGGTTGAACTTGTCGAGTGCATCTTTCTTGAGTCGGAGGTTGGTCAACTTGACATCACCTAAGAAGGGACGCATAGTATCAGAGCAAAAGATGGTTAGTCGAGAAAAACATAGCACAACCCAAGTCAACTCCTGAGCGGGCAAAGAGGAGTAGAACAACACTGTGCGCACGCGCAGCAAGGTAGACAAGGGAACAAGCGCTAGCGAACACACATACCACTCCAGATGGCAATGTTGAGCTGATTGACATTGAGATTGGTTACATATGGCCCGATGAAGCGATTCAAGAGGCCGGCAACTATTCCTTCCAACATGATGGCAAACTGGGGTATGCAACGGGTCTGAGAATGGGTCGGGCAGAAGCCCTAGAATGAGTGGATGGCGATGAAATTGGATCAGACCTCGGACAGGAGGTGTCAGTGGTCGCGAGTATACTAGTCCTCTCCGTGCGAGTGATTGTGAGCAGATGCCGGAAAGAGAGTGTGGGTGTGAAGAGACAATGAGCGACACGACAAAAAGCAATGGAGTGACAGAAGGAAACGCGGAATGGGAAGGAGAGAGGACAAGACACAACTCAGTGAACTGTCACACCTCAAGAGTCCACAGGGTCCCTGACCAAATGTTCTCGTTTTTTTTTTTTTTTTTTTCCCTTTTTATTATTTGGGCACAGAACTAGACTAGAGAGGATGGCTAGCTGTCGTGGGCAGAGCGTAGAAGAGTCAGCAGGTCCAAGAGTTGGCCTGGTTGGGGACCATCGGATGTGAGGTGCATGCACTCGACTAGGACTCACGTTGTCCTCTGAAGCCTGTCCCCTTCCCCCTCTCTCCCCATTGCGTTATTGCGGCAGACTCTTTACTTCTTGCCCTTCTTCTTTGAGGGCTCCTCATCGTCTTCATCCTCGTCGTCTTCATCGTCTTCATCGTCCTCCTCTTCGCCTATCACAAACAATATCAATGGTTAGCTTCTTTTATATCGACAACCACACTATGAAAAAAAAAAAAAAGGCGGTCATCTATGACATACCTTCCAGATCAACAGACTCGTCGTCGTCGTCAAACTCAATTTCTTCCTCGCCGGCATAGACGCTATAGTTGAACCCAAGAGCAATTGGACTTGTCAGTCATTCTTGTGGCCCAATAGCTCCGGTTTACACTTTGGTGAAACAAAAAACAAGAGGTTTGCTTACCTGAAGGCATCAAAGAAGACCTCGTTGGCAAAGTACTGACCAACGGAAACATCTCCCTCATCGCTGAACCAAGAGAAGAACGACTCTTCTGGGTCCTCGTCCTTTTTACGCTTGTTGGCAGTGAGATCCTTGCCCTCCTTCCAGCTGATCTTAAAGGCCTCGGCTTCCTGCTCACCGTTCTTGTAGACGATCTTCTTGATCAACTCCTTGTTAGTAAAGTGCTCGTTATCGCTGAATGTCTATTGAGTGGTCGTAAGTCAGTATTTCGTGAAGAACAAGTGAGTGGAGAGGACATTGAAAGCTGCATCCCATCGGAGAAATCTGAACGAAAAATAGCTCTAAGCCAAGACGGACATACAAAGACAATCTCATAATTGCGAGGGTCCTTTGGATCGTGCTTCACCCAGAGATCGGTCAAATACTCCAACACCTGGATAACATAATCACAACAAAGAAATACTGTTAGAAATGCCTCCTTCGTGCGAACAGAGCCAGACCACTGAACAACAAAGCGGCGATAAATAACGCAGAAAGCTCTCGTACAGGGACATCGGCGGGAGAGATGAGGTCGTTAATCGCGTGGCTATTTTGCAAGACAGTAGACCAGAACTTGGGGATCTTTGCAATGATTTCGCGTCTCTTCTCCAGAATTGGGAGCATCAGCTCATTGCGCTTCTTGGCTAAATTGCATCAAGATAATTAGAGCAATGTGTCAGACAGAGAAAAGCTGATCAGAATAGGCTAACAGGACAGAGACATGGAGGATGAGCAGGAGCCATACTGAGTTCGAGGTCGACCTTTTCGGTCTCATCACTGAGGGCCTTAATGTCGTCTTGGACGCTCTCGAAGGCTTTGTGGTCAATCTCGGCCATGGTGCTGGGAGTGGGATGGAGATGCTGTGGGATGGGGAAGCAGTGGGGATGGACAACGACGAGGAAGGGAAGGAGAGAGGGGGTGAGTAGGAGAAGAAAAAAAAAGAAAAAAAAAACTTTTCGTTGTTTGAAGGTTCGGTGACGGTGACCACATCAGACACACTGGGCGTCTCAGCTGCCCTCCTCCCCTCCCCGACGCGCGTCTGTTCGCGCCCAGAATTGGCGCAGGCGCGGTTTCCCACGAGCACACACTCCCTGATATAAAGAGCCGCCTCCAATTGTAGTTGTCGGCGTCATCTGATTGAAAAACAGCCTCACACCATCCAACCATCTGCCATGTCTGCTGCAAACTCCTCCAATTTCCGCAAAGTGCAGCAGGTCACTACCTCGATCGGTTACAAGATCACAAAGTTTAGATCTGAAAAGACTGGCCTTAGTGTCGTCCATGTCGAGAATGAAGGCCCAATCGTCAATGGCTACTTTACACTCGCCACTGAATGTAACGACCGCCCTCAATCTCCGAATCAGAACAGGCCCCATTCAACCGCACAGACGCTGATACGAATCCCTTGTCAACTTCCCATGTCTTTAACCGTTTCTAGCATTTGACGACGATGGATGCCCCCATACGCTTGAGCAGTAGGTTCATGAGCAACGAAAGAGAGCACCAGAACGCCGCAGCCAATAGATTGAAGCACTTTACTCACACGGTCGCCCACACCCACCCTTTCACTCTCGCTACTCCTAATAGTCTAGTGTTCCTTGGAAGTGAGCTCTATCCTTACAAGGTGAGAAATGCTTCAACCTATCGAGTTGTTGTTCGTCTACCACTATTTTGCACTGAATTAACATTTGTCATTCTTTCCTTTTGCTTTATTGGGGCGCGATGCGGCAATAGGGTGTTTTGGATGGTCTTGCCAACCGTGCTCTTGCGAATGGAACCAATGCATGGACCGACGTTGATCATACAGCCTATAGTACGAGAACAGTAGATGTTATGCATGTCTTCTTTTGCACCTCCTGTGAAAACACACGCTAACCTCTAACCTGGACTTTACACCGATAGCCATTGCGACTGCTGGCAGCGAGGGTTTCTTGAACATCATGCCAAGTACGAGTTAACTTAAAATGCCAAAGACAGTACCCAATGCTAGAGTACCAGCATCCATCTAACCTAATCCCACTTCCAACCCGTCGACATTAGTTTACATCGATCATATCTTATATCCGACAATGACCGAGGCTGCCTACTACACTGAAGTGCACAATATTAACGGCGAAGGTGAAGACGCTGGAGTCGTCTACAGCGAGATGCAGGTATCTTTATAGCTTCTGAATAGCCCACTATTGACCTCTAAATTGCACACATCAAGTTCATGCAACTATATTGGAACCAACACGTCTCTATAATCCATTAACAGGGCCGCGAAAAAACGGCGTCGTCTATCATGGATCTACGGTAAGGGATATCTTAGACTCATTTGAACGCGTCATGACCATGATGACTTCCACAGCTCACTTAAACCCTGGCTTTCTGTTATTGTCAATAGCCGCCAACGCATTATGTATCCTGTCAACTCGGGATATCGCTATGAAACCGGTGGTTTGATGGAAAACCTTCGCTCACTCGAAGCAGAAAAAAGTATGAGATGGGCTTTAGTTGATATCGTCGCTTTGCCTGGGTACGTTTTTTTACTGACTGAAACTTGCACTTTGACCTTTCATTGATCCAACCAACTTTCTAGTCCGTCAAGTAAGGATATGGTCCGCAGATCTGCAATTGATCGTTGAGATGTATCATTAGGCTCTTAATAGTACTTATATCCTCTTTTATGGCTTTATCATAGTATCACCGCGACTACTATCGCCCCGATAATCTTTGTCTTATTGTCTCTGGACAAGTGGATCACGGAAAGCTGTTGGAGGCCCTTGCTCCTGTCGAGGAACGAATCCTTTCCAAAGGACCACTCCCTCCAATGAAGAGGTAATCCGCTGCCAATGCGCCCTTTTAGTGTGGTCCTTTGCAAAGATCATCTTTACTGACCAGCTTGCGTTTCATCTAGACCATGGGTTGATTCACCTCAAGCTCCACTAATGGCTGAAACTACCAGCACGACCGTTACTTTCCCCTCAGAGGATGAGGATATGGGCGAGGTCGCGATCAATTGGTTTGGCCCTCTTGTCACGGTAATCTCCCGATCATTAGAAACTCTAGACCATTCAAGCACATTTCAATGACTGGTATGCTAATATATTGTTTTGAAATAGGATTTCCTCGCTTATACTGCTCTGGATGTCCTCGAGATTTATCTCACTGATTCGGCTGTTGCAATTTTGAGAAAAGAGATGGTTGAGATTGAGGATCCCTACTGCACCTGTAAGTCCCTAAGTTTATTTCTTAGCAATCTTTCGTTGGAACATGTGGATGAAAACTTATTTAATTTGTAATCCGTTCTGTCAGCACTGGAATTCTACACTTCTCAGCGCATTCGAACCGAGATTCGTTTGTCACTTGATAGTGTCCCTACCGAGAAGCTTGACGAGGTCGAGCCAAAGTTCCTGTCTATCCTTGAGAAGGTCGCAAAGGAAGGCTTTGATATGGATCGTATGGCATCGGTTATCAAACGTGAGAAGCTTAAGCTCTTGGACCGCCTTGAAACGGACCACATGACCCTGGCGTGGCCATGCCTCATCCACTTCCTTTACGGCAAGAAGGATGACAGTGACTTGGGCCAATTTACGAATGAACTGGCCAACTTGGACAAGGTTGCCGAGTTTGACAGCGACACATGGGTTAAGTATCTTCGCGAGTAAGTAAACCAACCCCAGAGAAATCTCACTAGAATCGAAAAGAGCTCTTCTAACCAACTTTACCCAATTGCTACTAGATACTTTTTGGATTCAAAGCGGGCCACTATCATTGCAAAGCCCTCCGCTGAACATGCCGCTAAGCAAACTGAAGATGAGGCTAAACGTGTTGAAGCGCAGCGGCAGCGCCTTGGAGAGGAGAAGCTTAAAGAACTGGAGAAAGAACTTGAAAAGCACAGGGCCCAAAACGATATCCCTGTGCCGGTAGAGATCTTTGGTACGTTCCATGACCCCAAATATTGACTTTGCAGAAATTCCATGACCGTCCTCGCTAACAAAGCCTCTGTAATACTTGTTTTAATTTAGACAACTTCCCCATCCCGGATGCCAAGGGCATTGAAATGATCAAGGTTGTCACTGGTCGCAGCCAAAAGGGTGACAAATTGTAAGTTCTTTGCCCGCCACTTAAACACCTTCTGCCTGACTTCGCCTATTAACTCTGACTCATGATGCTCCCCTTTCTTAAATAGGGACAATGAAGTCCAAAAGCACCTTGACAACGACCCTGCCCATGTTCCTTACTTTATCGAGTTTGACCGTAAGTGCCAACACCAAACGCTTTCTTTATTATAATTGTGGAGTAGCCTCTATTTAACTAGAACATACGCCAAATCTCGACCATCCTGTAATTTTGCTGAATAGATATCAAATCGGAATTCGTTGAGCTCACCCTCTACTTTACCTCAACGGATCTTCCTGCCAAGCTTCGTCCATACCTGGATATTTATTTCGAGTCGTTCTTCACACTGCCACTCGTGGACCCTGCCACTGGAAAGGAGACTCATTTTGAGGATGTAGTCAAAATGTTGGACTTGGACACAGTCAGCCGTGGTTGTGGAGTTGGGGTCAGCAGTATGTTCCGTCAATTGACTCTGGTTGTCTTGAAGGCCGAGCGTTCGAAATATGAAGAGGGAATTGCATGGCTTCAAAAGATGACCTGGAACACTCGCTTTGATGTTGACCGTCTCAAGGTTATCACGACCAAACTTCTGAATGATATTCCTCAGGAGAAACGTGATGGATCAAGGGTAAGCTATTATTGACAGTGAAAGGATGTTGGTAACATAAAATGATGAATTTTGATGTTTGCTGACAAGCTTTTTGCCTTCTGTACCCTCGACTTTACAAAAAAAAAAAAAAAAAAAAAAAAAAAATAGATGTCTAAATCCTGCATGAACTTCCTTACTTTTGACCATGACGAGTCTAACACTGCGGCATTGGGTATTCTTAAGCAAGCCAAGTTCTTGCCCTCTGTTCTCAAGCAATTGGAGCAGGAGCCTGAGACTGTTGTCAAGGCCCTAACTGAGCTCCGCGAGATCTGTACGTCCACCTTGTTCTATCCTCTCTATCCTGATTTCTTTACCCTGAAACAACTCTGACTCCATTTATTTTATTTTATTAATTTACTCCTTCCAAATTATCGTCTCCAACAGTGACTCGACCTGCCAATATTCATATTCAGGTGCAAGGAAACATCTTGAAGCAAAACAAGCCCAAAACAGCCTGGATTGAACGCTTCGGTGGCTCTGAGAAAGAACCAGGTACATTGGCACCTATTCCCTATTCGAGCCAAGTCTGGAGCAAGACCGGAAAAGCACCTGGAAAAGCCGGCTATGTTGTGAACATGCCCTCTATCGAGAGCTCATTCGCTGTGCATCTCACGCATGGTCCAAAGGATTTCCTAGACCCCGATTATGCGCCCTTGTTGGTTCTTACGGAATGCTTGGACACACTTGAGGGCCCATTCTGGAAGCAGCTTCGAGGTAGTGGAGCCGTCTATGGTGCCAACTTGCGTGTAGATATCGAGTCTGGATTCCTTTCCTTCACGATCTACCGCTCTCCAGATGCCCTGAGAGCGTTCAACCTTGCAACCAAGATTGTGGAGGATTATGCCTCTGGAAAGAGTGTCTTCACAAAACAGGAACTAGAGGGTGCTAAAGCGAGCATCGTCTACCGAATCGTCCGCAAGGAAGAAACGATCTCGGGTGCCGCAACTGAAGCCTTTGTGAACCAGGTCCTCAAGAAGGTCTCCTCCAACTACAATAAGGAGTTCCTGGCGCGTGTTCAAGAGGTGACTCCTGAGCAGCTGCGACACGTCATGGATAAGTACCTTGTCAAGGTTTTCAAGCCCGATACTTCGATTGCTGTGGTCACCAGTGCCACGACCAAGGTCAAGGACATCTCGGAGGGCTTCAAGAAGATTGGATTCCAGTTGGAGACAAAGAACATTGACGATATCTAAAATCTCTGGGAAAACTCTTAGAGTGTAAAGTAGATTGGTTGATCTGTTTTAGGTATAAAAAGAGCCAGCCTCGTGAACGGCCATCGAAATAAAGAAATTACGTCTGCCTTAGACGCGACTCTTCTCTCTTTCTCTCTCTCAGTAGGGTAGTATGAAATACTATTTGCAAGTACGGAGAAATGCCCAAAGGACTGCCTCTTACTCCCATACTTCGCCTTGTGAAATCCTGAAGAGAGAGTGAGGAGAGGAGAGAACGAGGCTAGGTCTCTGCTAGCACTATCTTGGCCCCGCTGGAAACGTTTTGAGAGTGATATATGTGAGATAGTCCATGAGACTACGATAATCCATCTCCCAATATTTCAATTAGGGCAATGTAATGAAGCTACCGGTAACTTTTCCTGCTAGATAGATATCCTTGAGCCGCATGATCTTTGTGAATGATCTCATGAATCATAAGCAGAGTACTGATTCGGCTACATGCAATCCGAGCAATGCCGACCTTTCTTGCTGGGTATCTTCGCGCACCAACGATATCACCACCAAAGACGAAAAAAAAAAAAAAAAAAAAAAAGCAGCAGCAGCAGCAGCAGCAGCTAATCCACGGAAAGAAGTCAACTCACTCTTCACTTTCTGTCCCACTAAGTGGAATGACTGCCTCAATCCTATCGTTGTTGGGGATACCAGGGATGGTATTGGGTGACTGAGGATACCAAGAATAGATCTTATTCGCGATTCATCCACAAGTTTGAGTGCTCACACTGTAAAGAAAGGCGAAAAAAAATGAGTGTAGGCAAAGGAAAGAAAGGAGGGGTAGCTCTTTGTTGCCACGGCAAGATGGGTGAGGCTCATCGCTTCAGCCTAATAAGCTAGGTTCGCGATCGGAATAGCATAGATCGCCTTCTCTTTATCCTCACAATATTAACAAGACCTCAGCTAGTGGTCAAACAAGCAAGCCCTGTTCTTGATCGACTGCATATACGTTTCGCTCCTCGTTCCATTTTTTCTGCCTTTCCATTCTTTGTCTCTAGCTGCATCTACCTCTTGGAATCTGAAGAGAGTCTTGAACAACTACAGCAGTTCTAGAGAGGCTCGTCTTAACCACCAACTCATCGAACTGGCACAATGAGATTTATCGTTTAAGCGGATCTCCGCCGTGTTCAGCGTTCAGTAACGACAATCGGACGCAAGGCTCTCTCTCTCTCTCTCTCTCTCTCTCTCTCTTTTCAAGATGGACAGAAATAGAAGTCCAGTGGTTTTCTATAGTTGATGGGATGATTTTCTGAAGAATATCGAGTAGTTCTTGGAATAAAACAAATCCCACCAAAAGGTGGAGAAAGTAGCGTGGCGTGGCTCATGAATTTGGGATTCAAACGAACCCTCAGGATCAAGTCCTGATACACTATAATTGTTCTTTGATGACCCGGGAACAATGCTTTAAGCAGATAGATTAAAAAGGAAGTCCACCATGTGCACGAGTCAGTGCCACTCTCTCGACATTGGAGACGTCTGAGTAGGTGAAAGGGAGGAAGATCTCTCTCATTCACCTAGGACTATTGGCTTGAATGATATCCTCTTCCTCTCGTTGGTCGAGAGCTCAGGTCGAAGACGAGTAAAAACCATTGGCCAGCTGAACAAGTCCCTTCGTCCCTTAATCTCTCATCCCCTTATGATCACCTTTCCTGACAATTCAAGATCACCAACCCCAACTCTATTGACCTCCGTTATCCGCTTGAGGCCATTGCCCTGAACAACACCTGGCACTCCATCGTCCTTTCGATCCATGACTAGAGATACATTGACCAAGAATACTTGGTACAAGATATGGGATTTAAAATTCAAATTCAATTTTTTAAAGGAAGGGGTAATTATGAAGATGGGCACAAAAAGAGGATCACTCCCAAGGGTTGTCAAACACTTCCTGGGCAGATACATCCTTATCGAGGTCATCCTTGGGCATTTGCATCATTGCCAGAACCTTGTCCGTCGCTTGGTTTACAGCAGAGGTTGGACCCAGAAAATCAGGATCCATTGAGGCTGCTTCTACCGCATCCAGAATATTCCATTGCTTGGTCAAAGTCGAGCCCGACGTCATCGTGTACGCTGTAGACTGGTTCATCGGTGGTCCTGCGAGGCTCTGCCCCGGGCCCTTGATGGACGATGCTCCTCCATAAGGTCTCCTGGAACCCGCCGAAAAGATCTCATCAAACCCACCCATCTCGGCCTCCATCGACATGGTCGAGAGCGTATTGCTTAACTGTGTGTCCGCCCTGGCTGTTGTTGTTGACGTTGTTGTCGAAAATAATGATGATGACTTGGATGTTGTTGATGGGGACGTTGTTGATGCTATTGAGGGTTTAGTCGTGGTAAAGGCGATCTCGGTCAGGAACCCGCCACTGCTGCCTGAGGGGTCGGATTGGGTATAGTCCACCACTTGGACGGTCGTTGTATTTGTTGTCAACTTGGTACTCTCCAACGAATCTACAAGTGAATTCATCCATGGATTGGCCGCATCCGACACATCCTCGCCCAATGAAAATCCAGATCCCGTCTTAAGATGACCCGTCGTACTTGTCTTGACTGTCGTACTTGCCGAGACTGATCCTGATAACGGGCCCACAGAATCCAGGAACGAGCCCATCGAAGAGAGAGCAGGACTCGCCATCTGTGAAGGAATGTTGTTCAGGAATGCTCCTCCGGATCCTGAAAAATCGAGTCCATCCGCAAAGGCTACCGCGGCATCATCGGGGATCACAATCTGGATCGGTACTGTGGCACTCGACGAAGATGATGTGGGCGAAACAGCCTCTGTCCGTGAGTCGTTCTCTGCAGTAGAGTTGGAGGTGGCCGGGGTTCGAACTGTGGAAATGACGTTGGGAGAGGAGGATCGAGAGATGGACTGGAACGTCTCAATGGATTGAGAGGTCGGTGATGGGGTCCAGTCCATGGCAGGTTTATCCGAAAGAGGTCCCTGCGAGAGAGGGTTGGCAACCATCGAGTTAGTCGAGGTGGGAGCTGGTTTTGGTTGGACATGACTGCTGTTCTTTCGACTAGCATTTGATTTTGATGAAGGCTGCTGCTGCAGTGATGGAGGTGAGGAGGCAGAGGCCAGCGGTTCGAATGCTGCAGTCATGGATCGCGCTGCACTTTGCTTGACTCCTCCCGTGGGTAGAGTATCCTCTACAGAAACATCCTCACTCTGGAGACTGGCCGTGCTGGTGCTATCCCTGCTCTTGGTACTGGCGCGACTACTCGTCCGTGTCAGTGGCCCTACCCAGGATTTTGTTGAGGGCACGTCGCTATCCTCATCACCCGTCGATGGCTTGGTGCTTCCCCCAAGAGGTGAAGCATCCGGGTCTAGGATTGTTGTCGCTCCTGTAGCCCCAACACGGACGCCACCTCCAAGAGGTGGAGTGGGCACTCGCGATGACTGCTGAGAAGAAATGGACGGCGAACCACTGGTCACACGCGAGAGTGGAGGTGTCGATGTCCTTCTTGAGACAGAGGTTGACCCAGCTTCGCCAAACAACAGTTCCCGTTTGACGGATGAGAGTGCGGATGAAGGGGCCGAAGGGGTATCAAAGAGAGATCCAGACGAGTCCTGCTGGGTCAAAGAAGAAAACAGGGCATTGTGCTGGAGTCTGGAGGAGCTACGTGAAGTCGAGGTCGAGCCAGGAGGGGAAGAGCGAGATGTCGAAGTTGGCGAAGTAGGTGGTGGAGGCGAGAGTGTAGCCTTGACAGAGGAGGCGGCACTCTTTGTAGTGGTGGTCGTAGCGGTGACAGGCGGGATAAGGGCTGCAAGGGGGTCCCTATAGAGATCCCCTGATGCAGAGAGCCGACTCGACCTGCTGGAGGCCGAGGATGTGTCTACAAGATGATGATGAGGTGGGACAAGGCCAGAGAAAGGGAATCATTAGCGTGGAATGGGGCGTGCAGATTGCAGAGAAAAGCCTCAGCGATGGACAAAGACGACGCGCAACAAGGTTAGAATCAAACCTACCGCTAGAGTCGCCAAATAGATGACCAAACTTTGAGATTGCGGTCGCTTTGCGCTGCGACATTAGGGCTTCAATGAGGAGAACACATGCATCGCGTGCAAAATGCGATCGAGAAAAGCCCAGAAGAGGGGGGTGGTCGAGTTATCGCCAGCCTCCTGGAACTCTGGAAGTTCAGATTCAGAACGTCACATGTGCATCATTAAATCCCTGCTTCTTTGGCTTCCATGCTCCTTTGATTCTATGTTGCAACGACGCTGCTTTCTACTTTTATGCCTCGCTTGCTGAACCAGTTGCTCAACCATCATCATTATCAAGTCTCAATATGTGAGCCCATGCCTACTTATTTTCTTTTTTCTTTTTTGCCTGTTGTTGCGAACACATTTCTCAGGTTCATAGTGTCCCTCCTAATCGCCAAAGAGTAGCAAGAAAGTACCGGTCTACACATGAGAGCACGACTATGAAGTGCTAAGTCTTTTGGGAGTGATAGTAGCGATCGTGAACACGCCGGCTGTGCAGTTCGTGGGCACTTACACCCTTCATCTCGCCCCCATCGAGCCTTGAGCTACCTTCCTGCATACCCTTCTTCTTTGATCCTGTCTAGGCTCTTTCTTTCCATTTGATTTTCAAGAACTCCTTCTTGCCCATTCCTACAATAGCAGTGCCATAGGACACTTGAGTAAGTATTAGAGTTAGGGGAGAAAGGAAAGTCCTACTCGATAGCCTTGCGGTACCTGAGATCACAGATGCCTGGTATGAGTAACATGCCCTAAAGAGCAACTATCAGTAGACTATTTTAGATGGTATAAAATCGTATCATCCTATAGACTATTAACGATGGAGTATAATGTGTAGTGTAGTTGGAAGAGAGAAGACTGAGGAATGACCATAAAGGAGAACGACAAGGTGATGGATGAGAGATGGTAGTTCATGTCAGAAATGGTCAGCGAATATTCTGCAAAGACATGCGGCCGAATCTTACTGGGAAGGATCCTCAGTCGGATCAAGGTTCGCCATTGATAAGCCGCGCTGCCTCAAAGGACCCATGGCTGCTCACAATACTTATGGCCAGCGCAGTCCCACCCCGTTTCAATAGAAAACAGGAGAGACTGTAGGCCGTCTCGAAACGGATGGCTTCGACACCATTGTTCAAATAGGGAACGCGAGGCAACGAACAGATATATGTTGGGCTGGAAAGCAAGATTGGGGTTAGGGACGTGAAAGTGTCTCCAATCTTTAATTTTTGCGGATCAAAATCACTTCTCGGAAAAGTGCTTTTCCAACCAATGCTCCCTCCCTGAAAGAGTATCCCTTTCAACAGGCGCCTGACAAAGAACCTAAGAAAACGTATTTTTAGGGAGAGGAGGCGAGTATGAAGCCATGCTCAACTGCAGTTTTATCGTCACCCGTCCAAATAGGACAGTACTGTCTCTTCATTCAGAATCCTTACATAAATGGAGGCATAAACCTGCCTGGAAACAAAGGTATGTCTGGTGGTAGGAAATGACCTGGATAGCTCGATGACGTATCGGATAGCCCCATATTAGTAGACTGAGGATACGAATGGTCTGCATAGATATTGTGTTGCATCATGCCAGGAGAGTAAAGAGTCGGATATAGGGTTGCTGATTGCCAGTAGAAATGGCTTGGATCCATGTAATGGTACTGATAGTTCCAGTCAGATCTGTCTTCACCATTCCCGTTCTCATCATCCCTATCCTCGTCATCCCTATCCTCACCACCTCTGTCTCCATCATCCCCATCCTCATCATCCCTGTCTTCATCATCCTTGTCTTCATCACTCCTGTCTTCATCACCCCTGTCTTCACCGTCCCAGCTTTCGTCATTCCTGTCTTCGTCGTTCCTGTCTCTGCCATCCTTGCCGTTGTTAATACCGTCTATGTCCAAGGTTCTATTAAGATGTAAATTATTTTGGAGCGCCTTGAATTGGTTTTCGGCCTTCGGGTTTCGATGCGGGATAGAAAACACTTGTGCAGCATTCTGTAGATCGTAGTTATCCTCGGATTTTGAGTTGTTTTTCTGTCTCTTTGACGAATGAAGATTTTCTCTGCCCGTTGGTGGAGGCAATCCTTCATCAACAATCGCTTCAGAAATGGTCAATGATTCCTCTTCAATTGAAATTCTATCATTGCTGCCATTCTCGGCAACCTGTTCGTCCCGATCTCGCTTGTGTTCACTTCTTGTTGCCTTCAACAACTCGTACTGCTCCTGGTCCTCGATCGTTTGTAGTGGACGCTCTTGGTGTCGGCATTGACTCCGATCCAGGATCTGACGGAACGACTTGTCTTCCTGCGATATCTCTTGGATAGTAATCCCAAAATCTCGGTGTAGGATATTAATTGTCCCCAGCTCCTTGTCATCGACAATGCTGACTGCTAGCCCCGTTGTTCCATAGCGGCCTGTTCGACCGATACGATGTAGATACGTCTCAGGATCCCTTGGCAGGTCCAGGTTCACTACTAGATTGACTCGGTCAATATCTATGCCACGAGCAATCTGGTATTTAGGGTGTTAACACTAGGGCATGATTTGACTTTGCTCACATCAAACGGATCAATTCATGAGCTAAAGTGAATGACTTACCAAATCACTACAAACCAACACACGCAACTCAAACTTTCGAGCCTTCGACATCACAGCCAACCGATCGGCTTGTGAAATATTCGAGGAGATGTGCATGGCTGGCCATCCTGCTCGATTCAGAAATTTGACGAGATCTCCAGCTCGAGAGTGGTGATTTAGAAACACAATCGCCTGGTAGAATGGGACATGTGTCAACAGATTTTCTAGCTCCGTATACTTTGCTTCCATGGTCTGTATCTGCTGTAAGAATACTGTGTTTGATTTTTGTCCCGCACTCAACGTTACTGCCTTGTAGTATTGCAAAACACCTAAAATCGATAGAATATACATCATTTAGAAGTCTTCACTCACGTTACTGAACGCGATATAGGAGCATCGGACTAAAGATTCCCTCTGGCCTGCGCTTACCTTCAAGTTCTGGTACACCATTCGAGAGCATTATATACACAGGGTTTTTGACCAGTGTGTCCAGTTTTCCTAACAGGTCATCGTCGTATGTGGCCGAGAATGCCATGACCTGCTTATCCTCCCTCATATGTCTGGCAATCTCGAACACATCGCTTCTAAAGCAATCCTCCATCAGCTTATCGGCCTCATCTAGCACCAAAAGCCGGATATTGCTCGTTTTCAGCTGTCCTGACTCGACCAATGCTCGAAGACGCCCTGGTGTCCCGACGACGATGGAACAATCCTTTAGGTTTTCTTTGTCCATCTTTACAGGCAATCCTCCAATCATAGCATGGCATATGATGGCGTCTTCTAATCCTTCCCGCGTGAGACTAAGAATGACCTCCTGGATTTGAACAGCGATCTCTCTCGTGGGTGCTACAATCACAGCATGCGGCTCTTGTGGCTGCCTTTGCTGCTCCTGAAAGGATGTTTGGTCGTTTGATGTTGGTACATTTCCTGCCACGTATCCAGGAATAGAAAGTTTGCTGAGGACAGCCTCGATGGCGATAACACTAAAGACGATTGTCTTTCCTGTGCCCGACTTGGCCTGTGCAATCAGATCCAGGCCGAGTCGCCCAAATGGAATAGTCTTGAGCTGGATTGGGGATGGTCTACGGTACCCAGCAGCAAAGAGGCCCTGGAGAAGTCTCTCATTCGAAACCAAGGATGAAAAATCGAGGTCTTCGTTGATTTGGACATCCTTGGAATGGAAGTGGTCTGTCATGACCTGTCAGGTATTGTCGACAGAAGGGGGGAGCACAACCACATACTTTTTTTTTTTTTTTGTGAGAGCGCCCTCGTGACTGTTGGCATTCTGTATGCCGCCCAGCTGCACATGAACTCTTCTCCTCCCGCCTTTGTCCTTTTTGCATCCGTCCATTCACTCTTTCAAGCATACCTCAAACCACAAAAGCACATCCTCCTTTGCTGCTTCCCACTCCCCTCATTTCGGCTTTCAGGATACCAACTATTTCATCGATAGCCAACCGCACACCATGGCCACTGAAACGAAGTGGGGCTCGAAGCTGGGGCTCATTGCTGACAGTACCCTGGTGACCGTTTACGAGCGCAATCGTTGTCGAGCCAATGGCCTTAGCTCTACCTCACAGGACAAAACCATAGACAAGAACATGCCACGGCTTCGAGAGGGGCTCCAGCAACTGGAACAAGAGCTTTCGCAAGCAGAACAAGATGGTTCAGTGTATGTCCTTCGACGTTCTTTTTAAAATGCTTGGCAAAAAAAACAGTACCTTCATACCAAGGCTCTTTTTTTCTTTTACGTGTTTTAAACACTTGCAACATTTGAACCTAACAGGATCATGACCCCAAATTTTCTAAACAAAAAAAAATAACCCTAGACCTTCAAAGGAACTTGAAGCTAGAGAAGACACGTTGATCAAATTACAGGAACAGCTTGAAAAGTTGGAGGCTTTGCTTCAGGATAAAGACGATGCCGATGCTCGGTAGGTCACTCTAAAACTAACCCGATTCCAACCATTGACTTACTCGATTTGGGCGACAATGACCAAGGCTACTCTACTAAAAAAAAAAAAAAAAAAAAAAAAAAAAAAAAAAAAAAAAATCGAATTCTGACAGACTCTTTGCCTTGACTCTTTTTGGCGAGACAGAGCAGTGCTACTCGGCCTAAATCAACCCTCTCCTAGGAGTAGTTCTCGTTCAAAAATTGTACGGTTCTCGGAGGATGAGGTCGAGGTCGATAACCTCGACAACAGTCAAATGCTCCAGCTCCAACAAAGAATAGTTGAAGGTAAGCCTTACCCAGAATTCGTAGTATTTATTTTTCCGTCGATTCTAGATACACGCATGCATCGCCAACGTCTGGAGTGTTAACGGGTAAACCACCTTCTTTATCCGTATTAGACCAAGATCGGAATTTGGACCGACTGAGCGAGGCTGTTGGTAGACAACGAGAAGTTGGAATAATGATTGGAGACGAACTGGATTCACACATGGTTCTCCTAGACGACACTGATCACCTTGTTGATAGTACTGCAAGCAGACTGGACACTGCAAGAAAGCGGCTAAATCGAGTTGCGGACAAAACCAAGGGCGGCCGTGAGTCCTTTTTTTTTTTTTTTTTTACTTGACAAAGACAGGTGCACCGCCAAAAGACACGCGCCAGACAGTATTAACTGACATTGACTTTTTTTTTTTAACTTCCCTCTTTGTAGGCTCTTGGTTGATCATCCTTGCACTGGTAGTTATCCTCGTCATTCTCCTCAAGACCTAAACAGACACGGCAGTCGGGATACCATGTTTTGCACTCCACAGCCACCTCTTCCGATCATATCGTTTCCGTTCCTTCGCGTTGGTGGACTGCAAACGACAAATAAAGAGCATACAACAGTCTTCGGGATTCATTTTTAGTCATACTGCGCTGTGTGTATCCGAGCACCCTATTTTTTTTTTCTTTTGGCCATTGGCCACTGGCCACTGGCCTTTGCGCAGGCACAACACTCTCGATGCCTAGTTCCTAGTTGTCTCCAAAGAGGTCGACTCAAGAAAATATTGCAAAAAAAAAAAAGAAGCGGTGAGTAAAGTTCTCTTGGTTGATCCAAGAAAAGGTCACGCCAAAAAAAAAAAACTCCCCTCCTATTTGTACCTCCCGCTCCACCATCTCTTTCTTCCTCCGCATTCCGTTCCCCCGCATTTATTCCCTCTACCCTCCACCCCACACACACTTCCAAGAAATCAACCACTCCTCCGTCGTTACCATCATGGACACCACACTCGCTAGTAACAAGGGCACCCATGCTCATCTGCTCCCTCTGAATTGGAAGGCCAAGATCACGGAATGGCTGCAGGAGGACATTCCCTCGTTCGATTATGGTGGCTATGTCGTTGGAGAAAAGGAGACAACTGCCATCTTGTTTGGCAAGAGCGAGGTAAGTCTAAGAGCCCCTCCACCACTGGGGAGTATCACCAAGCATGTGCTTCGTCAGGGTACTACTGAAATGCTCTGATAACTTCTTTTTTATGCTGATCTGTGATCAATTTTGGTCTTTTTTGGTCGTCGTAGGGTATTGTCGCTGGAGTTCCCTTCTTCACCGAGATCTTTGAGCAACTCGGGTGCCGGTAAAACGACCACTGGTTTCATTCCTAGACCACAGCCCCAGAGGGGCGATCTGGTTGGACAAACGGTGGCATTGTTCATTTCCTCTGACCTTCATTTTTGCTCTTCCCCATCCCCCCACCCCCTCCTGGCTTTTTCCTCCCCTTTCTTCTCTCTAGCGTTGAGTGGCATGTATCGGAAGGCCATGTTCTCAAGCCTATCGAGGCTTGCGCTCATGTCTACGGCCCTGTCCGCCAGATCTTGATCGGAGAACGAACTGCCTTGAACTTGATGGCGCGCTGCAGTGGAATCGCCTCGCAGGCTCACCGGCTTCACCTCTTGAAGGAGAAGAACGGCTTCAAGGGTGTCATTGCTGGTACCCGCAAGACCACTCCAGGTACCGTACACAAAACAGAGAATGAGAAAGTGAAAAAAAAAAAAAAAAAAGTCTCTACCCTATTAACAGAAAGCAATCCAACTACGACTTATATCCACTCTTAGGATTCCGTCTTGTCGAAAAGTACGGTATGCTGGTTGGAGGCGTAGACACTCACCGTATGGACCTTTCGTCCATGATCATGCTCAAGGATAACCACGTCTGGAGCACAGGTTAGAGCCATTTGCCTCGGAATAGTTGTCAACTTTTGGAAACAAAGTGACCATGATAACTAACTACCCCCCCTTTTCTCACTTGAATTATCATAAGGCTCGATCACTGCCGCTGTGAAAAAGGCAAAGGCCGTCGGTGGGTTCTCTCTCAAGATCGAGGTGGAATGCCGTTCAGAAGAGGAGGCCGACGAAGCTATTGCAGCAGGCGCCGATATTATCATGCTGGACAACTTCAAGGGTGAAGCTCTCAAGGCTGCTGCCAACAGTATCAAGGCGCGATGGGCTGCAAAGGGCCGACAAGTCATGATCGAATGCAGCGGTGGAGTCACTGAACAGACGATCGAAGGCTACTTCTGTGATGGTAATCCTATTTAAACAGTACTATTTTCTTGGGCATGGACCATGGGTTCGTGATCAGTATCTAACAGAATGTATTCTTCCTTTTGCGTGCGCTTGTAATAGAAATCGATATTATCAGCTTGGGAGCCATGACTCAAGGCGTGTCTTTTGTTGACTTTTCTCTCAAGGTCCAAAAGTCTGCCTGAAATATCTTCTAAATTTGCCTTGCCTTCATTTCTTTAAATGAAAGCAAACCAAAGCAATTAAAATGTGTATAGCCATTGTTTCAAAACATCTCCAATTTTTTTTTAATTTGGTATTCCATATGGACGCCAGCATGCTGAACTTTTCTCGTGAGAAGAGGGAAAGAGAGAGTGTGTGAATATGGAGTCCTCTAGATGATGCGGTCCATGTCTCTGGCGTAGAACATAGTCTGCTTGATGATCTGGTCTGCAGGGATACTGATCTTTTCGTCCGCATCTGAATGGAAGTAAGCCTTTTGCTCTACGGGGTTGACCTTCCAGTTTCTCTGCAAAAAGCGATCAAGGATAAAAAATCAAATTGTTGTTTAGCTTCATTTTCAGCACATGTAGCAACAGTTAGAAACAGGCCCAGTGACGCGTAAAAGGGCAACATACCTCCTTTGCAAAGTTCAAGATATCCTCCATGTTTGTAAAGAACAACAGAGTGCCTGCATCCTTCAAAGGCAAACTCGTGTATGCCTTTTCGCTGCAGCTAGCGATTTCGTTCCTATATGGTGATACAATGAAGAGACTCCGATCGTCAGTTCCTGTGACGATCAAAATGGCCAAACTATCGCAGTCGAACATGAGCAAGATCCCGACATCTACAACCGACTTTTTCGCCTCCTTACCTGATGGTGTCCATTAAGATGTCGATGAAGAAGAGATACTCCTTTGAGGGGACATCTGACCTTGAACTCCACACACGATTGTAGCTTCCTTCCATCAGAGATTGCTCTAGTTTGATTGGATACTGAATGACTGGGTTGCTGTGCAATTGCGATGGGTCAATCGTCTCTAGTGCGGTATGGAAGTCAGAGATCCGGTTCTGGGAGAGCAGGCAGAGCAGGTTGAGACCGATGAGATTGTACTTTATGGGAGAAGGGGGGAGGTTGCTATCAGATGGTAGATGGTGTGTAGAGGTGAGTTACAAGGCGTCGAACATGAATAGCGTGCTTTCGCCAACATCATTCCTCTGAAATCAAACATGATTGTAGAGAGGCTGTACCTGTAGTCGTTGTAGTAGGTCTGGAGTTGTGCCATATAACGCTCAAACGAAGGGATATCCTTCATACGAACGCTCCACTGCGCTCCGATCTCAAGAACATCGCCTAGTTGCGATCGCATCGTTTCCAGAGAGTTTCGAGTTTTAGAGTAAGTATTCTGTTGGCAAAAACTCACTTCATAGTCACTCTCTATCCTTTCCTCGCCAGTGTCCAGAGATCTGGCTTCATACTTACGTGCTACAGTAAGCTCCTCGACATTGCTGTGCTTGTCCTCATGCGTCAGGTACTGCAACTCTATCAAGGCGATCTGTCAAAAGAGGAACCGATTGAGTTGACTGTCGTTAGAAACGCTGTTCCCATCCTCATTTTGTACCCCAAGGCACCGTCCGCCAGGTGGAGACCAAAGCTGCTGCCGCCCAATGGTACTCTTTTCCTCCCGAATGACCATTTTTCATGGGACAAGGGGACATCGAAATGCTGACCTTGAGCTGCGAAAGAAACTGTCCACATTTGTCGAGGTTGGGGTTGGCCGAGTTGAATTCCTGGCTAAGTGCCTGTGCCAAACGCTTGACTTCTGTAAGGGCCATGATGTTGCGATTCTCTTTTTTTTCTTCTTCTTCTTCTTTCCTCTGTTGGATAAAGCAAATTGTCACTCGAGATAGATGGAATGGGGTTGTGGTGGTATCGGTCAAAGGCGTTGTGCTAGTCTTTGGGTAGTAGAGAACAGAAGACGTACGCGTAAAAGACGAGGCCAGCGTCCACCCAGGACGGGCGAGAATTTTACGTCACCGAATTTTTTTGGCTTTCTCCGCACATGTCTGTATCAAGGAACCATACCACTTGTGTTAGCCTGAGTTGGCTCTTGAGGTGTCAACTTACCTACCGAATTTGGCTATTTAACCAGACAAACTCAGGCAGCGTCCAAGAAAATACATCTTTGTCGATGGCCCTCCACATTCCTACATACTAGATCGCCCCGTATGAGGATTCTCCTTCCTAGCAAGACTAGTCTTTTTTTAAGGACAGTACCACTTGCCACAAGCTCTTTTGTGCTTCTATAACTCCCAAGACCTTCAATAGAGGATACCAAGCTTGAAGATACGACGCTTCAAACTAAGCTTTATCGAGTATTACTATCCTAGTAGCGAAACACTTTTATTAGCCAATTTTTTCTTTTGGCAAACATTCTCCCTGGTGGAGCTAAAATCAGACGACAATCGCCTTTTTTCTGCCATGCATACCATTTCCGAGCAAGATAGTCGACACAATTCTCAACATTCGTTCAAATGATGTCTCGTGAGCTGCCCTTTTTGTGTCTATTGGCAACAGATAAACTTTGGTTGCACACAAGACTTTATGGTTACAGTCTATTTATCTAGGAAGCGACCCACTGCATTTCCTGCTTTGATAGGCATACCAGAAAAAAATGCAGGCAGAGTACACATCAATGGTAGAAGATAGAGCGACAGGCCAACGCATAATGAACTACATTACAGAATCCAAAGCAAGATGCAGGACGACAGTATGAACCAGCTATGCTCTCTTTACGGTTTGGAAACGGGTAAAGACCATGGTGTAATTCAAGCAAAGTAGAACAGGCACGCAAGAAATACGGAAATGGCATGCTTGGAATCAAGAAGGGATTCGTTTGGGATCCAAGTTCTGTTGACAGGTGAACTAGCTTTTGAAGGCGGTGGCAACAAACTCGTCGATGATGCTGTACTTTACGCCAGGCTATTTTCAGTGTTTAGGATCTGGATGAACAGCTCTATTAAACACAAAAAATGTTCCTGTAGCTCTTTATCTCATAATGTATAGTGGCTTTCATGGTTATTGAAGCTCAGGACAAGGAAGGCTGGATAGCTTTCAAGGAGCGTGTGGGTTAGATCGGTAACTGTCTGTCGTGTGAGCTTCATCTCTACAAAGATGTTCTTACCCCGTATAATACCCTAGTGCTACTCCTGGCAATAGAGTTACTTGAGATACTAATAGGTGTAATGATAGTAGTCCAGGTAACTCGGGCGTGACAAGTGGCTGGGACTACGATTGGGTCACCAAGGCCAGGTAAACCAAGACGACCGCAGATTCCATTGTAGGCCGTGAAATCGACCGATACTATGATGCCATTTCCTCGCCTCGTCAATGACACTGCTTTCCCAGAGCCGTGTAAAAAGTCGCAACGCAGGACGTTTTGATTCCAACTACATACAGCCAAGGAGCGCACGTCCCCGCTTAACCCCGTCCCCCGCCTCTAGCGCTGTACGAGCTTACAACCTGGACCGGCTGCCCGCTGCCTGTTACCTGCAACGCCGTTACGGCCGTTATAGCCGTTAACACCTCTACAGGTGCACACCGCACCTGATCGCCCACCCTGGCCCGTTGGCCTGGTGTCCAGATGGCCCGGTCAGGTTTGTATTCTGCGCTGGAAGAACTGCCCTCTCCCTTCTCTTTCCCTTCTCTCTTTCGTCTCTCTCTCTCTCTCTCTCTCTCTCTCTCTCTCTCTCTCTCTCTCTCTCTCTCTCTCTCTCTCTCTCTCTCTCTCTCGACTCTCCTCTCCTCTCCTTCTCTCCTTCTCTCTCGCCTCTCGACCGCCTGTCCTCTCTTTTCTCTTTTGCAAATCCTGCGGCCGCTAATACCATTCCTACCACTCATTATTCCGTCTCGCGCCCGCGGTTGATTCCCCACATCAGGCCCCCCCTAGCCTCCACTCTGCCCCCCTACAGCTGGCTAAAACCCAAACCCTCTCTTCACAGTGGATATATCAGCGTAACGAGCAGCACTAGACAGCATCTTAACGCGAGGAATCAACCCAACCAAAACTCTCCAGAGAATACCAGACGTTGAGAACGACAATCACTGATACCATGAACACTGCTGCTCCTGTCCCATCCCCGGCCACAGGCCACCCACTCACTCAGCCACATCCTCAGGGTCAACCAACTGCGACTTTTGTGAAGCCGGACTCGTATGCCTCCGAGAGGATCTCTGCTCAGGAAGCAATGAAGAGCATGCGGATCAGCGATTCTCACAGCCAGGTACCAGCAATAGAATCATTTGCCCCTCCTCCTTCTCCTTCAGAAAAGAAAAGCGCAAAAACTGTCCGGATACGGTGTCTAATCACTTCGCCTTCCTTTCCCCCCACCAATCTCTCGGCCTCTATACCTTTCCTGTCGATAGAACAACCGCAGAAGAAAGTCGAGCGAGATGGATGACGCCTATGGTGTCTCGCGCGTTGATCGTCACCTCGCATGCCGTGCCCAGAGCGTGCGAGAGTCCATCCGACCCTATGAGGGCATTTCCGAGGTGAGGGAAACACCGAAATGACCCGATTTTGCACATCCACTCTACTTGCCTGTCAACTCTGAGACAGACCCTTTACTTACTCAACATTGTCGCCCCCGGGATTACGTTGAATGTGATAGAGAGAGGCTGTCTCCAAAAACATGCCATCGCAGGTCACAGTTGATCGAAAGCGATCCAAGGCCGATGCTACTGTCTCAACTAATAACGGCACGCGTCCGTTGACGCTTCAGATGCCTGTCACCCACAACAATGACACCGCTCAGCACAACCATTCCCAAGTTCACCCCCCAAAGTCACCCCACGCTTACCCTACATCTCCCAATGCCCCGTCATCTCCGCACCAGCTCCCACCTCCACAAAAACAACAGCCATCTCCCGTTGATACCGCGCCTGCCCCTACAACTAACCCTCCTTCTTCTGGACGGCAGTCCAGACTTAGCAGCGCCAGCAGCAGCAAGGTATAGTGTGGCTCCACTTCTGCAGCCGGTGGTCATTACTTTCTAACGAAGGTCCTAATTAAGATTACTTTGGATATCTGGGGGCTATAGGAATCATATCGTCGAAAGTACGGTGAATTGCCTGGCTACTCATACATTGGGACTCTTGGCCAGGGAAACTTTGGCAAGGTGCTCTTGGCAGAGAATGACACTACTGGTGAACAGGTAATAAGAGTTGGCTGTATGACCAAGCTAGAGATGAACTCAAACACTACGTTGAATGGATGAGAAACTAAGCTTGGTATGAGGCCATTCTTTTTAGGTTGCTGTCAAGATCTTGGAAAAGTCGCAGTTCAAGAGTGAACAGCAGCGTTTACATGCCACGCGCGAAGCTCGGCTTATGGCAACGCTCCGTCACCCAAACATTGTCGATGTGAAGACGGTGCTAGAAGACGATGCTAGAATCTTGATCGTAATGGAGAACCTCACAGGTGGAGAGCTTTTTGACTACATTTCCAACAAAGGTTCCTTGGATGAAAAGGAAGCTAGGAGAATATTTCAGCAAATTGTCCTCGCCATCCACTATTGTCATGAGGTAGAGTTGCCCTTTGGTGAAGGACTTTTTTAAAAAAAAAAAAAAAAAAAAAAAAAAAAAAAAAAGCCTAGCTCTGCCTCACAAGCTCCAATTCAACGATTGCACATCAATCCTGACAAAGGCTTCTCTCTTCCTGTTCATGCCTTAGAATAATGTTGTGCACCGTGACTTGAAGCCTGAGAATATCCTGCTGGATAGCGAACGCAATGTCCGAGTTGCCGATTTTGGATTTGGAAATAATTGGCATAAAGACCGCCACTTGACTACCTACTGTGGATCTCCATTCTATGCAGCACCTGAAATGGTGAGCGGAACACCTTATATTGGACCAGAGACGGATGTCTGGAGCTTGGGTGTCATTCTTTACGTCCTCGTTTGTGGACGCCTTCCCTTTGATGCCAGCGACCTACCTGCACTCTTCGCCCAGATCAAACGGGGAAGCTATCAGAAACCCCGCGAGGGATCCATCGGTAAATGTCCATGTCCTATTCACATCAATATACCTGGAATCCTGTAAAAAGTCAAAAAGATCTTGATTCTTATTCTACTTTACGCCATGTCTGATATGCTCTTTTTATAGATGTCTGCTCGCTCATTCACCGCATGCTCACAGTCGATCCAAAGCGTCGAGCAACATTGACCGATGTACTCAAGTCAAGGTGGATGCGTGTTGATGGCTCCGAGTCAGCTGCAGTTGCCCATCCAGCCCTCCCAGCCCTCTCTACGACTCCAACATATCGACCTCCTTCTGTGCGACCTACACAACAGCATGCCCACCAACAGCAGCAGCAGCAGCAGCAGCAGCAACAGCAGCAACAGCTTCCAGCACAGCAGAAGCAACAAACACGGTCATCCGCTTTGGGCACATATCATGCCAACGATGACATTAGCGCGACTATGCCTCGTACCCCTACTAGTGCCCATAGTCATGGCCCTCAATACCACCATAATCACCAGCACCGCCAAGACAACCCAAATCGGCATTCGTATCATCCTCCCGGTGCCAGCGAATTGAAGCAGACACAGCAACAGCAGCAGCAACAAAAGAGGCAGGGAACGAGCGAGCATGTGGCCAGTCCCCAGAGTGCCCATCGTCCCCGCACTCCACAAGACCTTCTCCATGAAACGGATGAACAGATGAGTGATGTCTCTCCTTCCATGGCAAACTCGCCTACGGAGACCATGGCAACAATCTCACCAAGCACACCTGTGGCACCTGTCTCAAAGGAGAATGCCCTTTCAGGCATCACTGCCGTCTCTTACAGATCAAGTTGCACAAACACGACGATCAGTACAAATGGCGCAACGGTTGTGAACAATGGTATTGATTCGAAGCGACCTAGTTCGATCAATAGTGGTAGCACAACCGTTACCCATGTGCCGTACGACGATAAGCACCATCCATACAAGCACCATGTTCGTGCCAATTCTGCCCATCATCATCACCACCACCATCATCACCATCATCAAAGCCATAGTCATCCACAACAGCAACAGCAACAACAACAGCCGCTAGTACAGCTACAACACCCTCACCCTGTTCATGGACATAATCAACAACAGCAGACTGCGATACCACAACAACCAACCCAACATGGAATTCATGCTCTGCATTCGAGTTCACCAGCTGAGAACATTGTCCTGGCCATGTCCCCTTCTACGGATGCACTAATGGATTCGTTTGACACTTCGTCCAAGAAGAAACGCAAGGCTCTCTCTAAATTGCGACAGTTTTTCCGATTTGAAACTGCCGCCAAGTGTTGAAATTGAGCTTGGTCATAGTAACCCTTTTTTTTTTTTTTTTTTTTTTTTTTTTTTTCGTCACTCCCTCTCTCTTTATTTTATTTTTATTATTACTATTATTATTTTTCGCCGAGTCTGATCTTTTTGAGTAGAGTCAATGATCATTACAATGTCTGAACCCAACGTCGAAGTGTGTTCTGCTAATAGTTTAATGAATGATGGGCTTGTCTTATTTTTTTTTTGGGTAAGGAACGAGAATGAGGACGGAGAGAGAGAGAGAGAGAGAGAGAGAGAACCAATTAGGGACATGCTACCATTCCGTCTTCAAAGGAATAGAGAAAAGAGGGAAGGGAGATAGAGAGAGAGAGAGAGAGAGAGGGAAAAAAAGAAAATCATAGCAATAAAATGAAGCCCCTATCTAAGGGGACAGATGTCCCTTTATGCTCCAGAACAAGAGTGTTGGATAGTTCTCTCGCAAACAACAAACATTAAAATGCTGAAATGCCAGCAGCCGTTTTTTTTTTTTTTTTTCTTTATTTTATCTGCAGGTTTCGTTGTAAAAACTGACAGTGCCATTTACGTTTCACACTACTGACTATGCCTTACACTAAAGGGATTGGTAAGAATGGTCACAAAGAAAGAAACAGAAAACAACGTGTCAGATGTGGTTAGTAATAGAAGAGATCATAATGTGAAGGTGGTCTGTCATCGTTTCCACACATACAAAAAAAAAAAAAAAAAAAAAAAAAAAAAAGGTCTAATGTCAGAGTGTTTACTTACTCGCATACTTTCGGGTCCACTCCCGAGCGTTTGTCTCGTAGCGGGTACGATCAGTCTTGTAAATGTGTGCAATCTCGGGGACAAGAGGATCATCGGGATTGGGATCAGTCAACATGGAGCAGATCGACAAAAGAACCTTGGAGATTGTAAGAGCTGGCGACCACTGGTCCCTCAAGATATCCAAGCAAATGCTGCCGTTGCTGTTGATGTTGGGGTGATAGATTCTGGTCGTGAAGCTCACCTACAAAAGAAATAGATACAACCACGGAAATGACATTGACATCACTGGTGAATAAATGAAAAAAGCTCGCCTCTCAATACAGATTTCCGAAACGACATCGATGAATCAAGTCTCAATGATTGCTTCTCCTCAGCTTACTTTTGGTGGTTTGAATGGGTAGTCTGTTGGGAAATGAATCGCCAAGAAGAAGACTCCTCCAGCATATGGTGAATCGGACTAGAGATAAAGAAACGAAAAAAAAAAAAAAAGCAAACCCAGCAATGAACCCCCATTGTTTGTCAGCATCGAAACTATGGGCCTTACTACAACTACAACATAGCAAAGCAAAGGAGCTGTCGATAGACTTACAGGTCCCATGATGGTTGCCTGCCAGTGAAACATCTCGTCGCCAAGAGGACCGGCGGAGCAGGACGAAGGCGGGTCTCTTCCGAGATCAGCTAGTTCCTAAAGCCAGAAAGCATTGGTAAACGAAAAAAGAGAGTTTAGTCAGCAATCCTCTCCCGAATGGGCCCTGCAAATGTGCTGCGGCAGAGGAAGAGAGAGACCGCTAGGAATGAGATTGTCCCTCTCTCCCCCTCTCCCCTTCACTAGCCCCCTCCCCAGTAGACTTGAGGAATGACAAGGTTGAACCCCATGGAGAGGGTTCAGCAAGAATTGATCCTTGGCCTTCCGTGAGTAAGCCACTGGAAATACAAGGGAGGAGGAGAAGGAAAAATGGCCTCGCTCGTGGAGTCAAGTCCAAGGAGACAGAAGAGAGAGAGAGAGAGAGAGAGAAGAAAGAGCAAGAGAGGCAGAGATAGAGAGAGGCACGAGCAAAAAAAAAAAAAAAAAAAAAGGAAAAAAGGAAATCATAGCGGCCGAATAGAGTAGCCCTTCCTTCACAACTGGGAAAAGGGAGGCGAAGCGCCAAAGAAGGAAAAAGGAAACGGGAATAGATACCATTCCATTGACTAATGTCACTGGATTGCTCAGAAGAGACATTTTGCCACCTCTATTCTCGTCCGTCCCATTTCTGAGAGAGGTGACAAGCCCATATGGCAATCAGGTGCATTCTTTCAACCAGAAGGTTAGGGATGCCGTCAGATGAGCCTGTGGGATGCGTCCAAAAGGACAAGCATCAGTCAGTGAGGGGGCGCAGGGAGGTACAAGGCCACTCATTGATGGTACAGAAAGAGCACAGCGGATGCACTGGAACGGGATGATGAGCAGCATTATCTTTTTTCTCTTTTTTTTATATATATATATATAACTGCGAGGATGAGAGTGAGAGATGCGGTGGGATGTGATGTGAGAGTGAGAGATTAGAGAAAAAGAGAGAGAGATGGATGAATGAATGAATGCGAATGCCTTACCTTGTTAATGCGCTTGAGGGCCATCGTGGGTGAAGTAAAGAAGAGGAGGAGGAAGGGAAGGAGGAGAAGAAGGAGATGATTTGATTGATGAGGGCCGGGAGAGGAAAAAAAAAAGCGTGTAGAAGAGAGAAGAGAGAGAAAAAAAAAAAAGATATAGTGTGGGTCTAAGAAGAGAGAGAAAGAGAGGCGGGCACTCGTGAGCAATCTGGCCACTTATATCTCCCCTCTCCCACCCATCCACCCCTCTCCCCCGAGAAGGAGCTCTCCGCCACCAGCCAGCCCGCTCCCGCAACATACAACAGCACACACACATATCACACTCGACTTGAACCCACTACTCACACAGCCCGCCTATCGGGGCACCCAATCTCATCTAGCCCTTCTGCTCCTCCCTTCCTTCCTCGCCTCACCCTCACCCCCCCCCTTCTTTTCAGCCTGTACACTGCGCCTCCAGCAATGACCTCCAACCACACAGACAGCATGCCAAAACAGCTCCAACCCGGTTATGGACGACGTCATCCAAGCCATGTGGCTTAGCTGAAAAGGAACCTCAAGGCTCCAGGATCGCAACAAACATCAAGTTGTTTGTATGGTGTAGTTGGTTATCACGTCTGTCTAACACACAGACGGTCCTCGGTTCGAGTCCGAGTACAAACATTTCTTTTGCCTTTCTTTTTGAAAAATCTAGCCGCCATACGATACGGCGATTACTATCCGATGTACCGGGCGCTGTAGGCTCCAGGAATCAACATGGAGGCTTTATTTTGGTATGGGCCGACAGAGATAGCTATTTTATACAGGATATCAAAATTCTGGGAGCCGAGAAAAGAGAAGATGTGTGTCAACCTAGAGTTTTGATAAGACAGCTTTTTTTTTTTGCCTGTGATCAAACTGCAAATGACTATTGTACGTTCTATGGCAAAGCTTCGAGAAATAGGTCGCCGAATTGGTGTCTCTAGGCCCCCCCCAAAAAAAAAAAGGATGAAGTTTTAGTATCAATGTTCCTGGACAAAAAGGACCCCCAGGGCATCAGTCTAGCCTTAAGTACCAATTTCAAATGAACCCCCCCACTCAGGAGCAAAACAAGAATAACTCCCAAATTAAGCAGATCAAAGGTGTCAATCTGTCCAATGTCAAGAGAGTTGGAAAAAAAAAAAAAAAAAAAATATTTGACTCTGTGCCAATTGGTTGGAGGCATGTCATCCCAACGAGTAGATGGAGAATGTCTTGTATTGTCGTGACAAGTCTAAAAAAAAAAAAATGAAAGAAAGAGTGCATCTTTTTTCTCTTGGTATCATAAGAGAAAGGATTGGGAACATGTTTCACAAACACTCCACTCCATCAAATAGATGGAGAGCTGCCTTGGTTGCCGCCGGCTCCATTGTCATCCTTCCCCGAAACAAGAAGGAAAAGAAAAGAAAAGAAAAGAAAAGAAAAGAAAAAGACAAAAAGAGAGGGTGAAGAGAGGGTGAAGGCCCTCCCTAAAGTCCCAAGAATAGTATTTGTGCGAGACATTATCTAAGAAATTGGGTAGGAGGAATATGGATGCAGCTAGGACCAGCCCAAGAAAAGAAAAGGTACAAAGCAAGCTCACTAGCCTATTGAAAATTGAACGAGGAAGAGCCATATTGGGTTATGTCATAGAGGAGGGAGAAGTCTAAAGGTGGGCGAAGAGCAAAGATGGGCGAAGAGGAAGGAGAGGTGGGCGAAGAGGAAGGAGAAGGGATTCCAGGCAAAATGGCACAATAGGTTACACCATGATAAAAGGTTTTTTTTTTTTTTTTTCCGTGGAGTTATTGGGTCATGCGAGCATGCGAGGGGTGTTAAGAAAAGAACCACATCCTATCCCGCCCAAAGAAAAAAGAAAAAAGAAGAAAAAAGAAAAAAGAAAAAGGAACAGGGCCTGGGGCGTTCTGAAAGGATGGTTCAATTCCACAAGGAAAAAAAAAAAAAAGTAATCGCCGGTGTCTAGACAAAACTAGCAAACTCGACGATATACAATAACCCAATGGAAGTAAGTGGAAAGAATCATTCGAATGCTCCATGCCTTGCCTACGCTTGGCATCATTCAGGTTACTAAGGCTACAAATTTAAAGATACAAGGTATAATAGTATATTGTGACTTCAGATGGTGGATGAGCTATGGAGGTGGGAGGGTAAACTAATAATGGTCATGGTTTTGTGGTTGTTTGATGCTAGATATGGTTCGCTATCATTGCTCCCTTCAATCTCGCCTGCGGCCGAAACCAAGTCCAAGGACTACCACAGCTGCAGAGACAACAACTGTCGTCTTGCAAATGCTCCAGATCAGACTAGGGTACGGATCCGTACTCTTGGACTTTGGCTTCGACGAGTCCTCCTTCTCCTCCTGCTTCCTTGTCTGATTCTCCACAGTGTTCTTGCGCTCTATTGAGGACGAGATCTTGGCGGAGAAATCTCCACTCGACTCCTTCCTTTCTGTCGTCCTTACAGTTGTTGTTGTTGTTGTTGTTGTCCCGAATGCAGTCACCTCGTCCTTTTCGACGACCGGCGTCGATTTCGATGTAGGTGCTTCAGACTTGGGTGTCAACAAAGCTGAAGCTTCCAAATGACAATTAACGATTTCTTCATCTTCTTCCTCAGCTTCACTGGATACCGTGGACAAAGTATCGTTAAATCCATGAAGCTCTGTCTTCAAAGACGGTGTCAAACTCGAAGGCGTCAGAGGTGGTGATGGCACCTGGTGATAAAGTGGTGTAGAGGGAGCCTCTGTCGGGTCTGTCACCAACTCGGATGGGCGAGGCGACCGTCGCTCAGTGGGATCAGCAGCCTCCATGAGGGCAAATGCCTTAGGAGGTTCCGTTTCTGGAATGTGGGACCGAACAGCCTCCGCATACGAAAGTCGTCTTGTGGATGAGATGACCTTTGGTACGACCTCGGGCACGGTGTTTTCCTCCTCTGGTTTGTGAGCCTCTTCAACTTGAGACGCGTTCGTTGTCACAGGTGTAACCTCAGGGAGAGAGCGGGTCTCGACATGAATAGTGGTCGTCTCATCGTCATCGATGGCCCTCTGCTCTGTTGACTGAGCCAGATCAGTCTGCTCGACTTCTTGCTGCTGTTGTTCAGGCTTCTCAGTGTCCTTGGCAATATCAGCATTGGCCTCAATGTCCGCAGCTGCAGCCCCCACAGTTGCATGGGTGACATTGGTGTGACCTAGATTTCATTAAGTGTGGTTCAATAGGCAAGATCCATGGGAGAGAGGCAAGCTTAGTCATTTGCTAATGTAGATAGCGATCATGGCATCTCAATTCCCCCCAACAAAGATAGGATACGATTGCAAGTCGATGCAGGCACATAATATTAATCTCTCTCCTCTCTCTCTCTCTCTTTCCCCTTCCCCTCCTCGGGACATCTGATGTATTTTTTTTTCCTTCTTCCCCTTTTGCCCTATCCCTTTTCCTTCCGCCCATGCTTGTTTACTTACCAGAATGGTCATTATTGACTTGAGCCTCAGTCTCTGTGATCACAGCCTCCACAGTGGTTGGTGTGGGCGCCTCCTCTTCGGTTTGGTGGGTCTTGCTCTCGTCATGGACTGGCAAGGTTGATTCCGTGGTGGGGGGTTGCACAGTCGTCTGTTCAGTCGTCTGTTCAGTCGTCTGTTCAGTCGTCTGTTCAGTCGTTTGTGCTTGTGGTTGGGTTTGTGCCTCCTCTTGTGGACCATGTTGCTGATGTTGTTGGGGTGTAACATTCTCGGCCTTGGCCTCAATCTCACCGACCTTCTCCTCCTCTTGTTGATTAGCACGCTCCTGCTCCTGCTCCTGCTCCTCCTCCTCCTCCTCCTCCTCCTCCTTCTCTTCTTCATAATCGTCTGACGCATACTCATCCGAGTCTCTCAGGCAGTTCTCACCATCACTCAGGTCATCATGCTCGTCAAAGATGAGGACAGCCTCGAATGTGTTCTTCACTTTAGGCGCATTCTTTGACTTTGACTTGAACGTAGAAGCCCTCCTGGGTGGCATTGGCCTTACGCTTTCCACGGGGACGGGTGGTGTAGCGACGGCAACTGTCTCTTTCGCCTCTGTAGTTGCTGTGATGGTGGCAGTAGTAGCTGTAATAGTAGTGATGGTAGTGGTCGAATCAGCAGTGATCGCTGCGGTTGTGGCCACAATGGCGACCTGATCGTCCTTTGTTGTTTCCTGTGCCGGTACTTGTTCTTCTTGTGGCTTACTGGGAACCAAGACAGCCTCTGTGTGGCTCTGGATGCTCGAGCTCCGGCTTCGGGTAGCCTGAGAGGAGGCGCTGTCGTTGGTCTCGGGTCCACTCGTCTGTTGTTCCACCAGCTCGACCACCAGCTCATGGTTCCAGTTGCCATGGCTATCCTGCACCTGGTGTCGCTGTGGATCGCACTGCCAATTATCGTCGACCACAAACTTGTACTGGTATCGGTATTCCTTCGTAAAAGGTAGGGATGCGGTGCTGTCTTTGCTTGAATGGTGCTGGTGGTGCTGGTGGCTGCTCTCTTTACCGCCTACAGACACCTTGTCAGACGGCGCTGTGGACGACGCTGACGACGAACGAGCACGGCCAAAGAAGCGACGGATACGCTGACGCTTCGACAGCGTTCCTGTAGTGGTCGTAGGGTTGGCCTGGTCGACTGGGGTATCGGCGGCATCGTCGAGACAGTCAGAGACGTCCTCGACCTCTTGAACGTTGAGCAGGGCCTCGAAAGAGCCTGTCTCCTCGTTGAGGGTCATGGGGATACGGTCCCATGGGCCGTGGCCGGGGACAGTGAAGGTACCAGCAATAAAGACATTGCCGGTGGGGACAGGGTAAGGCCAAGTGATGTGGATGTCGTGTGGGGAAGCCATGAGGATGGTGTGGTGGTGGACGGGTAGGTGAGCGGCAGACAACGAGGCAGAGGACAAAGAGTCAGGCGAGGAAGCAGCAGCCGAGGCCGAGGGTTTGCGACGCTTCAAGAATGCCGCCAGCTTGCTCTGTGGCACGGGGAGGTGACTGCTTTGCGACAGTGGTAGAGGTGGGAGGTCGCTGCCGCCAATACTGCTGCTGCGACCATGGCCCAGGGGTGCGGCAGCAAACGAGCCACTACTTCTGTTGCTCCGCTGGCTCGCGATGCTACCGCTGCGATCACGGCTATGGAATACGCTTGTGGTCAGCATCGTCGGGGTTGTGGGGGTAGCAGCAGCGCTGCTCGAGTCCCCTGCAGCAGCCGAGGCCGACATTGCAGGGCCTAGGATAGCCGTGCTAGTCATAATGCTGGCGCTGATCATCCGGCCAAGGTCCATACTCTCGCTGTTACCCTTCTTGTTGGCGCGCTTGCCTTTGCTGTCAGCATTATGCAGCGGCGTCGATGAAGATGACGCTGCGGATGACGATGCCGACCGCCTCGTCTTATGCGCGGGCAAAGTAGGTGTGTCATAGGGGTTCTCGAGGAACGAGGAAGGGAGTGCTTGACCCCGAATTGTATGCATGTCTGGTAACTATCACTTGATGCTGATGCAGATGCTGCTGTTGTTATTGTTGTAGAGAACGAGCAAGAATGGAATAGGGCAAAGGGCTAGGGGGCAAGGGAGAATATGGCGGAGGCAACCTTTTGGTCTGCTGGTTAATCCCTAACTGAAGCTGCAGTGGAGCGCGTGGTGGGTTAGATATGCGCGAGCAATTGGATGATTGAGAAAAGAAAGAGAGGTGAGGGCAAGTGGTCGCAGGTGGGTTCAAAGGCTTCTGTCGATGAGGAACAGTTGCGGATGAGGTGTCGGAACAAGGATGGGGGCGGAGGAAGGGATCGGGTGGTTTAAATAGTGGCCTCGAACTCCCGCCGGGGCTCATCCTGCGAACTGGCTCGGGCATCAAGACAGGGAACATTGGCGAGGAGGCACAGAAACAGAGCATGAGTAGGAACACGGGCATGGACCACCGCACAATCTTTGTTCAGCGCCTCACTTCCACGTTCGCGGGTTATTTTTCTTTCCTCGCCGAGGGGACATTTGAGCAACAGTACATTGTTAAGTTTAGAAAGGCATAGATGGGCATGCGTATCGTCATCCACACCCACCGTGCCCTTGATGGCACGGCATCAGTCGTCGTGGTTGAGGCCAGAAAAGACAAAAAAAAAATGGTCTTCTCTCCCCTCAGGTCCATTGCATACGCATGGCCTGGGGGGAGAGAGAGAGGGAGAGGGAGAAAGAGAGGAGAGTGCAAGGCTCAGGCCTCGCTCCTTTTTTTTCTTTTTTTTCTTTTTTTTTTCTGCGCGCGTTCGCGTTGCCATCTCCCTAGTGTTATCTTTCTCTCACAGCGAGGCCATGGGCGCAGGGCAGGAGCAACTGAGGCACTTGGCCTTGCATAAGCAGGATGCAGCCGTTCGCAGTCATTGGGCCATGGACCAGTATCTCCCAGACTTTTGTTCAGCCAGGCTCACCCCCACCCCCGGCCAGAGCTTCTTCCCCGTTCTCCCAATATGATAAAAGGTCCGGCTGCGACGTTTTTTTTTGTGCCCATAAGCGGACCTTTCTTTGGGAGGACAAGGGGGCACCGGGAAGAATTGCAGTCGCCGCACAGCCTGAGGGACAACTCGAATGTCCAATAATAAACATGTACTTCAAATGTTCATCTAAACCACCTTGACTCCACTTGTGCTGTTCTCACGTTCTTTTGCTTCTCACGCGCTTGAGTGATGCTGCTGTTCCCGCCTTATGCCTCGGCTTCGCCGTCGATGTGGAGATAGGGCACAGTTTACTCCAATTGAGGGTGTTTCCCCCCTCCCCCCACCTCATCTCTCACGTTTTCCCTTAGGATCCCCTATGTGAAGAAAGGGGATAGAAAGGGGACGAGTTGTGAAAGAACAGAACATAAAGAAAAAAAAAAGTGGGTTTCTCTGGGACAGATTCACACCCACGGACCGTTTGGCTTGGGCCTGGTCTGGTCTTGTTTGGTCTGGTCTTGGCTATCCTCCCTTGCTTTGCCATTTTTTCTGCGCAAGGCTCTTTCCTCCACAAAACAATATACATTCGGGAAGGACACCATTGGTACACCACTAGGGTTGTCTTTTGGGGGTCCTGTACATACTTTGCCTTGGCCTCTCCACCTGAATATGAATGTCGTGCTCGTTTCAGCCGGATGGATCAATTGTCCACCTTCCAATTGAACTATATTGGTGGTCTGGGATAGAGGAAGGGGAGTTGTGGATCGATCTCGCTCACATGCAAACGCTGGCACTATTAGGTTTACAAGAGAAAGGGTAAAAGAGAACAAACAGGGAATCGCTCCCTCTTGATCTTCTCGTACTCCCAGCTTTCTGCGTCCCAAAAAAAAATCTATTCATTTCCTCCTCGGCCATCGCCTTGTTATTTCCTTCCGTTTGTGTATTCGTGCATTGGCCACTGTTGACTCTTTTTTTTTTGCTGTTACAGCTTGTACTCCACACCAAACTAAACAGCTGTTATCTCTCTTCGCCGTTACTGTTCTGCCTGCAAACACGGTAAAAACAAAAAAAGAAAGAGATAGAGAGAGAGAGAGAGAGAGAAAAAGAGGCTGGGAGAGCTCGGGTACTTATTTAGTCTCTTTACATTTGGGTTGCAGTGCAGTAAACTAGCTGTTTTGAGTTGCATAATCCGTTGACAAATCTCCACTGCAGTCAGGGTAAAAAAAAAAAAGAAAAAAGAGAGAGATGTCAGCAGTTTGTCTTAGCTTTCAAGTATGTTTGACATCTGGCAAAGGGAACTTTTTTTTTTTTTCAAAAAAAAGTAAATGGCAAAGCTAAACTTACTTGCTTGCTGAGGTGTCTTGGCTTCAAACTCATATGTCTTCTTTTCTCGATCTCCACGGACTACAATGAGCTTGAAATGGCTCGGTGCCTTTCGAATCTGTCGACAGTCGTGGATTGTGTTCTTGAGGTAAGATGATGTCTTGCCAGAATCGAACAACAGGTTCCTTGACGATGAAGGCATGATCCGGATATAGTCACCATCGATCGCAAGAACCTGTTCATGGTGGCCTACGTATCCACCCCGCCGCTTACGGCTCAATGTATACTCACGATACACCTCCGTCGACGTCAGGTACGAAACATCTGACCCAGGGATATCTGCAGGGCCATCTCGTCCAAGTCTTGATCGCTTTGGATTATTATCAGCTTCTATGATTAACAAGAAGTGTGAGTATGTCAGGGGGGAAGAGTTGACTTCCTAAGCTTCTAAAGCAGTAAAATAGGAATGGCTTATGGTAATACTGCGGTCCTAAGTGCAAATGGGGTCTTACCACTCGACTTGGGGATAAGAGCTAGCTCAGTTGTGTTTGAGATATCCTCAGCTGCGCCATTCAGGGGAAGGACATAATGCGTGTCTGCTACAACCAGCGACCATTCTTCGGGGTTCATCTTTCTCTTTTTGCAAATATACTCAATAACCCCCGAGACTAGCATCTTGGGCAGAATCTCCACAGTTGTCGTGTGTTTCACTTCGTCGTTAGTGTGCAGTCGAACACGCACGTAGTGTTGTGTGCTCGCCATCAAAGGGTCTGCTATACGTGAAGGTACTGTATGTGCACCTGTCGCTACTGTATTCAGACTTGCTCCTGCATTGCCCACTGCGCCATAGCCCACAGCAGATGACGCCTCGTTGGTATTGACTGCGGCATTTCCCACATCTGCTGCAGACATAGCAGTCGAGTGGTTTGCTTGGCCATCGTCCTGTATTGTCAAATCGCTGTTCTTTGCTTGTTCTAGTGGACCTGCCCCTGCTGACGGTCGTTGCCTGTTAGGACGCACAACTGTCCTACCAGACTTTACATATAATGCTTCATTGATCTGTACCTGAGCTGGAGTAGCTTCACACAATGCAAATTGATTCATGGCAAACCGCTGATTCATGGAGAAGCGTCCAATCTTAAGCGTCCTTTCCACGGCTATTGAAAAGAATGAAGCATTGGTTTTGTCAGCGTCAATGTCGATGCTCGCCAGATTGTATCAATTGTCTAGTGGCAACTATTTAGACAAGTCTTCTACCTGGTAGGTCATCATCAATCTCGCCATCGTCCTCCACAATCCGAAGATTCCATTGGACCACTGTTGACTGTTCATCCGTGAGTAACGGCGCTCGACTTTCGTTATAATATTGGTACAGAATGTATCCAATGACATCTTCAACGGTAGCTTCGCGTTTCACAACAACTTGCATCGGATCCTTGGGCTTCTCACTAGCAGGCAGGTAAATCTTGAGCTGTACAGGGGTCGTTTCACCCATTCCTGCGAACCGCAGAAATTCCTCCGCAAATGGATTGTCCTCTTTGGACTTTTGCTGGGTAATCAGTGAAGTGAGTAGAGACACTGGAGGAGGCCGGGGAACTGCTGCTGGCTGAAAGAGGAGGCCATTGATCCGTGAAGGCGGGTTTCTGTTGACTCCAGGCAAATGGGGATGAATCGGGACAGGTGACATGAGAGCATTCGAGGAGCTGGCAGAGGCACGTTCGATTCGTACTGCCACTGATGAAGTCTCTGGCGGTGAAAGTTCAATAGGTGAAGTGATCGAGTCAATGGTCATGTCACCAATCTCTGTATCCCGCTCATTGAGAACAGAGCCAGAGGCAGAGCCGGAAACTGCAGGTCCCTGGTGGTTATCGTTTCTCAGCTCCATCGCCTCACTCGTTTTGGTGTCGACAGCAGAGGCGCGTTGGTGGGCCACTGGTGGTAGAGCCTCCTCGGCTATAGATGCGGATCCTGGTCTAGATGGAGTTGTGATGAGAATTCCTGGCGCAAAGTTGCCTCCGATGGGAAGTGTTCCTATTGCTGTTTTGGGGAATGTTCTGGGTGGAGACTTGCTACTTGTTCCAAGGAAGTAAATTTTAAAGCGTTAGGAGGGTCATGGTGGTATCGTTAAGTGCCTCAGAGTCATGCAACACAATATGAATGTTGAACGCATACAGTGGCTCTTCGTCATCAATGTCAATGTCATCATCGCTCTCCAGGCTGGCAACAGTCACCGGTACGGGTACTCTTATGGCTGGTGCTGCAGCCGGTCGTGACTGGAATGCCATATCAGGGAGTCCACTCTCGGTTCCGCCCCTGCCTAATCCTGCAGCCGCTGCAGCCGCTGCAGCTTGAGCAGCAACCATTTTCCGTCGATCGTACTTGACTCTGCCTCCATGTTTGATCTTTCTTGAAGAGTCTGGCACTACAGAGCTGTTCCCAGAGCCGTTCTCAGCCGTTGTAAATGTCGTAGCTGCTGCTGAGGATGAGGAGTATACCTGTTGTTCTCGACTAGCGGCCTCACCGAGGAGGAGCGAGCTGCCGCCGAGCATCATGTAGTCATAGGTAATGTTGGGAGAGTAGCAGTACTGCATTTCGGGAAAGACGGGTCCAGCAGTCTTGATGTATTCGTTTGAGAGGAGCTGAGGCGGGAAAGCAATCACTTTATCTGATGTGCGGTCATCTAGTCGCAGATTGCTAAGTCGCAACATGTGAACGATGTACGCGGGGTCGGTCAGGACGGACATGGCTGTGGTGTGCCACAATGGGGTATGGATACAGGTGATGGAGTTGATGGATTGCGCAATACGGGACTTTGTGTTAGGAAAATGACAATCGTTGGCGACGCTCTGAGGCGTGTTTTAGGCGGCGGACAAGCAGGGACGAGAGCTGAGAGCATGCCCCATGAGCATGCGATGGCATGGCCTTTCAAGGGGAAGAGCCAAAATGAACAAATTCGTGACTGTGAAATAATTTGTGCCGGGATTGCCTTTTTTTTTTTTATTTCTTTTTCTTTTCCCTTGACTGGGCAACGGATCAGTACTTTTTCTTTCCATTCCTTGGATCAACAGGCTGATCATGCATAGAGTACAATCCATCGCCAGGAGGCCACTGCTCTCCCTCTGCCGACCGTGCTTTGAGAGGACCTCAATAGCGCGCAGCATTGCCACAAGAACTTCCAAGACCGCAGCTGCTCCTCAAATGTCTTCCCGGACAAGATTTTCCGCGCCCAACCGTTGGCGCACGCTACCGAAACACTATGCCCAGTTCTCAACTGCCTCGATCCAACAGAGTATCAGGGTCATGAACCACGAGTCCTTTGGTGATGACATACCCGTTGAATCTGCAGCATCAACATCCACAAAAGATCTTCAGAACAGTGGAGATCTCACGGAACCATCTTCGAAAGAGACCTCTCCGTTTTTTGATCCTTCCATCCCCACACCAGAAGCAATCGAGGAATTCAGGAAGCAGTACGAAATATGCAGGGAAGAAAATCAACCCGAAAGCTATGAACGACTCTTGACCATCTACCGATCCATCGCAGACGACCCGGCACTCTTATCTCAGTTCCAGCCAATCGATTTTATGTATGCCTTGAATTGTTGTAGAGGACTCTTGAACGTCATTCCCAGGATGCGCCGCATCCTCCAGGACGTCGAGAACACCTCCCACCGACAAGTCACGGAAATCTATGACATCTTGCTCAGGACCTTTGTCCAAATGTCCGACTTTCGAAGCTGTGCCAACACATTGGATGAAATGGAGCGCAAGGGGATCCCGTTTGGTACCTACACCTACCACATCATGCTTGACATTTGCAAACACGAGCGGGACATGACTAAAGCCAGAAGGATAGTCAAACAGATGCTCAGGCGGAATATTGAAATCACTTCTATGACCTATCTCCTAATGCTATCCATTTGCGTTCGTTGCAAGGATTGGAAATTTGCCCAGGAGCTGTTTGATGAGATGCCTCAGTTGGGGATGGAAGTTGAGCAGACTCACTACAACGCCTTGCTGAATGCCTACGCTCACTCTAAGAATCTCTCTGGCGCCAGAGCTGTATTTATGCAGATGGAAGACAATGGAGTTGCTCGTGACACCTACACATACTCGGCTATTCTCAAGCTCTTGAGGTCCTTGAACAACCTTCGGGAACGACAAGAGTACTATATGCAAATGCAGGCTGAGGGACTGAAGCCGAATGTCCAGGTACTAGCAGCCATGGGCAAGGAGCCGAAAGAAATCCTTGAAGAGTGTCAAGCGGGTGGCCTCAGTATCGAGCGAGGCGACTTTAGCTTTTTAATTACCCAATCTCTCAGGAACAACCAGTTCGCCTACATCCCTAATCTTTTGGAGGCAATGCATCAGCACGGATACCGACCCGATATCTACACTTTTACCGCCCTCATTGACGCAAACCTCAAAACCGACCAATTCGATGAAGCCAAGGATGTATTCTTGGCGATGAGACAGGCCAACATCCAGCCAGATGTGATCGCCTACTCAGCCATCATCGCTGCCGCTCTCACCCATTCTACTGTTCAAGAGTCCCTCAATTTCCTCCGATCCATGATCAGTGAGGGTCTCCTTCCAAACCTTCATACATTCAACTCGTTGCTATCAGCAAGTGCAGGCGAAATTGGTGTTGATGCTCTCAAAACTATCCGGGAGACCATGTCAGCACTCCAGATTCGACCAGATCAACGTTCATTTAATACTATGTTATCGGCGTATGCACTGGAAGGCAATGTCAAGGATATGATGGATACACTGACTGATATGAGGAGATCTCGAGTCGCACCTGACGCACTGACGTATCAGATCCTCATCTCAGGGTTCCTTCAGAATGGAGATCTCCGGTTTGCAATGGAATGGTATTTCAAGATGATAGAGCGTAATTACACGCCAGCACCATTTGTAGTCAATAACTTGATGGCAGCTTTGCATGGATCAGGGCAGGGACAGAAAGTCATGATGCTCTGGAACGAGATGGGGCGCCTAGGCATTCGGAAGAACCAACAGTCATTTGAGATTGCACTCGATGCCTGCCAAAGGTATAACATCGAGCATTCGACGCGTGAGCTCATCGAAAACGAATTTAAGGAATACCTAGTATATCATGAGATAAAGTAGAGCTAGAAATATCCTGCACAAGTCATCCAATAGACTTGAATAATGAAAAATGAGGACAAATGGGTGCAAGTTTCGGTGCATGCAAAGGGGATGAGTAGTTCGATTGACTGGTTCAGGTTCTCGTCAGTCAGTACCTGTTATTATCCTAGTGATATCTTACAGAACTTTTGCTCCGGGTTTCCGGTGTCATTTTGTTCCTTCTAGGGCCTAAAGCATCACAGATCCGAGTGAAAGATAGAAAGAGTGAAGAAGCGAGCTGGAAGGCTTTAGGATGGATTAAATCGTTCCATTCGAATCTCCCACTCACAATACGGTTAGCTCGATTCTCAGCTGTCTCTTTTTATTCGAGTCTTGCTAGGTTTGATATTCTTAAAGATGTTCAGGGACTTTTCCTTGCTCCTTTCAGTGTCAGTATATGGCACGGGAAAGACAGATAGGGAGTCTAGGAGTACTCATGGACTGTTTGAGATGAGATCCAATCACTCACAATCTTTGCCTAGATATGACTCTCCTAACGTAACGGAATCGCGGCGTGCCTTTCGACATACTTCGTTTTGTCGTTTCATAGAGTTGTCATACCCTTCCATAAGATGAACCGATGAAGTCTAGAAATTGTTTTACTGCAGGTATTTCCTAAATGTCAACAGCAACAAATCATTGTGGCCATTCGAGCGGCCCTTACCTCGAATAACAGAAGATGGCACGATACCATAAGTGATCAGGATGTGTTAACAGTTGATGAGTCGATATGATCTGTCTTCCGTCCCATCTGTTGAGTGACATTCTTGCATTTCGTACCCTAACAAAGTGCCATTCTCTGGACACTAAGGACTACAGTATAACTACCAACCATTCGTAAAGCTGACGTAGAGTATGAGGCTCTAGATATGCGGGAAAAAATCCACTTGCCGCAGACAACAAGGCCTGAGATGCATGTATTTCAGAGGCTATCTGCTGCCGTGTAGGATCTAAGGAAGGGCAGTTCTGACTAACATCTACTCTTTCTCCTCCAGGTGAAGATAGGTCATAGTAGGCGATACTGATGACTAATGGAGATCAAGAAAGAGGAAGACAAATACAAGCTTCTGGGTTACCACGAGGAGGATCTTGGATCTATGACTTTCTTCTATTCAAAGGAGAGGTGTGTAAAGAGAGGAGAGACTATTGGTAAAGGGATCTTGAAGCGAGTATCTGCTAGTGGACCAAATTAAGATGGGCCCGAAAAATTCCTTAAATGTCGACCAACAGGAAGCTTGACTGAATGACTATCGGATGAGAGCCATTCTGGAGCTTTCTTTGTCCAATCCTTCACTGATCACCGAGTACCATCATTACGGCTGCGAAGACACCGTAAATGAGATATGGCTCTTGGCTCGTGACTTTTAGGTTGAGTAATCGAGGAAGTAGTACTGCATATCTGCTCGGGAAGAACACCAGGGATAACTTTTTTAGTAAGGGAGAGTGATACGATGATGGGCTATGTACTTGATCTGGATCTTGGCCCGGTCAATACCTTGGGAGGTAAAACAAACAGGTGTATAGAAACTGGCAGAAAGAAGACTACCTTTATTGAATAGGGTTTTTATACGATCCTCATAATCCTTCTAGCCCAAGATCGTATTTACTACTCCACACCGTCCCGTCAAGCTCGGTTGTGCGATTCACTCTATCTAAGTCTAATCCATTGCTGTGCTTGTGAAGCACATCACGTACCAGTCGCAGAGACATATGTGGACCAATCCTCGTTCGATGCCATCCGGAGATATCTTGAGTCGTGACATTGTCAAAGGAGTCAAAACACCTCATCGAGCATTCAGATGGGGGTTTGGAGGCGAAAACGCCTTCAATTTTTGCGACTGTACTATGTGAGTTGCGACAGACAAGGGATACGCAGCTCTTTTATTTGGGGGTCATCTGAAAGACTCAACCCCCACTCTGTTTAACCCCTTTCAGAGGGAAAGAGCCGACATTCTAAGGATCAAAAAGCAGCATCACTTTGAATGCTTGGCTTTCACAAGCCATTCATGCTCATCTTGAGCTGTTATGCATCTCTCCTTTCTCAACCTTGTCCTCGCTCTCCACCCCCTTACTTATTACCACTTTCTATCTATTGCTAGTCCAAGGATCCCTGCCCTCGACCACTTACCACAGCGTCATGGATTCCTTCAATGATGCTTTGTGGGAACTCTTGTGGCCTTTCAGTGATCTCCTGACATATAAAAATAGACGAAGGTGCCTCAGAAGCTCCTACAACTTTTGCAATCACCCACAACTCGCAATCACCCATAACTCGCAATCACCCACAACACAAGGCTCCAAGCAGAAGCAACATTTCCTTCCATCCAGACATCTTGTAAGGTTCTTCGTGAAAGTGCACTTTCTTCCTTGTAAAATATATCAAGTCACCCAATTGGCCTATTTTTTTTTTTTTTTTTTTTTTTTTTTTAGTTTGTGATATCAGTGCCCTATCAGAAGGTCACCTCATCGTCCATCACTACGATGAACACCCTGAAGTGAAGATCTAAAAACGACCTACTGCTGCTGCTGCAAAAAAAAAAAAAAAAAAAAAAAAAAAAAAAGACCAGTGTACAAAGAACATCTGCAGAGGGGGCAAGTCAAGGGCAAGATTAAAAACTAGGGCAAAGGGCCTGAAGGATCTAAGGGGTCCGAAGGATCCGGGAGTTGTAGGTGCGACTTCTAATCAAGAAAGTCGACGCCAAAGTGTACTCTTCTAGTATCTCTACAGAGGAGTCATCAGGACTACGGCGTGGATGTGCACTGTGGCGGAGGACAATTTTTCTGCTTCTCGCCATCCCAACATGCAGTTGCCAGCAGCGCCGCTGACGATTATGCCAAGGGTGAAAGTGAGGCTCCGTATCGTATATTCTCTCTGTGTGGCTCCTGACTAGTGTAGTCAATGAGGCAGCGCTTACAATTGCTACTGGCCTCTTCGCTCCGCTAGGCCCTGTCGCTATCAGCGGTGATGGCATGGTGAGCGAGGTCGAAAGGAAAATACTTCTCTTTTGGTGGACAGAGGAAATGGGTGTGCAATTAAAGACCGTGCCTCACCACTTGTCGGGATAGGGGTCATTGTTCTGCATGGGACTCAAGAGAGTATCAATGTACATTTCAACCAATATTTCTAGCAAGCAGAAAGCGAGCGCGCCGACAGGACATGACTTAATGTTAACGTTCCGCACCACAACAAAGTATTGGATACTTCCAAGCTTATTCGCCTTGCCTTGTCTCATCATCAAGACTACTGTCCAAACAGAGGGAGAACAGGCAAATATAATGGAGAGGGACAAAGAGGAAACTACAATGAGATTGGGCGGAGACGAGAGGACTGTTGTGGCCCTTTATGAGGATGTTGCATTGATTAAAAATAAGGGAATGATGCCATGGTATGTTTGAAAGGAGTGCATCGTGAGCGTCATGACGATTCATGGATTCATGGATTCATGGATTCCTACAGAGCTGACAACAGGCAAGTCCTGTTGTCAACTAGCCTTTAGTCAGTGAAATTACGTGTATATTTTCAATACTTTCATTCCATTTTTTTTTTTTTTTTAGGCTACTATCTGTTATAGAGCAACCAAAGTCGACATTTTCCATTTGCTTTAGCCGCTAGTTCCAGTTCCTGTCATGGACCCCTCGATATTAACTCAGCAAGTGATCGAGACTTTTTGTTCTGGCGTTCGGTTTAGTAAAAAAAAAAAAAAAAAAAAAAGAGAGAGAGAGAGAGCAGTAGCAGTAATCTCCTTGGATGGTAGACGTGCAGCTCTATCTATTTTAGATTTCATGCATGGATCCAAGGTGCACGCACCATTGCTTAGAGGCTCAATCTAGAGGGCCCCAATGGCGCTCGGATAGGTAACCTTAATTTTTTCCCCTCTTTCTCTTTACGTCATGGTCCCCGTTGGTCGGCTCAAAAGGTACATGGGCCACAACTTTGGTTTCTCTCTTTCTCTCTCTCTCTCTCTCTCTCTCTCTCTTTTCATTAATGCATATTGCTTTATCTCTGGTCCTTTATTGTTTCATTGCTGTCTATGCGGGTGATATCGTCGTCAATCGTATCATAGCCAAAGTAAAAGTAAAAGAAAAAAAAAATGAGAGTATCGTCCTGGTTACAAAAAAAGAGAAAGAATGAAAGAATGAAAGAAAGAAAGAAAGAAGAGGGGAAAAAAAGGCGTAAAAGTATAATGCTTTCAGTCGTTTCATGAATGAGAGGGCCAGCTGCTGACTTTTTTTTTTTTTTTTTTTTTTTTGTAAAGCAACTGACTGACTGGCCCACAAGACTTTGCAGATCATTTCTTTCCTTCTCTCTCTTCCTTTCTGTCTCGACGGTTATGCAGGTGGTGTTTGACCTTTGTCTTCCTTTGCTTCCGCTTCACGTTTCTGACGAGCCTCCATAGCCCGGACAGCCCAACCCTTCATGTCGACCTCTTCTTCATTATACTTTGTTAAGAATGGATGTTCCTACAAGGTTCATAGAGATGGGAATGCGAATGTGGGGTTGAAGTATGTTAGAGAAGGGCCCTGAATTTGATCTATGCTTCGATATGCAGGCACAAAGAGGGGTGGAGAGAGAGAGAGAGAGAGAGGGGACTTACCAACAGAGCCTTATATGTGGGCCGCTGGCTAGATTCCTTGAGCAAACAGAGCCCAACAAATGCACGGGCATCCTCCGAGTAAGTGTCGGGAAGGCTTGGGGGCGGACTTCCGACGATTGCACTCAACTGTGCGAACACACTGTTGTATTTCTCGGGGGGGTATGGGTAGGATCCTTCTGCGGTCTCCAGGATGGACAGTCCCAGAGACCAGACGTCGGACTGGACGGTATACGTTTGACCTTGCGAGATGCGCTCGGGCTAAAGTAAGGAAAGGAGAGAGAGAGAGAGAGGGAGAGGAAGAGGGGAAAAAAAAAAAAAAAAAAAAAGATGATCAGTCGCACTGAACTCCGGGAAAGTTACTCTTGAATCTCCGGTCGGAGAAAGTTATAAAATCTTACCGCCATATAGCTCTGGCAGCCGATATGGGTCTTGGCCATGGACTGGACCAACTGGCCTGATACGCCAAAGTCACAGAGCTTGACTTGTCCTTGTGAGTTGACAAGGACGTTGGTGGGCTTGACATCTAGTGAGACATCGGGACAGGGGTGGGTAGCCACGTTAGTATACAACGTGGTAGACAAGGATGTACTAATGGAGTAAGCAGCGACTCTTTGCATTGAGCCCATTTTTTTTTTTTTTTTTTTTTTTTTTTTTTGGATGGGATGATCCACGTCGATTCTCGCAGCACATCTGCACGATGACGACACGGCCAAACGTGGGTCATGTTGTCCCTGGTCTAGTCGAACATTTACCTCGGTGGATGATTGACAACTCGTCTTTGAGGAACTTTAATCCTCTGACCATCTAATCAAAAGAAGGAAAGGTGTGTTTAGACACAGACGCAAAGAAAGAGGAGTGGATGAGGATGAGGGCGAGGATGAGGATAGAGCAATTGGACCAGAGTAGACGGAGAAATTACCGAAAGTGTGATACTGGAGAGAATGTCCTCTGGGACACCGATCTGGTAGAGCTTATCCAACGAGCCTGCATCCATAAACTCCATGCAGTAGTAGACACAAGTTTCGATGAAGAAGGCACCATAAAAGTCGACAATGTAGGGGCTCTGGGATTTGTGGAGAACGTCAAGCTCCATTAGGATCGAGTTGAGCTTGCTCTGGTCCAACTCTAGACGGGTTTCCTGTAGGAGGGAGAGAAGAGAGACAAATTAGTTTGATTAGGCTATGAACTAGTTGAGTGTGTTGTTGTGATTGCAATTATTGCTGTTGCAATTAGCGAGGGGACGGGGGCAGATCAGCGTGGCTGATCTCGCATTGGGGCGCTAACATCGGCTGTCCAGGTCGTGTCTTTTGCGGAAGCTGGCGAATCTCTGTTCCATCACAAGAGAAGAGTATAAAAAAAAAAAAAAAAAAAAAAAAAAGAGAGAGCAGATGGGCGGAGAGCGGCGAAGAGGCACATGGCACTCCACTCTTCTCTCCTGCCCTCGCTGATTGCCCCGAGTGGTCGCTTTGGAAAAGAAAGGATCGAGAAAATCTGGCAACAGCCGAGCTAGTTCGAAGCGATTGGTCCCGCCTTCGAATCTGCCATTGGTATCACCAGCAGGATGCGGACCAGGAACACAACAAAAGGAGATTGGGATGGAGTGAACCAGAGAAGAAAGTAAAGAGAGAGAGAGAGAGAAAGAGAGAAAGAGAGAAATCGAGAGATAGAGAGAAGGAGCTAGAGGAGGCCCAGCTCAGATGGTGTGGTTGCTCGAGCATTTTTTTTTTTTTTTCCTCTCCTCTTGTTTTCTGTTCGTCACCCCACGGCAGGTATTGCAGATGCCCGAGCCCTGTGAGTCAGGGCAGGGCAGACAGCGCAAAAGAAACAAGCGGTGATGCGAGCAAATTTTCGTGCTCCAGAGGGTGGGCATGCGTAATACCCCTGTGTGTGAACTGCGAGGGGGGGAGGAGGAGGAGGAAACGAAAGATACACGACTTCTTTCTTTCTATCTCTCGAATGCATGCGACTCTACCAAAAGGTGTCGCACTGGAATAGAAAATAAAAAAAAAAAAATAACAATAACAACAACAGCAGCAATAATAATAATAATAAACACACGTTGTCAAGGGAAGGGGAATGACGGCAATCCTATTTCTCTGTACCTTCATTGCCATGGTGACATTAGTTGGCTTGTGGTAAACTTTTTGGACAGTGCCGTACTGTCCCTTGCCCAGCTCCTCAAGCAGCTTCAACTCCTCCATGTTGATCTTGAAGCTGTTTCCGTTGCTGAAATCGACTCCGTCCGCATGGAGGATCGCCTTTCCATTGAAGTTTAGTTTTCCGGATGGATCGCTGTAAAAAAAGAGATCTGGGGTGGTTACTAACTTGCTTTTTTTTTTTTTTTTTTTTTTTCTGATTACGCATAAGCAGGGTAGTGAGCCGGGCGGGGTTGATCATAGATCGTGCGATCTAACCAGACCAAAGGGGGAGAGAAGAGAGAAGGGGGTGGACCAATGCCGGTCAAATGTGGCATGACGACATAGACAAACAGGCCTTACACGAATCGCGAAAAGTTGGCAAACGGAGTCTCTGCTTTTGGCAAGGGTGCTCCACCGAGTTGCGAGAGATTCGGACGGGCGCCAGTGCGACGCGCAGGTGTGGGCGCAGTACTGCGATTGTGCATGGGCAAGGAGGATGCGGGAGGCGAGGACGGGGCAGGGGGGAGCGTGGGGTGGAGGGAGAGAAAGAAAAGTAGATTAGAGTGCGAGTGGACAAGGATTAGAGACGGGTGAGATGTGGTTGCGTGAAGGAGAGGGGAGGGGGGAGGGGCGAGACAGAGAGGCAGAAAAATAAGAGAGAAAGAAAAAGACAAAAGGGCGGACAAAAAGAGAGAAAAAAGAGATTGAGTTGTCGAGGACAGGTGATTTGGATTGTGGATGTAAAGATACACGGGTAATGGATGGATGCTGTTGCGTTGGCAAGGGGAGGACGGTGAGCAGGCACAGGCGAGGACGGGAGAAGGAAAAGGCAAGCAGCGAGAAGGAGGAGAGAAGGAGAAGGAAAGAGAGGAAGAAGACAAAGAATGACAGAGGCGAGGATAATAAAGAGGGAGAGAAGTGAGAAAGCGACAAGTGAAAAGAGAGAGTGAGAGTGAGAGAGCAAGTGAGAGAGATGCAAAGACTCGGCTTCTCGCTTCTCTCTCTCACTCTCTCACTTCTCTCTCTCTCTCTCTCTCTCTTCTCTCACTCCTCCTCTCTCTTTCTCTCTCTTCTCTCTCTCTCTCTCTCTCTCTCTCTCTCTCTCTCTCTCTCTCTCTCTCTGTACACCCCCCAAAACCCCTGCCTTTCTGCTACGCTGCAGGTGGGCGACATCTTCTCGGTGGCTTTGTCAAAGAGGCAGAAGCTTGGTCACGACGCCAAGAGAGTCAGACAAGACAGAAAGAAAGAAAAGACACCCCCCCCCCCCCTCTTTTTTTTTTTTTTTTTTTTTTTTTTTATTTTCCCCGTCGCGTGTTTCCTGCACGCCACATGCTCGCGGCAAACACGCCTGGCCCAATATCGTTCTGCAACCACACGCGCTCGGTTTCTATCGGTTCAAAAAGTTGATTCGCCCGTTGCCATCTCTTCGGTTCCGGTGCTCAAACGACGATGATGGTGGCCCTGCCGAGCTCGTCGATGGTGCGCGACCTGCTGGACCTGTCTTGGGGCTATTGCTTCGCTTTCGCCCATGTTGCGACGCTTGCGCGGCCGACGGCGACGTGATCGCCTGCGATTTGCTGATTTGTCCCCCTGGGCTGCTGTTGCTTCCTCCAGGGGATGATCCACCTGCATTCGGCCCCTGACGCCGCAGGATCTTCTTGGGCTTCGTGCCCGATTCTTGCTCCGCCTTGCGCTTGTTGGCATTCGGTGTGGTATGTTGCTGGGCTCCCCCTGTCTTGGCAGCAGCTTTCGTTTGGTTGCTATTACCACCGCCGATATTGTTGCTACCTCCGTTGCCAGAGGTCTTATTAGATGGCATGGTGACTGTCGGCTTCTTCTGACTCACAACAGGGTTTGACGGGGCTGCAGACTTGGGGGCACTAGACTTGACAGGCTTGACAGGTTCTGGTATAGGTTTCCATGAGGGGTGGATCTGGAGTTTGAAGCTTCTGAGATTCTTTGGCTTCATCAGTTCCTAAAGGTACAAAAAATGTTGAGGTTGAATAAGCATGCCATGTACTTTTTTTTTTTTTTTTTTTTTTTTAGAGAGTGATTCGTAGAAACGATAAGTAAGCAAAACAATAAATGCGCGAACCTTGGCCACTTGATGGATGTTGTTGTGAACAAGTAAAGTCTTCGAGTACGATTTCAAGGTTGCCTCCTTGTCCTGACTCGGCGGCATCTTGGCATTCTCTGCCGCTATTGCTTGCTTCAATGCCGAAATCTGGGTTTGGGTCAACATATAGAGGCTTCGAAGCCTAGTGTGGCACAAGAAGAAGGTTGATCAGTATATCGGACAACGTTAAAAGAGAATGCCATTGCTGAGAGAAATAAATGCTTCATATCCAGTACCTTGATACTAGGTCTCTGTTCTCAGCAATATTTGGTTCCTAGTTTGATGGCAGACGATTACGAGTCATTGGGTGTTAGTTGCATTAGTCATAAAAAGAAAAAAAAATCACATTGCTATCATGTCGCATAAACATACCTTTGTGGAGATGAAGTATAGTGCAATAGAGAGGCATTCAACCTGTCCATACTCTACTGTCACCGATTCTCCAACCTCTGTAGGGACAGCGTCCTATGAAGTCATAATATATGCACTCGAATTAAATCTCGGTTCAACGAAAAATGTTACTGCCATTTTGCATATCTCGCGAAGAAGAAGCGTACCATGACCAAGTTTACAACGAGATTTTCTGCAGTCTTAAGAGTTGGCTCGGATGGATATCCAGTTGTAATAGCATCTGAGTAAAGCTTCAGGAGGAAAAGCTTTTGCTTCTCAGGTAGGCGCGCAAATGATTCTCGTGGAAGGATATTGGCAGCATAAAATTCCAGAAGTGGATCCGCTGAAATCGCCCTCTATTATTGCGAACGGTGGTTAGACAACGCGAGGGAAAAAGAAGAGGTCCGCTTTGTGGTAACTCGGTTGGTAGAGGTATCCTCCATACCTTGAATAGTGGACCAGCCACCTTTCCTGTGACAAGGACCCTCTTGACAGCTTCTGCATCGTTAATCTGGAAAACAAACATGCATCACATGTTAATTGACCGAATGTTCTCGAAATTGTGGTGCCAAGGGCTGTATCGTGATATGTTTTGATGCCTCCCGACTTACATTAAAGGGGCCTTCGGATGTAATATGAGATACATAAGTTTTGAGCAATCCATTCAAATCAAGTTTCCCGGTCTGATATGGCTTTGTCTCCATGATTATCTTGGCAAGTGTCTCTAGCTGTGTATTCGAAACAGAGCTCATCGACTGGATAGATGAAGCTAGTCAGTCTCAACACATTAAACACATGGCGCGTTCTAAGTCCTCCATCAATGGTCAAGATATGCCTAAAAAAATTACCTTTTGCATTTCTTCAATAAAGAACAGCTCGATAGCGGGATCCTTGAACAAAGTCGCTTTCAGTGTCATTACATTGTTGGTGATAAAGTCCAGAGATCTTTCGCGTAACTCAGTTCCTTTAACTCCTTGTCTGAAAAGCACGGCCAGTACTTCTAATTATCCATAGGTCTTGCATGTGAGCGACATTGCTTGGATCTAATTTAGCACCGGGACTTGCCAATATAAACTAATCGTCGTACCTCTTGGGCTTTGAAGTAGGAGTGTCTGCAGCGCTCCCTGAACAGCCAATAAATCCTGATCGTCTAGCATTCATTAACCAGTCTTGGTCAGGGCGATCAAAACTATGGGATCCCGGTCCAGTCTATTACCACCACGCGAAAAGGATAAACGTACCAAGCTGCAATAGCTGACATAGAACATCTGCTATCTTGATAGTATGCTGAGGCCCGTCTTTGCAGAGCGCGGGAAGTCCTTTGATTGCAGATTGACGGATCTAGCAAAAATTGAGTAAGATTTTAAAGCAGCCCATAGTTATTATCCAAGCTCACCAACTCTGACGGCGCGCTTCTCTTCCTTCATGGAGGGCATGCCTGTTCCGCTATCCAGTGACATACCAGGGATGACTCGTCTTCGCACAGATCAAAGGTACCGTCGATTGCTTTGTTATGGAGATCAGGAAAGTACTTGAAAAAGACTGGGATGAGCCTGTGGGGAAAAAAAGGAAAGGAAATCTGATGAGATGATCGCTCAAACGGACGTAAAACCTATTCTGAAGCCCGAAGCCCGCGGAAATATCTTTTTGTTGAAGACCAACCCTCGCGCGGTACAACTTACTGTGCTGCAAGCCGTTTGGCTCCGTCTGAGCCTTGCGCCGCGTTTATAATTGCATTGTAGGCGTCCTGATGCTAGACAGGAACAAGCCAATGGTGTAACATCGGTCAGGACAAATGGACACAGGAAACCAGAGTTGATGGACTCCATTCAACAGCTACTGCATCAATACCTTGGGCGCATCTTCCTTTGCATCCCGGATTTCGTTGTAGGCATTATAGATGGCATCCAGATCTGTCATGTTGGTTGAGTCTCGTTTGCAGTGAGGAGATGTCTGAGCAGCGAACGTTGAGGCCCAAGCGTGTCATGTATCGTCTCCAGTAGGTCCAGGAGAAAGAGAGTATGATATTCGAATGTGGCCCCCATTGAGCCTTTACTTAGTGCTGTGCCATGGTTGCACTTAAGGGTTGAGAAACTCGCCGCAGTTTTTTTTTTTTTTTTTTAAGCTGGTGAGTTTTGAACACGCAAAGCATATCTTAACCCCCACCGACACACCGACGCCATGCTCATCACTATCAAGAACTTAAACAAGGAGACATACAAGGTCGAAGTCGAAGGTGGTGACAAGGTAACAGCAGTTCTATTTCGTCAAATGGTCCAACAGAAGTGGCAAGACAGGCAACCCTTCCTCCAGCGTTCCCTCTTACACCTCATGGCGCGGCCGAATGGGCCATGTGAATTTCAGGGGAGGACGACAGGATCCCCAAAGACGCGAATCTGCGCTAGGTCTCTCTCAACAGACAACCGCTCTCAGCTCACATAACATCAATTGACATGGTTACTGTTCCCTGTAAATTAGGTCCTCTCCATTAAAGAGAAAATCGAGAAGCAGCATGGCCATCCCGTCAGCAGCCAAAAGCTAATTTTCTCAGGCAAGCATAACTACAGTTCTAGAGAGAAAGAGAAGAACTGTTTATATCCAAGAACCTGGCTAACCTTCCTTTCTCTCTTTGGTTTTGACAGGCAAAGTCCTGACTGACGACAGCTTGGTGTCGCAGCACAACATTGCTGAAAAGGACTTTTTAGTAGTCATGGTGTCCAAGGTACCAAAATGAAATTCTTGTCTTGGTAAAGCTATGTTTTTGCCAAACTTCTTACCCTGTTTCTCTCTCTTTCTTTTTTTTTTTTTTTTTTTTTTTTGTGAATATAGCCCAAGGCGACGGCAGCCTCATCTTCATCTTCAGCGACCCCCTCTTCTCCCGCCACCACTGCAGCAGCTTCTAGCACCCCAGCCCCTGCCGCAGCACCTCCGGCAGCACCAGTTACTCAGGTTGAATCGGGAATGGCTGCTGCAGGCGCTGCAGCAACTCCAGCCTCCGCCCCTGTGGTCGAAGTTAATGCTACGCCTGCCGCTTCATCGGAGCCAACTGCCCCAACCTCCGCAGACAATTCGCTTGGTAACTAGAACAACAGTCAAGGAATTTGCAGGGGAATCTTTTGTCACTGAAACTGCCTTAACTAACACCAAATACGTCTCCTTTCATTTCTGCCTCCTGATAGTCACTGGAGCACAATTCGAGACCGCTATCCAAGGAATGATGGAAATGGGCTTTGCAAGAGAGGAATGTATGAAGGCAATGAGAGCAAGCTTTAACAACCCAGACCGCGCTGTCGAGTACCTGATGACTGTGAGTGTCCTTTTTGTATCAGCTATTTTCGAATCAGCCATGGCGGATAGAGGGGGGTTTTTTTTCTTCCTGGTACCTAGTGCTTACTATTTCTATCTTTCTTAGGGAATCCCGGAGCACTTGCAGGCGCCATCTGCCCCTGCCCCTGCCCCTGCCCGTGCACCCGCACCCGCTGCTGCCGCTGCCACTGCACCTGCAGTCACACCATCAGCACCAGCAACGACACCACCAGCATCAGCTCCCTCGAGTCGGCCACAGAATCTTTTTACAGCAGCAGCTCAGGCAGCAGCGACAGCTCAGCAAGATACTGCAACAACTGGAAGCATCGAAAATCTTGCCTTTTTGAGAGATCAGCCACAGTTTCAGCAGATTCGTGATATGGTGCAGCACAACCCACAACTGCTCCAGCCTTTGTTGGTTCAGCTTGGACAATCTAATCCTCAGATGCTTCAGGTACAGGGACTTGCCTTATATATATACTGGATCAAATGAATAGGCTTCTAGGTTTTCTTATTGTGTCGGCGTTACTAAGACTCCCTTTAATGGCTTTAATTTTGATTGTAGCTTATTAACCAGAACCAGCAAGCTTTTCTGGAGCTTTTGAGCGAGGGAGGTGACGAGGAAAGCGGAACTAGCGTTTACGTGACAGAAGAGGAGCAGCAAGCAATCCAACGTGTAAGTTCTGCTGTACTATTTCTTTTGTACCAATATGCGGGATGGAGTCGGCTTATTTCATATGCAACCTCAGCCTACTAACAACCTTTTTTTTTTTTTTTTTTTTTTTTTTTTTTTTATACATATACATAAAAACAACGTATATATAATGTCATGGCGAGGATAGCTTATGAACCTAGGATTTGACCAGCAATCCGCATTGGTGGCCTTCTTGGCGTGCGATCGTGACGAGCAAATGGCGGCAAATTATTTGTTTGACCACATGGGTGATGACATGGAAGATGAGCTTCAATAAATTCCTCCTCCTCCTCCTCCTCCTCCTCCCCCACTATCCCTCCCACCCCCAGCAGTTGAAGTTGCTAACATTATTTTCGCCATTCTGCCTGTCAGAGACCGATTCAAGAAGCCTTTTTTTTTTTTTATTCTTTTTATTCATTTTATTTTTTATTTTTATTTTTTTTTTGCTTCGGTCAAGAAAGAAAGAAAGAAAGAAAAGAAGCACTTTAATCCTCCTGTTTATAGTAAGAAAAAAAAAAAAAAAAAAAAAAAAAAAAGCTCCGGGGTCCCGAGGATCTAGTCGCCCTTGGAATCCTGTTCATCTCTCTTTTCTTTCCTTCTCATCCACTCGGAAAGATTTCATTCTGTCAATAAAGTACACAAGGGTCTAATTCACTACAAGGACCAAAAGTACATGAAGCAATTGTGGAGAAAAGAGAGCGAGAGAGCGATAGAGGGACAGAGAGACAGAGACAGGGAGGAGAATCACGACCCAACCAAGAGCACAAAAAAAAAAAAAAAAAAAAAAATGTGGAGAGAAGGAAAAAGAGAAGCGAAGGGCTTTCTTGATCGGTTCGCGTCTGAATTTGGGTTGCAAGAGGGAAAGAGCTAAAGTCTGGCAGTGCTGCGGCGGTAGCACAAGGGACAGACTGTCCAGATGCACACACATGCAAAATACACAAAGCCCCCTTCTCCTGGATACACACAAATACACACATTCGAAAAGGTGGACTGATCGAGACAAGGAAAGAGAAAGAGAGACGCAGGACACCCTTCGATGATTCCCACAGGGTGCAAGTGTACAAAACACCTTTCTTCAGCCTGATCGTCTCCAAAAGGGTTATTGCTCATCTTCGGGGAGACTCTTTTTGTGGGGCTGGGCGCGTGTATGCGTGTGTGTTTGTATGTTTTTTTTTTTTTTTTTATTTTCTGTTTTTGTTAGTGAGGGTGTGAGAAAGTAGTTCTTTCCAAATGTCAATGGCTCGGTTCATTTTTCTGTGGGACGCGGCAAAAGGTAGACAGGAAGCGTTCGGGACAGGTGACCCCTGTCCATCCGTCTGTTGTGCGACGGGCACAGATAGGGTTTGCATGAGCGTACATGCAGCAACAGACAGCCCATAGAGAGAGAGAGAGAGAGAGAGAGAGAGAGAGAGAGAGAGAGAGAGAGGTAGCACCTTGGACCCAAACAGACCGCGCCTTGCACAAATCGGCGTGTTCCTGGAACATGCTCAAGGATAGACACGGGTGGAAGGTCCTAGGGTAACTACAGGAAAGAAAAAAAAAACAGTGAGAAGAGAGGTGGTATGTAGAAGAATACTCACGCCAGAGATACATGTGTCTCCTGGTCTGCGCCTTCCGCCCGGAAGCCTACATGCTCTGGCAACAGTACTCCTATTCTTCTTATGACTAAGGCCCCAACCTTAACGGCTGCTCGTCTCTGGGTATGGCTGGTTGCTAGGAGGCCAAGGAAAAAACGCCGTGCCGCGCCAATGCGCCATGCCCTATCCGCAAAGAGTAATGACCAGGATCCCTGGATCCAACGGAGCTCTGCAAGTGGACAACACCGGTCTTGTCCATTCTTCTCCACCTTTTTGGTCAGCAACAATGGCGGCTATTTGTTCCACGGGATCCGGAGTACATAGGTTGGCGGGTAAGTGCCAACATGTGTTCAAGGGTGTGTGAGAGAGAGAGAGAGAGAGAGAGAGAGAGAGAGAGAGAGAGAGAGAGAGAGAGAGAGAGAGATTGGGTGTGTGTGTGGTGTTGCTAGTGGGTTACATCGAGGAGAGAGATAGGTAAGCCGCTACTCGACTTGACCTGTGCCCAGGAGAAAGAATAAATATCAGGGCGGTTGCCCCTTGGTCTCGCTTGCTCCATCGCCCATCCGCCGATCGGTCATTTCTCCTGCCGAAGCCTCATCTCTTCTTTTCCATCTCTCATTTTCTTCATTCCTCTCCTCTCCATTCCATTCATCAGCCTAGTTTGGCTCTTTTTTTTCTTCTACTCCTCTCTCCCCCCTTCGTTGCGCTCTCATCCACAGACATCCTTATTCTTTTCGTGTCTGATTCACCTCTCACAGAACAACACATTCCACTCCCGCCTCCTCCTCCTTTACATCCAGCCAACGTCTTAATACCATGGCAGGTGGCAAAGAAGCAAAAGTGGATCGATCCGAGCAAAGGTAACAGCCAAGCTCCTCTTCCCACCACTCGCTCCCTTCCATCTTACCCCTGTTTCTATACCTTTCACCACAGACCACATGGTTATACTTACTGTTGCAAACGCGCGCCCCTCCCCCTCTTCTCCCACGGCCTCCTCTCCTTCTTTTCTGGTTAGACTTCGGGAGCTTGGCTACAAGCAAGAGCTCAAGCGTGAGCTGACATCGTTCACAAATTTCTCGGTCTCCTTCTCTGTCGTCTCGATCCTGACTGGTTTGACCTCTCTCTATGGAACGGCACTGAACTCGGGAGGACCTGCTGTGATTATCTGGGGCTGGGTAAGTCGTAGTGGATCCACTTACTCACCCACTCATGCATGCATACATACACACATATATACATTCACACACACACATACACACACACACACACACATCCTCTCTCTCTCTCTCTCTCTCTCTCTCCTATGATTTGTCAGTGCCTAATTTTGTCAAGTCAAAGAATCGTTGAGTGGTCGATTCTCACACTTTCTTTCCTCTTGTTACTTGCCATGGGAACCTGTATATTTGTTATAATGTATGGATAGGTGTTTGTGTCAGCCATGTCAATGTGCGTTGCCATGTCCATGGCCGAGATCTGTTCCTCGTACCCCACCAGTAAGTCTTGTGGCTTCCCTTTTTGAGTTGGACAAACTCTAATCACCTTAAGATTTCAACACTCGAGTCGGGGAACCTCTCTCAGCTCCCAAGAAATGAAAGTTGGTGGTCTGGGAGGGGGGGGAAGGGGATACAAGGGGGGATGTATGTGGAGCCCATGTGGTTCCTCTTGCGTGCGGTTCCTTCCGAATACTGATAACGGATACGCCTTTCTCTCTCTCTCTCTCTCTCCCTTTGTTCTATTTCTCTTAGGTGGAGGATTGTACTTTTGGAGCAGCCGACTTGCCGGAGACTCGGGTCCCTTCTATGCCTGGGTTACAGGATGGTGGAATCTCCTCGGACAATTTGGATGTACGGCCGGTATTGACTTTGGACTGGCCATGTTGCTTAGTTCTGTGATCACACTTGCAACAGGTCAAGAATTCGAATCCTGGCACATTGTCTTGATTTATTTCTTGATTCTCATTATCCATGGTCTGATCAACACATTCATGGTCAAGCTGATTGCGTTTATGAACACGATCAGTGTTTGGGTTCATATTGGTGGCGTCATCATCATCCTGGTCACTTTGCTCGTCAAGACAGAGAACAAGGCCTCTGCAGAGTTTGTCTTTACTCACTTTGTCAACAACACTGGATGGAGCAGTGCTGTTTATGTAAGTCTTGAAGGAGAGAAAGAGAGAAAGGAAGGGGAAAAAAAGGGGGAGAGGATCACGTAAAACAAGCATGGAGGGCTGATTTGCATCTCTGTTCCTTTTTATAGGTTGTCCTCTTGGGTCTCCTACAGTCGCAGTTCACTCTAACTGGGTAAGCAAAGCATAGCATGGCACAGCATTTTTCTTTCTTTCTTTTTATTGGGCTCAAGCGATCCACCTTCCACTCACGTTGTGGGACCCTTACTAACGACGATCGCCTTTTTTTTTTTTTTTTAGTTATGATGCATCTGCTCACATGACCGAAGAGACCAAGAACGCCGATGTTGCAGGCCCCGTCGGTATCTTGATGGCCGTGGGTGTGTCCTTTGTGGCTGGATTGGGCTATCTCCTTGCTTTGACCTTTGGTATCCAAGATCTTGACCGAGTCTTGAATTCGGAGACGAATAACCCCATTGCTCAGATCTTCTTGGATGCTGTCGGAAAGACAGGTGCCTTGCTTCTGTTGGTGATCTTGTTGGTGGCTCAGTTCTTCTGTGGCAATGCTTCCGTGACCGCCAACTCACGAATGATCTATGCGTTCTCCCGTGATGGTGCCATGCCCGGATCCAAGTACCTGCACAAGATTCACCCAACACTCGACAGCCCTGTCTGGGGAGTCTGGCTCTCGTGCTTTGTCTCAGGATTGTTGGGATTGCTCTACTTGGCTGACCCTGTTGCATTCTCGGCTATCACAAGTATCGCCACCATTGGTCTCTACATTTCCTATGGTAAGTGGCAAGGGGGAAGAGAGAGAAGAAGAGACGTCTAGATATTCCTTTTCTATGATTTTTGTTCGCATCATCTATATCAAATAGGGTCATCTATTCGAGCAATGGCACTGACCCTTTTTCATTGATAACTTTAAAATCTACAATAGGTATCCCAACGTTCTGCAGAATTACGTATGCTCGCGATTCATTCGAGCCCGGCCCTATATCGCTCGGACGTTTCAGTATCCCGATTGGAATTATTGCATGTGTCTGGATTGTGATCATCACAGTCTTGTTCGTGCTCCCAACATCGAGCCCTGTAACAGCCAAGAACATGAACTATACCGTTGCGATTGTGGCTGCCTCTGCAGTTTACATCTTTGCCAACTGGTACTTTAATGCACGACATTGGTTCAAGGGTCCAGTGAGCAACATTGATCTCGAAGATAACCACAGTGACTTTGTCGCAGGATCCGAGAAGATCAAGTCGCAAGAGCCAGAGGAGATGGCGAACGTATCTGGAGCTGGAAACAAATCTGAGTTCACTCAAGAGATTGAAAAGGGTGGCGATAAGGAGGAGCTTGCTTAATGGGTTTGGATCAATCTAACCAAGCACTCTTCCTCCAGGGAAAGCTCATTTGTTTGTTGTCTTGACGGTAAAGAGTAGAGAATGGATGTTTGAAGAGAAGGAGGAAGGAAGAGAAGACACCCTCCCCTCCTAAAAGGAAAGGAGCCCTGTGTATCATTGCTACTATACCAACCACAGAGGCTTGGAATCAGAGGAGAGAGAGTCTCGATACCCATGGAGGGGTATAAAAAAAAAAAAACCACACACACCACCTACTACAGACAGTCCCTAAGAAATTCTTATTACTTAATCTTTTATAAATTGTATTTCTTGTATGGGAGATAGCAGTATCAAACTGAAACTATACTTGAGGCATACCAGATGCCTAAATTGAAAGTAGAAGGTGAGGTTTGGGGAGGAGAAAAAGTCACTGACGTACTGTCATATGCCGTTAATTCTGAGGGGAAGGAGGGAAGGAGGAGAGGGGTTGGGGGTTGGGAAGAGAAAGGGTAGCTTGTCTAGTTGCTATTCTCAAGGCGGCGACGGAAGAGGTGGCGCTTAGTCTGGGCAGGAACGTTGATAGTGACAGCAGGACGAGCATCAAAGAACTTCTTTCCCCAGTCACCACCGGAAAGAGCAGCCTCCTTGATCAATGGGGAGCTAATTTTCGTAAGAAAGAGAGAAGAAAAAAATAGGTTGAAAGATGAGTAAACAGGAGGATATACTATATATATATATTTTTTGGAAGGGAGGAGGGGATGTGCAAGCGACGTAAAGTTCGCAGATCAAAAGTGAAAGAGGTTCAAACTTACCCTGGTCCATAGTTAGCAAGGAGAGGAGCAACACCGGAGAGCGAACCGCCGTTGGTACCATCAATGGTCACATCAGCGCACGAGGAGTAGAGCTCACGGTTACCCTCGTTGTTGTTCCAGTACAAGTTCAAGATAGCTTTGCCCGAAGGAGCGTTGGCGGGGATGGTGAAGGGAAGAGTATATTGGACTCCGTTCGAGGCATCAGCCATGCAAGTGCGGAAAAGATCCTGAGAAACAAAGAAAAAAAAAAAAAAAAAAAAAAAAAAAAAAAAAAAGGATCAGATTAGTATCGGTTTAATTTGTTTTGTCTATTGCAAAGTGGACAGGTCAGCTCAGCAACGAATGAAAATAAAAAATTCAATTTACCTGGAAAACGACCCAGGTTGTTCCGTTGTCGTAGGACAGGGCCCACTGGCAGCTATAAGACAGAAAGTATTTTTTGTTTCAGCGAATTAGGAAAAATGTAAGGAGGGGGGGGGGGTGGTGGTGGTGGTCAAAGCGTCCCTCCTTGGCCAAAGAAATAACTTCGTTCAAATAAGAAAAAGTACCTTCCACCCTTGTGGTACGCGCCAATATCCATTGTGGCCCTGACGGTCTCACCAGCCTTGAAGACAGGGCGAGCAGCACCGCTGAAGCCCGAAGGCCACTTGCAGATTGTGTTCGAGATACGGTCCTGAGAAATTTCAACATAACATACACACAATATTTTAGTCCAAAAGGAAGAGGACAGAAAAGTCCCTGGCTTTCATAAAAAAAAAAAAAAAAAAAAAAAGAGGCTGAACAAGAAGTCGCCACAAAGATGGATTTGAGTAAACCTACATGAGTACCGACGGGGGAGCGGGTATCGTAGTCGACCATGTTCCACTCGCCAGGACCGGGCTGAGGGCAATCCCAGTAAGAACCGCGGCGTGGGCAGGGGAATCGGAAGCTGATATGAGCCTCAGACAGGAGGGCGAAGCTTGCGAGGAGGACCAAGGTAGATGCCAAGAAGGACTTCATTGTTGATGATGATGGGAAGTATTGGGACTTTTGAAGTAGGGAGAGGGAGCGGATTTAGGCCTCGGAGGAGTTCGGTGTGGATGTGTTGTGGGATTGTGAGGTCTTTGTGAGTGGGTGCTACGTTGTCATTTTATACGAATCGAAGAGATGCAGAGAGCAAGGATTGAGTATACTAATGGCGTTCTAGAACAGGTTGAGAGAAGAGGAAGGGAGAGAGAGAGAGAGAGAAAAGTGAATGGATGAGCGCAACAGGCTTGATGCCCTGCGATAATCGAGAGCGGATGTTCGGCGCATGCCATTGATTTGAAAGCGGGCACTTCCTTACAACGGTGTATTTCGGCCATTGCTCGACCCTTTCGTCTTTGGTACGACAGGAAGAAGTTGACAGAGCTTTTGTTATTCATGTGCCTTGTCTAAATTCAATAGAGAGCGACCATTTAATGGCTTCTTACCTCCAGATGGTCCGATAACGACTGGAAGAGGGATACATTAGTGTTCATATCATATTCATGATCGCGTGTTGACATTAAGGCGACGGTCAAAACAAAGATGCACTCTTGGGAGAGGGGGTCATGCAGCTCTTCAGACACCGTCCAGGCCAATGGTCGGCAAAGAGAACTTTCACATCCGCGTGCAACGGCTCCTTATGAAGAGCGATGGTATCACGCCTAGTGCTGGCTAGCTCCTCTCGACAGCCCCCCTTTCTCCATATTATGATCCGTGGAATTCTTGATGGGTGGTCGTACACCTTACTAAACCATAGGTTAGAACGCGACCGATGCTCTCATGGATAGAGTGGGGTTGGTTGCACAAGCTTCTTATCAATCCATGATCGCAAGGTCGAGGGAAGGACGCTCACAACCGTGGGCAACAGGAGATACACACGACCTTCCTCCTCATTTCCCTCCTCTTTCTTCTTCTCCCTTTCACCCTCTTTATGCAGGCACACCTTGCATTTGTTGACTATTGTCGGCTATCCTTACAAAAAAAAAGTTTATCGTGGGCATCCAAAGGCAAAGAAAAGGACACCCTTCTGGCCTCAATGGATATGGGTATCGTTCTCGTCCTCACATCGGATTCGAGGATAGATAATCAATACTCTTTGTGCCGGCTGCCTATAGTTTCGGTTAACGCCATTTGAGAGCAACCCCAAAGAGAATCCTCTCCTTTCTCCTTCCCTCTCTCCGACCCTTAGGAAGCATACCCAGAAGCTCGTTAGTATAAACTCTAGAGGTACCAGGACAAGTACTGAGAAGGTTCTAGCTAGTCAGATCCTCAAAAAGAAGGAAGCATGGACAAAGGATGTCGGAGCTCCTTTCCGGCGTGATTTTGTTCCTCGCCCCACTCTTTCTCCCTTGTTCTTTCTTTCTTTCTTTCTCTCACCCTCAATCACCACTCATTTTCCGACTGCTCTCATTTCAGGGATCGAGAGCTATCAGCTTGCAGGGGGGTGGAGACACCAGATAGGACATTTGAATTCACACAATAATGCCTGATGATGCAGGAGTCTTGTTATCAAGGTTAATACGTGCCTGAATCCACTATACATCTGCTTTATCAACAGGTAGGCCTTCCTGCGAGTATCCCTCTCTGGCTCTCTCTTTCAGTCGACTTGTTTTCGTGCCCTGTTGTGGGGGAAGGAGAAGGAAGAGTCTCTTTATCAGCACGGTATAGACAGAGAATGCACAGAGGATGAAGGGAGTAAAAGTCGGCATCCTAGATGGGCGTTCAAAAAAAAAAAAAAAAAAAAAAACCATCTTCCCTATCGATAGGAGGTCATGCCCGGTGCTTCCTTGTTCTTTTTGACAATCAAAAGAAAGAACGCCAAAAGATATATTGGCCTGGTGATTGCCTTTGTGTTTCCTTTTTGAAATTTTCGCGCGCACATCCTCACCACCAGCAAGGCACTGGCCGCTCCATCTGATTGCAAACATAAAAAAAAAAATGAAGGAGAAAGAAGGAGATACAAGGGTACTGGTGGAGTAGGGCAACATTAAGGTGGGGGGAGGGAGGGAGGGAGGAACATTGTGTGGACAAAGGTGTCATTATCTTGTGATACCGTTCAATGTCCATTCGTTCGACTGGTGAGTTGATCATTATCAGCGTCAACAAACAAACAGCCTGTCATGGACCAAACCTGGAGTGTTTAGGCAATTATGCGGCCTTGTTAACATTCCAGGGAGAGGGGGGGAGAAGGCGATCCTGCCTTCTTTCCTTTCTCCTCTCTCTTCGATCGGCCCGAATGAAATCTGACATTCGATTCATTCCTCTCACCCCAAAGCTGTCCATCGAACTCTTTGTTTATGCGCAGCTGCGGGCGTCATCCAATGTGTTATGTTGGGTATGTAAAAGAACCCGTCATTACTACCCAAGCTTAGCTGAATGGATTGGCAGCATGTCCACCTAAATCATGCGCCATCTTTTGGTAGGGCCGATTGCGTTTTCGCTGTATGACCTGGGCTAGCCATCGAAGGTGTTCCAGTCGCGTAAAGTAGTTCAAAGGTGGGTGTATAGGTAGCTTGTATTTAGTAAAGTGTTTGTTTTTGTGTGATAGAGGAGTGGAGGAGGTGTGGTAGGGAATCGGATGAAGCTCATTTAGATCTACCGACATCTTCGCCAAAAGGAGGATGCCAATGTGACGCCCAGTAACTTTTCATGAGTTTGTGAGAGCGAATGTCGACCGATGTTCGATTGCAAGATAGGACAGAGACTTCGAGAAGCTCAGGTACCATGTGCTCCACGGCCAAGGCGATGAATGTAACATATCTAGCAAATAGTTCACGTTGGTGCAATCCAGCAGTTTACGAATGAGTGAATGAGTGGTCGAGGTGTGGAAGGAGAATGGTATCATGTAATCTCCGAGCTACGACCGAGACTATTTTCCTTTTACTATTCGATGAGTTGCATCTGATGACGTTTCTCTCGATCGCAAAGTCTCTTTCGTATCAGCATGGCGCACAGGAACGAAGGGTGAATGCTGAAATACGAGCTAAAGCCTCAAAGAAGAGGTAGGATCTATCGACCTGAAAGAAATTGAACCGAGTAGTGTTGGAGGTTTACAATCGGTCCTCTGCCATCCCAGAGTCAGCGAAGGCAGCCAAGCCTAAAGAAAAGGCCCTGGCATCCGAGTATCAATTCTGTACTTTATCAACGCTGCCGGGCCTTCGTTTGTTCGTGGTCCAAAGATCCCAGAATGGAGATCACTTTGTTATCGGTATGTGTAAATGAACACTTCCCACTGTTAAGTATGATTTACTGCGCAGATTATACTTACATTTCCCAAGACCAATTCTCTAGGCGAGCTCATTGCTCGAGGCATTGAACTAGGCTAAAGAGCTCCTGTCACATCGACGAGACATGAGCCTGGGTATATGACCCCATAGCTTTTCTTGAACTGGTTCCATGCTTTAAATGAGGCCTCTCTAGGTCGAGTTCTATTCTTTTGGGCTCAGGCTGTGCACTTCGTCTTGAGCGTCTTCCATCAAACTCGACATCTGTCACTCAACCACCAGATGCCGGAGTGATCAGTACATTCAAGCGACGCTACATTGAGATGCTTTTAGCAAGGCAAGTCAAAAGAGCATTCCATCAAAAAGGATATTACAAATGCTGAAGCGTCGAGTCTGATTTCTTATGCGTGGTCATGAGTGAAGGCTTCGACGTGAAGGAGCTGTTTTGTACCACAAAAGTCTTTCCGAAGGCAGTGTCAGACAAGTTGGAAGAGGGATTGGTAGCTATTCTAGAGTGACAGCCCATACATCCACAAGTAGCAGAAGCTGGTAAAAAAGAAGCGAGGCAACATCATATTTGTATCATTGTTTTCACTATGGATGGACAAGAGTAAAGTATGTGAGATCTAGACCCGTGCTGTAAATCAAGTAGACCTGGGAAGAGGTAGAACGAAAGAAGTATAGTTGCAAAGTGGGACCGGCTACCACACCATGTCGAATGGACACCTCTTTTTAATGCACCCGCAAGGAAGGCGATGTGGAGTGATGACTTGTGGTGGTATGAGGAAGAGGGCTATTTTGTCCCGCACGCCACCAAATTTTCCTTCGCCACCAAATTTTTCTTGCCACCAAATTTTGTCCAAGCACCCCCCCCCCTTTCCTCTCTCTTCATCCAAATGGTCTAACTCATAAGTTCGCCAACTCACCATGATGATGATGATCTCCCCAGCACCTCAGGATCACTAATTCCAGACCTTTAGACCTCTCTCACTCTACTGGAACCATTGGTTTGAATGGCATTCATCATGACTCATCGGTCGATGGGTCGGGCTCAAGGATCGAAAAACCATGGACCAACTTGACAGGTTCGCCATCCTGTCATGATGATGATGATCTCCTCAACGTCTAGGAATCGCTAATCCCGAGCCCATAGACCCTCCTCATTCACGCGGGACCATTGGTTTGAATGGCAATCATCGCCATGTCATTGGTCGATGAGAATGGAAGAGCAGATTCTGACAAACCTGTCCGAGGTCACCCAAGGTCAGCAGAACTCGAGATTTCAATTGCGTACAGGCATGCCTCCTCTGTCTATTCAAACATTATGGGTCTGTGCAACTACAGGGAGACATCAAAGAATCAGCATTACTCTAGACCCTCCCATGTCCTTTACTTTGCTTTTAAAAAAAATATCCGTAATAAGTCCTTGTTCCTCTCAGTCTAGTTTTCCTTTCCTTGTCTCTCGTCCCAATACAGCCTTAATCAAGGCCAAAGTCACTGCAACGGTTCCTACAGCTGCCATCACGAATGTCGCTGTGCGCACAAGCTCCAGGTCCTCCAACCGACCCACAGGTACGGAAACATGTGTCTCTGGGAAATGGGCGGGAATAGGATCAGGCAAAATGTACCGGAACTGAATCGTATTTGCCTCCTCTTGTTCGTTCTTGGAAAACAACAGAGAAAGTGGGAGCACAGGAATGTTGAACAGCTTTTTGGCAGCATGCTTTTCCAACATTTCCTGATCCACAGGGCAACCCCAGGCTACAACCGGATAGGGCAAGGGGACGTCCACATGTGTTGCCGAGTCATTGGCGGCGACTGGGGGTTGGTATCGCATATGCATTGGAATATCAATGGTGCTAACATATGGGGACGAAGCCTCTGTCTCGGTCGAGTCTGATTTCTTTCCATCCTCCTGAGATTTGTCGTTGGATTGAACGGGGATCCATCGAGAGGTCGCCTCGGAATCTTCGGGTTGTGCCTTGACAAGGACAATACTTCCCCATCCATTCACAACACCAACGGGCTTTTCCAGATCCGTCTCCCCAAAGACAATGCTCTCTCCGATTTCTGGTGCAAGGCCCTCCAATTGGAAAGGATCAACAAAAATACCTGCAGGTAGAACGTGCATGACATACAAGTCGCATCCATTAGTTGTGGGCGCAATATAAGGGTCCGAGTGAATCGTCGTAATGGCATGCGGATGAAATGTCTGAGCCGGGCTCATGATGGTTGAGAATCCATGGCCAGCTCTCTGGATGGCACCTGTGGTGAGGTTGCGTCGATGAGGTGGGAACACTGGTGACCACGACTGGACTAGAGCCTCATACACCGATTCTCCATCGGCCTCGAGTTTGACAGTTGCGCCGAGAAAGTGATCAAACTCGAAGTTTTCTTGCTCCGTGATTTCTCGGTAAAACCATCCGACTTCTGTCACTTTGTCCGTCTTGTCATTGAATGAAATTTCAACAGCATCCGAGTTGGAATCCTTTTCGTTCTCCTTGACGGCTTGGTTATTGACGGGCCAAATGGTTTTCAGTGTCACTTTGGAATCCTGAAGGACGAGATCAAACAGCACGGGTTTCGAGGAATCGCGAATAGTTTGTTGTGGTTGATATTTCGTGATAAACAAAGAAAGTGTTGAGGTTTCCGAAAGGAATCCTTTGGGTGCGCTGGGTTTGTGGACATAATGGTGATGATAAACCGGGGTCACATCTTTGAGACGAATGTCGTTGTTGCGACCCCAAACATCGGTATCTTCCTGTTGTTCACTCGAGTCCCGACAGTCAAAGCCTCCGACTAGATCTGAGAGTATAGGGCAGATTTCATTCCACGCGTTGGTAATATTATTGCTAAAAAGCCGAAGAGGAGACAGAAACACACAAAAGGTCAACAATGCCGACTTTTCTTTTTTCTATTTTGCCTGTGATTACAACGCGTAGGGTTTGATAGGATCCAACTTACCTTGTAATGGCTACATGCAGTCCAGGGACAAACGATGGCGAGAAAGGTGGTCGTAGTAGGGGCGCATTGTTATCATACCACTGGACGTGAATTTTGCTCGCGTGCTGTGGACCTTTGCCTTGGTTCTCCTATACCCAGTAGAGTAAAAAAAAAGAGAGAGAGAGAGAGAGAGAGATTGTAGAACCGTTGAGTTTTTCTTCGGCCCAACTATCGAGAGTGCCTGATAGTTCTGTCTGTTGTTTTGATGTAAGAAAATTTACTGTGGACTCCTTGGTGTTGAGGATGCCTTGCAGAGATCCCTTGACTTCCCATTCCCGGAATCCTGAGAGACCAATGACCTTGACCTTGTGATGCGAGACCTGAAAGTTCTCATCAGTTGGCTCGACAGACTGGGTAGAGAAGAAAGAATGACGATGATGTAACAAGTGGGATGCGACTGATGATGAAGAAGGAGACGCTTCAGCAGCAGCCTGGGCAAGGGTGAACAGGCCCAGTGCAGTAGTAATAGCCAAGGTAGAGATGGACGGGGCCAACATGGTGATCCTTCAGGTTCAACGCGTTGATGGAACGGATGGCCTAAAAAAGAGTTTGAAAAAAAAAAGACCGTCTCCTGGTGGCTGTTTTTAGCTCCCCCAAAAATTGACTACCGTGCCACCACAACCGAACAGCTACGCATGAAAATGCTAGAAAAGGATATGGTCTGCTAAAAAAAAAAATGCGCTGCAAACTATCCTACAGTCCTCCCTTGAAATTTGCACTATTTCAGGTCAGATTTCAAGGGATGACTGTAGTCACTCTCTTTTCAACAGATTTACAATGGACCAAGACTTGGTCAGACAACCCTCCCATCAGTGCTGTCAACGAGCAACTTTACTCCTGCGTTACTAGCAGAGGCAACAAAAACAAATAATCGTGATTGACCTTGTGTAGGCTCCTTTGGAACATCAAGTTTCTACCATTTTGTCAGTCTCAGTGATTGGGCATCGAGAGTTGCACTATGTTATTTGTAACTCGATAGCCCACATTCACCGGCCAATGTTCTTAGTCATCCCCCCCCCCCTCCCTTGGCCATTCTTTGCCACTGCTGCTGTAAACCGCTTAGCAGAACGATGTAATCATGACACACTACGCCAGACCAAGAGAAGAAAGAAAAAATTACTAGAGATACTGAATACACTGGCCTAAAGGGTTTCTAAAGACTGCGGGCCATTGCCAAACTGTCCCTGGAATATCTAGTCATCATTCACCCGAGACTCACACACACACACGCACGCACGCCATAAACATACTGAGAGAGAAAGAGAGAGAATATGTTGCTCGCTCCAAGACATTGGGGTCAATATTGGTTTTATAAGTAGAAAATATTACATGACAAAGCAGACAAGTCTGCCTTCAGTTTTATTCACACTAGCCCCAGGCCTCGTTTCTTGTTGGGAGTGAACGAGTCAGGGATGGAATAAGAGTGGGGTGGGGTAGGGGAGGTGGGGGGGATCTAGAGATATATGATACAGGCGATGGGATTTGCAAGAGCGTGTCTCCATCCAGAGAGATATTACTTGCTGGAATGATAGAGAGAAGGGAGAGAGAGAGAGAAAGAGAGGAGATTTTGGAGGCGAAAGAAACTTTGACTAGAGCTCGAGCTTGGTTGATTGAGGCCAAGGCATAGGAAGGGTAGCCGAAGCTATGCTTGGAGTGCCGATTTTTTTTTTTACTGGCGACCTTGGGGGACGTGGCGACGGAGGTGTGGGTCAGTGGCGAGCTTGCGGAAGGCCATGTAGGTGCCGCCGAGGGAGGCACCAGAGACGACGGCGACGAGGGGGTAAACCTCGGTGGGAGCCTTCATGCCCTTCATTGACTGTCTGAGGAATTGGCCCAACATGGTTGATAAGAGTGGTGGATGGGGGGGTAGTGGTTGAGAGAGAAAGAGAGTGGAGTAGTGTGTGTGTGGGAGCTTTTGTTGCTTGAGAGAACTGGTGATGATGATGAACGACAACAACGGCAGACGGGATGAGTTTTTATAGCAAAGAAGAAGAAAAGCGCGCAAAGCAATAGGCAGACTTAGACATATGGCCGCAGCCGAGGCATGAAGAAATGGTAGTGGATGCAAAGGTCACCAGATGCTCGGAACAGGGCCACTGTCCGAGACGCCTGCACGAAACGGACAAGCCGTACACAGTGCTGTCTCTGCCTGTACGACGCGACGACTTGGACTGACCGAGGGAGAGGGCAAATGGCCCTCATTCCCCCTCTTTCTCTCGGTCTTGCTTGGCGGGTCTCACAGTCCGCTTTTGGATAGTGATTCCCGCTCTGATAAATATTTTCTCTCTCGGACCACTACTCCACACACAGACACTTTCACTTTACGTCTCGGCCTACGTCCAGCTTGATAAGCATCTTTGTTCTTTTATCTTTTTCCCCTTCTCTCACTCTCACTCTTATTCTCGCTCTCACTCCATTTTCATTCATTCATTCGCAGTTGTGTTCGTATCCGAGAGAGAAAGAGAGAGAGGGAGAGAGAGAGAGAGAGAGAGAGAGAGAGGGAGAGGGAGGGAGAGAGAGAGAGAGAGAGAGAGAGAGAGAGAGAGAGAGAGAGAGAGAGAGAGAGAGAGAGAGAGAAAGAGAAAGAGAGAAAGAGAGAGAGAAAGAAAGAGAAAGAGGGAGAGAGAAAGAGGGAGAGAGAACGAGTGTGTGTGTGCATGTGTGCACGCGTATGTATGTGGCGATTACAATTGCTGCAGCAACTCTCCAACAGAGTATAAGGTATGGGCTGAAAATGGGGAGCAAATGGTACGAGTGGGCTGACCAAAGAAAACTCGGCAGGATTTTGATATCCGTGGTTTCAGTCTTGTGTCGTATAGAGCCAGAGTCCAAGAGAGGGCCTTGTCGGGTTGTTCAATTAGGGAAACTCTCATTTAGACACATGAGCTCTATGACAGTGTTCTATTCCACCACATTGATCTCAATCCTATTTTCTCTCTCTCTCTCTCTTTCTCTCTTTCTCTCTCTCTCTCATATGCATGCAGCCCATTCACGCTGTTCTCCCAAAAAAAAAAAAAAAAAAAAAAAAAAAAGGCACCTCTACGTCTTTAATTGTTGACTTACTTCTGCGGCCTCTGTGGCCATATTGCCGAGACCTCTTTTTAGGACACACACCGACCTCTTTTTTAGGGCACACACCGTCGTCATGTCGGAGATACCGAATTAAACGACGTGACAAAGTCCAAACAGTGCTTTTCTTCAACATTTTTCTCTGACACCTTCTTTTTTCAAATTTCAGTTATTGCTTACCCTCGTACGCTCCACATTATTTTGCACGCACACACACACACACACACACACACACACACACACACACACACACACACACACACACACACACACACACACACACACACACACACACACACACACACACACACACACATTATTCCTCATTTTATTTTTCATTCCTCTTTTCTTTCCTCTCAACACATCCCATTCTCACACATTAGCTCATACATACAAACATGCCACACTAACGAATTCCTGCATATCTACCATATGCAGTTCAGATACCATCTTGCCTTCTCCTTGTTTAGGTGCGGACTCCCTAAAACGCGCAAGTGAGGCAGTTTATTGTTGCTGTGCCTGATGCTGTGAAAGTAGTTGGAAAAATAAAATAAAATAAAAATAAAAAGGTGAGCTAACTACTGTCATTGCTGTTGTTACTGTTGTTGTTGCGATTGAGTTTGCTGCTGTTGCTGCTGTTGAGTTTGGAACACTCCTTCCATTGTCGCAAGTTCATCAGTAGGCATGGCCATTGGGGGCTGTGCGGTTTCGAGCTTGGGAGGTGGAATGATCCCAAAACTACTAACTGGGTTTGCACCTGTCAGTGATACAGGATCTGCACTTGGTAGCTCGGAAGTGGGGTCACTTCCACTTGACATTGTCGTCGAGTTATCCACAAAGACTAAGGGAGTATCTTTTGTTTTTTTGTTTTTTGTTTATCAGATTTTTGTTCTTGTTTAGTTTTCTTTTCTTTTTTTTTTTTTTTTTTTTTTTTTTCGTCAGTAAAAAAAAATGCCCCCTATCTACTGGCAATCCCGGAACTGAAAGTATTGTTCAAGTGCGTCCATCTCACCCATTAACAAGAGGAGACCATCTTTAACATACCAGGGTTCCCAGGAACCGACGTAAGCGCGGACACAGATAACAGGAAGCTAGCATTCGAACCAGCGGTTCCGTTCTCAATCTCTGTCTGGGAAAGCAGGAACTTTCGCAACTCCTTTACCAGCGGCAGCTTGGTCGCACCAATTTGACCATTCTGGAGTAGATACTCCGAGATGACATCTAGCGCGTCATTGGCTGTCGCAGCAGTGACTTTCTTGACTTCGGGCCGACGCGACAGGCTCGAAGGACTGTCTTTTGAGACCAAAGAAGGAGTGGACACTGTGGTTGTCTCCTTCATGAAGCTAAGCGGGGCCTGTGTGTTTGAGCTGGGTACGTCTCCTATCATGTTGTTAACACCCAGGATGTTTGCATGTCGACAACAAAAAGTCAGGGCAAAGAGGGTCCATAGTTAATAATACAATCGCAGGAGAGATGCGACAGATATTGCATCTTGAGCCCTTCAAACCCTTTCAACCACCCAATATCCTAGCGTTGCTAAGCAATACCTGGCAATCCCATTTTAACATTAACGTCAGTGATATCCTGGTTTGCGTCCTCCATCTCCTCGTCGCCATCGGGTCCGTCGCTACCGTCCCCCTCCATCATGCTTCCTGTTGCTCCTGCAGAAATCGAGCCTAGGCCGGGAGCTCCCAAGCCACTGGCAACCGTGTTCCCATTGTTCCCATTGGCTACGGCGCCGGATCGCGATTTCATCTGGCGATGCTTGATACCATGGCGCCGCTTGAAGCCATGATACCACCCTGAGGTCAGTCCCAGCTCTGATTCGCTGATACCCATACGTTCAGCGATCCCCTTGGCAACTTGTGTGATGGCGGCCTCACTTGTCAAGGTCATCACTGGAGGCAACTGGGAAGGATCGATTGGGGTAGTCGCGCCTGCTTGGCGCTCCTGTTCTTGTTGAATCTGTAACTGTTCCTGCTCAAGAGCCTTCAGTTCTTGAACCAGAGCCTTCTCGAACTCTGGGAACTTAACAGACCGATGTCTCTTGGCAGACGGGTTAAGCAACTCGGTCGAGAGTCGCTCTTGTGCCGTCGAGCGCAGTCTGGAGGCCGTCGAGAGTGAGATGGTCAGACCGAATCGAGTCTTACAGAACTGAACGATCTCCTTGCAAGAGATGGCATTACTGCCCACAATGGGGCTACTTCCACCTGGGCTTCCAGAGAGAGCCGCCGTGGAAAGGACAGAATCATCGCCATTGCTACTGCCAGTTTGAAGCTGCTGCTGCTGCAGCTGTTGCTGAGCTTGCTGCTGGGACTCGGTGATGAAGACGGCGATCTTCCTTCGTTGCGACTCTGTCAGAGAGACGTAGTTTGGCATGGTGGTTTAGAAACAAAAGAAAAAAAAAAAAAAAAAAAAAAAAAGTGGCGATTCAAGAATTAAATATGGCCAAGCTCGAGGGTGGGGAATAGTCAAGATTAGAGAGTGAATGAACTAATGAAAGAAAGAGAAAAATAAAAAATAAAAAGGATAACTAAGGATGGGATGTATGTGGGAGCGGAGGTAGCCTAGACGAGAGACTATAGAAGGAAAAAAGGATAGCAGAGGAGGCGACGTCCTGACAGCAGCAGGAAGCGGAGAGTGGGGGCAAGCAGTCAATTGGAGGATTTCACCTTGCGAGCAGACGACGGCAATGAGATTGGGTTGTTGATGGAATACAGAGAGTCTTTGTCAATTACAGAAACTGAGAAAAGAGGATTGACCATGAAGTGGCTTTGTTCCGACTTTTTTCGTCCGAATCCCTCTGTATGTGAATGAATGTCTCTCAAATCGCTCGATTGCTCTAAGGTTGAGGTGGGGATGAGGCGAGTTACAGGAGTTGGTTCGCTGGAGAAGGGGAAGGGGGGAGGGAGGAAAAGAGTTACGGAACTCCATCAGACGGTCCTCCTTTCCGCATCCTTCCAACTGGCCCGGTCTTCTCTCCGCAGGCAAGCGGACTTGTGAGCGCGCAACGGGAAGAGTGATAGGAACAGGCATCAGTCCTCATCTCTTCTCCATCAGACAGTGGCCAATGAAGATGGAGTACGAATCAGAGGGCCTCGAGTCAAGGCCGGATCTGGACAAGACAGAAGAGAGGGCTTTGGGCAAGCGTTGGCACAGAGACAAAAATCTCTCCTTCTCTCTCTTCTCTCTTTCTATCTCTCACTTTTTCAAGCCTTGTGCCTGTTGGTCAAAGGTCTGTCTTCTGCCATGTCTTTCAGGTCTCTACACTATTGCTTGAGCACACCATTGAGAGATATATGCAATCCTTAGGCGAGTGTGATTGGGGCAGGGGAGGCTGGGAGACGGGAGGGGAGAAGAGTGAGGGCACAGAGAGCTGCATGTCCCTGGGTACGGAGATTGACAGAGAGAGAAAGAGAGGGGGGGGAGGAGGAGGAGGAAGAGAAGGAAAAAGAGGCCGATCCGCGCTGTGTATGGTCTAAGGAGGAACGGAGGTGAAAAAGAGATTGACGAGACGACTCTACTCCTGTCATTCTTTCTCTCTCTCTCTCAGCCCGTCTCTCTCTCTCTCTCAGCCCGTCTCTCTCTCAGCCAGTCTCTCTCTCTCGTTTTCTCTCTCTCTCTCTCTCTCTCTCTTCTGCAACCCCTTAACTTAATCGTGCTCACGCTGGACAAGCTCGCTCCAAGTCAAAGGGAGCAAAAGGGTGGCACACAGGCCGAAAGGGAACCCAAAGCACACGACTCCTTTTTTTTTTTTTTTCTCTCTCTTTTTCTTCTTCTGGTCATTCCTCTCTTTCTCTCTTTCTTTCTCTATTTTTTTCTTGCCTCCGCTTTCTCATCATCCCTTCGACAAACGCCAGCACTTGCAAGTGACAGCGACAACACCGACTCGATCATAATCCTGGTCTATTTTCATTGTCTCTATTGTGCAACCATCTGCCCTCACCCCCTAGCAATCGTTCGGCATCTCAATGGACAAGTCGTTGCATGTCACCGGCATCTTAATTTACCGTCATCAGCGGAACTCGACAGAGATTTTATTAGTCAACGATTCTTTCAATCACAAGCGACACTGGACGGGTCCCAAAGGCAGAGTTATTGGCGATGAAGATGAACGCAAGTAAGTGTTCGTCAACGTTCTTTGTTTGACGAGCAGGAGTGAATCCGATCGTGTTGATCGTGTGAGAGCGAAACAAGGGGGGATACTCCGTGGATGCTAACAGATCTCGCTGAAATCACATTTCGCGTAGATGTGCCATTCGTCAGACGCTCGAGATCACGGGTCTATCCGTCAAGGACCTGAGGGTGGACGAGTCCTTCCGCGCTGAAATCAAGTATCTCTCAGGCACCAGGTATGGCACCGAGATTTCCAGACACCTCGACATTTTCTTTTTTTCTTTTTCTCTCTTTCTTTCTTTTCTTTGACCGATTGGCATCGGTCTGACCTTCCCTTCCCATCGCATATGTCCACCATGTCACACATGGCCAAGACAAACCCGCGTGTTTTCCGTTACTTCCCGCTGACCTTTGTACTCTGTTTTAACTGATCCGAATTGAACCACTCTCCCTTTCTCTCTCCCTCTCCCTCTCCCTTGTCTCTCCATTACACTCTGTAGTCCAAAGCGCGTTGTCTATTACCTTGCAGAGCTGACTGACAGCTCGAGACTGCTCCCCACAGGAGAAGGGGTTCAGTTCTCGTGGTGCAGCCTCCAGCAGGCGGTCGATAAGGCACTCTACAGAACCATGCAGGATGTTCTTCGCATGGCGTTCTCTGCCGCAGAAACTAGCAGGGCCAAGGCCCTTGCTGCGGCTCCGCCGAAAATGAGCCGCAATCACTCCAACAACAACAGCGGCGACAGCCTGGAATCCAGCATGAAGAACCTTAACATTGCTCTCCCCCTGGACTCTCAGCGTCAAGCTATCACTCGAGGATACAATGGCTCTGGCAACCCTCAGGGCAGAGATCGTGATCAGCGTCATGACCGCGACCCCAATGCTTCGGGCCGATACAACAACAATGGTAGGCCAAACACAAATGGACCGGTCTATCTCATATGTTTACTCCACACTTTTTCGCGCCTAACGCAAGAGAATATCACGCTAACAGACAGGGGCTATTGTCTTGTTTGGCCCAATTTACTTGCTCTCAGGAGGCCATTCCCACGCTGACAATCCCAACTACAAGACCCGTCTTTGTGAAAGATTCGAGGCAGAGCAGTTCTGTCCCTATTATGCAAAGTGTACTTTTGCCCATGGTGCTGCTGAGCTTCGTCAGCGCCCTGCTCAGGAGAGCCAGGAGAGACCCATGTCTGCTGTACAAGCCTCGTATCAGAACCGAGCCAGACGCGAAACAACCGAGAATGAGTTCCACAAGACTCGACTTTGCGAGCGCTTTATGAAGGATGGAGAGTGCCCTTTTGGCAACAGATGTACATATGCTCATGGTCGTGAAGAACTGCGTCCTCGCGTTAACGCCCAGAACAATAATGGTAGCAGTGGTCAGCCCAGACAGTACTCCAGGGATAGAGAAAGCCAAAACGAGGAGCGCCCTTATCGCTCTCAGGGAGACTCTTACCAGGAGCGTGGATTCCGCTCTCAACAACAGCAGCAGCAGCAGACCAATGAAGGACCTGAAGATAAATCATTCCGTTCTCAGCGCCCTGAGGGAGCCTTCCGCTCGACATTTGCTGAGAATGTGCGAGAGAACCGCGAGGGTCCTTATAGACCGCCTCAGGTTGTTGAGCAAGAGCGTGCCAGCCGGACTCCGGTGGATACTGCGACCCCATCCGGTGTTTACCGTGTCCCACAGGCACGCGGATTGGCCAGCAGTCAAACACGCGACGAAACCTCACCCAGCCGATCTGTCTTGGCGCCCAAGGCCACGCTGCCTGTCAACCCTGCGACTCCTGTAGCTTCCCAGTCGCCTCTTGGCACCTCCCCTTCAAGCACCCCTACTTTGGGCTCGGAGAAACCTACCAATGGACGTCGACGTGCTCAGGACCTGAATGTAAATGTCTATTGGATTGTTGTCAGGTTCATCGCATGCGTATTGCTCTTTTTTTTTTTTTTTTTCCCTTTCCTCTCCTTTCTAACATCTGTGATGTATTATTACATTTGAATTTATTTTTAGGAGAAGCCGAGGGCCAAGGTGGTCGAGATGTCTAGCGAGGACATGGAAAGATTCCAAATTCGACGACCAGAGACTCCTGTTGCTGTCAAGCCGGATACCAAGCAGGTGCAGCGCGAGCAATTGATCCAAGACCTTCAAAAGTTTTTCCAGGTTGATCCTTCCTCGCCTCCTCAGGACAAGAAGCAACAGCAGCAACGACTTCAGGAAGAGATCAAGGAAGTGACCCGTCTCGAGATGCGCAATGCCTTGACCAAGGCTCAGCTCTACTACATCTTGGTGATGGCGCTCTTTACCGAGACCTCTGTTGAAGCCTGGAAGAAGATCTTGTCAGAGAAGGAAAAGTTGTTGGCGAACTTTGTTCGATCCACGGAGGATCAGCTGGCTTTCCTTCGAGCTTGGGAGCAGATGTTTGTCAAGAACCGACCCAACATGATGGCCAGAGTGCCCATTGTGATGAAGGCTCTCTATGATTCAGAATTGGTTGAGGAGGATGTATTGCTTTCTTGGCACGACCTTCCGAACACGGACGAGGATATGAAGAAGAAGTGCACGGCATTTGTTACCTGGCTTCGATCTGCTGAGGAGGAGTAAAATCCTTGTTCCGAAGAGGGAGAAAAAAAAAAAAAAGCAACAGCAACAGCAACAACAACAACAACAACAACAACAACAACAAATCAGCAAACAACTTTACTCTATCCTATTCTCTTTTTTTCTTTTGTTCATTCATTCTTTTTTGTCCTTATTAGTGCTGTGTGTAGTTTGGGGTTCAAGACAAAGTGTTTTCGTATTGGTTCAACAGTGTATCATCTTTGGTAGACTATAAATGGGGGTTTCACTTTTTTTTTTTTTTTTTTTAATCGACATAATTTTCATTTTGAGCTGAATGCTTTTGATGCCTGTTCAAATAACAGTTACTTGGGCTCAACACATCATTGCTGCTGAGCGACAGTCACTTTCCAGTGGATCGCCAAGTTGGGTCGAGCCTCCTCCACTCTTTCCGTCACTCTATTCCATGCTTCATGATCGCTATTGTCTGGAGTGTCTGAATCACCATCGCCATCCGAGGGTGGTTGAGGCTCATTTTGAGGCTGGTCACCGTTTCCTGCAATCTCGAGTCGAACAAGTGATGGAAGCAGGCCTCTGATAAGACTCACTCCTAATTGTGTAAAGTCTTCTGTAGGGATACGGTTACAACCCACATCCAAATGAGCTAGTTTTTGCAGAGCCATCGTCGATGGAGTTGCTCCATTCGCCAAAAGTGAGCTGGTCTCTGGTTCGGTCTCTGAAGATGATCCAGAAAATTTTTCGAGTGCCTCATGGAGAACATGAACCTTGTTGGCAAACAAGCCCAAGCTCTCCAGTGAATTTGCTCCAACAAGTCCATTCCATCCCAAGATACCGATTTTGTTTGAGCCAAGTTCCAGGTTTCGGAGAGTCTTGTTGTATCCAAGATCCTGCTCAGGACCATTGCTCGCTTCAGCAGATGGTGTCGTGGTTGGCGTCAATGCTGCTCCAATGGCACGGGCACCTCTGTTACCGAATTGATTGTTCCGCATCCGGATAGTGATCAGACCATGATTCTTTCTCAAAGCAGATGCAAGTGCCGTTGCTCCAACAGCCGAGATATTGCAATAATCCATCCAAAGTTCCTGAAGCGAGTCATTGCTCTTCAAGGATTCTGCAATGGCGGTCAGGACATTGTCTCCGTCTGTCACAATCTCTGCTTCCTGTTCAGGTGTCAGGCTGACATTCAGGTCCTCGAGACTGCTATCAAAAGGGATAAAGTCCTCCTGACCTTCTTCGACAGGTAGAGGTGGATCCATGACAGAGCTCATTCGAAGACGTTGCAGGTTCTTGTTGGTCGCAAGTGCATTTCCAATGGCAACACCGCCTTCCTCCGTGAGATCATTGTCACTCAAATCAATCTCGACCAGACCAGCGCTGGCATCCTTTTGTTCCGCAAGATATGCTGCAATCGCTTGAGTGCCCTTGATTCCAAAAGAGTTCAAACAAAGGTCCACCTTCTGAAGGGTCAAGTTCTTGGAAAGGCCATTGCAGATCGTTTGAATCTCTTGGTCCGAAAGTTTGTTTCTGGCGAGAATCAATTCTTTGACCATTGGTCCAGCACCGTTCTCGTCTTTAAATGCCAGAGCATCTGCCAGAGCCTGAACAGAGCGTGTTGATCCACCCAGACCCTTGTTCTCGAGATCCAATCGAGCCAATCCTCGATTCTTGGCAAGACTTGTTGCCAAGATCTCCACAATCTCCTCTTGTGAGCCAAGGGTGTCGTTTCCGACGTTGAGTTTTTCAAGAGTCGAGTTTTGTTCGAGGGCCTTACCAAGAAGTCGGGCGCTATCGAGATCAAGGGCGTGTCCCGAGGCGTAGAGCTCTTTGAGAGTGGTGTTGGCTGCGAGCGCGTCAAAGACGCGACCGAGTTCGGAGGGAGTTACTCGACGAAAAGAAAGGATATGAAGAGAAGTGAAGGAGACATCGTTCTCGCTAAGGCGTTTCACCCATGCATCTACAGAACTTGAACCACCGCCGCCCCAGGACATGGTATATATTTTTTTCTTTGGTTTTTAGGATTGACTTGGGATGGAGGTCCAATGAGAATGGAGAAAGAATCTCTAAGGAGATGGAATAGCAACTAGCAAATGATTGGTGCAAAGAAAAAAAAAAAAAAAAAAGAGGGAAGGAGACAGGACAGAGAAGGAGTTGTGGCTTTGGAGAAAACCGAGGTCGCTCAACCCCCTTGAACACGAACCGCCTCTCGATTCTAGGATTTCCTGCTGGATTCGCTTGAGCAGCTGGACCCCATCCAAAGGACCTGGTGTCTTCTTAGGCTGAGACACTCAAAGGCCGGGCGTATGAGAGTTACCACTCCTGTGTGAAGATTTACTGGTTTACCAAAGAAGAAAAAAAGAGAGAGAACCAACTTTGGTTCTTCGATTACTATGATAGGTGCTCAAAAAACCTTCGGGATGGCTCGTGCCTCAGGGTTGAGGTGGTTCACACTCACATCAAAATGGCTATGACATGGCTTGAGCTTGTGCCACCTTGTTGGCTTTTTTTTTTTTTTTTTTTTTTTTTGAACTGCAAGAGTCATCTCATATCTGGAGTTAGGCGAGATCAAGCAAATGCCAAAGCCTCTTCAATTCCTTTAAAAAAGAGTAGGTTACCTGATTAACTGATCGAAAAAAAGTGGCCATCGAAGGAACTATCAAAAGTGGTGTGCATGGTGCTTATCTTATAGTCACCAAGAGCAAGACACATAACCAACGCCCGTGATCCGTGACTACAGCATGGAGATTCTGACCACCCTTGTTCATTTTTTCATTTGTTTAATTAAAAGCCAGGAGTCATTGACTGTTGAGTACCATAAAGGAGGCCTCTGGTAAAGATGTCCAAGAAACACAAAGAGTAATTGAGATGGCAAAGGTCTTTATCTCTCTGACGTATTGGATGGCGCGTCAAGAAGCAAAGTCAGCTTCGATGTAGCAGTATGTTTTCTCTGAATGATCTAGTCTGTGTGCTGCTCCACGACGTGTTTGCCACTAATATCAGCTGTAGTAACTTGCACGATTCTCTAAGGATACATACTGCAACTCGCTGTCTACCGAAATGGAGGGCCTTTATATACTTTTGAAGTGATATTGCCACCATTGGGTGATGACATGTATCCCACAAGAGAGAGCTTCCAGAAATGGTCGCGAGAGCATCTTTGATTGATTTCTTTAATGACATAGTCGCTGTATCTAGTTGGGAGTTGGGATGACCGTGATTCCTCTGATAGTTCTTTGATCAGAAAGTTCCTAACTCAATACCCTGTCTCAGTGAATACTATTCGTCTTGGGGGATCCCACTAAAAGTCTCTATAGTTTTGATCTCGCTGTACCAGCATTATTTGACCAGTGTCAGATCTAGTCACAAGCACTCTTGACAAAAAAAACTTGAAGGGTCTTCACCAGGGTAGAGTTCCATGCTAACCGACCTGCGGTGCAGCTAAACAAGAACTACTTGATTGGTAGAGAGTCTAGAAAGCGTAGGACAAATGGGTCTTGTCTCCGTTTCTCGTTCTTGGACTAGTAAATCTTTCTCAATTGAACACTCAAGTCACATACTAGATACTATTTCTTGGGATTAAAGGTGGCGACTTTTTACAAAGACTACCTTCCTCCGTGTTTTCTACAAGGTTGGCCGAAAAGAACTTGGATCTATCAGAGTATTTTCCCATGTGAGTGCGCAGGACGGATCTGCTTGCTTCTGCCGTACCGTAGGCAGAGGCGCCTCCTCTAGTGGTGACACGTCACATCGCTCATTTTTTTTTTTTGTTGGAAGGACAGACCGTTGGACCGTCTCATCTGTTGTCCATCATCTGATTCAGCCCGACCCTTCCTCCTTCTCTCTCCCCCCCAAGAAAGACAGAAAGCATCGACAATCAAATACATACAATGAAGAGCCAGGTTACATTGCTCGTGTTGGCCTTCTTGGCCGCCATCCAGTCGGTCGCTGCCTTCAGCACCATTATCCCCGCTCAGGAACGCCGTTGCTTCTACGAGAACCTCGAAAAGGGAGACAATCTCCATATTTCATACCAGGTCGATGAGGGCGGACACCTCGACATTGACTTTACCGTAGGGCAACAAACAAAAAAGAAAAAGAAAAAGAAAAACAAGACCATCGTCTCTCTTGTCCTTTAAAGGATGCTGCTCACCTGTGCTCGAAACTCAACTTTGTGATCATCATCATCATCTCATCTGTTTCACTAGCTCGAGGATAGCAATGGATACCTTGTTGAGGATGCGAAGCGTGCTCCTTCTGGCACCGTCAACCATGAGGCCAAGAGCAACGGCAAATACCAGTACTGCTTCATCAACACCTTCTCAACCGTGACCGAAAAGAGTCTTGGCTTCAACAGCCTGGTCATCAAGCCTTACCGCCCTGATGCCGGTAGAGTTTCATCCTTCCTTTGACGCGAGAGTGTATGTCGCTTGATTCTACTAGTAGGAAGAGTTCACTTTTGCTAACCCTTTTGGATGTCGTTTTGTCTACTTGATAATGCTCCTCCCCCTTCCCTTCTTTAGCTCACAAGGCCGATCCTCTGGAGAAAGAGATCAGGGAGTTGGCTTCCAACATTCAGGAGGTCCAGATCGAGCAGGAGTATACTCTTGCGCGCGAGCGTACCCACCGTAACAGTACGTTTTCTGCATGGGAAAACAATGTGAATAGGATGCATTGTGTTCTTTGCTTCCCCCCAGCGCTAACCATCCCCCCCCCTCCCTCTTTTGCTTTGTTTTCTCTTGGACCAACCTTAGCTGCCGAGAGCACCAACGCTCGCGTGGTCTGGTGGTCGCTTTTCCAGGCTGGATTGCTCTTTGTTGTTTGCGTCTTCCAGATCACTTACTTGAAGCGCTTCTTCGAGGTCAAGCGTGTTGTTTAAGAGGGATTCCTTTTGGATGATAAAAAAAAAAGTGAGAAAGAAAGCTCTGCTCGGTTCTGGCCCTTCTCTCCCTTCACCCCCCCTCACCCCTCTCCTTTTTTTTTTTTCTTTTTAGTTTGTGTTGCACAATAGATGTTCATTCCTCAGATATGGAAACTTCAAATAATATAGTCGTTCCTCTATATATGCTTGAACAGATGATTTATTGGACTTGAATAGGACGAGTAAGAATGGAGGTAGAGGATGGGAAGGGAGAGATTGATAACCAAATAGAGAGAGAAAGAGAAGGAGGATAAATGTATCTACTTTGGTGTTGGGTGCTCCCAGACTTTGGAGGCAGCTACAATCTCGGCCACTGTGAAACTTTTCCTGGCGCTGATAGGTCTGCATGCCTCAATCCTGACCACATCTCCAAGTTTGCACTTTGATGCCTCATCGTGCACAAGGTAATTCTTGAATGATTTGTATGTCTAGAAAGATCGAGTGAGAGAGAGAGAAAGAGAGAGAGAAAGAGAGAAAGAGGTTGATAATCCTTAGTGTTCTGTGTAGCGCTTCCTTCCCTGACTGTTATCCTTTGGGAGAGCGACTCGACGACCGTCATGAGTTTCCTGAGTTTCCTGCCTACCTTGCGGACAACAGGGTGGATCTTCTGGGTCATGACCCTGACCTTGACGGTCTTTTGCATGGCCGTTCCGACGACCACTCCCATAAAGTTTTGACGCATGATGTTTGATTGGAGTAACTCTGTGACAGGATGAGAATAAGACCAGCTTGGTATTGGGAGGGAGGCTTTTTTTTTTTTTTTTTCCTTCCTGAATTGGTATTTGGTTGCTCAAAGAGACTCGCCGCTGAATCCTGAGAACAGAAAGAAAGGCTGTCGACTAGAAGAGGGTTGCGCGAGAATGGGCTTGAAAAATGAACAAGGCAATGCAAGTTGATCAGGGCTCCGAGCTTACAATGCCCGTTCTCCCCAAGAGAGGGGGGAAAACAGCCGCAAGCCACGATGGCCTAAAGGACCACACGTGATGGGACCTGCATTTTTTTTTTGGGTTCAATACCCATGGAAGGTTGGTGTGGTCGTTTCCTCCTTTCCCAGCCCTTGCATTCCATTCCATTCAGCTCCTCAAAAAAAAAAGAGGAAAAAAAAAAAGCTCAGTGTACGCAAGGATGGTTTCCACATTGCCCACAGAGACGTAAGTCGGCATTCATTGACCCCAAGGTTAAGCACTCTTTGGTGCATTCTCTCTTTTTTTTTGTTGCCTAGAGAAAGGGAGAGGAGAGGTTCGTTTTTTTTTACTGACTTTGCGCGTATTTCATATTTTTGACTACCTTAATAGAGAGGCGCGAGAGAAACTCTCTCGAATGTTGAATGAGGTAACAAGGACCTTGAATGCAGTGGGAGACTATACCGAGAGTGATACCGATTATGAATCGGACGAGGAGGTGACTGGTGGCCCTAGCCAGAACGTAGGCCAGGGTACACGTGTGAATGTAGCTGCTCCAGGTAATTTTGGCTCTTTTTTTTTTACTCCGAGCCTTAACTTTTCTCTCTTTCTCTCTTTCGCTCTCTATTGAGTAAATGCCATGCGCCTTGCATTTGCTAACAAGTGTCTTATCGTACATTACTACAGCGGACAGTCAAGCAAACGAACAGGCTCTGCCAAAGAAGAAGAAGAATAGAAAAAAAAAGTCGGCCAAAAAGAAGGATCTAGAGGAGCTTCTGAATGAGATTGACCTCACAGATGAGCTCAAGGACGATCCTTTCAACGTGTAGGGAGCTTTTTTTTTTTTTTTTTTTTTTTTTGGCGACGTTATGGTATTGGTGGCCATTCGGTTCAGACCATTTCCTCGTATTGTTTTCTCTATCTAAGGGCTGATGATTCTTTCACGGAAGTTCTTTAACGTATCCGCGTCTTGCGATCCTTATCGATTTAGGTCTCGACCAGTCCCCGAAAGAGTCGAGATTGCTCTGACTAAATATCGGAAGACTCGCAAGTTTCCAGAAGAACGTCAGCGAATCCTCTCCACTTATCTCTCTTATGGTGGTATCCAGTCCGGTCAAAAGAGCTTCCAGGGAGGCGGCCTCACTAATGGAGGCGTAGATGAGAATGGTGAGCCTGACTTTATGGCTGTAGGAGCAGGCGTGGATTTGGTCGAGGAGCCCGAGGATGGTCGTCAGGTCGATTTCACCAATGTTGCCGCCACATTCTTGTCGCAGTTCTTTTTAAAACAGTCCGGATGGGTAACAATGATTTACCATCAAGATGCACCGCTCGTGGTCGCCACCCTTTTAAGCTACTTTTTAACCAGGAATGTGTTGCCTGAATATGAAGCCGACCTTCGATCTGCACTCGAGATAGCAGAAAAGGCCAAGGATGAACTTCCGCGCTGCAAAGTAGTCAATATGAATCTACCAAGCCGATTCGACACGGCGTGTATGCTACTCTTCGAGAACTCGTGGGATGGATTCTTTGGAGGAGACGCTTGGCAAAAGTCGGCGGCAGTGGAGACACTGGGCATGGATATTGAACTAGCAGAGAGGATTGTTCAGTCCGTGCTGAGGATTGATAACAACGACCAACCTGTGGACCGGCGAAGCATCACCGCCCAAACGAGAAGATTCATGGATCTAGAAGTCATCGAGATAAACATCCCCGAGAAAGGACACGAGACGCAAGCTCGAGAATCCTCTATTTTACCAACAGAGTCTTTTTCAGCAGCAGACGCAGACAGCGTGATTGCTTCCATGATTGACAAAGCAATCAAGGAGAGCACTACTACCTCAACCTCAACCTCCGCCTCTTGTCAGGGCCAATCGGAGAATAAGGCTTCAGCAGAGAAGAATGTGAATGCGAGCATGACCTCAGGGAATGAGCAGAGCTGGCCGATACCCAAGTTTGCTAAAGTGACTTTGGCCGAGATAGAGAAAGACTTTATGAGCGGGGAGCTATTGCCACTGGATCAGCGACTAAAAGTCAAATGCTACTTTGAGATCGAGGCGGCAAGAGACTTGCTACTTGGCATGCGAGTCGAGAGTGGAGTCACAACACTATCCAGCGGCGTTTCATATCTTGATCAATCCAGCGTCTATCCGACATTCTATCTTGAGGCAGATGAGTGCGAAGGTGAAGAGTCTGAGGATTGGGATGACTGAAAGCACCTTTTTCTTTTTTTTCTTTTTTCTTTTTTTCTTTTTCTTAGCCAAAGGCTATGGAGCTTCCTTTTTCGAGCTCTTGACATGCCTAAAAGTCAGCTCACTTGCCCACCTAGTTGCGATGATTGTTCTGGTCGGTCCATGAGGATTGGGAGTATTGTACTGAATTAGTTTGTTCACACCCATCATTATCTCCTTTTGGTATATGAGGAAAGGAAGACTCGGAAAAGCTGAAGAGGTGAAAGGGCGCATCTTTTCAAGAACCCGGAAGAGTCAAAAGGATCATGATTAAAAAACCTCGGCTGTAGTTTTACGCAAAGATATGCTTACTCTCACTCTCAAAGGGACATCTCTATCCGGTCATTTCGTTTTTTTATTTGTTTGGCATCACAAAGAGAGAGAGAGAGAGAATAAATATATCGTACGATCCTCGATATCAATCACCACCTGGCTCAAGAGGCGTTTCAATATCAAGGTGGTCATTGCTGTCATCATCAAGAAGACTTTGGTTGATCTCGAGTGTAAAGTCACCATTTTCGAACGTCTCATTGCCGACACCTTCATTTTCCAATTGATTCTCCTTTTCGGCAATGGCTTTATGGATCAAATCCCGGAATCGTTGACTGAGGTGTCGGTCCTTGACAATTTTACTGACTTCTTGAAGAGTCTCCTCAGTGGTCTTTTCGCCCTCGTTGAATGCAGTCACCACTGAGTGCAAGATGAGCATGTTAAAAAAAAAAAAAGTTAGACATTGCTTTGCTACTTACCCAACCTCAAGTGAAAGCTACTGAAGGATCCATAGGCCTCTCTCTTCTCCTTACCTCGTGCAAACATGCCAAAGGATGATGCATCCATCGAGTCCCGAATCTCCTTGTAAAGGATCGTAAACGCACTTGCATCCACCCCACTGCTGCTACCACCATGGCTTTGATCTTGAGTTTGATCTCGAGTCTGGCTTTGATCATACTCTTGGTGTTGGGAATCCAGTTCCGTTCCTTCAAGGATTTGATCCGCAGATTGATTCTCGACCTCGTGGATCACACTGACCTCACGAGGTTCGATACCAAGTTCAATGGTCTCAACAGGCCGTGACTGAGAAGTATCTCGTTGTGGTTGCTTCCGTAGACTGGTTTCGATTTCGCTATGTTGACGCGACAAAGTGGTCAAGCTAGACGATGTACTACTCTGATCCGATGATTTTTGAGAACGATTCGCTCGTGTTGTCTCTTGAGATCTTAACCGTGTTGTCTGAGAAGAATGAGTCGTTCCATGGAATCGATTCGATGTATCGTCTCCACTATGTGAAGGTGCACGGTATCGTGAGAAACTCGTTGTGGAGAGAGATTGATTACTCTGTAGAGTCGAAAGATCTTTTCCTGAAAATGATCTTCTTGTGGTATCGGCAGGCCCTTGGTCCTGTTTCCGAGAGGAAGCCTGGAAACCACTTCCTCCTGTGCTCACGCGGTAAGAACGACTCGTTCTGGAAGTGGTAGAAAGTGCCGTCGTATTGTCGGCACTAAGATTCCGAGTGTCACGACGAGCATCACGAGTGGCAGAGAACGAGTTTGTGGACGTATGGGGGAGAGAATGTCGCACATTGACACTGTTTTCACGCGATTGTTGATGGGATCTCGATAACCTGCTCGGCCCCGCTCCTGTCACTGTCAAGGTCGGTGCCACCGTGCTGGAGGATTGTCGTGGTGACGAAGACGGTGAAGATCCCGCAGAGGAAAATGACTTGGCGCTCACAGCAGTCCTGACATTGTTCGTGGGTAAAATAGGTTTTGAACGAGGCGAGATCGGAGAGACTGCGGAACGTCGTTTGGAAATATTGGTCGAGGAGACAGAGAGTAGAGTACTGGGGTATACTGGTCGAGAAGAGGATGAAGAAGTCGAGATGGTATTGCGTTTCCCTCGCAAACTATCCATGGAGCCAAACTTTTGTACATTTCCAAGGGCTTTTGGTGAGGCAGTGGGTGAAAGCAGTGTAGGCGCACGACGGGTTCCAGCGTTTGATTTCAATCCATGCTGACCTCCTGGAGAAAGAGTTGTGCCGGCCTATAGTTGTGGTAAAGGTTCAAGAGTAGGTTCACTGTGAGTACTTGGTAGGATCTGTTGACAGACCTAGGCTGGTTCTGAGTATGAGTAAAGACCTTTGTGGTGGAGGGGGGAAAAAGGTGACAATACCGCACTTTCAGTCGAGGCTCTAGGGCGGACGACAGATGACGGCGAGTGAATTGGCAGGGCAGAAGGGGCTAAGGCCGTTGCAGCAGAATCTGTGATCCTGTACTCTCTCACAGGTTGACGTGAATGAGGAAAGAGCGAGCCGGATTCGGAGGAAGGGGGAGGTCTAGTTTCATCCAGGAGAAATGAGCTCGTATCTGCATCGACTGCAGCGTCGGATCTCATGTCCGTATTCTCAATATCGGCCTCGATTGTTTCGAGGATCGACTGCTCTAATTGTGTCAAGGCAACTCCAGAGTGTTGGTCGACCATGGAAACAATGGCCTATGTGGTGGGTTGGAGGTCGTTAGAAGGGGATGTAAAAGCACCGGAAGGCGTAGTAGCAGTTTCTCCTGAATACAGTCCAGATAGTTCACCTTGCGGAACAGCTCCAACTGTGCCATCTATAATCCAGTAAATTCCAGTAAGCACAGGCCATGTTAGTGGGTGTCAGATGAGAGAGTTTGACAAGGAGCATGAAAGGGATAATCGGATGAGCTGGTTACCTCTTTCTGAAGAGCAGTATAGTTTTCCTCGACTCTGGATAGCTCTGCAGAAACAGCAGCAAGCTAGCGGTACACAGGTGGTTAGTTAGGACATATCAGTGCTGCCATCTCCCTTCCCCTTCGCTTCGCCCTAGGCTATGGCGGGAATTGTGAGCCAATTATCGTTCATCATTGCAGGTGGCTTTTTTTTTTTTTTTTTTTTTTTGTACCTGAGCGCGATGTTCTTCTGCAGCCCATTTCCAGCTTTCAACCTCTTCAGCAAGTGCCTGGCATCGGTCATCATAGGCTTGTTGGATGAGCTGGAGACCCGTCTTGAACTGGAAAGCAAACAAACAACCAACCAACCAAACAAACAAAAAAAGGATGTGAGGACAAGGGTTAGTAGTGGAATTGAAAATGAAAAAAAAAAAGACTCGGTATGTTTTGATCCAGGCACTCTGTCGAGAGACACACGGTAAAATATAGCTACTAAACAGACGACTGCGAGGAGACAAGCGTGTCTGCTCGCCTCTCCCGCCAGACCAGATGATTGGGGGCAAGGAAAAAAAAAAAAAGATACCATGAACACCAAAACCAAAAGTCGCAGGCACAGCGACCCAAAAAAAGAAATGAAAGGGCCATCCGAGCCATCAGGTTCCATGAATACATATAATTTTTTTAACCGACGCCCAGAGGAACTCTAACACACTCTTGAATAGTCTCAACACAGCACACAGAGAGGACCTGTGAGGCCCCCAAAAAGAGTCAAGGAGAAAATACTCACGTTGGCATCTGCTGTGCCAGCTGCAGAGAAGCTAGACCCATTTTCATGAGGGCCCCCCCGGAGAGTCGTCCGCGAAGTAATAAGCTCCGGCTTGGACAGCGAGGAGCCGCTGCGGCTACTGTGAGTTGCTGTGCGCGTGTCGTCGTATGAGTCCTCTATAAAATCAACAGGAAGATGCTGGGAACGATACTGGCTGGTGATAGTGTGTAGGGGGGCGTCAGAGATGAGAGAGCGAGAATGGCGCTTGTCCGGCATACAGATCAGCAGCCCATGAAGTGCAAGTGGGGAGAACGATGGGTTGCGAGGATGGCCAGATGGCTTTGGATGGCAAAGATGGGTGAAAGATGCCGCGGAAATGAGATGAACAAAAGGATGAGCGTGGGCAGGACGAGAGCTTTCGTGACAGAATGAATGAGAGTGTAGGAGAAAGAAAGAGAGAGAGAGAGAGAGAGAGAAAGAGAGAGAGGAGGAGAAAAGAGAGAGGGAGAGTGAGAGTGAGTAAGAGTGAGAGAGATGAGCGAGAGCTGTGTGTGTGTGTGTGTGTGTGTATGTGTGTGTCTGTGTGTCTGTGTCGTGCGTGCTGGGATGAGCCTGGGCCAACAGCGAGCCAGGAAGCAGGGAGGCGAGAAAGCGAGGATCTAAGGGCGCCAGAGCACGGGGATCGTGATGGCAAATGGCGAATGGGATTGAATCAGGCGCCGTCTGCGTGGCCAATGTGCTCGTGCTCTCTCACGGGGTATTTGGCACAGGTAACGGCGACGACGCCGTATTTATTTGGCGGGACCACGCTACTGTTTGCTACTGCTATTCTGCTCTTCTGCCGTATCCTCAGTCTCTGCCTGGTTGTTGCTGCCTTGGACTAGGGCTGCGATCAAGTCTGCATCAGGACCTGCGAGACCGGGGATGCCACCGGATTGCTGAAGTTCGTTGACCATGTTGTGCAGCTTGGCCTTGATGGCCAGCTTTTCCTTCTCTGTCAGTGCTGTGTGTGTGTGTGTAGATGAGTGGGTGGGGGATAGAAACAGGGAATCAATGGGTCAGTTTTTCGAAACCGGCCCCACGGGGCGGGGTGTGAGAGACAGACAGAGTGAGAGCGAGGACGAGAGAGAGAGAGAGCGCGCGCAAGAGAGTGAAAGAGGTGGGTGACACTTACGCAGAATGGCATAGGTTCGGGGGGTCAGCTGCTCTGGGCTCGACTCGGGGTCGATGGGGATGCAAACGGGTTCCGGGGCGTCGGTACGGAAGGACATGGGCGGATCCATCGAGAGGACATATGAATATGCTTCCTGGGCGGAGGCAAATTCCATGACCTCGTGGGCAGGGTTGATGATGCGGACAGACATGGCAGAATGTAGAAGCGAGAAGCCGAGATCAAAAGAGAAGCAGATCAAGAAGATCAGGATCAGACCAAGATCAAGCTTCTTTTTCAGTTGTGACCGCCCCTTCTTCTTCTTCATACCTGTCCCCCACAGGGTGCGTGAAGGCCATTGCGCTGCGACGTGGTGCGCGTGAGACCCCACGATTTGATGTCTCGGCTCTCTCTATTTCTTTCTCTCTCTCCTCTTGTCTCTGTCCTCTTTGGCTCTCTCTTTCTCTCACTTTCCTCTCTCTCTCTCTCTCTCTCCCTCCCTCTCTCTCTCTCTCTCTCAATCCTCTATCCTCTCTCCTCCTCCTCCTCTCTTTCTCCGGCGGCCCATCCCGTGGCCTGCAGCAGAATCGCACTCTTCCCACTCCATCCATCTCATCCCCTGCGCCTCTTTCTTCTCTTGTGCACTCGGCCCCTTCATATATTTTCTATCTCTTTCTCTCTCTTTCTCTCTCCTTCTCTTTCTTTCTTTCCCACCCATCCCGCCGCCATCTGCACTCACCTCATCCGCCGCAGGTAAACATACATCGCCACCACCGGATCATCACCTTGTCACGCTCACTTTCTGGTGACTAACGAACAAAACCATCTGTCAACACACTTCCTGTCTTGACTAGCCGACTCTGTTGCCATGGTCGACCACCAAAACGGCTCCTCGCTGCCCTATTCTTCACAGCGCCCGCGCCAACAGCCCTATGGCTCCTCTCTCTTCCCTCACCAAACTCCTTCGCATTTCCATACCCCGCCGCGCCATCAGCACTACCATGACCTGCATGGCCCTCTCTCTGCGGGGGTTGTCGAGGGTGGCCATCGAACCTTCACCTTCCACAGTACCCTCCATCATCACCCACTTCACTCTTCCATTTCCTCCTCACATTCCTCCTCCGCCGCACATCATGCTCCGCCCTCTGGGTCTGGCGCAGGACCAGCATCAGGAACAGGAGCCGGCACTGGAGCAGGGTCTGGGGCTGCAGAAGCCCCGTTGACGGTTGCCGACATCCTGGAGAGATACCGTGATGCCAGCAAAGAATTTCTGGTGACAGTTTTGAATGCCAAGGCAAAGGAAGATGAGGTAAAGAGTCATCCATTATCTTTAACCAAAGTACGGGAATGAATGCATTTGTAATCTCGAGGCCTAACTGGACTTGTGATCCTATGATACCATGACTTTTCACCTGAGCAGAGGAAAACCGAAGAAGAACGATACAAGACGGAACAAATCAAGCTTCAGGCAAAGCAGCTGGAACTTGAACTTACCATCGAGAAGCGACGTGGATCTCCCCCAACAGGCAGGTTCTAGGAGAGATGGTCTCAAAGTCCATCAAATGATTTCCCAAAGCCAATGATCCTCAAAAAAGCAATTCCGAATGGGAAGGGACGATGAATGTACTACCAACTATGGGCACAATGGTCTCTGGTCGCTAACTTTTATCATCCCATCTTCCCACAGGCCACGGCTATTCCTACGCTCCAGAGCCTTCCTCGAACCAGTACCAGCCGTCTGGAGCCGCTGGATATGCCCCCCATGCTCCAGTCCCAGACTCGTCTCGATCACACCTAAACAATCAGTCGGTGCATCATGACTACACCTCCCAGCCCCCATCTGATATTCAGGACCATTCCCAGTCGCAGCAGCAGCAACAACAGCCTCTACCTCCAAAACAACAGGATGGGCGGCAGACAAGGCCAGGTCCCCCCGGACGGCCTCCATCTTTGACCATCAACACCTCCTTTAGACAGCACCATCCTCAGCCCCAGTCATCCCAGCGTCTGCCACCCTCGCCTCATTCAACTCTTCCTTCGCTGCCATCGTTAGCTACTAGCAAAGGCCGGCATTACGGCCTTCCTCCGCTGAATACCTCGCTCCAGTCCTCGCCTGCTACCGCAACCGATATTCAGGCCCACATCCCGCCGCCTCCACTGACTCCAAAGGACGACCATGTCTCACCAACATCTGCCCTCTCACCCACACAAGGTCAGCATTCGAAGAGAAAATCTATCAACCACGAGGCGATCATGGATGCTGTTCGCGCAAAGGTGTTTAGGAACGCGGCAGGACAAAATCTTCAAAAGAAGGTTGCAGAGGCCGAGCGTGAAAGAGAACGGGAAAGGGAAAGGGAAAGAGAGCGAGAACGGGAGCGAGAACGAGAACGGGAGCGAGAACACAACTCCAATACTGGAACGAGTCGCCGTAGCGGTGGCAAGAGTCAGCTTCTTATGACAACCTCTTCGCCCGAGACACCGAGAAGAAATGTCGATCCACAGCAGCAAGTCGCAGCTTCTACTGCCGCAGGGTCAGAGCCAGACCACGAGGAGAAAGAATCGGAGAATCACAAGGAAGGTTTTCCTTCCTCAACATTCCCAGTCCGACAACGATCGTCTTCTCCTGGTGACTTAGATTCGGCTCCCTACAGCCAACCCCAGCCTGGATCATGCCCAACATCGCCCTCTGGTCCCAATGGCACTATGAACGACTCTGTAGCAAAACCTTGGCGATCCTCTGCTCTCAATCGACCATCCTCTCGCCTCTCTCCAGAAGTGAAGATTGAAAATGACCAACAGCCTACTATGCTGCGTGCAATGGATGACTGAGAAGGGAGATTTGCATCAAAGTTATTAGGAAACGGCAGAGTCTAATTTGATACCTAGGGATAACCCTTTTACTCTGTCGCTAATTGGCATCGCTTTTTTTTTTTTTCTTCTAAACGCTGCTGCTTCCTCCCCTTCCCCCTCCTTTTCCTTCCTTTTTTTCTTTACCATTACCCACTATTTAAAGAGTCGACCTGCAGGACATGAAGGCTCATTCCCAATAAAGGATCTTCCAAAAGGGGCCTCCTGGAGAAGGGAGAAAGTAACAATACACTGGATTTTCAAGCATTTTCATTAATTGAAAGGGGGTATTACTAAGACAGGAACTGTGATTCGGCCTTTGCTTGATTCGCTGCTGCTAGAGCCTGGGCTTGAGTTGTTCGATTCGAGTATATCCGATACCACTTTTCGAAATCGTGAATATCGAGATGAACAGGGACATCTTCGTTGGTCGTCCAGAAGGAGCCAGACAAGAGCCCTCTAGAACCCAGATCAACAATGTCTCCACCCATTTCCTGTCTAGCAGCATCGATTGGATTCTTGGAAGCATTCTCTTCTTGATCTTGTCGTTTGCTCAATCTAGATCTCTCATGGCTCAAGTTCTTGACATTGTCGTTGGCGGAAGTAGGCGTGTCCTCTGCTTGGGTCTTGTCAGGTACAGTTCTACCCAAAGACTCTTGGGTTTTCATGGATACGCTGTTAGCTCCGGCAAGTTTTTCAAGGACATCGATCAGACCGCGAGTCCTTCCCATTAGGTGAACCAATCTGGATATTTCTCCTTGCTCCAACAACTCCTCTCGAACCTCGGGGGTCTGTCGTTCCAAAACCTGACATACCCAGGAAACGACAATTGCGTTCATTTTGGGGGTCGTCTTCAGTGAATAATAGTCTACCAGGGTCCTCAACGCCACGGCTGCACCCGCAAAGTCGTCCTGAACGTAAAATGCACGCAGGATGTTGGAAAAGAGAGTCTGAGAGGGTCGAATGCCAACAATGATCATGTCTCGAAAGAGGCTTCTTGGGCTCAATGTCGTGGTGTGCGAAGGAGTGTTGTTGAATTGAAAAGTCTTTGTGGCAGACATGGTATTGAGTTGTGATGAATCAGAGTCATCAATGACAGCATTCGAAGGTATGCCAATGGGTTCTGTTATCCTTTGCAAGAACCGGAGATCAAACATTACAGAACCGCTGCCATCCAGTCCTTCTGTTCCCTCCAAAAGCGCCTTTTCATTGTGAAAGACGGCGTTGAACATGCAAGAGAACGAGAAGGTGTCGAGGCCAATTCGGTCTTGAAACATGGACTGGTAGAGCTGTAGACAACGCCTGTTCATCCTTGCCTGTTCATAGGCAAGCAGTAGATGGTTACAGATAATCTGATCGGGACGGATACCATCTACAATGGATTGTCGGAACAATGCCTCTGTCTCTCGTGGCATTCTGTGTCGACTATAGTACTGGATCAAGAGTGTAAATGTCCATCGATTGGGACGGATTCCTGCACGCCTCATTTGTTGTAGCCATTCTGTCGCTTTATCTGTTTGATCCACTGAAATAAAGCCTCGGAGGATAGTGTTGTGATCTTCTGTCGTCGGAGTGTATCCGTGGCTACACTTTAACTGGTGTACTAAGATTGCTCCCTCGACATCGCCCTTTTTCGAGAATCCTGTCATGATCGAATCGAGCATCGACTTGTTAAAGGCCAGCTTTTCGCCTCGCTGAATTTTCTGGTGGATTACATTGAGAAACTGTGCTCTCTCATCGGGGTATTGGATCTCTGAGACTGCCAGACTTAGCATCAAATTTAAGGATTCGATAGAAGGTTCCAACTTGAATCGAGGGATTGAATCATATACTGTCTGGGCAAACTGGCTATTTCCTGCCTTGACACACGCCCTCAAGATTCCATCAATGGTACCAATGTCCTCGATCATTGCTTCCTCCGATAGTTCTTTCCAGAGTGGCGAGATATCAAGTTGATGGCCAAGTTTGATTATCTGTTGCAAGAGGTATCCGAGAGTGAATTCGCTCGGTTTTGTGCGAAAGGAATCCCGACAAGTCTTAACTGCCTCCATAGCCTTGTCAAGGCGCCCCAGTCCTCCCCAGGCTCTAACGAGATGGTTAAGAAGAATGGGATCGAGTGATCTATCTTCTGAGATGAGTCGATCTAATTCTTTGATCGATTCTTCGTATCGACCAAGTCGATTCAGGGCCGAGACGAGATTGCTACTATCCCATTTCGAAAAACTACTGCAATGATATTTGCGCAGGTCCACAAGCACCGAAACAACTCGTGCTGCCCAAACTTGTTCAACCGACTTTTGTTTCCAGTTATCATTGGTAGCCTCTTTGAAATAAATGACTAGCAGTCGTAAAACATCCGATGTAAGTAGCTGTAGATCGGTTTGAACAGCATTGATCGCCTGATATGCTTCCCAGATATCTTCCTTATTGTCTTGTTGTTGGAGTGCGGAGTGGAGTCGGGTAAAGTTCTCACGTCTTTGTGGACCTGTCTCCGTGTGGAGAAAGACATTGTTAAACCTTCTTAGTGAAAGGTTGGTGAGGCGATTCACAGGGGTTGAGATTCGATGTTCGATTTTAGAAGTGAACTGACTGGGGGTGAGAGGCTTCTGTGATTGTTGTTTCTTTGGCTTGACCCTTACAGGAAAAGCTGTAGGGTTCGGGTTGGTCGAGTCCACGGCTTTGGGTCGTTTGGTTGGAAGTGGCGGCGACCTAGCACGAGTGACAAAGGACCTTGAGCTCCATACTCCTGTGTTTAAGAATGAGGGCGTAGGTAACCGTGGAAGGAGATGGCAATGGCATGAATCTAGGTTTGGTAGACGCAAACTTGAGGGCTGACCTCTCAGGGCCATTTGCAAGATCCTTCCTCCATTGGTCATTCTTGTGGTGCCGTTACGAAAAGGTGGAGCTGATGGGCGCAAGCAGAAAGTGAGAAAATATAAAAAGGAAAAAAGGGAAGAAAAAAAAAAAAAAAAAAAGTAGTCACTTCACCGTTTTTATGTTTGTGTCCCCGCCCTTGATCCGAACAGGATTCCTCTGATCAACCTTCGACATGCTCCCACGGGAAATCGGGCGTTCGGTCCGCCACTACATTCACCCACAATACCGGTCGACTCATGTATCAGGCAGCACTACCCATGCCTGTCTCTGGGGCAGTCAGACTAGGCATAGCCATGGACTTTCTACAAGAGTCATGAACGGTCATTCAGCAATATACCAGGCACGCGGTTCTCTGAATACCTGCCAACAGACTGTCCAACATCCTCCAAAACCCACACACCACTGCATGAACTCAATAGCAACAAGCCACAGAGGCATTATCACAACCACCTATGGAGCCTCGCCTTTAATCAAGTATAATCGAAAGCTGGTAGCACTCTCCAAGGAACCTCAGTCATGCCTTCAGATTTTTGACAAGTGTCGAGAAATTTATGATGCAAAGATTAAGCCCGATCTCACCACCTACTCTGTTTTTCTGGAGGCGCTTGAGAAAAACAATGACGTACAAGGGATAATACGAGTTCTTGAGGAAATGTCTCTTGTTGATATTTCTCCAACAATTAGTAACTATAATGTGGCGCTAAGAGTACGTCTACTTGTGTCCAACGAAAAAAAGAGGTACCGAGTCAATATTCTATATCACCGACTTTTTAGATGTTAAGCTAACCATACGCCTAAACCAACATCGATTCTTGGTCCAAAATAGGCAGCAGCAGTAAATGGAGAGACGTTGTTACTGCAAAGGATCCAGAAAATGATCAAAGAAAGTGGACTGAAGATGAATGTACAGTCATATGAGATTGTCATTCAAGGACTTTGTGCGAACCAGGAACTAGAACATGCACTGGATCTCATTGGTGATATGACTGTGGCGGTGAATAAGGATGGTCTACCGGATGAGAATGGACAACCTGTGATTGATATTCGTCCGTCACTGTTATGTTTCCAGCCTATCATTCAGCTTGCCTTGTCACTACACGAGTCCGAGACAGCATATTATGTTCTAAAGATGGCCGAGGTCCAGGCTGGTCTTTCACTCATTCCCTCTGTTGTCTATACTGATGTGATGACCACAGCTGCAGAAGACTATATGGTAGGCCTATGCGGACACTTTAGTATTCCAGACGCCGATTTTTTTTTTTGCCAAGGACCCTCATTTGACCTTACCTTTTGAAATTGATAGATCAATGCAGTGGAATATTGCTGGAAGAAAGGAGTCAAGGAAAACCAGGGACTTCCGGATGAAGGGATTTGCATGCTTGTCCTAAACTGCGCTGGACACTGCAAGTCTCCCAAACTGGCAGCGGAGGTCATTCAGCATATGGGTGAAAACGGCATGGACTTCCATGACTATCATTTTACACCTCTCCTTCAGGCCTTTTCACTGGCCAAAAAGTACAAATCAGCTCTCAATGTGCTTTCAATTATGAGGAGCTCGGGAATGAAACCAACCATCCTCACGGCAACAAGTCTGCTCAAGGTTCTGGATGAGCCAGGGGCTATCAATGATGTCCTACTTTGCATGCGAGAAATGTTCCAGGAAGGCAAATCCATTGACGTTGTTGGGTTCAATGTCGTGCTCGAGGCGTTGGGACGTAGCAGGGATTTGACACAGGCCATTTCTACCTTCCAGTCAGCACCTTCGCTGGGGGTGGTTCCTGATACAGATTCGTACAACGCACTGCTGACGGGTTGTATCAACGACAGGAATATGATTGAGGGTCGCAGAGTGATTACCATGATGCAGCAGGCGGGTGTGGACCCGAATGTGGACACGTACCAGTCAATGATCACCTTGAGCTTGACTCAGATCAACTATGAAGATGCATTCAGTTACCTGGAGGAGATGAAGAGCCACAATGTGATTCCGGCCGAGACCATCTATACAAGTCTTGTGCGCAAGCTTGCTCGCGAGAATGACCCTCGGCTCAAGTTGGCCGTCGAGGAGATGGAGTCGTTTGGATACACAGTCGGACCGAATCTACGAGAGTATATTGAGACGGGTGGTCTCAGTAATCTAGAAGAGTCGGAGAGGCGAAAACAGATCCGGATCTCGCAGCGTCGCCGTAGTAGTTATCTTTCTCAGATGTAGAGGATCACACCTCGGGGAACATCAACTAATAAATCGCCGAGAAAGCTCCACTAAGGGACCCCATTGGGTGACATGGATGAAGTTGACTGTCATGACTGCTTTGGGGGGAACTCCATTGTTGCAGGTTAGAGTGCTCACAGTACCATTTGTTCCTTTTGTGCTCCTGACCTTTGCATTCACATTTCGTGCAACTCCGCACAACTGCTTGCTTGTCAGACTAACTAGATCCTACTGCCCGTCCTCTGTTCTCCTCCTTCCTCCTTCCTCCGTCCTCGAGGGCCCGTGCCTGGTTCCCCGCAGTTCAACCACAATCTTACCCATCTACTTTCTTCTCTTTCTCCTTCTGCTTTTCTCTCCTCAGCAGTTGCAGAAGGCATCACCACTTCTTGCCACCATTTACTCTTTGACCACAGCTCATTGCCCCTTTCATCTGTCCGCCCATCACCATTGGAGTAGCATCCATCTCTTGTCCACAGGTAGTGGCTCGACTTACTGTTCATTCCTCAACCAAGAGTAGCTCCTTGGGGAACCAGAATCAAACTTCCACTTCCGCTGACGCAACGCCAACTCACCATTCCCTTTACCATCCACCCCTTCGCCCAACAACAGCTCCCCAACCTTCCTACCGAGGCCCTCAGCAAGGATGAAGGCCTGGAGCCTCGGCAATTTCTTTTCTTCGTTTGCCGTCCCAATAGGGCTTCAGAAGCGGCTCCTTAGCTTCTTACTTCGTAAGGCCATCGGCCATTTTTTGGAAGATGACCTAGACTTGGAGAAGCTTGACATTGAGCTCTCGAACGGTATCGTGCACCTGACAGATCTCAAACTTAATACCGCGGTAAGTAAAGGACCACCACACCCATCACCTGCCTATCGTCTGCGCCAGCATGGTGAGTGGATGCTCCTTGCAGGCGTGCAGGACAAGCAGCACAGTGGTACTCTCCTCTTCCATTGTGCCCTCATTTCTCCCTCACCCCCCACCCCTTTCCCTGTGTTATGTGTTCGATAGACTCTTGTGGATCATGACAAGAGACATCCCTTTGCCAACAGATGGCGCAGCGCTCACTTTTTTTTTTTTTTTTTTTTTTGACTCGAGAACTGCAAAGCCTATCGCATGGTGGTCAATGCCCCCCGACTAGTATTTTGAACAGAAAGTAGTGGCAAAGGGAAGAGAGGGCGAAGAGGTCATGGCACAGGAAAGCAAAGAGAATAGAGAAGGCCTGTTTTCTCGGCCTCCCATACCTTTGCAGGATATTGTTGAATGGAGAAAAAGGAGAGAGGGGGGAGAGGGGGAAGAGGGAGAGACCATGAACAAAGCACTGTCGATTACTGCTGCCCCAATTCCATTTCAATCAATCAAGCGAAATACTGACTTTTTTTTTTTTTTTTTTTTTTATTACGTGCTCATAGGCTCTGAATGACCTTGTTGCAGGAGCTCCGCTTGCCGTCGCAAAGGGTCACATCAAATCCATTACGGCAACCATTCCATGGCGTAATCTCTGGAGTGGTCAAGCCCTTCTCAAGATTGTCGGGATTGACATTACTCTTGAACCAGTTCGAGTCCAGTCCAGTAAGTCGTCTTTTAATCAGGTGGTTGGTTTCCTATTTCACCGATTTCCTCGACTAGAGAGCCTATCAAAGCTGATATGTTTAACATTTGTTCTCAATCAGATAATGTTCAGGACCTAGAAGACCAGCTTTTATCATCTTCTGTCAACCTTGCCAATGATTTCTTATATCAGCACACGCCAGGAAAGGATGAGCAGGCCCTCAAAGAGTCACTATTCCAGACATTCCAAGCACAGGCAGCAGCTCCAACCACCACCACCACAAGAATCCCTGGCGATTTCAACACATCGCCTCGTTCGTCAGATGGCTCAGCAGGAACCGAAGATTTTGGCGATGTGTCGGACGGCGAAGGGATTCAACTGGTGGCAAAGCTTATCGAGAAATTGATGGCAAGGATTCAGGTGGTCTGTGAGGACATCGTCATCCGACTTCGGCATAGCTCGAGCTTGCCTCTCGTGAAGAGTCAAGCACGAGGATCAAATACAGAACGTCGTGACTATGAAGTAGAGATTCGACTGCCTTACATTGCCTACCGAGATGAATCGCCAGGATGGGATCAGTCTGCAGGAGGGGTTGAAACTCCAAACGCCAGGTCTTTCTTCGCCTCAGAATCCGCAGCATCATCAACCATGCTAGAGGAATCAGTTATCCCAAGCGTTATATGGCAAGACACTGCAGAATCCATCAAAACTGTTGTCTTTAGAGGTTTCTCCATATGGATTCGACAGCTGGATGAACAAGGTGGAGCTCCAGTACACCTTAATTCACCAACCGCCAAAAGCGGTCTTCAAGCGGACGAAAATCAGTCCCCCGATCATGACCAGACAGACCCAAATTCGGACTCGGACTCGGAAGTCTTTTCAGATGCTCGAGATTCGTTTTCTCATTCTGTGTCCAGGATTATGCTAGTCCGTACAGCTGTGCAAGATGAGGGCCTTTATGAAGCTGCCGTTGTAACGACATTGCAGCACAAGAATAGGGTTAAAATCAGTGTCAGGAAGAATGCCGCCATTGTTGCAGGAGGCTCGACCCTTCAGGCTCAACCATCAGCCAAGTCTGTGCTGGATGTTGACGTGCTGGTCCGCTCCGTCCTAGTAGCTCTCTCTCCAAGCCAAATTGCCTTTGTCATGGAAATTCTTGACCTCATGGAGAGTGCACCACCCCAAGAGAAGAGGGAAAGACCAGCACCTCCCTCATCTCTGGAGCAGGATCGGCCATCTGATCCGGAACGTGGTGATTTCGCTAGCCATAAGGATCAGGGCTTTATCCACGAATATGGATCCAGAGCGCGTGCAGGATCAAATGCTAGCCGTATGCAATATCCCCATGGACTCCAGGCGACTTCACCGAGGCGACCATCTACATTGGATCATTTGCGATCGTCAGCAGCCAAAAGCCCTGGAAGTCGCACGGCTACCGACCAGGCTAGACTTTACTCAGAGAATGAAGACCGGGCTAGAGAAGCGAGAGTAAAGCACTCGGCCACAGCTGCTTATGTCGAATCTTCGAGATTTCTAGACGGATCGATTTATTCAGTCCACCGCTCGCGAGCTGCGGGTCAGCCACCATTCTCTACTACCGCTCCTCCACTGAATACGGCATCAGAGCTTACGATGAAGCTCAAGGCCAAGATCTCTACCATCCAAATCTTTATGCTTCATCAGGATCCACTCTCCTTGAAGGATATCCCGACAGAGGCCTATTTCTTCAAAAAACTGACTCCAGAGGCGCTGGAACAAAGTCACCTCAAGATAGAGCTAGACAATATTTTGATAAGATTCCAACAGTGGAGGACCTCAAGTGGACAACGGGGACCGAGAACAAAGAAAAGTCAACTCGACTTTACACTGAACAACTTCAAGATATCTGAATGGATCACAACTTCCTACGGACGAGGCGAGTTTACTCATTGGAATGAGTCACCAGATCAGTACCGAGTGCCTCCTCGCAGGCAGTATATACCCCTGGTCGAGTTTGACACGGATCTTGACTCACCCCTCTCGGCGTCTTCATCAAGCACCTTCCCGACACTAAATGTACCAGATCGATACCTTACGGCGCGTGCCATCTCACAGCGCTCTAAAAAATCTCAGAAGCCTAACAAGGAAGCTACTCCAGCCCCGACTCAGGCTACGGACCCCAATAGTAAAGTTCGAGAGAACCCTACAGGGGTGACCAAAGAAGTCGTCCGAATGCGAGTTTTGCTTGGAGGAAAAAAGGATGACTCGCGCTCAAACAACTCGTCTGGAGATCCCTCAACAGTGTCAGCGTCTGTGCCTTCTAGTGGTTATGCACAGGATGTCACTGTGGAGGTCAAGCCATTCCAAGTGCATATCGATTTGTCGACGCTGACGCGTCTTGAGAGCTACCTGCTTGCTCTTATGGGACCAAGTCGGAAGTCGTCCACTCCTCCTGATAAAGCTAGCGGTCAGGGAGCTTGTCCACAGCCACCGACTGAACAGCAAATCTTTGATGATCTTGATGGACCACAAAAAGTTGTCAAGGTAACTTTACAAACTAGGATGAGACACAACCATCCGAGGAACTGACTATCTGCACTATTTCCTGGATAGTTATTGAAGTGTTTTCCCGACCCTTACACATTTGCATGTAACTCTTTACTTCTTCTTCTTCTTCTTTAGACATCAGCTCGACTTCGCTTGCGCCTCAATTCTGTACAGATCTGGGTATCCATTCCTGACATGGCTACGACGTTGTCTGGTCAAAAGGATACAGGCCCAGAATATAGATCCATACACGATCTAATAGCACTCAATATCTCCAAGTTGGTGGTGACCCATGGGACGGATGTATCCCGGAATTCAAATTCTGCAAACGAGAATGTTGGTCTCCGGTTCAACCGCACAGGCGACGATACTTCGACTAAATTCAAAGTAGACTTTGCCAATCTATCAGTCTTTGTGGTTCCAGCTCACGGTACGTCCCTCTCTTTATAATATATATTGGACTTGATATCAGGAAGCCCACGGCTTTGAGTGTCTTACTCTCTTAAGAAGGATGCGAAGACTAACTCTTTTATTATTATTGTTATTATTATTATTTCTCTTTTCAATCGCATCTTTTAATGTTATCAGAACTTACTTCCAAAGCGATCGTTGTAGTTGGCCCTCTACCTAGTCAGTCATCAACGCTTTCTGCCTACAACTCCCCCCTGCCCCTAATCAACATCACGATCCGGAACCCAAGTTCATTTCCTGTTCGGTGCGATAGCTCCAACACTTCTGAGCTACGTGCATTTGCTATCATGCAGGATGAGGAGAATGCACACAGTGCTGAAGATGAGAGGGAAGACCTTGACCGGTTCAGGATAGCCACTTCAGAACATTCGGTATGTGGATGGTCATCACTGCCCATTCTACTGTTTCTCGTATGTTAGAAACTGCTACTTAAAATCTACTTTTCTTCTTTATGTGCAGTTGGTAGTGATTGATGCCCAAATCCCTCTTGTGTCAGTTCACCTCCACAAGAAGACTTTGGATACACTCCAGCTTCGGTTGAATGATGTGAGCACATGGGCTGCTCTCTTTACTGCTGCTCTAGATTCACAGCTACCAGCTACCCCTCCGTCTGTCTTGGACTCTTCTCTTTTGTCAGACTGGGCATCGCAGGATAGATACTTGCAAGGCCGACTCGGGCTTTCTGAATCAGCCAGCATCAGAGGACGGAGTAGTCTCGATGAAGGGCCGAGGGACGATCAGAGCGAGCATGGTACAGAACAATCGAGGATCTTTGGCGAAGAACTTCGACGACAGGCGTCTAATGATTCATCCCTACCACCTCAACCGGAGTACGTTCATGCCAAGCATTCTACGTTACCAAGTATCGCCAATCCGACGATGACTTCTGTCCACGCCTCTATCCAAACTGGTATGTCTCTGATTAATGGATTTAGTAGCTGTTTTCTTTTCATTTTGACGATAAAGACAAAAGAAAGGAATTAACATGATTCTACTCCTCTACCACCATTTCAGTGGACGTTGTGCTAGACTATCCAACAAAGGCCACAGCGTTGGATCCAGAAACAACCAAGACATACCGTATTAATGTTGGCGATGCAAGAGCTTTTTGTGCTGTCAAATACCAAGGCGGAGTAAGTAGACTTGAAGAGTCTTTTCTAAGAGTAGGCTTGGTTGCTCAGAGGCCTTTTTTTTAACAAGTAATCGCCTTCGTCTTATTTCTTATGAATTGTAGGCTGAAACGTGCGTGATTGTGGATGCTGAAGAGCTTGAAGTTAGCGAACTTAAGGAACACAAGGAAGAGACTGTATTGGTGACAAGGATGATACGCAAGCCAATCAAGGTAGAGTCGCCTTTTATTTCTTTCTTGCTCTTTCGAATGCCAACACTTTCTAGTATTCAAAGTTGTCGTGCTTGCTGACCGCATTCTTATTTTGTTTTATTTTTATTTTTTTCATCCTCTCTCTCTCTCCCTCTCAGGTCAAGAATCCTGCACCAATGTTTCATATGACAAGTCTCCTCTCCTTTGATCCCGAGATCATGTTTAAACATAACGATACCAAGCTGGCATTCTTTGGTATCACCTGGAAATTCTCGTTCGACCAGACTGCTGTAGATGATATTCAAGACTTTTTCGCAGAACCTGTTGGGATTATATATTGGAATCCCCCAAGACAATGCACGAGAATTCATGTCTGTCTGTCTGAATGTGGCATGGACTACAAACCTCTACACATTCCGTCTTATTTTGCCTTGAGCTTTGAGAAAATGAAGGTAAAAATGCAGAGCCAATGTTGGGAGACAAGCAAAAGCCTAGCAAGTAATAGGAGACCTTTTTCGATCCAAGCTTGGCTGACTCTTCTTTATTTTTTTTTTTCTTAACCAACAAAAGGTGTTCGCCACGCTGATACCAGAGTCGCCAACACTCAAATCACGGGTCACGATCTACAACATGGCCATGTTCTTGATTGATAATGAACAAAGCATCCAAAGCCAGACTTCCTCAGAGAACAGATCTGGTCCTGGTATCGACTCTCATCAGTATTGGAGATCTCTTGGCTTTGCACAGATCGGTCAATGCCGCTTCTTCCAGCTCAACTCTGTCAAGAGCAAGACTGGGCAGTTGCCGCAGTACGATCTCACTATCACCAACGATAACCTTTACCTTGAGACCTGCAAGGATTCGTTTGAGACGTTGGCGAGCTTTGCTGGCTACCTGGGTGACAATGGAGACATGCCAATTGAAAAGAAGAGAATCCTTGAGAGGCTTGCTGAAGAGGAACGAGCAGCGAATAGGGTCAAATCGAACGTGATCTACCAGGATGTACTTGGTACGCACTCTTCTTTTCAATGTCATTGTCCTCATGCTGCTACTAATGCCTGACAATATGTCTTTATTGTTCCTCACTGACTTGTAATTTTTTTCTTTTCTTTTCTTTTCTTTAGTTGCAAGCTTGGATGAAGATGCATTCCGAAAACCAAAGGATGACCGAGCCTCTCGAGACTCTAGTGGATTGGAAATCGTCGAAGGCTTTTATGCTGTCGAGAAGGAAGACGAGGAGCCCGACCAGTTTAGGGTGCAAATCCAAGAATCACCCAATGTGGACGGTTTTCATGAGATCTATACAGACATTTCATTCCACGATCAAGATGATTTTGTCGGTACGAAAAAGTCGGGTGGCAGTGTCAAAAAAGCTACAGTCAAGTCATCCAAGACCCTGCGTTCTCCTCCAAGCTTGGTCATCTCTCAAGATATGACAGGGATCCCACTCTTGGGATCGAGTGGAAAGTCCAGTGCACAGAGTCGACAGCTATCGTTGGATGAGACTCGAAGAGAGGACTATCTCTCAAGACCGGGACCCAGTCTGAAAAAGGAAGTCTTTGGACAAGATGAAGGCATTGTTCGGACCCTGGATCTTGAAGCAAAACTATCGATCAACGAGAACTACTTCTCTGTGCCCATCTTGACAGAGGAAGAGATTGTTCGAAAGGATGGGTAATCAATGTTATTGCCGTTGCTTTTTTTTTGTTCTTCAAAGTCATGTCAAATGAATCCGGGTCTCTCGCGGTTGTATAGAGTCTAATTCCCTTTTTCCACATGTCTAGATCTTTTGCCAAGCTACGCCTACGAATCAAGGACTTTGGGTTCTCATTGAGGCTCTATGATGGTCTAGATTGGGCCATCTCAAGACTCGACGAGACAGAAAGAAAACATCAGGCTCGTCATATTGCTTCTCGACTGCACGATCCAAATGACCCGCTTCGAGCGGCCTTGGACAGTGCTCACTCCAACATTGAGGCCAGTATCTTTGAACGACTCTCGGGCTTGCCGAGCGTTCACGATCGTAGAAAGGATCTGTCGCCATCCTCCTCAGAGACCGACTCGACTGTTGATTACCAGAACGATACTTCTAGTCAAATCAACACAGGGGGTCGTAGTTCCTCTACATCGTCTGTTTCCGGAGGCAGGAGACGTCCAAGCCATATGCATCAGCCTAGCATTCATCTTGATCCGTCTGGTCATACTCTCGGCAGCAGACAACCACGTAAAAAGAACCTGGAGCGATCCAAGTCGGCTTTGATTGAGTTTAACGCGACCAAGGTCCGAATCGATTTTGAAGACTATATTCCAGGCATTGAGATGGCCTCGCACTTGTCCCTTCGGGTCAAGGAATTCGAAATCATTGACAATGTCAAAACGTCGCTCTGGCACAAGTTCCTGTCTCAACAGAGACCTGACTCTCATACTGCCACGCCAAGGCTGATGCAGTCAAGTATGGTCCGAGTGGATTTGGATGGAGTCCGACCGGTTGTGAGCGCATCGACAGTAGAGTATAGACTCAAGGCTCGAATTTTGCCGTTGCGACTCTATGTGGATCAGGATGCCTTGATTTTCTTGATCAAGTTCTTTGTTCAGGGTTCGAATGGATCTACTGGTCAGGCATCTGCGGATACACCCGAAAACACGAACTTGTCTGCGGATCCTACTGAGAAAAAGAAACCAAATGAGCTTTATTTCCGTACGTCATTACAGCCCAGTCCGGGCCTGCTCTGCTTCTCTGCAATCTATTTTACCAATTATTTACCAACTCCTGTTTCTAACACTGAGGTCACCTTGCATTGATTAGAATCCGTCAAACTTGGGGAGATGAGTGTCAAGGTCGACTACAAACCCAAGCATGTTGACTATACAGGACTCTCTGGTGGAAACTTTGTAGAGCTTATGAATTTCTTCCATTTAGAGGCAGCGGAGATGACACTTCAGGAGGTAGAGCTTCATGGCGTCAATGGATTTGCCAAACTCGCTCAAGAACTCGTGGCATGTTGGCTGCCTCACATTCGCTCGACTCAAGTGCCTCACATGGTCTCTGGTCTAACTCCGATCCGCTCCCTCGTGAATCTGGGTTCTGGTATTGCAGATCTGGTCCTCTTGCCGATCGAGCAGTACAAGCGGGATGGACATATCATCCGGGGACTCCAGAAGGGTGGTCAGGCTTTTACAAGAGCAACAACACTCGAGGCACTCAAGATCGGAACCAAGCTGGCTGTGGGAACTCAGGTACTACTGGAGCATGCGGATGAAATCTTTGGAGGGGGGAGGACCAACAAAGTCACCTCCTCCAAGAGTCGCCAAGGAGGGAATGAGGGATTGGACGAAGGCCCAGATGATCAATATAGCCTCTACAGTGGTGCCGGTGGTGGTGGTAGTGGCAGTGGAGGTAGTGTCAAAGCAGGCAAGCGAGTGGTAGCGACCATGGTTTCAGACTCGGAAGCACTGATGCAAGAGTCAATGATCGAGGACGAAGAGCAGTTCCTGAGAGATTTGCAGTATCAGCAGCTGGCACCACCATCTTTGTACCAACATGCACTTTCCGATCAAGGACCTTCCTCCTCCTCCACAGGAGCTTCATCGAGCGCGAATAACAGAATTAGCAAGTATGCATACCAACCCGCAGATCTTAATGAGGGAATGGAGCATGCTTACAGGAGTCTGAGCAAGAACCTTGGTACTGCAGCTCATACCATCTTTGCAGTGCCTATGGAAGTGTATGAGCAAACTGGAGCCCAGGGATCAGTTCGAGCAGTCATTCGGGCTGTTCCTGTGGCGGTTCTAAAACCGATGATCGGGGCTACGGAAGCCTTCTCCAAGGTGTTGATCGGTATTCGCAATAGTATTGATCCTGGACAGAAGCTGGAGATGGAGGACAAATATAAGCAATAATGAAGACCCTTTCTCCTTCATACCTCTCCTTCCTTTTCTCTCTCTCTCTCTCTCCCTTTCTCTCTTTCTCTCTTTGCTTTGTCTCTCTCATTCTGTGATGAATGAGAACGAGGGACTAAGCCCTTTCTTACTATATAGCACCCTGTTCTGAAATGTATATTGTTTCCATATCAGTTGCAGACTCCGAATACCAAAGAGGTTGTAAACCTTGAAATATCTCGACTATCGGTTGAATCCTCCACCTCAAAAGGGGAAGGATAAATATCTGTTACAAAAAAGAATAAGGCATACCACCTCATTGAAGGATCGCCCAAATGTAGAGCTCTTTACCACTTGACCTGTGCGCCCAATTTGGAGAGAGGGAAAGAGAGAGAGAGAGAGAGAGAGAAGAGAGAGGTGGGAACGTGGAGGAGGAGGATCGGAGGGGGTCTCAAGTTTACTTTGGTTTACTTTTGGACCATCTCAGTGGGCTCTGTGTTCAGACAGCCGTCCACGCAACCGAGAGCTGAGACAGGTCAGTCAGTTATTATTGCTCATAGGATGCACATAAGATATTTACTTACTGCTAGACTTGGGTGAGGTGGGAAACAAAGTGATCCTATGAAAGCCATGATCGTCGACACGCAGATGCATTCTGTTCTCTTACCTGGTCCTGAATCTCAGAGGTTCTTCCGTTATCCTATGCTCCGCTTTATCTCACTTCTCTACCTCTCTCTCCCCTTTCGAGATATGGCAGGGGAGGGAGGGAGGGGAGTACAACTCTACAGTTCAGGCTATACACAGAAGAATTTGCCTGAGTGGTATCCAGGGCAAAGGGGAAAAGGGGAAAGAAGAGAAGAGTCCTGAACTCAGACCGATCAGATGTGACCAAAATTGGAAGAGGAACATCCTTTCTTTACAACGAAAGCCTGGGAAGAGGTAAACTTGAGTGATACGGCTGAGTATAGATGGCAATTTCCAGACAAACATTCACACAACAGCAAGCCATGCGAACACTAAATCGATCAAAAGGGATTTGTTATTACTCGTCTGTTTGTTTGCGAGCGTCCGTTTTCCCCGAGACGGAGTGCAAGAGAGGAGAAAAGAGAGCCATGCGAATTGTGTTTAGACTGTTTGTGTGTAATGAGGGTGAAGATTGTCAAAAGGTGAGCACAGTGTGTTGTATGGAGCATGGCACTATTTGATGGAGGGCTGCTAGTCGTGTGGTTCTGACGCACAACTGCATAAGTTAGAATAGGCGTCGATTGCCCCTCGGGAACTGTTGAACGCGCACGGTGTATGCTTCTCCTGGATGATTGGCTGAGTAAGAACAGAGCGCGTTTTTAAGTGGCTGCTTGAGTCGAGGTTTTCAGCGAAGGCTCCTAACCTGCCACACGCTTGTGTTCGCGCAGCTGTGGCTCGTGTTCGTCTCAGACGACCCATTGCAACTATGGTTCGGTTGAGAGGAGAGAGAAGAAGAAGACGCTAACGCATCTCCAGGTACTCTTCAGACCGCAACCTATCCGCAATGATACCCTCCTTTCCTTCTTCATGTCTTACCGAGCTCGTCCACCATTTGTCCAGGCATTCACCCACATGGTCCTCAGAAGCAACTTCATTCACTCTTTGCCTCGAAGGTAGCCTCTGAAGCCCCACTTACCTCTAGATGTATAAATACAGAACTTTTTAGTACCGGGTAGTTGATTCTTTATCCACCCCTCTCTCTTTCTCTCTTGACCAGATCTTCAATTCATACCCTCCTCTAGCCCTTATCTTTTGGGCTATCTCTCCCTTCTTCTTTTTCTCATCCCTTACCACTTTCCCCCCTTTACTCTTTCTCACACCTCTATTCTTCCAAGATGATGGAAGTACACGATTACACATTCCTGTTCGTAATAGGCTTATTCTTTGCCTTCATGGATGCCTACGGCATTGGTGCCAACGATGTTGCCAACTCATTTGCCACCTCTGTCGGTTCTGGATCCATCTCACTGGCTCAAGCCTTGATCATCGCCTGTTTCTGCGAGTTCTTTGGTGCCTTTTTACTCGGTGCCAACACGACGGAAACCATCAAGGGCGGTATTGTCGACACACAGCTCTATGCTGCTACCCCTGAAGTCCTAATGGTAATTGTCTTTTTTTTTTCCCATTTCTTTTTCCCACATGCCTTGTCCCCGGCATGCCAACCGACCCACCAACCGACGCCTTCATTTTTATCATTGTTCCTAACCAACAACCTTGTTTCACCTTGCTCCCATAAATACCTGGTAATCCCTCTTTTTAGTTGACCATGGTTTGTGCATTGATGGGTTCCTCGAGCTGGGTCTTGCTGGCCTCTTCCAGGGGCTGGCCCGTCTCGACCACGCACGCTATTGTCGGTGCCATTACTGGTGCAGGTATTGCTGCCTTTGGTGCTAGCGGTATCCAGTGGGATGGCATTACCAAGATTGTTCTCTCTTGGGTCATTTCTCCCGTGGCTGCTGGTATTGTCTGCTCCATCTTTTTCCTGTTCACGAAATACGTGGTCTTGGTCCACCAGGATTCGTTCCGTCGTGGATTGATTGCTATCCCTGCCTACTTTGGTGTTGCGATCACAATCAATATCTTTTACATCATCTTCAAGGGTGCTCCCAAGTCAGATCTCAAGTCGTCCGCAATTGGCATCCCTGTTGGTATTGCCGTTGGTGCTGGTTTTGCTGTGTTCTTGTGGTGCCTGTTCTTCCTTCGTCCATACCTTCGCCGCAAGATCCAGGATGATGAGGATTTGAAGTGGTACCATCTCTTTTACATTCCTCTGGTTGGCAAGCGTGAGAAGGCTCCCATTATCCAAGAAGAGTCTCAAGTCAAGGGCAACGAGAAGGGTATCGATGGTGAGAGTGTTGATGGTATTGTTGCCGATGGTACGGCCAATCCTTCCTTGGTCAAGTTGGAGGATAAGCCCTCGTTCCTCCAAAAGATCAAGAAAAAAGCTTTTGCCGGTCTTCACCATGATATCAACGATAACACTGAAAGTGCTGTTGTAAGCGAAGTCCATGCCAACGCCACCAAGTTTGATCCCGATACAGAGCGTCTCTTTTCTGCTGTCCAGGTTATCACGGCCTGCTTCACGTCCTTTGCTCACGGTTCGAACGATGTTGCAAATGCTATCGGACCTTTGGCCACTATTTACTATATTTGGGAGAATGCCAACATCAATGTGGCCAAGGCTCCTGTCCCAGTCTGGATTTTGATCTTTGGTGGTATCGCTATTGATTTGGGATTGATGACCTATGGTTACCATGTCATGCGCACGCTCGGCAACAAGATTACGTTCATGAGTCCTACGCGTGGTTTCTCGGCCGAGATGGGAACCTCGATCACGATTTTGACATGTTCCAAGCTCAAGCTTCCCGTGTCCTCAACACATTGTATCACGGGCGCCACGACCGCTATTGGTCTTCTTTCAGGAGGTGGATTCCGGTCGTTGAACTGGCGTCTTTTGGCTCAGGTTTTCCTTGGATGGATCATTACGCTCCCTGCTGCTGGATTGACCTCGGGTTTGATCTTTGCCTTTGTGGCCCGGTCACCTTCGTTGTAAGGAAACAAAAAGAAAAAAGAAAAAAGAAAAAAAGAAAAAGCTAAAAAAAAACTAAAGAATCCTAAGCATGTTAGTTCTTTAGTAGACTTGTATATCCTGTAGCCTCCCTTTTTCTCTCCCTTATATCCCCAAATACAAAACCCATTCCATTTTTTACAAACAGGTTCGGTTAACTCTTGGTTATTTTGGAAAGTACATTCCGGCGGCTGTTCAAATGTCAATGGATCGGGGAGTGGGAGTGTCTGTCATCGTTGCTGTCACAGTCATAGACTACTATCCCAGCATTCTGAAGTAGTGCTCTCAACACCGAACAATGTGATAAGGAAAAGTCTAGCCCTTACAGCTATTCTTCAGGACTTGGACTTTTTTTTTTTTTTTTTTTTTTTTTTTTTTTATAGATGGGAGAGTAGGAGCGAGGCAGGCTACCTTAGTAGCTGGTATGTTTCCCCTGTTCAGTGTTCAGAATGCTGTGGCGGCATGGGTGTGAAAGAACAAGATCAAATCCTGGTCTTGTGTGTTGAATGTTTGAACAACACAGCAGTGTGAGGCGAAGCGCTGCTGTGGGCCATGGTTGTTTTGACTATTTTGACGCAGGGCGGAGGCGTGGGGCTGTTTGGAGCAGGAGAGGCGCATGTCTAAGATGGAAACAGATGTTCTTAAGGGTGCAGTTCGAACACGTGCACATCCTGGCTCAGCGCTTTTTTTTTTTTTTTTCTTTTTTTTTTTCTTTTTTTTTTTTTTTCTCTTGAACATACCTCCTTACCCCTCCACCTCCCGTCAACGAATACCTCACCCGCAGCACTATGTCCCTTTCACGCGATGACCACGTCTACCTTGCCAAGCTCGCTGAGCAGGCCGAGCGCTATGAAGGTAACTTGTCACTTCATTTTTTTTTTTTTTTTTTTTTTTTTTTTTTTTTCTTTTCTCTTTTCTTTTGAACCTGGCGTTTGCTTCTGAGCTGTGCCCTACTCCCCTCCCTCCCCTTTTGCTCCCTTTTTGCCACTCCACCTTTCACTGTCCGCCCAACCCTTTCCCGCTTTTTATTGTCGCCTCATGGTACCCAGGATCACTTCCTGCGCCCATCAGGAGCAATGATGGAGTGGAGCCCCTCGCATTCTACTCGGACTCTATTTTTTTTTTTAGGAAGAATGGACCATCAATACTAGCATGGAGCAGACAGGTGCTGGAGGCATTTTTTTTTTATCTTCTTTATATATCTTTATTTATTTGGGCATCTGTCAGGTCCGAGGAGAATGAGACCAAAGAGAGAGGAAAGAAAAAGAAAAGAAAAGAAAAAGAAGGGCATGACGCGCCTCTTCTCATTGCAGGATCACTGAGATTGGATTGGAAATCTTGTGAGTGCGAGCAAAAGAGTTTAAAAAAAAAAAAAACGCGACCAGGGGTCCGGGATTCAGGTGCTCAAGATGCTTCGCTATCCTCTCTTTCTCTATGTGTTTGCGTGTAAGAGGGATTGAGCGTTTTGAATCTCGGTTGTTATGCCTTTGTTCCTTATTGTCATCTCGAGTGCCTGCCGCGCCTCATCTGGTAGCCACGCGCTTGCCATCCATTTTTTTTTTTTTTTTGTCTCTTCCTGTGGACCCATTGGCATCTGATGGATGAGAAGACGCCTTTGATAGCGAGCAATGTGTGTGTTCTTCCTGATAACAAGTCGATGACTGGCGAAAAGAGCAGAGTGGTGGCCCAAAAGGCCCTTTTTTTTTTTTTTTTTTTTTATCGTTCAAAAGAGGCTCATCTTTAGAAAAAGTGAGGGTTTGTGGCGGAACTTGACGGGGATGGGAGTGAGCAGACAGGCTTTTTAGTGGGCTTGCAGACGCCAGAGGAAGCCTGTTGAGTGAGAGTGAGAGAGAGAGAGGGCATCCCATGGATGTACCCCTTGGGCCGTTCCCCCTTCACTTCCGACAGTGACCAGGTGGTCAAAGGCTGGACTGGCTGGGCCAGGACTCTGGATTTTTTTTCCCTGTCCACGTCACATATTTCGCTTATTTGCAGATTGGTCTCCTCTCTCTCGCTCTCTCTTACTCTCCCCATAACTGGTCTTTTTTCAATTACATGTTTCCATTGGCTTCTATTTGTTCGTCACAAGGGAGGAAGGGGGAGCAAGCCAAAATCCTACACACTTGCGGGAGCAAAAAAAAAAAAAAAGACTGGGGAGCGGGAAAAGAGAGGAGCGGAGGGCAAACAGACTCAAAGGCATGCGGACAAAGGGTACACACACAACACACACACAGACAGACAGACAGACACACACACTCTCTCGCACGACACTGGAATAGAAGAGCTAGTTGCCGAGAAGGAGATACCTCTTCCTCCTTCTGTCTCTCTTACTTTTCTCTCCCTTTCCTCTCTTTCTCTCACTCTCCCCCCCTCTCCCCCCTTCACCGTCAGCTTATCTGTCATGTTGTGTTGCCCTGTTCATATCTCACGGGAAATGATTTTTCATCGACAGTAGCAGGCGCAGGCGTCTTTTAATCCTAGAAAAAGACGCCTTGCCCAATCTTTTTTTCTTGCCAAAAAAAAAAAAAAAAAGTCAGACCAGGGAGCCCCTTGTGCGTGTCCCTCAAGACGCCGCTGTGCCCATGTGACACGCGAGTCCCTGTTTCTCACTCACTCACCCTTCCCTCTTCCCTTCTTCTAGAGATGGTCACCAACATGAAGGCGGTCGCTTCTTCAAAGTCCGAGCTCACTGTTGAGGAGCGCAACCTCCTCTCAGTCGCCTACAAGAACGTGATTGGCGCCCGCCGTGCCTCATGGCGCATTGTGTCCTCGATTGAGCAGAAGGAGGAGTCCAAGGGCTCGGAGGCCCATGTCACAATGATCAAGAGTTATCGCGAGGATATCGAGAAGGAGCTTGCCAACATTTGCAAGGATATTTTGGAGGTCTTGGAGAAGGAGCTCATTCCCCATGCCACTATGGGCGAGTCCAAGGTCTTTTACCACAAGATGAAGGGTGACTACCACCGCTACTTGGCTGAGTTTGCCATCAGCGATGCTCGCAAGGAGGCTGCCGATCAGTCCTTGGCTGCATACAAGACTGCCAGCGAAGTTGCCGTCACTGAGCTCCCCCCCACCCACCCCATCCGCCTCGGCTTGGCCCTCAACTTCTCCGTCTTCTACTACGAGATCTTGAACTCGCCCGACCGTGCCTGCCATCTCGCCAAGCAGGCCTTTGACGATGCTATTGCCGAGTTGGATACCCTGAGCGAGGAGAGCTACAAGGACTCGACCTTGATCATGCAGCTCTTGAGAGACAACTTGACCCTCTGGACCTCGGATATGCAGGATGGTAATGTGTTTTTTTTTTTGGATCTCTATTTTTTTTTTTTTATCTATCGCCAGTGAAAACGCTGCTCTTGCTCAACCTCGTGTTCTCCTTGCTAACCATTTTTTTTTTCTTTCTACCTCTTTAAATATCTCTGAACCGAATCCATTGACACTCCTGTCCTCTCGAATCTTTTATCTCTATGATTCTGGTACCGGCCATTTTTGTGCACAACAGCCCCCAGAGCCGATGCCGAGGCAGATCCTGCTCCTGAAGACTAGACAACTTGCGTTTCCAACTTTTTTTTTTACTTTGAATCAGGCGCCAAAGGATGAAATCTATTTTTTTTTCCTTGCATGTTCTTGACCCTTGTCTTTTGTCGTTTTCGGCTTGGTTTACGAAAAAAAAAGGGTTGTTAGGGGTGAAGGAAGGGTAAAGATGGATGTTATGAACTTTGTTGACGCCATCGTATACATTTCTAGAGTGGGGAGAGGGAGAGAGGGCAGCAAGAGCAAGAGCTAGAGCAAGAGAGAGAGAGAGAGCGAGAGAGAGAGAGGAATGTGAAAGAGGAATTGTGTGTTTCCAAAGCCACCATTCAGGTTTAATGCGACGCGGCAGTGTTCACCTCCTTCACGTTTTCGCCCTCGTGGTGTTCTCTTGCTCTCCTTTCCATCGTTCTTTCGTTCGCTCTATTCTTTTTTTTTTTTTTTTTTTTTTTTTGTTCTTCTTCAGACAGATCATGGAGCCATCAAAACTTGAACGCGCCAAGGTCGGAGCTATTATGGGCGGCGCCGTTGGGCTTTGCATTGGCCTTGTTTTTGGAGGCGTCTCGGTCCTTCGGTAAACATTCCCATTCCTCCACCGTGTTGCGCGCATCCTCTTCTCATTTTTTCTTAAGAGAGGCCTTTATCCTATTGTAATGACTGTTACCTTGCCTCTTTCTCTAATGTCAAGAACTAATGGCGTATGCATTGCATCCACCTAAATGATAGCAATGGACCTGGTTCGCGTGGATATGTCAATACACTTGCACAGACCATGATCTCGTCAACAGCGACATTTGCATTCTTTATGGCAGTCGGATCGGTGATCAGGAGTGAGGAGGCCAAGACGATCGACTATGCTTCCTTGAATCAGAATCGTGTAAAATCTTCTAGCATCTGGGGAGATGCTACTCGCTTCAGAGCTCCTCCCGTAGTCATTCTCCAACAACATCGGCCCCAGTTCTCTCATGAAGACCGGGAATAAAAGACCCACAGCGGGCAGCAATGTGACCGTTTTATATATGTCTGGCAAGGAAGGACTGCGAACTCAATTTTTTTTTTTGGCCATTGGTTTTGTCTCTTTGCTCCTTCTCGCTCTCTCTCTTTCTCTCTTTCTCTCTTCTTTTTTCCTCCTACCTATCCCCACCTTTGTTGCCATCATTCGCTGTCCGGTTGCCTTCTTTGCAACCTTTGCCTTACTCTGCAAGGCTCTCTTCAGCGCCGCACCTGTATGTCTTGCTTTCTTGTAGAGTTGACTATGATAGATGGTTTTCCCAGGTTGTCGCCCATGCATTCAAAAGTGGCCGCACCATTATTCCGGCACATGACTCATCCAAGCGCTTTTTGTACTTTTTCTTCCCTCCTCTTTAATTGCTGACCTGTTCAAGACGTGAACGAAAGGCGACATTTTCATCATCCCGGCGCGCCTGGCTCGCCTCTTTTTTTCTTTTCTTTTCTTTTCTTTTTTCTTCTCTCGCTTCTCCAACTTCAAGTCTCTTCGCCTTCTCGAGCAATTTTTCTCTCTCTCCTCATTTAACTGCCTGCGTCATTCGTACCGCTCTCTCCTGTCTTCTCCGCTCAGACCATTCCTTTCACAGTGGATTCCTCAACCCCACCATCTTCTCCGGGCCTGGCCTCTGAACATCATCCTCAGCACCCTGCCTCCCCTCCTCCTCGGCCCGGTCAGTTGGAGCAGCGTTTACCTCAACAGCCGTTGCAGCCATCTTCACCTTTGCAGAGACCTATTCGCTTAGCAAGCCAAGTACCGGAGCTCTTTTCCCCACGCCCAGCATCTTCCTCCACCTCCACCACAACCCATATCGCTATCCATCCAGACTCGACAGACTCTTCCTCCAAGAGACTCCGAACAGGCTACTCTTCACATATTGGAGTTTCTTCTTCTTCCACTCTTTCTTCTTCTCCTTCATCTTCATCTTCATCTTCCTCGTCTTTAGATCCTTTGTCAGATATGAAGCCCGAGTCAGAGAACCAAGTTCAGGAGAACGGGAGCCATAGTCGTTCTTTGACGACTGGGGAACAAAATGGAGCCAACAGCAATCACTCTGAGCCAGAAATGCACATGAGTACCATCTCCGACAAACAGGAAGAGGATACGACCTTGACACCCTTGGGATTTAATCGATGTGAATTAGTTCGCATCATGGTTCAGTCGCTGCAGAGTCTCGGATACAGGTAACAAAAAAAGAAAAGAAAAGAAAAGAGCTCGATTCTTTTTATTTTGAGAAAGAAATGAATGGAAAAGAAAAGAAAAAGAAACGGGTGTGCGTTCGACTGAGGAAAGGAGGGGTTGGTTTGCTGGACGAGTGTGACAGGAAGGTGGATGAAGGAGTGGGAGGGGGAGGGAGAAGTATCCACGTACTAGTTGTTACAAAATACAAAGCGAGTCATGTGGAAACCAAGAAAGAGACTCGGGCGGGACACTCAGCACGCGATCCCCTTTTCTCCCACTCTTTCCCCTGCCCCCGCCCCTTCCCTTTTTATCTCTCTCTCTCTCTCTCTCTCTCTCTCTCTCTTCTCCAACCCCCTTCTTCTTGTAGTGTTTTCACTGCGCATCACCGTTTCCATCATTATCAATCATTTTAGTGTCCCATACTAACACCCCCACTCTCTATACTCTCCTTCACTCGCAAAACATTTCTTTCTCTCTCTACCTTTCTCTTTTCTACTTCCACTGGGCACTTGTAGACAAGCAGCACAGACCCTTGTATCTGAGTCTGGGTTCCAGCTGGAGAACGCTGCTGTCGTCCGTTTCCGAGAATGTGTCCTAGCTGGAAGTTGGGATGAAGTTGAAAAGCTGGCTGAACAACTGGAGCTGGATCCCATCCATAGGATGCCGGTAAGAAAAGAAGAAAAGAAAAGAAGAAGGCGCTTGCTCTATTTTTCTTTTTCTATTCTCTGTATCGCTGCATTCATTCCTTCCCAGAGCTTATCAAGTGTCTGTTCACCAGGAAGACAAAAAGAAAAACATTTGCTAATACTTCCGTTTTCAATCGCCATATAGGTCGTAAAGTTCTTGATCCGCGAGCAAAAATTCTTAGAGCTCCTAGAGGCGAGAAAGATCAAGGACGCACTGGTTGTTCTTCGCTCGGAACTGACGCCCTTGAACCATGACATGGACCGAGTGCATACTTTGACCAGGTGCTCCTTCTTTCTCTCTCTCTATTTCCGGATGAACAGCGACCACTTAACCTTTTCCTTTATGAATACTAACTCTTGACCGGATTGAAAAAAATATATGTATTTTATACACAGTTATATGATGACTTCAAGCGCAGATGATCTTCGACAGCGAGCACAGTGGGATGGAGTCATGGGCGCATCTCGTAAAGGCTTGCTCTCTTCGCTACAAAGTACGTTTCTGCCTTTTTTTTTTATCATCCTTAGACAAAATGGAGCTATGCTATAATAATTCGATACTAACTCTCTAGGATGACCCTTGGGGTTTCTTTGTATTGGGATAAAAAAAAAATAGAACTTATATCTCCAGCAATCATGGTCCCCGAACTCAGGCTGGAAAAGTTATTGCAGCAGGCAGTGGAGATTCAATCAAAAAACTGCTCTTACCACGACAGCAGGAATGTGTCCAACAGCCTGTACAGCGACCACCAATGCAACAAGTAAGGAGAATGGGCTTTTTTTTTTTTTTTTTAAAAAAAAAAAAAAAAAAGAAGGAAGGAGAGACATGACTTGGATCATGCTCGGGAAAGGCTTGAATTACTGTCTATTCTTATTATTAATATTGTCAACCAAATCTCAAAAATGTTGGGTTTTTTTTTATATTTCTAGGACCGGTATTCCTTCTATCACGCGAAAGATCCTCACAGCGCACGAAGACGAGGTCTGGTGCATCGCTTTCTCGCACGACGGACGGTACCTCGCGTCGACCTCAGCAGACAACAGCATCATCATCTGGAATCTCGAGGTAGAGCAGAGCATCATTGTAGCTCAAATGTCTTTCTACCAGTCAGACGATCTTGAACAGCAAAAGAAGAGGGGAAAAAAAAATCAGTAGACTGACCACTGTCCTGCATGGTGCTGTTGCTCTTGGTAGACATTTGAACCTGTGCACACGCTTCAGAGTCATACAAACAAGGTGACTTGCTGTGCTTGGTCCCCGGACAATACTCGTCTGTTGACAGCAGGATATGACAAGACTGTCAAGCTATGGGATGTTCAGGTACCCCTTTCCTCCTTTCTCCTTTTTGGTCTGCACGAAAGATGTTGCAATCCTTGGTATATCATTACTCATGAAATGTTGACTCTTTTTTATATCTCCTCCCCTCCCCCTGATTATATGTTGCTAGAACTGCGCGTTGATCTCGACATTCCAGAGGCATAGTGATGTGATCAGCTGCCTAGCATGGCTACCTGACAATACTCGTTTTATCTCTGGAAGTGAAAGGCAAACATTCTTAATGGTACTGTCTTGTCTATGTTCCTCATTTCTTTTTCTCTTTCCAAAGGAGCTTTCTTTTTCTTTTCTTTTCATTTCTTTTTGTTGCTTTCTCTTATTGATCTTGATTTCTTTTTCTCTTCTATCTTGGACGAAAACGTTTATACGTTTCTAGTCTATTTCTGGAGAGGCGATTCATTCATGGACATTCCCTGTCCGCGATCTAGCCATTTCTCCGGATGGCAGGACGTTGATTGCTATGGGAGGAACCATTATCCGACTAATTGATCTTCAGGACCTATGTGAAATGAGGTAATATTAACAAAATGTAGAAATATTGTAGGCGGAGCAAAATATCTTGAGGCAACTATGGAGAGACATGGCTCGTATTGACTCGATTTCTATTTTTTTTTTTTTTTTTTTTTTGGGGGGGGGCTGGCTTGGCTATCCTAATAGGATTCTTGAAGAGACCAACAAGATTATGACCATCAGTCTTTCACAGGACGGAAAATATCTCCTTGTGAATACTACAGTCCGAGTATGTATCTTGTGTTTGGATAAAGGAGTATCTGTACACTTGCTCATCCTTTTGTCTTCAAAACATAAACAGATTCCTCTTTTTAACTCTACCTTTTGTTTCTCTCTCTTTCTCTTTCTGTATCATTGGAATTGTAGCCTACTTCACAACCAGTCGACCGTGTAATCCATCTGTGGAATATTGAAGAGGGAAGGATCGAACAACATTACAGTGGCACTAAGCAAGGTGTCTTTGTGATTCGGTCCTGTTTTGGTGGATTCAACGAACGATTTGTCGCCTGTGGAAGCGAGGATTGGAAGATTAATATCTGGCTTCGTCAGAGCGGAAACTTGGTACAGACATTGGAAGGGCATACCAACTCAGTGAATTGTGTTGCCTGGAATCCAGTCCACCCAACCATGTTGGCTACTGCAAGCGATGACCATACAATTCGGATGTAAGTGGATGTGTGTGTGTGTGTGTGTGTTTAACATGCCAGACTGCAGGAATGGGCTGGGGAAGGTGAAGGGATCCTGTGACCTAGAACAAAGTAAGCTAAAGTGCTCTTTTTTTTTTCTTTTCTTTTCTGAACAATCTAGATGGGGAACGCCAGAGGACCTGGAGAGCGATCAATGTGAAATCCTGAATGTTAGTAATGGCATATCAGAGTAAAAAGGAAAAAGAGAAAAAAAAAAAAAAAAGGACGCTGTAACGTCGTACCACACAGTGTCAAATAAAAAAAAAATCCATTTTCAAATATGGTGCACGTGCCATCATCAGACAGCCTCCTCTCCCTTTTTTAAACCACATTTTTTTTACCCACCAAGGGGCCACAGTTCCTTTAGCTTTTTCTCAATTTTTTTTTTTTTTTTTTTCCACACGCTCAAATTTGTGCTCATGAAAAAGTAATCATGTCTAGTCCTTGGTTATCACCCACGAACCCAACTGTCCTCCAGAACCCTGCGCCTCCTCACAAAGCGGATCTCTTACCCATCGCAAGAGAAACCTTGGAGAGAATCCCTCCAGAAATTTGGCATCGTATTCTCACCTTTGTCCCGCCAGGACAACTCGTCCACCTTGCTCTAGTCTCACGAGAATGGAAGGCGGTGATTCAACATGGACTCGAGTATCATTGGCGACAACTGGCTCAGCAGTGCAAACTGGGTGAGCCTCAGGGTTGGGTCAAGTCATATTACGAGTTGGTGCTGGGGCACACGGTCCTCATCTGTGAGGTTTGCTTGAATCGGTCTTCAAAAGGTGTCGGCTCCGCGATTCCTTTACCCATCACGAGAGAGGACTCGATTGGAAGAGCATGGATGTGTCGACTCTGCCGAAGACGGTATTATGAACGGTATCCAGAACCAAGTCGACCGAGTCAACCTTCGGACTATATGGTCAAGGGATGTACCAGTGCTTGGCAAATGTGTTCCTTTCCCATGTTTATCCCACCCACTCGATGCTCTTCAATCGACTCGTCCTTGTCACCAACTACTTCAACGACTTCGGACGAGTCGACAGAGTCGGGTTCTCTATCGGTGGAGGAGACAACGACTAGTCCGCCGACTTTGGAGACTCTTTCGACACCCACATTGTTGACTCTTGCTCAAAAGAGTTTAAACTCGGATGGGTCTGAGAAAAGTCTGATGTCAGTATTACCGCCATCCCCATCTTCAACTTCGTCTTCCTCCTCTTCACTGTTGTCGTTGTCATCGTCATCATCACCTTCTTCATCATCACTATCACCACCGCCTTCTTCGTCTTCACCATCACCACCTGTTTCCTCACCATCATTTCCCGCTTCCTCATCATCACCAGTATCATCAACCGTACCATGTCCCGCTACTGCTTCAGCTTCCTTTGGCGGCTCCACTTCCGCAGGCGCGCAGTCGACACAAGAGGCGTCTGTACCACCAAGCGATGAAGGGACGTCCACTCCTCCTTTCTCCTCGATGATGACTACAGCAACAACAACAACTGCTACAACTACTGCAAGACATCCTTCAGAGCCCGACAAAATTCTTGTCCAACCCTTGGATTCGCCCTACGCTCTATCTCATTCCCACAATATTGGGTTCCAAGTGGTTCAATGTGCAAGAAAACAACATGGAGGGGATATAGGGATTCAAGCACATCATACCGACAGTCTTTTGAACAAACGTTTACGATCCAGAAAACGACAGTTATTGACGACCTTGTTAAGTCTTGTTCAGTTGAGATTACGATCCGATTCAAAGCTTTGTGGTCGATATATCTCGGGATCTCGAGATGATCCCTTTCGGATTGTGGAGGTGATGAAAGAAATGGATTGGTATTGGAAGGCAACGGATTATTTCGAATACATTGAAGACTATGGATCTGCCACCTCGAAATCCATGGCTTTAGCAGAATGGGTGGAAGAGACTGTGGTTCGATTTGGGACAGAGGCCAAGACCTTGTACAAGCAAACCATTCCAACTTGTCCAATATCGGCAGTTCAAACGTTGGAGGGTGATCTAGGAGTTCTTGCTCATGAGAAGTCAGTTGTGATACTCGAGTACAAGAGAACAAAAGAGGAGGAGAGCAATGACAAGAATGAAGAGGATACTGTTTCGAATGATGAACATTCGAACAGGGCATTTATTCTGTCCCATACTCCACCACCTCCTGAATCACTCTGGCCTATTCTGGATGTTTGGTTGGATCATATTTTTCGGGGAGATCATGGCTATTCACCACAGGAAGCCCTTTTCTCGATTCGAACAGAGGCCAATGATGATGAAGAGTAGCTCTAATTTTTTTTTTTTTTTTTTTTTTTTTTTTTTTTGCGAGTTAAATAATACCAAGCTGGGATGAACTTGCAAAGTTTGCTTCAAATACATTCATAGTCGAAACCCCCCCTCGCCACATTTCATTTCATGTTCAGCGACGCACGCGAAAGAATGACCTCACCAAAAAAAAAAAAAAAAAAAAAACGCGTGGGATTTTATTAGCCATTTTTTGTTTCCTTCTCAGTCAAAAGACTAGTCTCCACAAGACTATTCAAATCATACTGAGCAATGCAATCCAGTAAATCCTTGGATTGAACCAGATAAACACGCTCTCCTAGGGACCTTGCTGTCTGTTGCACCGATTTGACATCGGCTTTGAGTCTTTTGAGACTCATGACCCCAGATTGAGATGCCTGGTCAAAGACAAGCAAGTGCATGGTAGGCCCTTGTTGTGGTTGTGGTTGTTGTTGGTCTTGGATAGAGGATGGACTCTGACTACCATCCTTGTCATGATCGGAGGAACCCGCTAGTGTTTTGGAAAACCTCCGTTGGTGTTGAAAGAGTCGAGACACGATGGAACCACCGCCTGTTCGGAGTAGTAGTTCGATTTCTTCCTTAGATGGTCTTAGGAACGTTCCTGAAAGCTGAACCTCACAATTTGTGAAAAGTGGGGGGTCCTATGAGAGAGAGAGAGAGAGAGAGAGAGAAAAGTAAAATAGAGCGATGGAGAATAGTGAATAGGATAGATCATGGAGAGAGAGAAGAGAGCGAGAGTGTGAGTGAGAAATATAATGGATACAACACACATTTTCCCTTCACTTTGAATTCAAGACCCGGTAATTCTCCTCCAAAAGAACAGAAACTTACTCCTCTCTCAAAGCTCGCTCTCGAGCGCCTCGCTCCATTGTTTCCAAATTCATTGTCATATGTCTGATAAGACACCTCGTCTACCCAGTATCCAGCTTTCATGGAGGCGGTGATCCCTAAGATCAAAAAAAAAAAAAAAAAAAAAAGAAAAAATGATCACACAAGACAAATGGTTATTGAACATGAAATGAACGTCCCTCTCTTTCATTCTTTTCGCCCTAAAGGAAACCAAGTATAAAGAAGAAAAGAAAACTCCTTACACTCAAACCGAAGGACCCATGAAAACTGTAATAGTCCCATGAAATACTTGACAGTTCTTTTACCACCTGTATAGGCCTGCTCTTGTGCTAAGAAAAATAGACAAGAGAGGTTGTATTTTTTTTGTTTTTTGTTTTTTTTTGGGATCATTTAGTATGATTGTTATCATCTCTCTCTCTCTCTCTCTTTGCAAGGGACGTTGTTGTAAAATATCAATAAGCACATTAGCAATTGGTTGCGGGTCATACTAATATCTAGGACGACATGAGTCGGTCTTGTGGATAGATCATCCACTGTCTTGGCCTTGAGCGCCTTGGCAACGCTTTCTAATTGCGCCTAAAAAAAAAAAAAAAAAAAAAAAATGTCAGCAAATATTTAACTTGTGATAATGAAAAGAGGGAATAAAAGTTTGCCTCCTTTACCTTCTGAGATGCTGTAAGAGTAGTGGCACAAATAATAAACTTGGATTCCAATGAAGGCTTTTCAGGCTTGACGTCTTCTTGAGAAAGCAATTGAGTTGGGCGATCGAGCGCTGTCGTAGGAATAGAACTGTTTGCTCTGTTCACTGCCTTGTTGGCCTTCGAGTCTGACATGGGTGCACTCGGCTTAGATTTAGGGACTGAATGTGCACGCTGTCGCGCTGTCGAGAGAGTGGACGCACTCTTGTTGTTCAGAACTTGGCTAGTCGTTCCCAATGGTCCTGTAGACTCTTGGCTGGCATGAGTGGTATATGTGGCTGTGCGCCTAATTTCATGTCGCTGCTGCTGCTGTTGTTGCTGTGACGGTGGTTGAGGTGTCGATGGCAGGTCATCGATAAACATCATGGCCAGCATCTTTTCCGAGAGCATGGCTGCCTGGTCGACAGATACAGAGTCCAAGTCAATGTCAAAGCAACCCAGCGAGTTGTCCTCCAATAAAGCATTCATCTCGTCCAAGGTGGGCATCTCTGTGGTGTCATGACCCACTCCTGCTCTAGCAGTATCCTCGAGTGAAATGCTTGTAGTATCTGGCAAGGTAGAGGAAGCTGTTACTGTCTTGTTCTTGTCCATGGTCGCCTTTACAGCGACTAGATCGCCCGTCGCTGTTTCGTTAGCGCCTGTAGCTATGGTGGTAGCTCGGGAAGGAGTGGATGATGATGTGGCAACCTCCTCAACAGGAGGGTTGATAGCTATTGCTGGCTCATTAGGGGCTTGTGACTGTGAGACTACAGTAGGCTCTTGACGCGTCTGGGAGGGACTCGAGGAAGTCTCTGGCTTTTCAGGATAAGGGAATAGCTGGGTCAGGTTTTCCTGTGGTTCTGCCAAAAAGCTCTGCGGGGCCTGTGAAAGCGCTGGGTGGTTTCCGTTTTGGTCAGTGAGAATAAATAATGTGAGTTTGTGTAGCTTGTGTATGTTAGAGATGTTGGAGTGTGAGAGTTTGGGTGCTTGCATATTTGGCTCTTTTTTTGGTGGCAAAAATTGCCCAGAGAACAGGGGCAGCCGACACCTACTTGATTCACTGGTAGCTTCATACACCTCACGCAGCTGGTTAAAGGCTTCAATGACCAGTTCTAAATGGTCCACATTGTTCAAACTCCTCTTTGTGACATGGGTCTTGCACAGTGGACACTCGGTCTGCCTATCTAGTGCACTGTTGATGCACGCTCTGCAAAAGGTATGATTGCAGCCCGTCGAGGTAGGTTGTTCCATCGTACAAAGGCTTTGAGTAGATGTGGAGCAAAAGTAGTGAGATGGAGGTGCGGCTGCTTTGTCTTTTCTGGTTCTTGTAGGGGTACTGAAGTGGTGGTCGTTGGAGAAGAAGGCTACTCTTCAAGAAGCCGCAGTAGTTACCATATTGGACACTTGATCTCCTCGGCCATTCGCCGAAGAATGCCGACGACTGAGCCAGGGAGGATCTCCTCCCTGTTGTCCTGCATGCCATCGTTGGTAACGTCATCTGGGACCCAGTCCTGGTGACGATGGCCTCGGCTAAGGGGCTCCTTCATGGTCGACATTGGTTCCATCCTCTTTAAGAATACATTTCGCAATGAACAAGAATAGGGAAGAGAAAGAACAAGGCGTTGTGCGTGACCGTCTGTATTTAATAAAAAAAAAAAAAAAAAAAGCTAGTCCAGATCAGAGTCGCGTTCTCTCTTTTTTATTTTTTTACTCCGTAGGACAAAAGCGCCATGAACCGAAAGCAGGATCCTAGGGATGCCGACATGGCGGTCATGCCACTTTTCGACATTCGTCGCATCCATGAGGATGCCAATGCTGAGGGTTATCAGAGTCATCACAACAGTCAGTCCTTGCCTATCCCAGTCTCCTCTCATACAGCAACAGGCAAAGAGGGGGCCGAGAAACTCTTGGCAACGACCCTAAGTTTTTACAGAGAAGCCCACATGAATCCAACCAACTCATCCTATGCCTCTTCAATCCTTGAGCGCCTCGAGTCGTTGACGCGGTCTGTTGCGCATATGGATTCGCCAGCCCAAAATACCATTGCTAAAGGAGACACAGATCTGGAACGACTTGCTACACAATCTGCATTGACGGCACCTATTAGCGAAATAGACTCTACTATTTCACCTCCACATCTTTTATTTTATGCGCTCGTTAATATCTTGAGGCCTCTAAAGACATTCAGAGAAACGCTTGAGGCAAGTTAAAGAGAGGAATCAACCGAAGCTATAATGGAGATTGTGCCATATCAAGAGAAAAACTAATAGAGTTTCTTTTCTTCTTCTGATGAACAATCAAGATCAACGCCAGGTTGACTTTTAATGTCCTAATCGCATCCGTTGTAGAAGGCGCTCCAGTAAAAGACTTGGAACAAGTTCTCTTACTCTGTATTCATCTCAAGGACAAGGATGGTTGCTGTAATGAGAACAGGCCGACTCGAATGTTTCGAAGAGGAATGTATTGGTCCATGATATGCTGGCCAAGTAAGAGGAAGGAAAACCTAACATTCCTCTGGGATTTTGTACCAAACTATCACTACTAGATCTACTGCGCTCCATCGCTAGCTCTACTGTCCTTGACATGATCTGTGAAAGCTCTCTTCCAAATTACGCACGGACGTCCATCATGCACTTTATCTTTGATCAAGCCGATTTCATGCTGCATCATCTCGAATCTCGTGTCCAGCTTATGGAAAAGATTAGCCAGTTGGTAACTTATTCTCCGCTTGGCTTTGTAGGATATATATCTGCAGAGTGAGACACACCGGAGGATGGTCAATAGTCGCTGAAAATGTATTTTTAATTGCAACTACGTATGTTTCTTATCTCTCTATGTTCCAGCAACGCAATAGTTCTTATGGTGATATCGAATTCACGTCGATTGTGAACCGTCTTTCCAACAAACTCGGTCTCAAAAGGGTTGGAACGCCTGCGGAGCAAATCAAGTCAAAGTAAGAGCTCTTTTCTCTTTTCCTTTCTCCACCCTTCCCCCTCGATCAACAACAACAGCTGTAAATGTATTTTTTTTTTTTTTTTTTTTTTTTTTTTTTTTTTTTTGAAATATCTGAGGAGAGATCTTAAAAGGAAAGTCGATTACACACCTTGGATTAGATGTTATTGGTATCTAGATCAAGTCGTCTCAGACCCTGTTCGATTCTCAAGTCAAAAGGAGATCCTCTTGGTAACTATCCTTCTCGGATGATGATCGTTGGTTCTTGTCGGCCTTTTTGAAAAAAAAAAAAAGTGCAAAAAGGAGAAGAGAAAAGCCATTGACCATAGGATATTGTTTTCTATTTGCATCTGGATTGTAGTGTATGGACACTACCCAGTGGACTCAGGTCTTGAAAGGCGATTTAATTGTTCAGATGTATCGAGACCATTTCCCATACCAGATCCTGATGTTTCTCGAAGCCGCTCAAAGGAGTGGAATCAAAGTCCACCCTGGCAATCAAAATCCATTCGAGAGTCTCCTCTGTAAACCAAACCAAGATTCATGTGGTTCAGTTCCATTGGTTCTCGATCAAGTACTTCATGAGGCCTTTGGTGGTCCACTCGCCGTCACGAGAGAGTCAGTGGATTCGATGGTCGATTATCTCCTGGACAATGGACCACAAACCAACATTGGCCAGCTTGAAGCCTGTCTTCTAGAGGCGGCTGACAAGGTGATCCAGTCAACTCAATTTCAACTGGACCTAGGCAATCATACAAGCACCCTCCAGTCGTTGAAGCAAATGCTAGGTTTTGTAAGGACGGTGGAGCTCTACAGCATAATCGCGCCAAGGCACTTTATTCCCAAGATGACATGGATCAACTCTGTTCTTCATCGGTCTGCTATTACATTACTCGACAAAGTCTGTGCATGCAAGCATGATGAGACACTCAAGATCATGATCGAGGTACGGGTTATGCCCTTGGTTGACTGCGATTTTCTCTTTTACCAATGAGACCCACACGACTAACAAAGCCATTCCTTCCTTTCCCCCCTTTTCCTTCTGTGTACGACCCAACATTATTGATAGGTGTTACAAGAAATCAAGGCTGTGTGTCTTGATGTATGGTTGGCATGCTTGAACCACCGAAGAGAACCACGAAACCAATCTCGTCACACGTCCCTCGTTCCAGCAACGGACGAAGGGGATATCTCTCATAGTTCCGGCCTCTACAACGACTCGGAGCTCTGTCTTGCTCTCTTTACTGTCCTTTTCCCTGCTCAGGATTTGTCTACCTGGACCACAGATCTTCCAGGACAACACTTTATCTCAAAGGAAGCAGACCAAGACATCTTATTGAACCCATCTGTCATCACCACTTCCTGGACAGGGATCTTTCTCCTAAAACTGTATAGTGGTGTTCTAGCCATTGTAGAAAGAGCTAATCAGGAGGGGCATGCAGTTTTGATCCTGTCCATGATGTTGACCATGATCGAAAAGGTATCCTTCCAGATCCCGACTCTTGTTTTGGTTCAACATGGAAAGAGTCTTTTGAAGACTCTTGATGATATTGCGGATATGGAGCGTAGTTCTTCCTTGGCTACAGTGTTAGCCTCCGAGGAGTTGCAACCATTGGGAACCACTCCACATTCTTTTGCTGTTCTAGAGTCTAGGATACGCGCATTACAATTTTATAAAAAAAAAAATAAAAATAAAAATAATAAAAAAAAAAAATAGAGCAACCAGCTACTCTTCTCTCTCACGCACACTGTCGGTCTCTGTCTCTGTGTCCGTCTCTCGTTAATCTGACCCAGTATCCATTATTCATTGTCATCAGCTGCGAAAAAGGATGGCACTATACATTGGTTGGTTTGCTGCAGCAATACAAAAAAAAAAAAAAAAAAATAGTGGAGATTCTTTGTTATACGTGCGGAGGAAATAAGAGGATGAATAAAAAGTTGTAAAGGAAAGAAGAAGGGGACAATAAAACAAAAGCACAGTAAGAATGGGAAGAGGAATACAATCTAGCGCGTTTGGACCTAGTTTGAGAAAAAAGAAAAAGAAAAAAATAAAAAAAATAAAAGAGGGGGAGCAAAATTAATTGGTTAGACTCGTTTGCTTCCTTGATATGGGGTAATATCATCCTCAAGATACATTTACAAAAAAAAAAAAGACACTCACCAAGTCATCAATCTTCAACAACATCTTGACAGTCTCTGCTGCGAGCTCAATGGCGCTTGTAGAGACCAAGAGGGGCTGGATAACATTCTCATCAAGAATGTTTGTGATGGCACCCTTACGGACATTGATACCAGCTGTGGTCTCACCCTGTGCATGACGGTTACGCAACTCGGTCACGATCGCAATAGGGTTCAAACCAGCGTTCTCAGCCAATGTAATGGGGATCACCTCCAAGGCCTCGGCAAAGGCCTGGAAACAGTGTGCCTCCATACCACGCAAGGTCTTTGCATACTCCTGCAACTTCAATGACAAACCAATCTCGGGTGCACCACCTCCTGCAATCAAATATCTCTTCTTGACCAAACAACGGATGACACACAGAGCATCGTGAAGCGAACGCTCAGCCTCCTCCAAAACAAGCGAGTTGGCACCGTGGCAGAGAATGGAGACAGTCTTGCCAGCGTGCTTGACACCAGTGACCTTGACCACACGCGATCCCGAAGCATCCACCTCATCCACAATATCTGCATATCCGAGCTTGTCCTCTGTGAAAGACTCGACATCAGCAATGGGTTTGCATCCTGTGCTCTTGCAGATGAACTCGATCTCATCACGCTCAATATCCTTGATGACCATGATCTTCAACTTGGCAAGGAAATGAAGCGACAAGTCGTTGACGGCATCACGAAGGATAGACTTTTGAATCAAGAGAACGTTGCATCCAGCCTTTTTGATCTTCTTGACCATGTTGAGAAGATACTGACGCTCCTCCTTGAGAATCTTGTCCATTTGACGGTAATCGTTCACAATGATCTGGTTCTCCATCTGTCCGTGAGGATTCATTGTTGATGTAGATGTTGGTTTTGATATGATTGTTGTTGATTTGGATCAAACATTTGATCGTTAGAACTCGAGGTATTTTTTCTTCTTCTTCATCATCTCCATTTTTCACTGTATCCAAGAAAAGAAAAGAAAAAAAAAAGAGGTCCAGCTTACATCAGGCTTGGGAGGAGAGAGCTGGAACTGGATCAAACCAATCTTGGCCTTCTCAATTCTTGTGGGACCACCTGCAGACTTGACCACGTTCTGAGCCAGGACAAGACCATCCACGAGCTCTGTGTCGTCAATCGTGCCTCCGACCTTCTTGACAATCCGAATGTCCTTCAAATCCACATTGGTTGCCGTCAAAGGATCAATCACTCTCAACACAGCATCGACAGCAATGGGTGCAAACAGTCCCGAGTACTGCGAAACAATCTTGGAGTTGAGCGAAGTGCTGGCACTCTTGAGCAAGGACTCACGGTCTGAAAGATCCAATCGGGTCGCCACCTCGGTCAAGAACTCGTTGGCCTTGTGGGAGGCTCTCTGGAAGGACTCGGCAATGGTGGTGGGGTGAATGCCCTTGGACAACATCTTTTGAGCGGCACCGAGCAACGATCCTGCAAGCACAACAACTGAGGTAGTACCATCACCGGCCTCGACATCCTGGGCGGCCGACAGATCCACCAACTGTTTTTTTTTTAAAAAAAAAAAAAAAGAAAAGAATCAGGAAAAGTGAGTTGGGAGAAAAATGGTTGGGTGTTGGAAGGGAATAAGGAAGGGAATCCGATATTATCTCTCTCTTTTTTTTTTTTAATAGAAAAAGAAAGAGAAAAAGAGAAAAACGACTTACCATCTTGGCAGCTGGGTGAAGGACAGCCATGTGCTTCAAGATTGTGGCACCATCGTTGGTGATGATGACCTCTCCATTGCTGGTCTTGATCTGTTCCGAGAGCAAAAATATAAAAATAAAAAAAAGAGGATGTGATTATTAGAAATCGATTCCTCTTGAGGATGGGATAAAGAACAGGAAAGGATAAGAGCGAGAGCTGGGCAGAGAGGGTGGTGGGGGGGGGGGACCTCCTTACCATCTTGTCCATGCCCTTGGGACCCAAAGATGTACGGACAGCATCACTGACAGCTATACGACAGCAATAACAAGTAGGAGAGGTATGAGCTGGTTCGTTAGTTGATCTGGATGATGGCTTTCGTAGGATAACGCCACCGATGGAAAGCTCTGGTATGTCTTTCTCCTCCACACTCCCCCCCCCTCTCCTTCCCCGAAATAAACAGAGAGCAGTCGAGTCGTTAGACAGGGAAGAGAAGGAGAAAGGGAAAGAAGGGAGCAATGTATGCAAACTGTCCGGATCAGAGAACAGGAGGCGAGTGTTGGTGTCGTTTTCTCTCTCTTTTTTTTTTCTTCTTCTTCTTCCGTCCATGGACCAGAAGATTTCAGGTACACCCTTATTGGACCCTCGTCCTACCCCCCTTGCGCGGCCTCTTTCTTTTTTTTTTTTCTTCTTCTTCTTTCTCCCTACTCTTCGCGTATGTCTGTGTGTGTACACCGGGGAGAGAGAGAAAGAGAAAGAGAGAAAGAGAGAGGAGGTCAAGGGAACACGAATCAAACACGAGCATTCGAGTCCATGAGAGCTGATCCGGCGCATCAGTCCATCCTGATTCTTTTCAAGAAAAAGAAGAGAGGCCGCAGTCCCATCTTGGTGTACAAGGACAGATGAAAGAAACTTGAAATGAAGGCGTTCGTCATGATGCCACCGAAACAAAAAAAAAAAAAAAAAAAAAAAAAAAAAGAAATAAAAATATGCTTGGCGGGCATCTGGTCGAGGATGAGACCAACAAATGAAAGAAAAAGAATACGAAAGAAAGAAAAAGAAAGAAAAAGAAGAACGCTTTTCCCATTCCAACCCCCACCCCCACCCCTCTCAGTCGCGCTTCTCTTGGATGGTTTCCCCTTGTGGTCGGATGGGAGATGCCGAGGAAAGAGAAAGGACGCGTGTAGTATTATTATTATTATGATTTTTTTTTTTTTTTTTTAGCAGATCAGGTTGGCATTTTACCCTTTGCGGCGATGATGTTGCTGATGCGGACCTCGACGGGCTTTTCCTTATCCTTGAACGATCCTCCACCGGTCCTGGGTCCTGGGGCTGCTGGGGCTGCGTCAACCATGTTTGTATCGAGAGAAAGAATGAAAGGGGGAGAGAAAGGGAGGAAAGATGCTGTGTAGTAAAGGAGAAAGAGAAGGGAGATGGAGCAAAGAGAGAGATGTCGATTCCAAAAAAAAAAAAAAAAAAGTTCGTTCAGGCAACACAGAGTTCTCGTTTCTGAGGGGAGGGGGGGGACCTCCTGTCTTTGCTCTTTTTGTTCTCTCAGCTTCTCCTCCGTGCCCTTAATGAAATGGTCACGTCACGCTAGTTGCCACAAGCGATCTAGGTTGAAAGATTATTTCTTTTTTCTTTCTCTCTCTCTCTCTCTACGTTGCCAAAGACTCGTCTTGTATTTCACGACAACGAGATACCTTGATCAGACATGGCCTTGAGAGCTTCCATAGCACTATATCGCACAGCATCGCTCGTCGTGGTCTGGATCAGGTTTGCCAACTGCTGAATCCCTCCCTTGGACGCGATCTGCTCACTCATCTCCTTGCCTCCAACCGTCACCAGGTTCTTGAAACACTCTGCTCCACGATGCCGAAGCTCATCCATCCTCCTCATGGCTGTCTCATGATCCACCACCGCCGACTCTTGATCTGCCATCACATCCTCAATCGCCTTGGCCTCGGCTTCTTCAATATCCTTGACATTGTCAGAAGTGGTCACGCCCAGGGTGATCAAACTCTGCAAGATCTCCAATCCTCGTTCCTGTTCCAAAATCATCTTGCAAACCTCTGCACTTGTCGAAAGTACCGCCAGAGCACCCGAGGCCGCTCTTCGTGTCATAAAATCATCCGTATCCGAAAGAGCCAACATCAAATGAATCTTGCTCTTGCTCTTTTGAGGATCGCTGTAGCGTTCAAAGACTGGCTCGAAAAAGATCATGTTACACAAGGCCTCGGTCGCTGCACGACGTACAAGAATGTTTTCGGAAAACTGAAGGTTCTCCATCTTTTCAATGGCTCCATCCTGTAGCACTAGTGCAAGGACCTGGACATCTCCCATAGAACCCAGATTCGTCAGCGCCATCAGACTCTCAAACTGACAAAGCTGATCTGTGCTATCGAGCAACCAGATCAATGGTCGCACCAACTCGGGTATCCTCTGGTTCTTGAACGTCAGTCGTGGATCCAATGTGATGGTCAACTTGGCCAGTGCCTGAACAGCTGAAGATCGGGTCGATTCCGAGGTTGGGGGCTGTGGTGGAGCATTCTTGGAGGAAGATGGTGGTTGAAGGGCCAAGGGCATCAAGAGTCGTACAATGCCCTGTTGAACCAATGCTCCGCGTGTATCTGTGGGTGTCACCAAGTTTCTCAGTACCTGGGCAAGACTCTGTCGTGTCGCTTCAGAAGCATTTTGGCCAATCGCATGAAGACCTGGCATGATCCCCAGCTTGGTCAATGTCATATTCCTTTGATTGACTACAGTCTCATCATCCAATGGGTCGTTTATCTCCCCCTTTTCAAGTCGTTTGCCTTCACTGTTGGGGAGGACTCCAGCCATCTTTTTCAGTCGAAGCATTTGCTCCTGTTCAGCAGTCAATCGTTTCCGGTACGAGGTCAGGTTATTGAACATGATGATTAGACCATATCGAAGTGGATGGCTCTTGGACTCTTCAGCAAGGCGAAAGAGTGAAAGCAAGAGAGCCTTGTCCGAGATGATAAGTTGCTTGATCGGTGGTTGGATACTGGCATAGGCAAGACCCTCGACCGCATTGAGCTGAATCGAGGCACTGCCGTCATTCTTTTCATCCTTGAGAAGTGTTGAAAAGATCTTGGCTAGATGTGCTCCATTGTCGTCCAAGAGATCGGTATCGCTCTTGCTCTTGGCGCCTGCTGGATCCTCAAGTCCATTCAATCCGACGGATGGATCCTTCTTGGATTCTGATAGTACGATCTTGGTGAGAGCTACGGCAGCAGCACCCTTCAAATGTTGGTTGGTCGTGGCTCCCTTCAGGACGAGTGACTTTAGGAAATCGCTGCACTGACTCGCAATCACACCTCTCGTCTTTGGATCGGCACAAGCGACCGAAAGTGTTTCTGTCCAAATGATCTGAATCGACTCTGGTTCAAGCTCGACACAGTCCATGAGTTCTGGGAGGACACCTTCCTTGTTCAAGATTGCACATCCAATAGACAGGTCGGCTTGGATGACCAATCCCAGGGCCTGGAATCCTGTTGTACGCGTCACGACCTTGTCGCCCCGGATATCGTCGAGGACAATGTCTGTTGTTCGGTCCGTGACCCTGTCTTTGTTGGAGGCTGACTCGAAAGCCTTTGAGAGGAGGAGGGTGACCATGGGCTTGATGTCATTCGATACTGAGCCTGTTGTTGTGGTTGTTGTTGTGGAGATGACTACTGGGAGCCGGAGGATGGCAGGGTAGATCTTGCTCTCAAAGAGAGCATCTACAAAGTGGGTATCGTTCATGACCATCCGCACAAGTGACTTGACGATCGCGACAGCAACAGGTTGGAATGTATCGCTCTCATCAGGTACGCGTGTCAGTAATTCAGCACTGTTGTCCAGGAATGTCTGTTGGTCTGCCCATAATGAGTTTTTGGCATCCTGGTCTGTGGCATTGGTCTGAGCCGTGACAAGAAGCGAAGTAAGTTCTGAAATCTGTTCTGGAGTGACAGAGTCTTGAGCGTCTGTCTTCCCTGCAAGTGACTGTAAGAGGTCCTTGATCTTTTCGGTAGACATAATGTATGTGGAATTGAATCGAGTCGAGTCAGGGGAAGGGACAATGATGATTCGTCAAGAGAGCAAGGGGGGGGAACAAGGGGAGGAGAGAAAAGTGAGAGAGAAAGTGAGAAAGAGAAAGTGAGAGAAGGGGTGGGGGGAGGTGCAAGCTCAAAGGACAAGGACTCGTCACACGCACGCGAATCAGCCGATTTACGAGCCAGACAGGGCGAGAAGTGATTGTCCTGGAGCCTTAAGGCACCGAAGACTACCAAAAAGATATTTCTCTTTCATATCTACACACACACACACACACACACACAAAAGTCCAGTGATTGTCGTGAGCCTCAAAACAAAAAAAAGGTATTTATCTAACAGCTTCTATGTTCCTGCATCGCATTAAAAAGTCCTCTTATATTCACACAAGCCCTCGGCTAGTAGGTGCCATTTGATCGTGGGTGGTGAGCAGCCCGCAAAAAAAAAAAAATAACAAAAAAAAGTATAGAGACTGGATCGCTCCCTTCCTTTCATCATCATCATAATAATAAAAAACACCCTACTTGTCTTTGTCTTTTTTGTTCTTTTCTTTTTCTTTTTCTTTCCCCCCTTTAGATCCTACTCTTTAGAACGAGCCGCTGTTGACCTATAGGAAGGATAACCAAGAATAGGGGGAATAAAGGTATCAAGGGTTAGAAAACAAGGTCTCAGGAACACGCATTAAAAAAAAAAAAACAGCCCCCATTGAAGGATAACTTACTCTGTCCTTGAGATGGCCGAGGTACTGGTAGTAGCTCATGATAGGCTCAGCCCGATCCTCAATCAAGTGTGAAAGGAACCAGAGTCGAAGTGCTGGATCTCCATCCTCCTTGATCACATACAACTGAGGGTAGTAGGGTGTCCTGCGCATCTCACGCGTCTTGCCAATAATCAAGTTGATTCTCTGGTTAAAGTCAGTCTCCAGTGTAGGCAAGGTCGTCTAAGCATAGAGAAGAAAGTGAAGGGTGGTGGTGTTAATATGGTTCTCAAAGAACATTGGTGGTGACCATAGATTTTTCAGAAACTATACGCGTAAAACATACCTTTCCTCCTCGGATGCTGTCATAGTTGGGGACACCAAACTATCGTAACACGATGGGGAATAAAATAGCGGTCAATTGTCAGAATCAATATCACCATATTCTTGCCTATATCCAGCCAAAGAAAAGAAGAAAGAAAAACATGCTGCAAAGCCTTACCAAGTCGTTGCAAAGAGCTGGGACAGCCTCACGTCCAATCCACAAAAAGATGTTCTGAGAATCCTCCAACATGAACAATCCTGCACGCTCAAGTCTCTCGCTGCTCAGGTTCATGGGCTGAGGCATCTGAATACCATCTGGTCCAATTGTTCCACAGTGCTCAGGCATATTATGCAACGAATAGAATCGGGGGTGGATATAGGGAATCAAGCATTGCGAGGGCAAAGTCGAGAACAAGTGCATCGCATACGATCGAAGATCTGAAGGAATCTGAGAACCTCCACGAAGCGCCACCTAAAATTGGTTTTGAAAGACAAAAGAAAAAAAAAAAGATGAGGTTTGTTTTAGGATCTGGGCATGGCCTTTTTTTTTTTTTTTTTTTATGTTCAAGATTTCGAAAGAAAAGCCCGATCTGACCATCACCCCAAAACTTACATGCTTCAACATGCCAAGAGTCAAAAGAGGCATCAACTTGAGGTTATCACAGATCTGCAGATTAGGGGTCGCACCACTCGAGGAGGCCGTCATATGGGTCTTGTACACACCCAGGATATCGACACACTTGTTGGTCAACGCATCACGAGCATCATCCAACTTCGAGTTCATACCCCTCTCGACTGCCTTGCATGCCAACAGAGTAGTGATCGCCACCTGATCTGCAGACATGTACAACTCTGGGAGACTGTTGGTCACTGGCAAAGCCAATGTCAAGACACGAATGCGGCGCTCACCTACAAAAGAAGAGAAGAGGAAAAGTCAGTTCTAATGTCTTTAAAAAAAGTATCGATGTAGAAAAAGAAAGTCCTGTCGCTCTGATCCATGTCCATGATCTCAACGTACCTGAAGAAGAGGTGTGCAACAAAGCAGTCTGGAAACAGACAGTTGGGATGGTCAAGTTGTCATCATAGCTGACCTCAATCGAGTACGACTGATCACGAGGAACATTGGGCAACGACAACAAATCCGTGGAACGCACGAAAAAGTTGCCATAAAAGGCCGACATCCTCAATCCCTTGGAGGCTCGGACTCTCATCACAGCCTCCAATGCAATCCTCTGAGACAAGAATTCCGCCAACTCGTGTGCAAACTTCAATGCATCCTCAGACTTGGCGGCCGTAAAGGCTGGGTAGAAGAAGGTGCTTCCTCCAGTGAAACGTGGGAGACAGCCTAAGAGAAACGTTCATTTTGTGAGTGTTAATATGAATCAGTAAGAAAAGTTTCGAAATGTTCGATGAAAGAGGTTAAAAAGAAAAAGAAAGAAAAACCAAACACATACTCAAGGTAGCAACGTCCGAGTACTGAGATCCAAACAAGAACATGTCCACACAAACTTGGGACTTTGAGCAGTCGACAGCAAAAGTCTTGTAAAAGGACGAGGCCGATTGCAACAGAGTCGATTCCTTGGACGTTCCAAGAAGCTTGGGATCCTCACGAGCCTTCAATGCTCCTGTTTCCATGTTGGGCAACGAAGCCTGGAGACACAAGATCTTTCCTCCGACAGGCGAAATCAACTTGTATGCCGATTGCAAAGCAGGACCCAATGCATTGCCTACATTCTGTGTATCCTTGAACATGTCGTTCAAACGGTTCAGTAGAATCTCCAAAGTAGGGCGGCATTCACTAAGGTTGCAAAGCAAATCCTCGGGCTGGGGCAAGAATGGTTCCTCTAAATCCGAGACGACCAGCATCTGAGGCTCTCCAGAGGCAGCCTATATGTTTTTTTGTTTGTTTGTTTGTTTTTTTTTTTTTTTTTTTTGAGAGAGAATATCGTGTTAAGGATTTTTCTCCTAATTTGTGATCCATTATTGATAAACCCTTTTGGTAACTGACAATAACTTACGTTGAGGTTATAGAAATGAATCGAGCTGTCAACAGTGACAATTCCGACCTTGGTCCTTCCCTCATCGTTGGGTATCCTGTCCAAAGATTCCAAGATGGTGGTCGCTGCAGTCGCCACCATGCCACATTGAATCGCTGGATAGGAAACGTCAATCACAAACATGTACACGAGTGGCTGTGGGGGTCGGACCATGTACTCAGTAGGTGCAATATACTCCACAACAGCATGGTTCAATTCCTTGCGTTGCCATCGGTCCACAGGTTGTTGAGTTTGAGCATCATAATCAAACGATGAAGGAACTGGAATCAAGGAGGGGGGAAAAGGGAGAAGGGAGAAGGTTAGCCTGTTATCTCGCAACACTGTACACGGATGCTTTAGAAAAACACCACTCCACTGTCCGGGCGGGAGAAAAAATAGATCGTTGCCTAAGGCGAGAGGCTTTTTTCTTCTCATTTTACCTTCGTTCAAAGTGTAGCACATGTTGCATTTCCAGCGCTGGCCTCCTTCGACAAACTTTACAAAAGGATTGATATAAGTTCTGCACCGACGGCAACGAGCAATCACCGAGTCGGAGACCACTGGCACAGGTTCCTAAAAAGAATACGAAGCGAATAATCAAAATAAAGATACAACTTTGAGTATCAGGGAAAACAGGTATTGTATGGTCGAGGGCTTCAAGACAGTGCTCACTAAGAAAATAGAACAAAAAAGAAAGTTGTAAAAGAAGAAGCCTTACATCGCCTTCCTTGATGCTGCGGTAAGGGGTGATGACAAGACCGAATGGAAGTCGCGACTTTGTCAAGAGCTGCGACGTGGCAGGGATAGCATTCAAGGTCGATCTCTTGTACGAAGGGTCACAGTTGGCGTGAGGAGACTGAGTGATCGAGGCCTACACAAAAGAGAGAGAGAGAGAGAGAGAGAGAGAGATAAGCAAAATGAGTGAACGTGGCACAACGGTCACCGGTAAAAAAAAAAAAAAAAAAAAGATCCAGAACTCTTTTTTTTTTTTTTGCTTTTTCAACCTACATTTGCTGGCAGATTAATGGTGGGTGGAGGTGCCTCCAGATCAAAAATCTTGGGCGCCGTTCCCATCAGGGCAACTGTAGACAGCTATGATGATAAAGATGATGATCAAACGAATAAATGTCAATCATATAAATAGACATTCCGATGCACGCAACTCTTCTATCTCTTCTTCTTCTTTCCATTTATCAGAAACAATAAAGCGACTTACTCCTGATCCTTGTCCACCATAGCCTGCATTGAGGTTCATGCCACCCATTTGACCCGCCAGTTGATTAATGCCAGGCTGAAGAGGCTGTCCTGCCAAAGGCTGAAGACCTTGCTGATAGGCCGGAACAGGGTGACCATATGTCTGCGCCTGCTTCTCTCCTGGCACAAAGAACTGTTGCTGTCCTTGTCCAGCACCCCCTGCTTGCATCGATGCATCGGGTGCACCAAACGGTTGAGGTGGAAGGCCTGGGGTTCCTGCGGGTTGAAAGCCTGTGTCGTAGGATGAGGTAGGTTCCTGGAACGAGTTCATTCCTGTGGGATAGACCCTCTTTGGTTTGTGTGCACCTCCTGCTTGAGGTGTAGGCGTTGGGGGACCGACGGCCATGCCAGGTGCAGCGGGATCCTGGCCCTGCATGGGGGGCTGCATTGGCTGTTGGGGAGCAAACTGTGGTGTTTGCTGTTGTTGCTGCTGCTGGTTCATTGGAGCCTGGAATCCTGGAGGGTGTTGGGCTTGATGCTGCATCCTTGGGGTCGATGGCTGCGATGGGTGCTGACCGTATCCAGTGGGTCCTCCGTTAGGTGGACCTGCGTTGAATCCCATGGGTGGTGCTGGCTGCGAACCAGGGACACCTCCCTGTTGTCCTTGTCCCATAAACGGGCCGGAAGGTGGTGGTCGCGACTGGATCTGCGGCGACTGATATGGACGTGGCATGCCTGGGGATCCAGGCTGGGACACGTTAGCTGGTCGCATCATAGGAGACGACACGCGCTGCATCCCTCCAACAGGTGGAGGCCGCTGGAGCGGAGATGGATGTGATTGGGATCCAGGTGGAGGTGGGCCATGATTGGGCATGGCAGGACGCTGCATCGATGGCGATGGAGGCATCGTTGGTGGGCCACTTGTCGTGGAAGTCCGGCGAAGAGCATTCTGCATGTGAGGGCTGTTTGGATCCTGGGGGCCAGAGCCAGGTGGAGGTGGCCTGCCCATCGGGCCAGGCGATGATACCGATGATGAGAGCGGTGGGCGGGGACCAGGAGCCATGGGTCTATAGCCCATCGGCTGTTGTTGTTGCTGTTGCTGCTGCTGCTGGGGATGAGCTGGCATGCCTGGAGGCATGGGTCGCTGGTGCATCATATGTGGCGACTGCTGAGGATATGGTTGGGCCTGGCCCTGCTGTGGTGGCGGTGGCCTAAATCCGGGTCGCGGCTGGGGAGCCATGGCTGGACGCATGGTTGGCGTCGGTGGCTGCGAGTAGGCCATCGAGGAGAGTCGAGGGCAAGTCGGCAGATGAAGGAGGAGGAGAAGAAGGAGAGATGAGGGCTGACAAAAGTCAGATGGGAGGATGGAAGGATGGAAGAAAGAGAGAGAAGAGAAGAGAGATGGGAGGAGGAAGAGGAGGAGGAGGAAAGAAGAAGAAGAAAGAAGAAGAAGGATGAACGGGAGGATGTTAAAAAGGATGGAAAAAAGGGAGAGCGGATCAGAGAGATTTTTTTTTCTGGACTTGAGTACCAGGCTTTGGTCCAGATGTTTCCGATCAGTTTTTTTTTTCCCTATAAGACGAGTATACCACCTTCCTAAGGCCATGGCCCTGGCTTTTTTTTTTTTTCCTCCTTTCTTTCTCCTTTGCATCAGCCAAAGATGGAGAAGAAGAAGAAGAAGAAAGGAGCAAGAAGAACGAGTGAAGATTGCAATAGCCATCATCTTCATTAACCACCCCCAACATCAGTCTCTCTTTCTCTCTCTCTCTCTCTCTTTCTCTCTTTCTCTCTTTCTTTCTGCTGTCCAACATCTCTCAAGAGCTTTCTCATCTTCTTGGGTTGAGAGGAGAAGGGCACGCCCCGACGGACCGACGGACCGACCGACGTGGCTCACTCGTTCGCCCCTCGTTTCGTGGACGCGCCAGTCTGCCTCTCTGTCGTTCCCCATCCAGATCTCCCCCGCTCTGTCGCACGCCTGAGCTTCGACGTGGCAGCAGAGTGTCAAGCAAAGCGAAAGAGAGAGAAAAAAAAAGGACGTCATATACGCACGTGACAGTCCGATGAAGAAATCCCAAAGACCAGAAAGTGATAGAGCTCTCTTCTTGAACACTCGAGTAAGCTAGAAACACCGAATGAGCATCACGTTGTGTTGTTGCTGTTGTTGTTGTCTCTTTATGGCTTTAAATCTCGAGAGAAGGACTGTACGAAAGGAAAAAAGAAAAAGAAAAAAGTCGTTATGGAAAGAGAAACTTTTTTTTTTATCGACGCGTCGAGTTTATATTTTGGAGCATTGCGTTTCTCTATAACTGAACGGACAAAGGATCTTTGGACATGATCTTTTTCTTTTTCTTTTTCTTTTTTTTTATGTTGGTTGGTTGGTTGGTTGGTTGTGAGATTTCCCTCTATTTAGACAAGGCGACATCTCCAGCGGGATTCACTTCTTGGGGGTTGCTGCTGTCTCGCGGGGGCCGCCTAGAGAAAATCTTTAGTAAGTTTGAGTAGAAACTAATGGAGCGTGAAGGGAGAACATTGGCTCGTGAGCCATGATTACTGGTAGTACAAATCACCTCCTCTTCTTGCTGCTGCTGCTGCTGCTGAGCATCCCACTCTTCGCTCGTGGTGAGCCCCGGTCTGGGTTTGCGGAACTTGCCTGAAGTCTGATCCTGACTGATCTCTTTTCTCATCGTACCTTGTTGGTTCGACTTGCGCTTGTCTTGATCAGCTCCCGTATCCGACTCCAATTCATCTACCTCTCCGGAATCGTCTTCATCGTCTTCTTTGTCATTGTCCTCTTCTACTACAAGAAACTTGCGTTTCCTGGGAGTGACCTTTGGAGTGGCTGTCGTGTCTTTGGCGACCGAGCGGGGTGCCCTTCGAGTGGCCGGCGGTTTAGAGGCAGAGGTGATAAATGGAGCTACCGCAGAGCGCGAGGAGCCGCCGGTACTCTTTCTTGTACTCTCCTTAGCGCTTGATTCGACCGTCTTTTCCTTGGGTGAGGGCTTGTTCCGGCTGACCTTTGCTTTGATTCTTTGGACCAGGCCCTTTTTACGGATTGTCCTGGACTTTTTCGACATTTTCGGATACTCGACACCAACAATAGCAATACGCGAGTTGTTGGCTTTAGAGGAACAAAAGAGTGGAAGAAGAGGAAGAGGCAACGAAAGAGAGAAGAGGCAAACTCAATGAGCCTAAAGATAAACCCTTCTTCACAATCCCACGACTGGATATGACGACTTACAGTTCATAAAGTGAATCCTCTTGTTCTTTCGTCCAATCTAGAAAGTTCGGTCATTCCAATGGTTTTTTACGTTAGCCATGATAAAAGTGACATTGTCTGATCCAAAACCCTGCAGAGTGCATGGAGGAAAAAAAATACGGCGACGGGTTTACTCTTTACCTTGACCGCCTCATCAAACTGGCTATCAATGGACCACATATCCATATCATATTTCTTCCAGATAAAATGCTTGATGGTTGTACGCGTTGAACCAAGATGGTCCCTGTCATCTCGGATGGCCTCCTATCATTGCCAGTCAATAATATATTGTCAAGGTTCATAAAAAGAATGTTTAACGGATGTTTTTTTTTTTTTTTCTTCCTTTGTGCAAACCATGTGTATCGATTCTTTTGAGGTGAGAAAGGGAAACAAAGACTTGCCTCGATCATGGTCAAGAAATTCTTGGGCTCATTCCGGTGATCATTGGACGTGGAGGAGGTTCTCGCGCTCCTTCGTGGACCATCTAGTCTCGACAGTAAAAATAAAATAAAATAAAATAAAATAAAAAAGAAACTCCATTTTACAGTTAGTTTACCTTAAATTTCTCATATTGTTTCCATAGTTTCGTAACAATGTTGGATACTTTACTTCTGGGGTTGGATGGCTGTGGAGGCATGACAATTCAAAGCGTTGATTCTGAACGAGATCTCGATGGAAAGGAATGGGTAAGATGAGCAAAAAGAGAGGAAACGAACAAGGTGAACTTGACGATGCGAGTAAAAAAAAGAGAGAGAGAGAGAGAGAGAGAGAGAGAGAGAGAGAGAGGGTCGAGTAAAGAAAAAAAATTCAGAGTCAAAGAAGTTTAGAGGTGGAACGGATAGATGGATGGATAGAGAGAAAGGTGGCAAGAAGGGTCCTTTTTTCTTCCCCTATCCCATAGTTATAAGAGAGAGAAGAAATATAAATGACGAGTCGCCATGGTCTTTGTGAGGTAGTGGGGTCAGTATCATCTTCTGTGGTAACCTTTGACGCGAAGAAAAAAAGAAAAGAAAGGAAAAGCAATGTGTGGCTACTGCGTGGATACCTCATTTTTGCATTATGAGTATGATTATTTTCATCGACTCTCTTATTGATACAGGGCGTTGTTATCCTCAGTCCAATGTAGACTGACTCGTTTCCTTTTAGAAAGCCAAAGACGCCATGAATCGGGACTTTTTGTGGACACGGAAACATAATCCCCGCTGAAGTCATAGTCTTGTGCTCTGATTCATCTTCAAGCGACCAAGGGAGAGAGAGAGAGAGAGAGAGAGAGAGAGAGAGAGAGAGAGAGAGAGAGAAATGAAAAGAAAGTATCTGTTCCTGAAGGAGTTTATTATGGATTACGAGTATTACATTGGGGACAAACTAGATGGTAGAAGTGTGAAAGGGGTTGGGAGATAGTAACTGCGGTAAATGATATTGTACTGCGTGGCCGCTACAAGCAGACTAAATATGGACATACACAGAAGAGTGGTAAACCAGTTGTTGTTGTTGTTGTTGTTGTTGTTGTTGTTTTTTTCTTTTTTTCTTTTCTTTTCTTTTCTTTTCTTTCTTTCTTTCTTGTAGATCCAAGTGCGGTTACAGCATCCAAACCACCAGTAGGATGCTCGACATTGTCATTGCAACAAGCATTGGAATAGAACCCCGAGCAGGCGATGCGGCTGTTGAACCTTTGTCAGTCTCGTCCACCACAGGGGCTAGAAAGATCAAAGGAGTGGAAAAGAAAAGAAAAAAAAATTCAAAAGATAGGAGGTATAAGTGAGAAGGATAATAGAGAGGATAGCCACAGAAGAGGATGAAAAAAAAAAAATAGGTCCTTACGAAGTGTGCCCTCTGGCTTAATTGAGAATGGAGAACCCTGTGCGACAATGACCGCAGTACCGTTGATATTCTCGACAAGGAAGATGGAAAAGCTGCTTCCAACAAAGCCCAGCTTGGGAACGGTCCAGTTGGCAGAGCCGACGGTTGTCTGCACATTAGAGAATAGAGCAAGTGGTCCCGTGAACAATTGCTTGGACTGTCCGAATTTGTTCCGTAGCATAGAAAAGGGGAGAGAGAGAGAAAGAGAAAGAGAAAGAGAGACAGAGGTAAGGGGACCACAACAGAAGGAAAGGGCCCCAATGCGGATCGTTCGCGTTCATCCAGTAGGTCGAGTTCGTGGAGTGGACCAGGCATCAGGGGAGGTGTTTCCCCGAGGTATACAAAAAAAAAAAAAAAAAAAAAAAAGGAAGGAAGGAAGGAAGGAAGGAAAGCAAGCACAAAGATGGTGTTTAGTCAGGCAAAATCCAGAGTAGCCAAGCATTTTTGGACTCCCCTTTCCCCTTGCATCTTTTTGTCAAGGCGCCAATCCTCAGGTTTTTTTGACGCCTCAAGAGACAGGAATCATCTGGGTTGACCAAAACAAAATAATAAAAAAAAAAATCTTTGCCAGAAGGTTGCATTACATTGTCAACAAGCTCCACAGACAACGTTGGGTTGTTCGTTCCCGTTGCCTTCCATGTAATCGTCATCGGACTACCTGCGACAATAAATGAGGTAGCGTTGGGCGAAATGAGCGCCAGATCAGCTAGTCATGATAGTAGGAACAGCATTCCGTCTCTTTTTGTTAGAAAAACCGCGCTTGAAAAATGACAAAGAGCCACAGCTTGGCCTAGGGTACTAATCATGCAAAAAGAAAAAAAAAAAAAAAAAAAAAAAAAAAAAAGGTTCTTACCAAAAGCCGAAGCAGCAAGCATAAGGAATGCTGCAAAAGGGCAACCAGAGGCGAGAAAGAACGAGGGCTGGCCATGACGTTGGGTGGGGGGTGGGGGGACGAGGAGGGCACAGACTATTACACCAAAAAAAAATAATAATAAAAAGAGTCCGTCAGTAACCACTACCTCAAACCAGGAGAATGACATGGTCGATTTCCCAGTGAACCACTAGCATAAATTGTACAACGTGCCGAGTATGCTGGGAGATAGAGGAAGGAAGAAACAATAAGAGTTCAACGTTGGATGACGGATCAAGTGTGGATGGGAGAATGGCTGGAAGTGTGGCTAGCTCAAAAGCACCAGTCGACGAAAGAGTTGATAGGACATGCTTGAGGTGAGTGAGCGAGAGGATGGGGAGGTTATGTCATAGTGGATGCTCCACACAATACCTAGTCTATTTGAGAGGAACTGCGGTTGCGAGTACAGGGACCTGTTGACGAACAAAAGATGAAAAAGGTAAGAAAGAGAGAAAAAGAAGGAAAAGCACGCCGACAGGTAGAAATGGTGAGACAGAGTCGTGTGGATCATACGATAGTGCGTTAGGGCAAGGGAGGATGCAGAAAGGAAAGAAGGAAGGAAGAGAGAGAGAGAGAGAGAGAGAGAGAGAGAGAGAGAGAGAGAGAGAGAGAGAGAGAGAAAGAGAGAATATAAAAAGGAGAAAGCAAAGAGAGAGAGAGAGAGAGAGAGAGAGAGAGAGAGAGAGAGTGTGTGTGTGTGTGTGTGAGTGAGTGAGGAGTGAGAGCAGGACATTGGGGATTGGGGATGGTAATGGAGATTCAGAGAGTTCAGGTGGATGCAAAGGGGACTCTTACTCTCTCTTCTTCTGGGGCAAGTCGAGCTCGCCGCCAGGCCGGCATCAGTCGGCCGTCCCTGTGGCTCCTTGCTCTGGCCACTTTATCAGCAGAGGCCAAGGGGGTGCCGCACTAACCCCCTTTGTTTTTTGTTTTTTGTTTTTTTCACTTTCAGGCCTTACAAAAGAAGAGAAAAAAAAAAGGGAAAAGGAGGGTAATGTACAGCTCACTCTGTGCTCCACGCAAGACGACTAAAGCCAACTGCACCACCAACAAAGCGAGTCTCGAGTCTGTTGACGGCAGGGGTTCTGGCCAAGGATTGGGTGAAGCCGCCGCCAGGGATGTCGTGAAGATGTCAGTCCGTCAAGGATCTGCTCCCTGTGCCATTCAAAAGGGACGAGGAGAAGGCGAAGACGGAGATAGAAAGAGAAAGAGAAAGAGATGAAAGGAAGAGAGAAAGCCAAGGGGCAGAGGGCAAACAAAAGAGTCAAGGGACAAGGCCTTTTTTTCCTTCTTCTCCATCTGAAGAATGAGCCGACGGTAGGAATGCACGTCTCTGCTGCTGAACGAGGGGGTAAAGAAAGAACAGGAGTATCGTGCCGCCCAATGTACACGCCTGCGGAAGAGAAGCTGAAAAACTACCTACCGCCAACATCTTTTCTCTTATAGTAGTAGAGTGCAACAGCAGTTTAGGTAGTAAATGGAGAGAGAGAAAGAGAGAGAGAAAGAGAGAGAAAGGGAAGGGAGGGGGGGCAGCAGACAGCTATCGTTCTACCTTCTTCTCAAAAATCGCTATGAGGCGAATCTTTCTTGGACACTTGTTGCATTGGCCAAGTCAAGAAATTCCCAGGATTGTTTTTTTTTTGCGTAATTAGGATTTTTTTTTTTTTATTATTATTAGCATTGAATGTTCTATGTAAGCCAGCAATGCATCCTTGTAATCAGGTAGTAAAGTCAACACTAGATATATTTATATATTGCTTCATTCTTTTGTTTTAGGCGTGGACATTCTTGGGAGCACGGTAACGGTAGGAGCGCAGGCGCAAGCTGGAAAGGACAACACTAACACTGGAGGCAGCCATGGCCAAGCCAGCCCAGGTAGGTCCAATGACGGCCGATCGATTCCAGGGAACCAGGACACCGGCAGCGACGGGAATCATCACCACGTTGTACATAAAGGCCCACAAAAAGTTGATCAAGATTCTTCGCACAACCGTCTTGGCCAAGTCTCGCATCACCAACAAGTCTGTCAGGGTGTCTCGCAACAACACAATCGAGGCTGCTTCAATCGCAATGTCGGTTGCGGAGCCGACCGAGATACCAAGATCCGACTGTGCAAGTGCTGGAGAGTCGTTGATGCCGTCACCAATCATTGCCACGATAGCAGGTCTCATCTGTCGACTGCCTTCTTGGTCGACCGACTTGGAACCCACAGCTGACATTTCGACCGATTGAGCCTTTGACTTTGGCTTGAAGATAGATGTGAACTTGGACAATCCAGAGTTGGACTTTGGACGTCCAGCCATTTGAAGCTGCTTGACCTTGGCTGCCTTGTCCTCTGGCAGGACACCAGCAATAACATTGGTGATGCCCAATTGACGAGCAATGGCCTGGGCTGTGATGGGGTGGTCTCCTGTCAACATCCATGTTTCGATTCCTTGAGCCTTGAGTCCTGCAACCACATCAGCTGCCTCAGGGCGGGCCGTGTCCGCCACAGCAACCTGGGTGACAATCAAAGGAACATTGGCCGAACCAAGGCTCGTCGCGCAGTTGCATTCAATGCAAGCACAGAGTTCACACTTGCATGTGGCATCGGTACTCTGACTCTTGGAAGAGGCTGCATCGATGGAAACTCTTCCTGACAAGGGCTGAGTTGCCTCATTGTTGTTCATAGCAGGGCTGATTGCGCAAAGGACAACTGATTTGCCCTCGGACTGCCAACGACTGAGCTCAGCTTGACGTTCAGCCGAGGAAACTTGAACTGGATAGTGCGCACCGTTCTCTTGCATCCACTTTTCATTGCCAATGATCACATTCAGAGCACGGAACTGACCATAGCCATCGAGGATAAGATCATCGCCCAATGTCAACGTAGCAGAAAGTCCACGACCAGCGACCTCACGTGTATGAGCAATCTTGACATGGTTAAATTGTTTCTGGAGTCTCTCCGAAAGGTTCTCTTCACCTTCTTCTTCTTCACCATCCTGAGGAGCCTGGGGTACCTTGTAAAGCTTCTCAGCGGCACCCTTGGCCACAGCCAACGCCACGGGATGGCTACTGCCAGCTTCAACCTTTCCGAGAACTTGCAAGATCAGATCAGCGCTCGTTTTGCTAGAGCCTTCAATGACCCATGAGTCGGTCATCTTGGGCTTGCCCGTGGTCAAAGTACCAGTCTTGTCAAAGACAACGGTATCCAAACGCTTGGCCATCTCGAGAGCAAATCCACCACCCTTGACCAAGATACCGTGCTTGGCTGCGACACCTGTACCGACCATGACAGCTGCAGGAGAGGCCAAACCTAGAGCACAAGGACAGGCAATTACCAGGACAGCAACAGCCTTGAGTGTAGCATAAATCCAGAAACTCTCGCCTTCCGAAAACCAATGAGCTGGAATCTTGTTATAGTGTCCCGCAATCGCCCAGGCAGCAAAAGTGAGCAAACCAAGAACAATGACAATGGGCACAAACACTCCCGAGATCTTGTCACCAAGGGCTTCAATGGGAGCCTTGGGACTAGCCTGAGCATCTTGAACAAGTTGAATGATTCTGGAGAGGGTCGTATCCTTGCCGACCTTGGTAGCCTTGACCTGGATCACGGAGGTCAAGTTGATGGAGGCACTGATGACCTTGCTCTTGCGTTCCATCTTTTGAACGGGCAAAGACTCGCCCGTGATCATGGCCTCGTCCACCATCGTGTTGCCCTTCCAGAGAAGACCATCGCAAGGAATACGACCACCAGCGTTCACCAAAAGAATATCACCGACTTGAATGAGTGAAGCAGAAATCTCTTCTGTAGTTTCATCCGCCTTGACAAGGGTTGCTGTTTCGGGTTGAAGATCCATCAACTTGGTGATTGTCTCGGCTGTCTTGCCCTTGGCCATGGCCTCGAGCCACTTGCCCAAGTTAATAAAGGTGACCAAGAAGACGGCTGTCTCGAAAAAGTCGACACCCGATCCACTGTCGTGACTCATACCATGATCTTCCTTTTGAGCGACCATGGCAGCAATGATACTACCCAAACTAGCAAAGTAGGCGACACTTGTTCCAAGAGCGACCAATGTCTCCATATTGGCCGTACGGGTATAACGGAGGGCACGATAAGCCTTGATATAGAAAGGTTGAGCGAGCCAGAATTGGACAGGGGTGGCGAGGACAAACATGATCACATCTTGAATTCGAAGACCAGGAATAATGTAAATACCAAGTCCTTTACGGACAGGGTTCGAGCTTGGCAACATCATCACCATGACCATGGCGACGATGAACATGGGGATGGCAAAGACCAAGGAGAGGAGAAGTCTCTTTCGAAGCATCCATTCTTCCTTCTTGATCTTTTCTTGGAGTGCGTTACGACTGGTCATGGCATCGTCTGGTGCAAGTGAAACATCGAAACCAGTGTCTTCAACGGCCGTGATCAAATCACGGACACCAATGATGGCTGGGTCATGTACAATGACTCCGGACTTGGCGAGCAAGTTGACTTGGACTTGATGAATTCCCTGAAGTCCCATGAGCGATGCTATTCATGGATTGGAAGGAAGCAAAGAATCTGCATTTAGTATCACAGGCAGCGAAGGAATGGTTCTCTAAGCGATCGAGATAGAGAGAGAAAGAACAAAAATATTGGAAGGTACGACTACTTACATTCAATGGCACTAACACAACTGGCACAAGTCATTCCTGAAATGTCAAGACGTGTGGTAGTCAGGGCATCGGCACCATTGGGATCCTGATCCATAACGCTGGTCAATGTTTGATCGTCATTGGCAAGCTTTTCTGTCTTGATATGATCCGCCTCGAATCCAAGGCTTCGGATTTTGTCAGCAATGGAACTGGTGGTCATGTTATTGATGACCGAGGTTTGATCTTGAGAGGCCTCGTACTCAAACTGAGCATTTCCAGTAGCAAGTGTGACCTTGACAGAAGGATGTCGGACTCCAGGAAGACTCTTCAAAAGTGTCTCTACCTTGGAAGAACAAGAACTGCAAAACATGCCAGAGATCGTGAGCGAGACTCGATAGATGCTGAGAGAGTTGGAGGACTGGGTTTGCTTTGAAGGAAGGGAGATGGTGTCGATGTATTTGAATCCAGTTACATCGTATCCTGCATTCTCAACCGTCTCCACAATCAGTGACTCGGGGCAGAGGTCAGGCGAAGCCATGAGAGAAGCAGAGCCGACAAGGAGATTGACAGCCACGGAGCCCGGTTGGACACTAGGCAAGGCGATGAGAGCCTTTTCGATGGCCTGAACACAGCTGGCGCAGGTCATTCCTGAGATTGAAAGGGTTGCCTTGCTCAGACGAGCCGGTTTTGACTCTGTGACGATAGCAATGCCGTCCATGGTGTGTGTTGGCTGCGGAGGTTGACTGAGTATGTGTGTGTGTGTGTGTGTGTAGCTAGAAGACGTTTTGTGTGGGAATAAGCTGAAAAAAGAATGGGATATGAAATGCTGTGAAGGGGATGGGTGTTTGTGTTATGAGAGCAGAGATAAAAAAGAAGGGTCCAGTGTAAAAATGCTAATAAGGATGGTTTGGGAGGAGATGTTTGGTAATGCTGCTGATAGGATAGAGATGCTGTTGGGTATTTGGTCACCCACGCTCTGTGCTGTGGTGAGAGTTCAAGTGAGAGAGTGAGAGTGAGACTGATAATGAAGAGAGAAAGAGTGCGAGAGGGAGTGTGTTTTTATACTTTTTTTCTTCTCGTCTTTCTCGTTCCTTGTCCCAGCAAGGGCTCTGTATGCGGAACAGTGGATGCGGGGATTAATGGATAGTTAGAGTCCTGGAGCAAGATGCGAGATGATTCGATTTGTCGACATGATGGACAAATCGGGCTGACAATTCCGTCTGTGTGGCCCTGCTCTCATTGGCTGGCGTTGGTTTATAAAACCACGCAACAACAACAGAGACTGTGCTCCTCCAAAAAAAAGCGCACCATGATTTTTCTATTCGCGCGCGCGGCGTGTGTTCCGCTCGGAAGCTTCTCTCTCCCACTCTCCCCCTTGCCCTGGACAATGCCAATTTCACACTAAAAAAGATGAACCCTGTCCAGCAGCAGTTGTTTATCAAAGAGACGGCGGTTCCTCTTTCTCTCTCTCACACACACCAGGAGCAAGTCTAATTCGCTCGGAGCTGTCTCCTGACTTCGCCTCCAAAGGGTGCAGTATCGCGTCATTGTCCTGGGGTTTGTTTGTTGTTGTAGCATTATTGCCCAAGAGTGAGCAAGAGAGAGAGAGAGAGAGAGAGAGAGAGAGAAAGTTGTGTGCCGCCGTCCAGCATTCATCTAAGGAAACCCTGTCGAGCAGTCTGTGTTGTGGCTGCTTTCAATGAAGGGAGCGCAAGAGAGGCGGAGGGCGTAGCCGAGGAACTCTGTTCTACCAAAAGATAGACTTTTCTATTGGTTCTCGGTCTCGACAGCTTCTTTTTCCATCATTTTTTATTTTTTACTCACGGACCCGACCTTGCCTCAAAATGACTGCCGCCATCCAATCCCCACAGGCAGACATTGCCAAAGAGCCTCATCCATGCTTCTTTTATGGATCCCTGATGGACCCCCGTGTCCTCTGTTCTGTCACCCGGCCTGGACCTGAAGCAAAATGGCATTCTGTGCGGGCATCGATCGATGTAGGTCTCTCCATCAGACTCGATCGAGTTACTTCTCCTCTCGAGCCGGATGACACATTCAACTCGTTGGCACTCATCTATTCCCCCTTTTTTTTTTTTCTTTTTTTTGGATAGGGATACGTTCGTCATCCCTACCATAACGAGCCATATCCAGGAATGATACCAACGAGTGATCGTTCTCAGTGTGTAGAAGGAATCCTGGTGTTTGGTCACACTCTAATGGACCGCTTCCGACTAGACCAGTTTGAAGGCGATGTAAGATTTTTTTTAGTCATCACTCTTGCATTTTTTTTTTTTTTTTTTTTAGTCTTTTAACCTCAGTATTGGGACAGTTACTAAACAAATTTTATTTCTTGTTTTTGCTCTCAGGAATACACACGCGAGCTATTGACAGTCAAGGTTTTGGGTCCTGTCCCTGCCTCGTTCAACGTCCTTGGATCGACGGACTTGACTTCTGGAGATCATATCAAGGCATACGTTTATATCTTTTCGGGTCCTAAGAACCACCTAGACTTGACTCGACAGTGGGATTTTGAAACATTCCAGCGCAATCAGGTAGAGAAATGGATAGAGAATGACGCACATCTTGCTCCAATCTAGAACTAAATCGATCTTTAGTCATCAATTGAGTGGAATGCCAATTGCAGAATACAAAATTTCATGAAAAAGTTCAAAATGAGCACGAGATATGGAGATAATCCCTGAATGGTTTGTTTTTGATTTTTTTTTTTTTTTTTTTTTTGTTCAAGTGTTCCAGCTGTCCTTCTTTTACAAGCTCTGGAAGCACTTTAATATTGTTTCACGGAGCAATGGTCGAATATTCTCATCACATTTAACTACTGTTTCCTGATCCCGTATAATAAACGACGCAGCCTGTCCTTCAATTTCAAACTCAATCTTGACCTCTGGAGGACGTGCTTTGTCATCTGAGTCTCCAGAGAGTGGGCGATGTTCCGTCACCACAGGGTTCTCTACTCCGATCTGCTCAGGGTTAGGAGCAATTGCGAGATAGAGAGAAGCTCCGTTAGGATATCTGAGCCAAACAATGGTAGAACTGGAGGGACCTGGGGGGGGGAGAGGCGCAAGTCCAAAAAAAAAAAAAAAAAAGTCGATAGTCTCAAAATACCTGTGCCAAACCCTGGAGGAGGTTCTGGAGGTTCATCACGCCACAGAGCTGGCGCTGTGTATAGAGTGCCAAGAATTGTCGCCCTGCAACAGAGGCGGGTTCAAGCTGCATTTGGTTGTTGTAAATCGAAAGAGAGCCAGCCACGGAGGCAATGGATGTAGTCCCAAACGATTGCGGATATATTCCTTTGGCAAGCTATTGCAAACCAAGAGTTTTTTTTTTTTGGTTTTCGTTAGTTTTCCACTTTCGAGTAGCTCAGAAAAAAAAAAAAAAAAAATCGCTGAATCAAGTCAGTGGGCCTTACCTCTTCTGACAAGAGAACAGACTCGTAGAGTGATCCCATTCCCAGTTGAACAGCCTTTCCATACTTGTATGCCGTCCACCGAATAGAGGAGGACGAGGTCGTCAACTTTGCATCCGCTAATTCAGCGCTACCATCTGCACGAATGGAATTTGTCGCGCGTGCTGGTACAAGGACCTGTTTAGGATGGCGATACTTCTTCATGACCTCAACCAATTGGTCTACAGAGAGTCGGATATCCAATGGACACACACTTTGAGTAATCTCTAGTCCCTCATAGGGTTCCAAACTCGCAGGGACGTCATATCTAGGCTCTGCACAATGAAGCAAGGGAAGCACGTTCTGAAAACATTAGTTTCTTATCTTTTCTCTCCTTCTTTCTCTCTCCTTTCTTCTTCTTCTTCTTCTTTCTTATTCCTTTTTCAAATAATTGGAATGTACCTATGAAAATAAGAGAGTTCTTGGCCTTGTTTCCCCACATGTGAATAAGGTTCACCATTGGTCCAGATCTTAGACTAGGATGTCCACCAAACACTATGCAAGGGTGCTTCAAATCGGACGAAAATTCTCCATGAACACTCTTGTAATTCTTGGCTGGTCCCTTCTCCAATAGAATCCCGTGAAGAAGGGGGGCTTCTGGCAAATAGACCATTTCTTGCTTCCGAGGAGCCATCCTTAAAAAAACCATTAATTGTTAGTCGAAAAACGAATCAAAGTCTCCTCCTCCCCCTTCCCTCTCCCTCTCCAACAGCTCTTCTCTCAAAACGCAAATCAAATAAACACAAGAGTCCTACCATTCTGCAAGAATATTAGAGTACTGAAGTGCAGTTTCGGCGACAGGCGAGATAAAGCTATACTGGACCTGATGAATCAATCCCATCCGATTCAGATGCAAGTGAATATCTTCCATAAGATCAAACAGAAATCCAGAGATCGTGCAAGGGATCAAGACATGACCCTTGCGAGCAATGGTCATTGCAATGTTGGCACAGACTTCATTCACGCCATTGTCATAGGTAATGCTGCCCTTGGGACAAAGATCCGCCACAATGACTGTGCTGGCGTGTTCCAAGAGTGTTCCATCAAAATGATCTGGGTGAAGATTGACTTGCATGGATGATGAAGAGACATATGCAATCTAGAGAGTAGAGTTCATCATTGTGAGCAAGAAGGTCTCCTGGAGAGAACAGGGAGGGGCAAGGAGGTGGGGGACAGGTATTAAAAAAAAGAGAGAGAAAAAGATCTTTTCGAGTAAAATATTCCTTACATTCTCTGTCCCGATCTGGACCAGCCAATTTGAGCTTCCAAGGCAATATCCTGCGCTGTGCGCTGTCAGTTTGAGTGAACCATAGAGGGCCTAACATAAACACGGCTAGTTAGAAGTGAGTCTTGAGTAGACAAGAAAGAAAAGGGAAAAAGGGGGAAGGGGGGGAAGGGTATCCTGTCCAGAAAGAAGATGTTGATTCAACGATATCCTAGATAAGACTCCATTAGAGTGAGCAATCCAACTTACAACATGTTCGCGAAAACGCACTGCTTGGATCTTGTCGATACAAGCTTTGACATCTGCGAGGGTATAGGCAGGATAGAGTCCTGTCCCAGCCTTGGCTACTAACTGCTTTCGGTCGATTGCGTCATGAGGACTGGAGGATACACTTGTCCCGAAAAATGATACAAACTCTGTCATGAGCTGTCTTAGCTCCGCACAAGGATTGAAGAAGAAGAAATAGTATAGTAGGCAAATAATTCATAATGGGTTACCAAGTTAGACAGCCGCGCCTACAATACGAGAATACCAAAAATTGAAATTGACCCTATCTTGTTTTTTTTCTTTCTTTCTTCATAATGACTACCTTCCAAACTCGATTGTGGGCTCCGTGGCGAATATCCGGCCTTGGAAATCAGTGTACTCGGTCAAATATGGCAAGGCCAGAATGTGGTTGTAGTTGGAGATGAGAACAACATCAATCGATTTCAGGTCGATACCAGAGAAATCTGGAAGCTTAAAGAGATAGTCATGTGTTGAGGTCTGCCTTGTGGTAGTTCCTTTGTCATCTGCTGCGGTTGTTCCAGAAGAGGATGCCAACGTGGCGTCCGCTGTCTCGCCTGATGTCCGCTGCTTTTTTTTAGTATGAGCAATAGTGGTGGATGCTCTCAGGAATGAAGCCCAGTCCTGTCGAATATCGGTAGCCTCCTGTGGTAATAGAGTCATGGCTGACTTTCTTTTGTTGTGGCTAGAATTTGATCCGCTCGAATTCGCTGTTGACGATGATGTCTGAGAAGGGTCTGTGGTGTTGGTGGTGCTTGCTTTGCCTTCAGAGGTACTCTTCAACTCCTCGGTGAGTCCACCTTCTCGCACGGGCATCGAATAGAGTTGCTCATGGCCAAGGCCACAGTCGAGAAGGACTAGCATCTGTCTGACTTTTAGGACCAGACAGTTTGGCTCCCCATCAGGCAACAATGAAGTCTAGCATGAAAAAGACGAATAGGGGGAGAGGTAAGCTGATGAAATCAGTTTTTGGCGATGCTCCTGCCCAGCCACAATGCATCCCATTGGGGTAAATGTGGATCCCGACACGATTCCAGTCCTGAGTTGGTCCCAAGACAATATCCATACCAGACGCATAGTGTCGCGATAGGATGGTCGTGACAGAAGCTGGGATCGGATCGCGATGCATCATTTCGTTGGTGAGCATGTCTCTCGACTTTTTGTCGGATGAAATTAAGGGGCATGATCCATCCCTGAGAGAGAGAGAGAGAGAGAGAGAGAGAGAGAGAGAGAGAGAGAGAAGAACGAGTTGGCCTAAAAGACCTGATCCCAAACCCAAGGACGTCCTCACATCTGCACCAGTGCACCGTGTCTGGGGACGTGGAGGCACAGCGTCTGGTGTGAGAGGAATAGGGAGCGAGTGCGAGCAATGGGTGGTCTTGGCGCAAGCAAGGGCTATTCTTTGGATTGTCCTCTTCCTCATTATGGGCGCCATGATAATATCCAGGTCAGGGAAGAGGTATGAAGGCACGAGAGCCTTTTTTTGCTGTTTGTGCGCCCATCTAGGTTGAAAATGACTTCAAGCCCATTATGTCCTGGGACACATAGGGACACATGGGCACGCGGTTGTTCTCTCTCATTCACTCACACATGTTCTTTGAATATCGTTTACCCCATCATTCTTTTCTTCCACTTTACTTGTCTTTTTCTCTCTCTCCCGCCATCACTTTCTCTCTCTCTCCCACTCACACACATACTTTTCCTTTCCTTCTCATCTTCCATTCATTCTCTCGCGTTCTCTCTCTTTCTCTCTCTCTTCCTCTCATTCTCCCACTGGATCTTTCCACACTGGCGCCCTCTCCCCCCCCCCCAGCCCCTCTCTGACCAGGCGACAGCCATCCTTCTCGAACATTTAGAGAACTAGTCGCATTAGTCAGCGGGCATTCATTTCTCCTTCTTTTGTCGCTATTTTTCTATCCATATCTCCTGTGCTCTTTCTCTTCTTTGGCTCCATTTCCCTCCCCCCAAGACTGCAGACCTGATACGACCCCAGACCACATTCATTATGGGTCAGAGCAACTCGACTCCTTCGAGGAGCAGCCGGCGCTCTCCCTCGCAATCCCAGGGCAACCCCGCCTCTTCTTCCGGTCAACACGGCCCCTCCAACAACGCAAACACTGCTCATCCACGCCAACAAACCAACACTAACCGCCGTCAACAACAGACTCCTATGACTCCATACATACAATCCACACCCCAGCAACAACAACAACAGCAGCAGCAGCAGCAACAGCCTTCTTCTGCCTCATCGTCCTCCCGAGTCCTCCGTTCGACCACCGAGCGTAGACGACGAACAAACCTCTTTTCTTCCTTTTATCCTCTACTCTCACGCAACAGTAACAATAACAACAACAGCAATAACAACAATAGTAATGGCGGCAGTGCTAGTGCTAGCGGTAGCAGCTCCAGAAATATTGACGCCGGCCATGCCAGTCGCCAGTCCAGTCCAGAAATCATCCCCAACTACTCTGCTGGTCCATCCAACTCTCGTGTGATAATTCCCCGTGGTCAGAGTCCAGCAATGAATCATGATGGAGTCAACGGCAACTACAGCAATGGGGGTCATTCTTCAAGGGCCAGTGCTCAGATTGGCTCCTCGGGCTCAGCCTCGGCTTCCTATGCGGGTGTTACCGCACGAACGTCAACACGGTCGCCTACTCTTGCAGGAGCCACTGGTCCGTCAGTGACTCCCAACGGCCGTACTCCGCGAGGTCTGTCAAGGGTCCAGCGTATGTATGACGAACAGTCTGTCCGCAGCACACGAAGCTCAAGCAGAGCGTCTAGTTTATTCGCTGTCCCACCTCCCACAGGCACTGGTTCCGTCGCAACATCCGCTTTTCCAATGACGATATCAAGTCAGCAGACACTCGGACAAGGTAGCAGCAGTGGCATCCCTGGCGGTGTGAACACTAGCAGCAGAGGCATGGACATGGATGTCGACCCAACGTCCGTTGGTCGTGCACCTCAGTATCAACGTCAGGCGTTGACACGGCTCTCATTCACAACTGAGCCCAGCGAGGCGACATCTACAGATTTTCAACCCGTGATATCGGACGAACAGCGTCCTCAACAGAGTCTCGGCCTCGATCCGTATCCGTCTCGAGGACACCAACACCCGGTTCAGCACTATCAACAGCATCACTACCACCCGGCCTACGAAGCCGACTATAGCCATCATGGACCTTACCGTTCAGAGTCTTTTTCCCCAAGGAATGGAGCCATGACAAGATCCCGAGCAAGGGCAACCCAGGACATGTCCTCGATCCTTTCTACCTCAGCCTCGATTGTGACGCTTGAATCCACACGCACACCAACACCTACACCTACCATCGCAGGCTCGGAACATGTCTCTCATATCGCAGGATTGTCAAACCCGCCTAGGGGAACATCCATCTCCTCAAGCCTCATGCCTATCCGACCGGATTCGGATGATGATGATACCATGGACGATGGAGCGTCCGCCTACACCAATGATCCCCTTCGTCCACGCACTTCTCGTCGCTATCCAGGTCCAGAGGAAGTGGCAGAGCTTATCCACCACCAGCTCATTCAGTCCTGGGCAGAGTCATCGAATGCTGCGGCGTTGGCGGCGGCCCACCGAAATGACCACATGGAAAGCACGCTTCCAGAGACACTTGGCCATGACGAAATCAATAGAGATCCGCTGTCCAGTCATTCGAGCCGCAGCGTTGATCAGGGATCAGAGACGAGCGAGACGCATGGAGAAAGCACTTCATTCCTCCGTTCCCCTGCCCAGCTCCACCGTCGTCGGTTGCGCTCCTCGAGTGTGCGTGGGTTGTTGGGATATCAACCATCGGATAGGATGACCCCTACAGAGAGATCCGACTCTCCAGCAGAGGATAGCACTAGAGAGAATTCTCCAACCTCAGGAACCGAAGCCCGACCAGACGAAGATCCAAACTTGGACGACCCAGCGAGCGATGCAGCCTTGGATCGATCTCAGTTCCTACTAAGCCAACTTCCATTCTTTGCTCGACTATTGGCTGATATCAGTCGAGGATTCCGAGCGACCAATGGTACGGATGAGGACCAAGCACAGAGACTAGCTGGATCTGCAGAGGGTGAAGGAGATCAGTCGTTGATCGACTCTTCTTTTCCTTTCACCACTCTTCCCACACGGACTCAAGGTGGCGATGGAGAGGGTCTTGGACCTCTTGGACCTTTGGGAGATCCATCTCAGTCAGCTACAGCAGAGTCGAATTCAGATCCATCGGGTGCTCCAGCACGGCCAAGACGACATAATCCAACGATCCGCTTTATTCAGATCAATAGTGCAGGATTTGGTCCTCGTCGTCCTCGGAATGAAGCAGGCGAATCTGGCGGAGCAGAAGTCCCTGAGAATGAGGAGCAGGCCACAGAGGACAATGGTGGTAATATGGAAGACATTGGTGAGACGATCATCATGTTCTTGACTGGACCAGGTCCTGACTCGAGTGCCGATTCTGATTCAGAAACATCGACGAGCCCTAGCTTGGGTGGTACTCTGGATGATCAGGACCCTTTGCAATCACAAGCCCGATCTAGAACCCCATGGATTGTGCTGACACTTTCTGGAACCTGTAAGTATTCTTTTTAGAGTCTTTTGCCCGAGTGGAAGTGACTTGCTTTCTGCCACATGACTAACTTGTCTTTTTCTCTCATGGTCCCTTTCCTGGATACCCTGTCATGAATAGATATGAGTAGTTTGTTGGCTTCAGGAGCCGATGTCGAAGGAGGAAACAGTTATGATGATTTGTGGGCACTTGCCAACATGATTGGTCCAGCGCGACCAGTGACGACGACCCAGGAAGCGATTGACCAAGCGGGATTTGCAGTGGGACCATTTGATACCGATCTTCGAGGCATGCGCGACGTGACCACGCTGGGCGATGGATCTCGTTGCCTTGTCTGTATGAGTGAATACGAAGAAGGTGAAACCATGCGAGCATTGTCTTGTAAGCATGGCTTCCATCTCGAGTGTATTGACAAGGTGAGCATTTTTTTTTTTTTTTTTTTTAAAAAAACTTGCAGAAAGAATGACTATCTCTATTATTGGGGCGAAGCAGCCATTATTTTTTCCGGAAAGATGGATTTGCTCTAACGCCGATACCTGTTCTTGGTTTTTCTTTTTCTGTTTCTTTTTCGATAGTGGCTCACCACGGGAGCAAACAAATGTCCAGTCTGCCGAGCAGCGGCTGTTGTGTCTGCCGAGCCTGAGGTTCCTGCCAGTTTGAACCTGAACGTACAAGAATAGTCTCTCTCTTTCCCTCTCTCTCTCTCTCTCTCTCTCTCACACTCTCTTTTCTTTTTTCTTTTCCTTTCCAAGTCTGAGAGAAGTAGGGAGAAACCCTCATTTCTCTTTCTTGAACCAAGAATGGGAGAAAGGGAGAGTCCTCTTTTTTTTTTTCTTCTTCTTTTTCTTCTTATTTTCTACCGGAATATTCAAGCGAATTTACTATAGCGCAACTCCTCCTCCCCTCTTTCTTTCCCCACATCTTTTTACGCCCCTCCATGCTTTCACTCCTTCCTTTTCCACCTTGCTCCTCAGCCTTTCTTTGTTTTATTTCTTTCTTTTTTTCTTTCCTCATTTTTTATCTTACTACCACGTCGAGACATTTCATTTGCTGTACTATAGCTTTTCCCGTTGCTTCCCTTTTTCTTTTCTTTTATATACTATTACCATTTGTATCGCTCGCTTCAGTATTCCTGTATTATACCTCCCGGTCGCACTTTTACACAATGTAAATCTTACATATTACTTGTATAGAGAATGAAAATGAGAGAGAGTGTGTGTATGTATGTATGTGTGTATGTGTGGGAGAGAGAGAGAGAGAGAGAGAGAGTAGAAGAGGCAGCGGGCAAGAGTCCAAGAATGCAAAACTATCATATCATACCGCGGCCCAAAAACCAACTTTTCCTGACGATCGATCGAACCTTTCTTTTTGTCGAGGCTCGAAAACGAGATGAGGTGGAGGCTTTTTTTTTTTTTTTTTGCCCCTCAGGTTTGGGCCACTAAAGGAGAATATTGAGAGGCAACCATTCGTACCCCGCCTATGCGATCGTGAACGCATATTTTTTTTTTTTTCCTTCCTTCCTTTTTTTTTTTTCTCTCCATCTAACGGCTCTCCCGCCCGCCAATTTTTTTTTTTCTCTCTCTTTCTTTCTCTTTGACGATGGATCTGATCGTGATTTTCTGAGGGGAGGGAGAGGGGGGGGAGAAGGTTCTTGACATTGATTAGGGTAGCTATTTGTAGGTGAGATCCAATGTAAAGCGAATTCTAAAAAGGACTCTTGACTATGCTCTAGTCTTTTTTTTTTTTTTTTTTTTTTTTGGAAACAGGTGTAAAAGTAAGAGAGAGAGAGAGAGAGAGAGAGAGAGAGAGAGAGAGAAAGTCCATTGTTCTGATCATCTGATCCAATAAAATGTGCCCTACACCCAAATTTTTTGAATGCGGCGTTTTTCTTATGAAAAAGTGCCACATTTGATTCAATTGGAGTGGCTAGAAAGGTGACCGCTTTGGTCGTCATTTATTTCCACTCAATGTAATCAAAGACTATTTTTCTAGGCTCCTACCATTCTTCTCACGTTGTTCATGCTCCTCATTAAATTATGCCTAAGCACACATCAACCAACCAGCATCACTCCCAATCGCTACTCACAGCTGAAGCGTCGGTCTCTTAGTGAGACCTCCAGCAGTAATAAAGAAAACATCCCTTGCTCAAGAGCCGCTGAGGGCGAGGATTCTTTCTGGCACCGTGCACTACTTGAGGAAGCAAGGTCTGGCAAAGAAAAATCGACTTTCAAAGGTCGCTGGCTCCCATCAACAGCGGGGGAGGGGGTTTCCTCTTTGGTATCGAATGGAGGCTGTTGAGATCTACCGATATTTCCGCCAAAAGAAGGGTTCTAAAGTGACGCCCACTAACTTTCATAAGCTGGTGAAGGCGGATATCCATCGAGAATCGATTAAGAAATGGGACAGGGACTTTGAGAGGATAAGGTATGATGTGCTCCATGGCCGAGGCAATATGTGCACACTTTCAAGTGATCCATCTTCACTGGTTCGGTTCTTAGTTGGAAAGGCTGTCTATGAGTGGTTAGTTGAGGTGCGAAAGGGCAACGATATCATCAGTGGTCGTCAACTTCAAGCTACAGCGGACTCCATTTTTCATGTATTAGTTGACGACATTGCACCTGATGACCTCTCTCTTGGTCGCCCCATCGCTTTTACTGCTTCATGGCGCACGATGATGAAAGAGGAGTATTGTATTGCGAGCTTCAACCTCAAAGGAGAGGCAGGGTCTGTTGATCTAAAAGGAATCGAACCAAGGATGGCTGAGATACGCAAGATTTGCTCAAAATATGATCCAGAAGATATCTACAACTGCGACGAGACGGGCATGTATTTGTTGGAGGTGTCCAATCGTACCTACACCACCCCAGAACTCATTAGTGGTGCCAAGCCCACAAGAGGCACATCCACTCGAGTGTCCATTCTCTTTTGTATCAACGCTACCGGATCTTCGCTTTCACAAGAAATCAATGTACCTGCATTGCGACCACTCGTAATCAGTAAGTACACCATTTTACACCACCTAGCCACGCGAATATGGGTCGTTTGGAAGTACCAACCCCTACCATATCTGATATTTTAGGTGAGCACTTGGCCCGAGGCATTGAGGAATGCAAAGGGATTCCTATTACCTCGATGAAGCATGCAAATGGATACATGACCCTGCAACTCTTTACAGAGTGGCTTCACCTGCTTGATATCGGCCTCTCTAGACCAAGCCTTTTGCTCTTTGATTCATGTGGAGCACATAGTAGCATTAGCGATATCGATCCACTCACGAGAAGGGCATGGAAACATCTACGTCTTGAGCGCCTCCCGCCAAACTCGACATCCGTCACTCAGCCATTGGATGCTGGCGTGATCAGCGTATTCAAACGACGCTACGTTGAGTTACTCACCAACAAAGCAATTGCAAAAGGTATTGCATCAGGACGAAAGTTTCCAATGGTGAGGCGTGGACTTTGATCCCCTATGCATGGTCGCAAGTGAAAGCCTCGACATTGAGGCACTGCTTTCGCACAACGAAAGTTCTTCCCAAGTCAATGGCTGACAAACTGGAGGAGGTATCAGTGGATGTTCGAGATAGACAGCCTGTATATCCTCCTGTAGTTGAGGTGGAAAAAGAGCAAAGGAAAAGGAACTTTCTTCGTATTATTGCTACGACTTTGGACTCGCAAAAGTTCAGCTTTGTCCTCGACAAAAATCAAAGAGACGAGCACGATTTGGGTGAAGAAATTAAAAAGGCAGTGAGAGATGAGCTGGCCAAGAGAACGACTTTATTTGCACCGCAAAATGTGAGAGAGAGGAGCTCCTCTGTTGAATCCAACGATCTCAAGTCTTTCAAGGCCGAGTACTTTAATGAAAAATTAGCGACGATGGTGGAAGGTTGGCTTGCAAGTGATGATCCGAAGGTGCGATCGGTTGGACGAAATGTTATCCGTATATCCAACCAAAATAAATGACGACCAAAGCGGTCACCTTTCTAGCCACTCCAATTGAATCAAATGTGGCACTTTTTCATAAGAAAAACGCCGCATTCAAAAAATTTGGGTGTAGAGAATGTAAATCCTCTTTTTTCTTTTTCCTCTTCTTATTCTTCTTCTTCTTCTTCTTCAAGAAGCCCTTGAACGACGCGTTAACTATGAAGTGTTCTCTAGTAAAGAAACCCACGGTCATGGGATTTTTTTTTTATTCACTACTTGTAAAATGTTTATCCTCGTGTCTCAAGTTGACAACCTCCCCTCTCCAATTGACGAGCCAAAAATGGATGGTCCTCTTGTGAACAGATACGAGCAACAGCATGTATAAAAATTGCAATGAGCAGGCTGGGTTGATGAAAACAAAGAAAGAAAGAAAAAGAAAAGAAAGAAAGAAAGAAAGAAAGAAAAGAAAAAGAGAATAAAAAAAAGGGAAAAAAAGCTACCAACCTACCCCCTTCTCTCCCTCTCTCTCAGTGGCTTTTGACTCTCTTGACCAGAAAAAAAAAAAAGAGAAAGAGAGAGTTATTCTTCACTGAGACTAAAAAGAACCCTGCCACCTTTGCAACCAAAAAGAAACTGCCTTCACTCCCTACCCCTTCCTCTCTCTCTCTCTATCCCGCACACAGTCATCGAAGGAATACCTTCAGGAGCAGCATGGGAATCCAAGGGCTGTTGCCCTTGTTAAAGTCGATCGAACGACCATTCCATCTTAAAGACTGTGCAGGACAGACTCTGGGCATCGATGGCTACGTTTGGTTGCATCGAGGCGCATTTGCTTGTGCTCAGGAGTTGTGCATGGGTCAATCGACTCAAAAGTAATTCTCTTTCTTTTTATTTTATTTTATTTTATTTTTTTCTGGAAGCATTGGATCGAATCCATCTAGTCCATGAGAAGAAGGGCAATGAAATGAGGCGTATTTTTGTTGTTGTTGTTGTTGTTGTTGTTGTTGACATGGCCTCTTCTCTTTTGGTGGTGGTGGTGGTGGGGAACTCTTTCCTCTCTAGATATATTACCTATTTTATGCGGAGGATCGAAATGTTCAAGTTTTTCGGTGTAAAGCCCTATGTTGTCTTTGATGGTGGCTATCTACCCTCTAAGGCCTCTACCGAAGGAGAACGTCAAAGGTTTGATCATCTTTTTTTTTTTTCGCCCAAGCAAGCATGAACGTGCTGCTTTGTGTATTTTTTCTCCGCCGATTTTTTTTTTTCCCTTGCTGCTAATGTTAGGACTAAAACAAGGGTCTCTCTCTCTCTCTCTCTCTCGGTATGTAGTCGACGCGAGGACAATAGGAAACAGGCAATGCAATACCTCCGCGCAGGCGACACAAAGACAGCTTTGGAATACTTTCGCAAATGTGTGGATGTCACGCCAGAGATGGCCTTGGCCGTGATTCAGGTCCTAAAGGCATCGGGAATTGACTATGTTGTGGCTCCATACGAGGCAGATGCTCAATTGGCTTTTCTGGAAAAGACAGGTCTTATTGATGGCATTGTCACCGAAGATTCGGACTTGTTGGTCTTTGGTTGCAAACGGGTAAGTATCCAAATCCAATAACCACCATTCAACGTCCAGCGAGAAAGGGGTGACGAGAACGATCACTCATACTGTGGAAAATATAACCATCCTGTTTCAACTAGGTTATCTTTAAGCTGGACCAATATGGAGTAGGAGTAGAGATCCAGAGCGACCGATTTCCAATGGTTCGGGATGTTTCTTTTCAGGATTGGTCTATAACAGAAATTCGTCACATGTGCATTCTCTCTGGTTGCGATTATCTACCATCATTACCAGGAATGGGACTCAAGACCGCACAACGTCTACTTCGTCGACTTAAAACTGTCGACAAGGTGATTCGACATATTCGGATGGAAGTCACCTCAACCAAGGTCCAATCTGATTATGAAGAGGCCTTTAGGAGAGCAGATCACACCTTCTTGTATGCCAGGGTGTATGACCCAACTTCCAAGTCAATGGTGCATCTCAACACGGTTCCTGATGACCTAGTGGACTCGGCACTGACGGATGAATTCAACTTTCTAGGACCGTATGTCACCTAAGCGCTCGACTCGATGCTTTTTCACTTTTCTTTCGTGTCTCGCCTTTTGATGAAACCTACTCAAAGCTGACCCCCACCCCCCTCTCATCTATCCGACTCGTCTTGATTCTATCTAGTGCGTTGGAGCAAAGAGTTGTAGAGGACATTGCCACAGGAAAAGTCAATCCTATTACCAAGGTGGCCTTTGCTACTTCTCAAGCCCAGCCGCAGAGTCGGGCATCGGGACCAACCTATCCTGGGAAAGAGAACAAGAATGTAAGGCTAATTGCTCATGATTCATATTACAGTTGTGGTAGTCGCCTTTACAGAGTGTGATCTTTGACCAAAACAGGATATTTCATCCCTAATAGGTACAATTGACTCAGCCGCGTCTTTCTATGCCAAGTACCAAATCTATTCAAACATATTTTACCAAAACCTCGACCAACACGGCGGATGGAAAAACGCAGAGTGGATTGCAACAGACTTTTTTCAAAAGAGAGCCATTGAATGCAAGTGGAACGATCGGGACAAAGAGACGCCTCAGCGGAGACAGTCTCCAAAAAGCATCATCCTCCACCCAGCTATTCGATTCATTTGCTCTTTCACTCCCAAAGCCCAATGCTCCAACTGTAGAAGATACCCGAACCTCTGTTATTGTCGAGTCACGGAGTCGATTCTTTGGGTTTGAGGCCCCTGTAGAGGAGGAAAAGCCGTCCAGTGCTCCGTGCGTCACAAGGATTTCGCGTACTGCAGTAAAGAGTGACTTCAAGTCGATACGGATGGACAGTGGCATAGGACTTGACGAGATGGGATTACTGCATGACTATAACCCATCGTCTCCGGCTTCTAGGAGCTATGAGGACATTTCACAGAGTCCTGAACTGCCAGAAGTAGAAGACGAAATCGAGGTATCATCCCCTTCTCCATCTCCATCTCCTTCCCCCTTCCCATCTCAGGAAGGAGGAGAACCTACCAAGGCAGAAGCCAAAGTCATTCAAGGCTGGCGAGAAAAGTTCTCGAACGCGTCGGATGCGTCTGTTACTCGAGCTCCTGGGTTGACACGTGCACCTACATTGGAAAAGGTCAGCATCCCTAGATCGACCGTGTCACCTAAATTATTCTCTCGACCTAACAAGACAACAAAGACGCTCTCGAAGAGTGAGAGTACTAGTAGTACATCGAGAAAATGGACGAGGCAAGCCTCGGATGGGATTGTCAAGATTCCTTCTGGTCGACCGTTGTATCATTTATCGTCAGCACGTCGTACCACTGCACATAATGGAACTTTGAGCCCTACAGAGGCCAGCGCGACTACGACGGTGCTTTGTTTAGATAGATTCAAGTATACCCCCAAGTGACACAGCTCGGTTAAAAAAAAATTACAATGAAGTTGCAATTATGCAGTCTGGTGGAGGAGATCACCTTGCAGGAACACGCACGAAGAGGTTCCTTTTGCGGAGGCTTGGCCTTTCTCCTTTTTTTTTTTTTTCGATTGAGAGCGGCTGGGTCGCCTGCGGCAATGTGGGAGAGACAGACAAAGACGCAGCCAACTTGCCGTTCTGGTTCTTGCCATCCTTTTTCTTTTTTTTTTTTTGTTTCTTGAACCCAGTGCCATTTCTTTCACCTGCTCCGTCTGCTCTTGCCATCCTCATTCATCCAAGCCCACACTCACACAAACACATACACATCGCGTTATTCATGGTCATACACAAATACGCATTCGCACACTCTCTCTCCTCTGTTGCTTCTTACACCCTCTCCTACTCTCTCTCTCTATATCTTTGCTTTTGCTCACTCTCCCCCCCTCCCCCTGTCCCCTTTTTCATCTCTTCTTTCTTCCTCCCCCTCCCCCCCCTCCCCGTCCCTTTGACCTGATTTGCGTCATCATCATCCATCACTGTCCACTCTCCCTTCTACATATTTTCTCCACAGCTCCAAAGTCAGCCATGAGTTCGGGAAGCTTGAGCGATGACGATTTCATCGGTAAGGGCTAAATTCCTTTTGATCTAGTTTCATGGTTCATTTCTAACTGTGCATTTCTTTGGACTTCCACCATGGACATGAACTCGCTTGCATCACTGACTCAACTCTTTTTTTTTTTTTTTTTTTTTTTTTTTTTTACGCCATCGTTTCTATCTTTGTATACACCTATTTTTCTTTATTATTATTATTTGGTGGACTTGTGTAGGTTCGTCTGACGACTACGATGATTTTGACCAGGAGGAGCAAGAATCAGGTATGTAGATCAAATGACCCCGCCCAGAACGCACTGATGACGAACAGACTCTGCAGGCGCTGCTCGGTGACTCTTCTCCTCCTCTCCTTCTCTCATGGAAGGGAAAAGAGAGAAAAAGAAAAAAAGAAAGAAGGAGAAGGAAAGATGTGAAGGAGAGAGAAAGAGAGGAGGAGGGGGGGGGTGGGGACAAGTATCCAGGTGATTATTCATTCTTCCATTTTATTCCTTCACTGGTTCGTTTGTTCATTTCAGTGGTGAATGGGAGAAGAGGGAGAAGAGGAAGGGAGAAGAGGGGGGTGGGGGTGTGAGTGGGTTGGGTGGGGAGAGAGAGAGAGAGAGAGAGAGTGAGTGAGTGAGAGAGTGAGTGAGTGAGTGAGAGTGAAGAGGTGCACCCAAAGGGATATTGCCGCAGCTCCCGTTTCCCATTTGGGCCCCTCCTCTTCCCTTTGGCCTAGTCTCTCCCCTCTTTTCTTTTTTTTTTTTTTTTTTCCCCTTCCTCTTCCTCACATACAGAAAATCGTACATCAGAAAGAACACACGCACGCACAACACTTTCACAAACAGACAGACACAGGACAGAAACATCAGACAAACACGCACATACACAACTCACATACACACACAAACACACACACACACACACAACACCCCTTTTGCTCACACTGTCCCCAACTCATGGGCCTGGTGGCGCAAGCTCAGCCGCATTCGTCGTGCTACATGTGGCCCCAGGGAGGGGAAAAAGAGTCCTTTATTTTTTTTATTTTTTTTATTTTTTTTTTTTCCTCCCTTTTGCTTTTATTGACACATGTGAATGCTTTCTCCTTCTCCTAAATAGACATGGAGTATGAGCAAGGCGAAGACATTGGCTTTACAGACATGGTCACTGAGAAGCAGCGGAAGAAGGCCTATGAAGTCGACTTTACAGTGCTCTCGCTTCCAGAGATTGTCGCCGCCCAGACCAATGCCTCCAGCCATGTTGCTGGAATCCTCGGCGTCACTCAGGACCAGGCCGCTGCTTTGCTTCGATGCAACAAATGGAACAAGGAGCGACTCGTTGAGCGTTACATGGATACTCCACAGGAGATTCTTGACCAAGCAGGGGTAGTTCTAGAGGAAGTGCAAGCACCGGTGGTGAAACGACCACGGGGGTTTGTGTGTATGATTTGTTTTGACGACAGTAGTTCAGGACCTGCGGTGGGACTTCGATGTGGCCATGTGTTCTGTCAACCATGTTATGAACATTATTTGACACAAAAGATTATCGAGGAAGGAGAATGTCGACGAATTCTTTGTCCAGAATCTGGATGCAGTGTTGTTGTGGATGAGCCAACAGTCAAGAAAGTGGTTCCTACAAATGTCCTTGCAAGGTAAAAGGGAACACAAAGAGTCCAAAAAAAAAAAAAAAAAAAAAACGCCAATAGCGTCACCAGCATCACCTCCTGCAGCTCCCGATTGTGTTACTCATTGATCCCGGAGACTCGAAACGATCTCGGGAAAAAGAGAAAGAACAAAAAAAAAACTCTATGGCAAATGTCTCAACTGGAAAGTTAATCCCGCACTCACTCACTCACTCTTCTTGCCTTGCCTTGTCATTCATCTAGGTACCGTCAGTTGCAGGATAGAGCATATGTGGCGGAATTGGATAATCTTCGATGGTGTCCAGCCCCCAACTGTGAAAACGCTGTCGACTGCCGTCTACCCCACTCGTCTCTGAACACGATCGTACCTACGGTGGGATGCTCATGCGGATTCAAGTTCTGTTTCGGATGTGGTCTAGGCGACCATCAGCCCGCACCCTGTGGATTAGTCAAGATGTGGCAAAAGAAATGTGCAGACGACTCGGAGACCTCGAACTGGATTTCGGCCCATACAAAGGAGTGTGGCAAATGTCAATCGACGATTGAGAAGAATGGTGGCTGTAACCATATGACATGTCGAAAGTGCAAATATGAATTCTGTTGGGTTTGTATGGGTCCATGGTCTGAGCATGGTACAAGTTGGTACAATTGTAATCGATATGAAGAGAGCAGCAGTACAGAGGCTCGTGACCAACAAGCACGTTCAAGAGCCTCCTTGGAGCGCTATCTCCATGTATGTTTTATCTCCCTCTCTCCCTCTCTCCCTCTCTCTCTCTTTCTTTTATTTTGGAGACAAAGGGTTTTTCCACAATGTGATTTCTAAGCATTGAATATTGACATGACAAAAACTTTTTTTCTCTCTCTCTCTCTCTCCCCTCTCTAGTACTATAACCGGTTCGCTAACCACGAACATTCGGCAAAGTTGGATCGCGACTTGTACTCAAAGACAGAGAAAAAGATGGAAGAGATGCAGCGGACAAGTGATCTCTCCTGGATTGAGGTTCAATTCCTGAAAAAGGCTGTGGATGTCTTGACCTCGTGCCGTATGACGCTTCGGTGGACCTATGCGTTTGCCTTTTATTTGCAAAAGAACAACATGACAGAGTTGTTTGAGGACAATCAACGAGATCTTGAGGTGGCGGTCGAAGCATTGAGTGAGTTGTTGGAGAAGCCGATTGAAGCAGAAAAGATAGCAGAGTTGAGGCAACAGGTGTTGGACAAGACGGTGTATGTGGGTAGTCGACGTGAGGTGGTGTTGGAGGATACGGCCAAGGGATTGATGGAAGGTCGTTGGACCTTTTCGGTTGAACTTTCCAAGGTTTAATTTCTCTCTCTCTCTCTCTCTCTCTCTCTCTCTCTCTCTCTCTCTCTCTCTCTCTCTCTCTCTCTCTCTCTCTCCTCTCTCTTTTCTTTTTTTCTATCACCTTTACATCTTAGAAAGAATTGTTTTTTTTTTTTTAAAAAAAAAAAAAAAAAAAAAAAAAAAAAAAAAAAAAAAAAAAAACCTTTCCTCTTCCACTTCATTCACATCAAGGAAGAGTGGGGTGACATTAAAAAAAAAATCCGCTGCAGCCTTTTTTTGTGACTTCTACTGGCTCTATTTATGCGTATTGGCCTCTCTCTCTCTTTCCCGTTTTCTCTTGCTCTCTTCTCACTCGTTTCTTCATGACCAAATAGCTGACAAAGAAAAAAGAAAAAGAAAATATCTATGCTTCACCTAGGCAAGTTGACCAGGACAACACGTCCATTTATGACCTCCTCTTCAGGATGGATCTCCACAGCCACCAAAACGAACTGGAACATCATACGTGGCGCTTCTCCTGGGACGACAACAACAAGGACAACGCCGATCCTGAACCCGTGTCGTCGTACTCTTGCCACCAAAAGGACCAGCTCTGTCACGTCACAATCCTTGATGGATCAGACAGTTACCACTACCACTACCACCACTACCACTACTGAGTCCCAGTCCGCCGAGGACCAATCCGAGACCGAATCCAAATCCAAACCCAAATCCAAGATCAAATCCAAGGTCAAGGCCAAAGACAAAGACAAAGTGGGGTCCCCCAAAAAGACAATTTCTCCCCATTTATTTGTTCCCAAGGAACCAGAAGAACGGACAAGATCATTTTTGTTGGACAAACCCTCGAAACCACGCTCTAAACGAGCAAGCGCGTCTAGGGAGCTTCCTGAAAAGGCATCCGAATTTGAACGACGCATGGCCTCGAATCCCTATGGTTTGTATCTTTTTTTTTTTTTTTTTTTTTTTTTTTTGGCAAGAGGAGGGGTAAAGATATTTCCTTGACCAGGTTTAGAGTAACCACTAATGTGTTGTTATTTCCTCCTCGCTGTCGTCGTCTTCTTTGTCTTCTTCTTGAACGGATTAGCTGCTATTTTGGCGTCTCCTGTTCGGCAATGTCTTTACACGCGCAAGAGTGTACCCCGAGGTTTGAACAATAAATGTCCGACAAGGGGGGAGAGGAGAGAAACATTGCACTCTTTTCTTCTCCTCCTCCCCCCTTCTTCCTCAAAAGAGAAATTCTCCTTTTTTTTTTTTTTTTTTTTTTTCTTGACTCTTTCTAACAATAGGCTCGATTATCTTTTTTCCTTTTGAACAACACACATAAACATAGCACTTTTGACCAAGTTGATTGACGTAGATTCGAATCTATCATCAGGTCCACGGAGTTGGATTGTACCGGATGACATTATCCCTAGGACTTTGTTGACTGCACAAGCACAACCAGAGATCCGCTCTGCATTTGGACGTTGGGTATCAACGGATTCTTCTATTATTGATACAGCGGTCAAAGAAGGTAATAATAAAAGACTGGATCAGGGAAACGGATTTATCTATATTCATCAGTGTTGATGACACGAATAGTAAAGGGATGGGGGAAAAAAAAATTGACATGGGTCTCTTTCTCCTCTCTATCCGTGATTCGCTTTTTTTTTTTTTTTTTTTTTTTTTTTGAATAGGAAAATTCAAGATCATCAACCCTTCGGCCTATATTCGACCAGATATGTCCCGACTGATTTATGCGCAATGGGCCATCAAAGCTGAACACGAGTTGAAACAACTCTTGAAAACAAAACGAAAAGCTGCTCCTTGGTTACGACCTCTTGCCCAGGTCTCGACTGTCTCTTCCGAGAAGCGTTTAACATTCTCTTGTTCAGAGGCACTTGGTGATCAACATTTCCAATGTGTACTCTATTTCGAAAAGGGTATCCATACGACATTGAATCAAGACTCTGTCAAGGATTCGTTGACAGAAATCGATTCAGAATCGACTCCAAAGAGTGGTCTCCCCACATTTACCACTCGAGCCAATGTCTTTGGGGAGATGATCCTTCAAGAGTCTTTTCCGTCAAAGGATTCGAAACTAGACAAGACAATGATTCCAGTATATGATATAGAGCAATTATTTGGTCATGATCACTCGATCTTGAATCGGATTCGAGAGTATTGTCAAGGAATTTCTTCCGCCAAGGATTCTTCTTTGATACAGTTTATTGGATTGGTCGAGTCTCCGATGACTGTGGATTTGGCGATTGATCTTTGGAGGTTGATGAGTTTACAACCGTCGCAAACTCTTTTGAAGGAAGAGAACCCATATCGGTCGACATCAAGGGTGATGGAGAATAGACGTCGTCCAACACAGAGTGTTGTGGAGGATAGATACCGTTCAACCGAAAAGGTGACCGAGATCAAACGTCGTCAAACACATAAATTCTAGGTAAACCTCGCCTCTCTCTTTTGTTTTCTCTCTGGAAAAAAAAAAGGAGCATATTTATTGATTAGGAGAATCCACGTCCATCTTACTATCCTCTGAAGACTTGACAACATCCGAGGTGGTCAAGATCTGATCCGAGTCCATGGTATCGGGACCTGAAGTAGCAGGTGTGTCCGACTCACTCTTGTCCATCATATCCTCTTCATGATCATCATGATCATGATCACCACCACCAACTGCACTATGCGCATGTTCCTTGACCTTGACCACATCTTCTTCCATCTCTTCTTCCATTTCGGCCTGTCCTTCATCCAATCCCTTGACCACCAATTCCACTTGAACTTCTCGTTTCAAATCATCATTTTCCACAGGTGCTGGCGACATGCTTTCAAAATCCTGAGGAGTATTCGCTTGAGTCTCCACAGGGGTTTCTAACGATGGTGTAAAGACCAAGGGTCGAGTCGAATCCGTGTCATCATCATCATCTCCTTCACGATCTATCAATTGTTGCAACTGTTGATGTTGCAATGGATGTGATGATGATGATGATGATGATGTTGAGGAGGAGGAAGGTTGTTGTGGTGGTGGTTGCTGTGGTGGTGGTAGTGATGGGTTGGAAGAAGTTTGGCCTCCTTTGGTACCTTCCTCTGTCCGAGATCCTACGACCTTGGTCGATGCAGAGGTGGTATCATTATTCGTGTCAGCAGTCGAGCCAGTCACTGCAGCAGTGGTAGCAGCAGCAGTGGTGTTGGCAGTGGCAGTGGTCGTAGTAGTGGTAGTAGTGGTAGTAGTAGTAGCGGTTGTTGTAGAAGTAATAGTCGTCGTTGCCGAAGAAGAGGAAGAGACAAGAGCAGAATCACCCAGGCTCTTCTTTTTCGAATCCGATTTCTTGGGATCTGTTTCCGAATGAGAGGAAAGTTTTGGACGTTTATGAGGATTGCTGTTATTGTTGCCTTCGGGATCTTCTTCTTCCTCGTCTTCTCCTGTCTGTGCGGGGGTAGAAGCAGAAGTATCGTCCACGTCCTGAAGATTTGGAAGTGCTGGTACTGGCGTTCCTACATCCTATGAGATCGTGATCCCAGGAGAGAAAAAGTAAATAAAATAATAATAAAAATAAAAAGGAAAAGATAGTAGAGACAGAGTACTGTCAGTTTCAAAAGGGTATAGAAAGAAAGAAAGAAAGAAAGAAAGGGTCTTCTAGGGAAGGAGTGTTGATAAAACGACACGTTTAATTTTCTTACCTCTTCCGTCTGGCGAGCCACAGGAGCCTGTTCGGCTTCGTCGTCATCCTCGTCATCGTCAAAGTCGACCTGTCGGTTGGCTGTATCAGGAAGGGAAAAAGATGTGCAAAAGAGAGAGAGAGAGAATGAAAAGAAGGTTGTTTGGATGGCACATATTGTTAGGTCGATGAGAAAGAGCTAAAGAAATAAACAACAAAAAAAACAATAGGGTTGCCAACTAGCAATATATCATCTAGAAAGAAAAGTAATTCAATCCGCTTACATCGCACCCACTTGAAGACCTGAAGTTGCTTTCCGTTTTTAGACTCTGTCCATTTCTTATCCCTACGTTCAGGAGGGGAAAGGGAGGAGTGGAGAGACGATGTCCATTCCGTTAAATGAAGGTGAAATGGGAGAGCATCGTTCCTGGCTGATTGGCAGCATCCTGTCTCTAAGAAACGAGGAGGGAGGGGAAAAAAAAAAAAAAAAAAAAAGAGAAAGAGTTCTGCTCACCAACACTGGACAGGCTGAAGGACGGCACGCTTGAGTCGGTCATGTTCTCCTCCTGCGGTGGAATGTCGGACACCTCGTCCTTCTCTTGGGCGCGTCGAAGTCATCTTTTTCTAGGAAGGGGGGTGTGATGAGCAAGAGAAAGAGAGAGAGAGAGAAAGGGAACGAGAGAACCAGAGCGTGGAGTATCTCTTTTTTTTGATGGCTTAGATTCGAGAGAAAAATGGGCCCTGGCTGGCTGGAATGCCTGAGGAGAGGGACGTGCCTCTCGCCTCTCTGTCTGCATCAAAGAAGGCATTCACCTTTCCCCAGGGATGTTTCGCACAATGGACCACCCCCAGCAGCTCATTCAACCAACTGCTCACTCAAAAAAGGCATATCCATAGGAAAGAAAAAGAAAAAGAAAAATAGCCGCTGTTGACTCTTGAAAAGGCCCTTTGGCTGTTGACCACCCTTCTGAGCACTGTCTAGGGCTCGTCTCTCTCAAAGCTCGAACCATGGACTGTCAAACACAAGACAGTTGGAGTGGCGATGCGCCTGATGGTCACTGAGAAACGCGACTTTTTTTTTTTATTTTTCTAGGATAAAGCACACTGGACTATCTGTCGTCATGACAGAGCTAGCATTTCTCTTGGTGGGCTTGACTCGACCCCCGTCCATGCTAGACCTCTTGTCATGAGTAAAGCAAGAGCAAAGTTGAAGTCTCCATGTGATCAACAAGTGGCTTGTCCCATGTTATTTCATAAAACCATGAAAAAAAAAAAAAGCTCTTTCATCAACCAAGAAAAAAAAAAAAAAGACTACCACCATGTCGACTGTCCGTTACCCACCTCCACCTCTGAAGCTCGAGGTCACCGACTCGCGCCCACTCTCTTCATCCGAGACTGTGTCTGTCCTTCACAACTTTCTTTCAAACGGAACTGCGATCCACTCTGCTCCAACCAGCATTGCGCATCAGGTCACCCAAGTCTATGAAAAGTTGCGTATCGAAACCAAGCGACACTAAGCAATAGTTACCGACGTTTTTGCCGACTTCTTGACTCTATTTCTCTCTCTCTCCCATTCTGTTTTTTTTTTTTGCATGTGGATCGAGGGAGGAGACCAAGACGCTTGAGATACCAAGGCGAGCAGGCATGACAGGATTTCTTGGTCGGATCGAACAAAAAAAAAAAAAAAAAAAAAAAAGACGACTTTGAAAGAGCATAAGAAAGTGGAAAAAGTCCCTTCCTCCTTTCTTTTTTTTTTCTTCCACTTTGATTGTTCATCGACCAGTCCAGTCCAGGATCTCGACTACTTTGAGGCTATCGTCTGTCATCCAGCATAATCCACCTTGCGCCCCAACATCCCACGCTCCTCTCTTTCTCTCTTCTTTGCTGTACACTATCATCAATAAATATTTTTTATATACGACATGTTGTATCTCTATGCTTTCATAGCAACAGTGCAAATCCACTTGGACTGGAAACGCAAAGGAACAAATATCAGGGGGGAAAAAAGGGGATCCTTCAATCGAGTTGCTTCAGAGATTTATACCGTGATCACCATCACTGCAGCGTCAATCTCACCCTCTCCTCATTTACTTTTGCCACTCTGATCCATACCATCGTTCACTATTCTATAGGATCAGGCAAGTTGACTCTCTGACAAATCTATAAAAATATATGCGGAAATGGTTCGCAATCTCTGTCAAAGCAGAATGCGATTTGATTGGGAAGAAGGTGGACATACAGCCTCTGTCTGCATTCTAGTCAATTTTTCGAGAACTCTGCCCCAGGAGTCTGCCACATACTGATCAACTTTTTTTTTTAGAATTGTAGTCATAGGGGGAGGAGGAGGGGGAGATGTCCGGTCAGTGGGGGGAATAGAACTGAAAAGAAAGACTAGTGCACTTTTAAAAAAACCCTTTCTCCTTTCTTTCTTTCTTCTTAAAGGGTGAAATGCAATGGCTCAGTCCAAATACAACTTTCTCTCCATAACAACAATGCAAGAACAAGGGTATCGTGTAGTACTCCTCCTTTGACGTTATCAATGGCGGAGGAAATTATAATCAGAGGGGAAAAGGATACTTCTGAGCAAGGGATGCATTGGACCAACAAGGCTTTGTTTAATGCATTTCTTTATGTTGAATGAGTACTATTGAAGCGATTTGGTGGTGGTTGAACAAAAAAAAATAGCATGATATAGGGCGTAGAGGTGAGGGTATACTGAAGATTGGTGAGAGCAAAGAATATATATAAAAAAAAAAAAGAGTAGTGGAGGCCAGACTAGGTTCTTTCGTCGGATCAAATCCACAGGGTTGGAGCTAAGGATCTATCTCCTTGAGACTTTGGGGGGAAGAAGGAGCGGCAGTGTCTCCAAAAAAAAAAAAAAAAAAAAAAAAAAAAAAAAAAAAAAAGAATCGCTAGAGCTTTATGCTCCTCCAGAGACTGGACGGATATGAGCGCCTTGACGGGCAGCAATCCAGGTAATGAAGGCGCAGGACAGGATGTATCCAGAGAATTTGAAAAAGGCGGATCGAGATATCTGGGCCTCTTCCTCGGGTGTTCGAGATGAAGAAAAGATGCGACGAAGGTTCGGAAGAGCCATTTATTTTTAGATTCTTTTTTTTTTTTTTTTTTATCCAATGAAAAGAAGAAAAAAAAAAGAAGAGTTGACCTTGTTAGAGAGTCGATGAGTAAAGGCTTGGCGAGTTGATGGGATGGATTCCTAGTAGAGCCCTTGGTAGCAAGTCAAGTCCGGATGGTTGATTGACAATGATGCAAGCTTTCATATATTTCAGTCAGTTTTGGTATCACGTGGAGAGACTGGTCTGTTCGTTCCTTTTTTTGCTCAGCCCTTTTTTTTTTTTTTTTTTTTCTCTTTTCCAGTCCAGTCCAACTCAACCCAGCCAAAACCAACCAAACAACAATGGCTCAAAAGACAATCAAGAAGAGCAACGTCTCAAAGGATTCGATCAAGAAGAAGCCATCAGGACTCCTCAGGAAAGGAGGTGCGCTTCTCTTTGTTTTTTTTTTTTTCTCTTCTTGCTTTATTCTGTTTGTCATTCTCTTTGACTGACTCCCAGGAAAGAGATTTGCAACCTATGGTTGATCCTCGGACTTGAGCAAAAAAAAACAACAAACTTTTTTTCTTTTTGGCCTGGTTCAAAACAAAAAAGAAGGAGGAAAATGCTGGACTCGGACACTCTCAGGACTCACCTTTTTTTTTTTACTCTTCTCGATCTATTCGACCACTCGTCACTTACTCGTCTTTCAGCCAGGTCATATGCCCCCAAGAACAATGTCCTGATCAAGCAAAAGAGCACTGCCAAGGTAGGAAAGAGAGAAAGAGAGAAGAAAGACACTTCTTTCTTGACAAAAAAAAGAGGCGACTATAAAAAAAAAAAAAACAGAGAATTAGAAGAAAGAAAAGGAAATGTCCGTTGTTGGTAACCCTTTTCTTTGCCTTTTTTTCTTTTTTCTTTCTTTCTTTTTTTCCTATTCTAGAAACTCTCGGCGCAGATCAACAAGAACATTGAGACTGTGATGGCCGCTCGTGCAGGAGCCACAGGAAAGTTAACCATCATGAAGGGTGTTGCAGATGCAGGTATTGCTGCAGAACGCAAGGCTGGTGGAAAGAAGAAGGCCGGTGGAATGCCCAAATCCTCGACAGCAAAATCGACCAAGAAGTAAAAGAAAAGAAAAAGTCTGAATTTATGCAGGAACTGAATGGATAATAGAAAGGAAAGGAAATTGATATAATGGGTAAAAAAAAAAAAAAGTAAAAAAAAAAACTGCATATTCTTGCGCCAGTTGTACCATACCAATTATCAAGCGGATCGACCATTCATACTGAGGAGGAACATTGATACTCTCTCTCTCTCTCTGTCTGTCTGTCTGTCTGAATGTATGAAAGAAAGAACCATTGCTCTCACTTGGACAAAACTATCTGACAAGGGTGACCATTTTGTAGGTTATCCAATTTGCTACTTTTTGCTTCAGTATATTCCTACGACCAAGTAGCGGTGGGTAACGGCGGTGATAGTTGATGCAGGGTATGAAAAATGGTGGGGGTGTGTGACAAGAAAAAAAGAAAAAAAAAAAAGCATATTGATGGTAGGATGGAATACTTTTTTTTTTTTTTTTTTGTTCACGGATACAAAAACGGAACCAAAAGTTGCTCTCTTTGTGTTGCCCACAACGAGGTTGCACGAAGCAAACTCGACACTCTCGGCGTACACTGCAAAGAAAAGAGAGAAAGAGAAAAAAGAAAGAGAGAAGGAAAAAGGTCACTCTGCCTTTGTGTTGTCGATCTGAGATTCATTAAACTTCTCCCCCACAAAAGGGACAAAAAAAAAAAAAAAAAAAAAGGTTTTTTTTTTTTTTTTTTTTAGAAAATGGTATTGAAGAGTTTCTTTTCGTTATTGTTTATTCCAGAAACATGGCCAGAATGTCGCTCAGGGTGATACATCCAATGGGCCGGTCCTCGTCATCCACCAACCAAGAACGATGACTATGGCTCCGCACAACCCCTGACAAGATTTGTCCAAGCGAAAACTTTTCGCGACAACTCAAGGGTCGTCTCAAACTTCCCTGAGAGGTCTTCAAATAGACGAGTACAGGTCGAGTCAAATCATGAATACGCTTTGGATTGATCCCCCTCAAATCCGCTGCCGACATTTCTGCCACCAGTCCGCCATTTGCGTCTAGGGGAAGGGGTGAGAGAGGGGAGGAGAGAGAGAGAGAGAGAGAGAGAGAGAGAGAGAGAGAGAGAGAGAGAGAGAGAGAGAGAGAGAGAGAGAGAGAGAGAGAGAGAGAGAGAGAGAGAGAGAGAGAGAGAGAGAGAGAGAGAGTTTAGAATGGTTAAGAGAAGAAAGATGAAAAAAAAAAAAAAAAAAAAAAAAAAAAAAAAAAAAAAAAACTTTTTTTCTTACCAACAATGGCAACACAGCTGGCGTGGGCTGTGGTCATGGTTTGAAGAGCAGACCAGGCTTGGTGGTGAATGCTGATGGAGGCAGGGGTGCACTTGAGATGATCGGCAGCATTCGAGTCCAGGTACTCGCGAGCATACTTGAGCGCGTGTCCTGCAGCCTTGTCTGCAGACACGTCAAGGATGGGACCCAGCTGATGGTTATGCTCAAGCAGGAACCGAATGACGTCTGTCTGTGACACGAGTCGACCATTGGGTTGTTTCCGTGGTTCGTCGTCCGCCGAGGCGTTGTCGTCGTCGGTGTTGCCGAGGCCAATGTCCGGTCGAGGGGGCAGTTCATCCAGGACAAGGACACGATGCACCCTATGCTTCGTGAACAACTCGATTCTACAACAGGCAATGCCGATGCGAGACAGGGGAACAAGAAAGAGAACGTCAATGAGCCTGAGGGAACGAGGGCGGAGGAGCACACACACACACAATCCACTTTTTTTCTTTTTTTTTGGTGTTGTGTATTCGTTTCTGTTTTCCAGCGTGCAGGTCTCGAACGAGCGATTCAAAGATAAAGCGAGAGAGAGAGAAAAGACAAGAGAACAAGAAAGAAGACAGAAGAAAGAAGAAGAAGAAGAAAAAAAAAGGGTGCTTACAGCTGGTTCAAGGGCATAGTTGGCTGACAGGTCCACAGCTTGGAAGAAGAGTTGGTCATCCCGACGAGCACTGCAACAGGCATCGACAACACCTCGGTATCGGGTGGCGATTCCGATTCGAACGAGAAGCCCTGCTCCTATTTAGCGATTGGTTCAGTTCACCACCACCCAATTAGAATGAAGCAATGCATTGCCCACACGCACACACATCCATTTGAACATTCACACACACACACACACACATACACACACACATTGACAGACATTCCAGCTTCATTTCCCTTCCATTGTCTTTTCCTTCTCCCCTTTGCGCCCGAACTTTTTTTTTTTTCTCTTTTCTTTTTTTCTTTTTTCTTTTTCCTCTTTTTCATTCCCTACCTCTAAAGACGAGAGCAGGTCATAGGCATCGATGATGGCGACATAGTCCTTGACATTGTTGAAGTTGCGGTAGACGGGTACGGAAAGAATATCTATCGAGGAAAAAAAAAAGGGTCGATAGCCCCCCCCACCCAAAAAAAAGAGGCGGCGCCATGCACAATCATTGTCAATAAGGCGTTACTGTCCATTTCTTCCGACCTGCGGGCTCTACCGTGGGAGAGAGAGAGAGAGAGAGAGAAAGTACTAGGTAGAGTCGCCATTTTCCTTTTTTTTTTTTTTTTTACCATTCACAAGCAGAGTCTCAAAGACCTTTTCGACGGTGGTGGTGACATGGATGTCGATCAGAGGCTGGTCGTTCCTTGTCTTTTTCTCGAGCAACACGTTGGCGACAGTGTGCGAAGCAAGGAACTGGAGGTGTGGTGATTTTGGGGCAGTCATAGCGAATAGAAGGAAGGTTTAGAGGAGAAGGAAGAGAAGAAAGGAGGAGGAAAGAGAAAAAGAGAGAGAAAGGGTGGTTGTGCACAGGGCGCGAGTTTAAGAGTGGCAGACAGGACAAACAAAAGAATGCAGAGAAAGAGTTGAGCAAAATGAACAAGAGGAGTAGAGTGAGGATGACACGAAATGAGGATCGTGAAGAATGAGCAAAGCGTGGTGTGAATGTGTGTGAGAGAGTGAGAGTGAGAGTGAGAGAGAGAGAGAGAGAGAGAGAGAGAGAGAGAGAGAGAGAGAGAGAGAGAGAGAGAGAGAGAGAGAGAGAGAGAGAGAGAGAGAAAGAGAGAGAGAGAGAGAGAGAGAAAGAGTGAGAGTAGAAGTGAGAAAGAGAGAAAAGAGAAAAGTGTCGGACTCAAAAAATGAAGAAAGTGAGAGAGAAAAGGCATGCGAAAATACTCCTTCCTCCTTCTCTCCAACGGACCCTCGGGAGAAGGAGCAACTTTCACACACCATCCTCCTCCCTCCCGCCCACTGTGCACATAAGGAGAGCATCCAACAGACAAGACACAACAACACATGCCCATGCCCATGCCCCTCTCTCCCCTTTCAGTTCCAGGCCAATGCGTTGATTCAGAAACCACTTTCTTTATGAATTGCTCTCTTTCTCTTTCTTGTGTGTACGCTCTCTCTCTCTCTCTCTCTCTCTCTCTCTCTCTCGCGAGGTGAAACGTTGGGCTTGGAAGAGGTACACCATCTTTTTTCCTTTTTTTCTCTATCTTTCTCTCTCTTTTCTCTCTCTTTCTTTCTGCCTGGCTTGGTCTGGTCTGCTTGGTCCATCTGCCTAAATATATTCTCTTGAAGACATGGAGCTGCTTTCTTTTTTGTTTTTAAAAATACCATTCTTTGCATGAAAAAAAAAAAGATAGAGAGAAACAGATTCAGCCTCGTGCCATGGTATCTTCTGATTGTGGTTCATAAAAACAATCAATTAAGAGGAGAAGGATGGAGTTCGAGCCCTGGTGTGTGTCTGTAGAGAGAAAGAGACTTTATGAGTGTCTTTTAAAAAAAAAAAAAAAAAAATGTAGCAAAGCAACCATCGCAAGCAAAGACAAAACCCTATTCCATTTAAAAAGAGGATGGAGAGAGTGGGAGTAATGAGAATGAGAGTGAGTGAGAAGCGACAAAGAAAAAGAAAAAAAAAAAAAAAAGGAGGCTGTGCTGGGTCTCGGGGGGAGACTCAAACAGCCATCACATCTCTTTGATTTCCTAGTCATACTTGTGTGAATGCTCGATGATAGAAGGTGAGTGAGAATCCCTTTCTTTTCTCTCTTGCAAGGGATGCCGTGACACGATGACATTAGCTCGGATGTCAAAGCGAGAGAGAGAGAGAGAGAGGGAGAGAGAGAGAGGGAGAAGGAGGAAGCAATCGTCTCTCAGAGAATGTACAAAAGCGCCTTTACGCGACCAAAGAAGTCCAAAACTGAGCTTTGCCCAATTGACAAACGTGCGCCCTTTTTTTTTTTTTTTTTTGACTGATGCAACGTTTGTTGTAACCGTGCACACACCCACTCTCTAGAGAGAGAGAGAGAGAGAGAAATGACGGAGCAATTGAGTGTGGACTATGACGGCAGTTCACTCTCCATGGGTCTTTTTTTTTTTGCTGCTTAGGACGCTTTTCCTATCACAAGAGTCTTAACGAGTCAGTTGGGCTATTGAGAGAAGAGAGGTTCTGAAGCCCACTAGGACAGAGCTTGAATCTTTTACATACCCTCCCCTTCCCCCCTGGACTTTGTCTATGCACAATGTTCTGAATAGACTTCTATCCGGGAAATGACACACCATTTCAATGAGCAGAGGCGCAAGAGAAGAAAAGAGACCTCTTGCTGTTGTGACTATTAGGAACCGTACCTCATGGGATGGCATTGGGTACCTGAAGAGAGGGGGAGACCATGAATGAAACCACCCGTAGAGGGGGGAAACTTCTGGAACATTGCTTCTTCTCTTTATATTGTCTTTGTCCATGTCCATTGAGGCCCGCATATGATCAGGGTCGCTGCTCCTTGTCAAAAAAAAAAAAAAAAAAGAACAAAGAAAGGTAGACCTGAGAGTTTGCCAACGAGCTGTCAAGTGGGAAAAAGATAAAAACGAGATGGGGATCCTGTATGTGCACGCGTCGACCCTCTTAGCCATAACAATCTGAAACGGATTGCTCTTCTTCAGATTGTGAACAAGAAGAGAAGAGGATCATGGCGACAACAGTATTTCTTGGTCCGTATTTCCTTGCATGGGTGGTGAGGAATAAAGCCCTGAAGCAAGCATCCAAGGGTTGTTGTGTTTACTGGCTCTTGGGCCTCTTGTTCTACTGTGAATGATGCTGTTATTGTTGTTGTAGTCATCAAGAAGGGTTGCGTGTGTGTGACTAGCTACTAGCTAGGAGGAAGGAGAGGAAGAGGAGGAAACATGTGGAGATGAGAAGAAGAAGAAAAAAAAATAGTCCGTGGTCAATAAACACGCCACGCGAGTTTGATAGACTAGAATGAAAACCGTCTCGGAGGCCGAGGATAGAGAGCGAGAATGAGTGAGTGAGAGCCATGTCCGGGGGTGCACGCGTCGAGTGCATCGGCGAGACCCGTTTTTTTTTTTATTATTATTCTCATCAGTCCCGTGGTATGTGTCCAGAGAGAGAGAGAGAGAGAGAGAGAGAGAGAGAGAGAGAGAGAGAGAAGAGGGTTCTCCTCTTTCACGTGGGCGAGAGATCGAATGAGTGAGAGAGAGTGAGAGAGTGAGAGTGCATTTCGAATGAGTAAGAGGCGCGCGTGGACAGCGATATTAAAGTTGCGGGGGACTCTTACTTCTCCTCACAACCGGCTCTCCATGATCCCTGTCCCCGGGGCTTGGTCTCTGGCCTGGTCAGTTGCATGCGTGGGAGTGGAGAGAAGGAAGGATAAAGAAAAAGAAAAAGAGAGAGAGAGAGAGAGAGAGAGAGAGAGAGAGAGAGAGAGAGAGAGAGAGAGAGAGAGAGAGAGAGAGAGAGAGAGAGAGAGAGAGAGAGAGAGAGAGAGAGAGCTGAGAGAGAGATGGGAGATGAACACTGGACCTGATCAGTTCCATTCATCACACTCTCACTCTCTCTCTCTCTCTCTTTCTTATTCTTTCTTACTCCTACACGTACGACAAACGATCCCCGGTCACTTTTTTTTTTTTTTTTTTTTTTTCTCGGCATAGTCTCTCGGCTCTTCTCAGAGCCTCATCCTTCTTCTCTTCATCATGGACTCACTCAAGGACGCCGCCACCCAGTTCATCCTCACCCCCGAATACCATGATCTCCTCTCCATCGTCAAGGGCTTCCGCAATGGTCTCGTCTACGGAGCAAAGATCCGCTTCCCTCATGCCCTTGTCATGACTCTTCTCTTCCGCCGCACAAAGTAAAATAATGGAACCCTCTCTCTTTCTCTCTCATGTCTTTTTAGAAATGCGCACTCTCTTCTCATCTCTCTCTCTCTTTCTCTGTCTGATCTCCGACGCGCAATGGCGAATGCGGTCTCATGGAAGTGAACTCTACACTTACCTCTGTATGTCCTAACCAACTTTTTTTCTTTCTCTTTCTCTACCTATCCATCTTTCGATGCTTAGCTTCAAGGACATGGCAACGTTTGTCCTCAAGGCAACAAGACAGCATGCCCGCAACCTCGCCTTCTTTGCAACCATCTACAAGACTCTGTTGATCCTCCAGCGCAGATTCCATGGCAAGCAGCGACCCCTGGATTCATTCATTGCCGGTCTTGTCGGTGGATATGTAGTCTTTGGCGAGAACAACAGTGTCAACCAACAGGTACGGCGTTTTTTTTTTTTTTTTTTAACACCGAGCCAAGAATTCTTGTTCAACTGCTCAAAGGAAAAAGAAAAAAAAAAAGAAAAGAAAAGAAAAAAGGAAAAAGAGGTAGCACCAAGGAGTAACACCGTTGTCACTTCTAACTGAACATTCACTTTTCTCCTCGCTGCTCTCATTAGATTGTGCTGTATCTGTTCTCTCGAATCATGATGGGTCTTGCCAAGCTCCCTGTGAAGAAGAATGTCATTGCAGAGCCAGCACAGACCTTCCCTGTCTTTGCCTCCGTTGTCTGGGCTACCGTCATGTTCCTCTTCTACAACGAGCGCGATGTTCTCCAGCCCTCGCTCCAGGCCTCCATGCAATACATCTACCTCGACTCGAACCGCTGGAGCACTCTTCGCAACTTTTTGTGGCATAACAAGTAGACTCCTTTTGGGTCTCCTCAGTGAGAAGAGCTTTTTTTTTTTTTTTTTTGTCACTTTCACGGATCCAGGATAGAACCTTTGTAAGGAATCTGTTGTCTCTTTCTGTCTTTCTCTTAAAAAAAAAAAAAAGACTGGAGGCATTTTCCCTACAAATCGACTCGGACGTTTTTTTTTTTTTATATTTTTGATCGGACAACTTACAAAAGACTTCACCATATTTTTTTCCACCAACGACTTCTTCTTCTATCCGCCTGCCTATCTCTCTCTCTCTCTCTCTCTCTCTCTCGCACACACAAACACAAACACAAACACACACACTTTCTGCGCTTCAATAGAATCCGGAATAAATGCATCATAGACATCAAACCAATTGTCACTTCAGGAACCGGGTCCGGAATGCTGCCGCTCTTTTTTTTTTTTTTTTTTTTTTCCCGTGGATAAACCCTGTTCATTTTAGCGCAAATGGACAGAACTCTCGGGCACCACCACCAAGAATTGGTCAAACCCAAATCATTCAATTGACAATCGGCCATTCTGGTTTTGTGATGTGAGGAAGAGAGGGGGAGGAGGAGAGGGAATATGAGGAGGGAAAGAGAACACTATAAAGGGAAGCAGGAGGAAGAACGCGAGTTCAAACATGGGACATACAGGAGAGGAGGACACGACGATATGCTTCTGTAATACGATGATCCATTTGAAACCCAAAGGAGATGAGGATTCAAGGAAACCAGAATCTGGCCAATGCGCAGTGGAAGGGGAAGGGGGGGGAGGTCTCATTAAATGTTGACTCTTCAATAGTTGTAGTAAAAGAGAAATAAGAACGTGTCACCGACAATGAACCAAGCATGATGTCAAGGTGAGTAACAACTCCAAGAGAATCAGCAGTATTAGCAAATGAGTGGACTCTGCAACCCTTCTGCTTTTTTTTTTAAAAAAAAAGTACACTATTCCTTCATGAGTATCAAAGGAACAAAGGATCTCTGAACCCCAATCCGTATCATAACTGTCACATTGCCTCTTGCAAGGTGAAGCTTTACAGTGAGGGTGCAATAACCAAGCGAGATGAGCGCAGCCCGTGGACAGAGAAGAGGCATTCCTTTGCTTTGAGCTGCAAGTAAAGTAAAGTAAGACACAAAAGTGAGCTCTCAAGAAACGATTATCCCGAAGAAACGAAATTAAATATCCATCCTCCATATGTCATATGCTTACCTTTCTTCTATACATCTTGTAGTCTTGGAAAGACTACTCCCAATTTTGCTTTTTGCATTGCTTCATATTTTTCTTCTTTCTTCTTTTTCTCAAAACCCACCTTTTATGAAGGACATGAACTCAAACACCTCCTTGAAGGCCAATCTGACAATACTCTCAGGGAGTTAAAACCTCGATCATCACTTCCTCTTAGCTGGGCCCAGCCAACATTAATGGCAACATGATTAGGATTATTGGAAACAACAATATCGTCGTCTAAGGCTCACTATCTCTGGGTAGGAAGTGATATGTTGGACACCCAGGTCATTGAACTAGACCGTGGTTTGACAAATCATGTTTCAGGTCAATGATCAAGTTGGATCCTTTTGTAGACTGCAAAAGTGGACAGGACCATTTGACGTAAAGTCCATAATTCTGTCAATGATCGACGGGCTTGGGGTCCTTTGTGTACCCTCGACAATTACCGGACCAGCACCTCGGGATCATGCAACTGGTCGATTATGTGTTGGCCAAGGAAACGACCTTGTTACCGTCGACTGACATGGTAGTTGAAATGGAGTGCAGGAAAGGATAGAAAATACATAATAATAATAATTAAAAAAAAAAAATGGAAAAGATGCAGGTTCGCTTTGTGCGGATAAATGTTCTCGGGGAGTTTTTTTTTATACATTGTGAGAAACAAAAGTCCTGACTAATGGATAACATCAGGCACTAAGTGTGCACCATTCCTGGTCTTGACCAAGAGCAATGAGTGCTTCTTTCTTATTGCATGCCATGGATGTGGGTGTAAAGTGATGAGAGCGATACATGGGGAAGGAGATCTTTGTGCGCATTGAGGAGAAACAGTGAGAGGAAGAAGAAGAAAAGGATAAGAGAGATATATTGAGAAGGATCTTCAGAATCAATGTCCAGGGTTCACCCTATTCCCGGACTTTTAGGCCAGCCTTGCGATACACATCATCCACGACTTTCATATTGGTCACACTGTCCTCTCCAGTCACCCATCCAGGAATCGACTCGACATTACTACCACCACTCCTGACTGCCTTGACAAACGCTTCTAACTGGTAGTAATAAGTACTCTGACCTGAGCCATATCGTTTGATTGTTTCCGACTTGCCAGTGATCTTGTCCTTTACCGTAATATAATGATACCCCTATAGAAACAGTTGGTAAAACAAGAGATAGAAGGAGAGAGAGAGAGAGAGAGAGAGAAATGTCACTCGTATTGTTAGTCTTGATTTTTTTTTTTTTTTTTTTTTTTTTTTTTTTTTTTGGGTCGAGATACCAACATGGTAAAGAGTGGATCGTGTGATTCCAAGTTCATCTTACACTGGGCAGAACAAACACGCCAAAGCTAAAGATCTTGGCATCCGTCTCTGCGATAAACATTGGGAAAAGATGTTTCCATGTCTGAAGTGAGAACCATGAATCAGTCAAACTGGCCAACAAAGTGGCCTGTAATGGCTTGCTCTCCTGTGGTTGAGAAGGCGAGGTCTTCATGTTCAAGGTGACTTCCATCCGTCCATCCACTTGTTCAGCAATGATCTTGGGGGTTGCAGATTCGATACTGTCTACTTCTAATCCTGAAAAATATCGGACTGAATTGACAGTGTAACAACCACAGTCCATGAAAACACCTCCGGCCAAAGAATATTGGAATCGAATGTCATCTTTTGGAAAGATGGAACCGAGCGTCATCCGTGAATACAACCGGACCAATGGATGCCCCTCTGCCACGTGCTGCTGAACCAATTCTCGAAAATAGATGGACGCTGGATGGAAGCGATAATGAAAGGCTTCCAAGAGAACCAATTTTTTTTCCTTGGCCAGCTTAAACATTTCTTCGGTCTGGATCGCGTTCGAGGCCGAAGGTTTCTCTAACAGAACGTGTTTTCCTGCCTCGAGTGCTTTTTTGGTCCATTCGAGATGGAGACCGTTGGGGAGAGGGTTGTAGATACAATCGATTGTGGGGTCATTCACGAGTGCTTCATAACTTGGGTGTGTGTTTGGGATCCCATGTCGAGCAGCATAGGCCTATGTTTCCGAGAAAATGAAAATAATAGGAAAACATATCAGAAATAAGCACTTCCAAAGTCTCTTTCCAAATGGAATCTGCAAAGGTCAAAACTCCCCTACCTTGGCCTTTTGTTCATCGCGCGCAGCAACGGAGACGATTACAACATCTCTCATGCTCTTTGCTGGGTTGATGATTGCACTGGGTGCGATATTGGCAGCACCAAGGATTCCTATTCGAAATGCGTTCTTGATAGAAGATAAAGTAGTGTGAGTGAGAGAGTGAGAGAGAGAGAGAGGGAGAAAGAAAGGGCTATGAACACCAGAAACGATGACAGGTGTGAACCGTGGGAGCAAATGGTGGCGTGGACAGATTCAGTATTTAAAACAGAGAAGGTATCTTACAGGTTCCTTGGAGACAGAGACCTTTGGGTTCGCCAAGCGATAGCGAGCCAAAAGGCCAGGGCCTTCAGATGTGGCGCTTGAAGTCATGGAGAGGAGAGGGAGGGGGAGGATGGATGGAGAAAGCAATTTTCAGGCTTGTGGGACGAAGAAGAAAGAGGAGGGAAATCGGCAAGGTATTTTATACTCATTTAAGAGAGAGAGAGAGAGAGAGAGAGAGAGAGAGAAAGTCGATTTGATCCTCTTGCTGTCTTGTGCTTTGAACCAATGGGTCCGATCAAATCGTGCCACAACGCTCAGTAAAAATGACGCGTCCTCTTTCCTTTGTTGTCCAGAGAGCACCTTTTTGAGGAGAAAGCACCAACGGCGTTGAATCCGCGGGTAGGAGCACCCAATCTACTACTCATCCTCTACTCGTCCTGTCCCTTCTTGATCAAAGGGTAATTACTGTCACAAGATATTCAACTTTTGAACGCGATCGAGATTTTTTTTTTTTTTTTTTTTTTTAATTAATTAGGGCCAGTGGAGAGAGAAGGAGGTTGGTAGTGTTGCCAATAGTAGAGAGGGAAAAAAAAGAAGATAGAGGGAGTAATAACGAGTGAAAACTACAGGACACCCTTGGTGCTTGGCACATCATTCGTTCCTGTCCTCTCAATGGCAGCCTTGAGCGCAACAGCAAGCGCCTTGAATGCACTCTCCGCACTATCAAAAACGCACAGCGCAAAAAAAAAAAAAAAAAAAAAGTCATGTGTTAGCTAGTTTTGATCTTTTGGGTCCATGAGAGGATCAAAAAGTGAAGAGTCGTCTATGACATATCCTATGCAGATCGTAGCAGAATGTCTTTTTGTTTTCTTTTCAGATTTTACCGATGGTGATCGTTGAAGCCCTTCAAGACATCGACATGGAGAGTGATACCGGCTGCCTGAGCAAACGACTCCAAGACGTGAGGGATCATCTCACAGGAGAGGTTTCCGATCATCTCTCGCTTCAAGCCAAGGTTGATATCCGCAAAGGGTCGGCCAGAGATGTCTACCACTGCGCGGGACAGAGCCTAAAAAAAAACAAAGCCAAGCAAAGATCAACAAGAGGCACCAGAAAAGTTGGTTAGAGTGGATAGCCTGGGAAGAACTAGAAAATAATATAGAAAGGCACTAGGGGCTCTTTTACCTCGTCCAGGGGGCAGTAGGCCGAGCCAAAGCGCTTGATACCACGAGGTTCTCCCAGGGCCTGCTTGAACGCCATACCAAGAGCGATCGCAGTATCCTCGGCCGTGTGATGGTCGTCAATATGGAGATCGCCCTGGCACTTGAGAGTCAGGGACCAGCCAGAGTGCTTGGCGAGCGCATGGTACATCTAGTCCGTTCAGTCAGTTAGAGAGAAAAAGTGTTTTGTATTGTGTGAGTTTTCTTGGGTGTGTGGTGAAAGGGATGGCGAGTGTCCAGGTTCAGCAAGATGGAGGTCTTTTGAGTTTACATGGTCGAGGAATCCGATTCCCGAGGAAATGTTGATGTCCTGAGCACCAGCGCAGTCCATGGCAAGAGCGATGTGAATGTCGGTCTCGTTGGTCTTGCGAGAGACGGATGCAGCTCTGGCGGCAGGAGTTGTCATGGCGGTCGATGTGGGTGAAGGGGAAGGGGAGAGAGGGAGAGGAAGAGAGAAAGAGAGAGAAAGAGAGAGAGAGAGAGAGAGAGAGAGAGAGAGAGAGAGAGAGAGAATAAAAAGAAAAAGAAAACGGGGACAGTCTCTCCCCCCAACCCCACCCACGTTTTCCGGAGACTTTTTTTCTCTCTCTCCTCCTCGATACACAGGGCTTGAGTCATCGCTCAGCTCAGTTGCGCACGGAACAGGCGTTGTGGTACTAAAGAAAGAGATAGTGGCGTCTCTTTCTCTGAGCTCTTCTAACGAATTCCAAATGTGTTGCCCGTAAAAAGGTCCACAGACACCAGACTCTGGGAATAGGATCAGTTGGACAAGACTCTAATACTAAAACAGTGTCTACATTTCTATCTTTCATACTTTTCTTTTTTTTTTTTTTTTTTTTTTTTTTTGGTCTCTACCCCTTGGCATCCCAGTCGGACTCGGGCACTCAGAGCAAAAAAAAAAAAAAAAAGGTGGAGAGAGAAAAACAGGGTCTGTCTCGATCTGTTTAAACACAGCACATGCGATAAATTATTCTTGGAAATGAAGAAAAAAAAAAAAAAACCGAGGGTAAGAAAGAGTCCGAGTGTGAGAGAGAGTCCGAGTGATCTCTCTCAATCTCTCCTTCTCTTCTCCATCCGGACCTGATCCCCCTTTCCTTCGCCACCAACCATGAGATCACACCTAGCCCGCATCACCACCCTCCCCGTTCCCTCCCCCTTCGATTCAGTCATGCTCGCGCTTCCCTAGCCACCACCGCCACCACGATCCCACCCCACCCCACCTCCGAATCCTCCACCGAGTCTAGTAAAACCGCTTCCTCCTCCTCAAAAGCGACTGAATCAGGTCCAACCACCACCACCACCACCACTTCTTCTTCTTCGTCTTCTTCCCCCACAAAGAAACCCAAGAAACATCTCGTCTTTGGAAACCGTGGACCTTCTCTCCAGGATTTCTTAAACAACTCGGCCTCTCTTCACAACAATTCTACTAAACCCTCTGCAGGACTTTCAGTTGAATCCATCACTCCCGAGAATGTACCCTATCTTTCCGTCAAGGGTCGTAAACTTGGAGCAGGAGCCAAGTATTTTGTGGAGGTCTATGGATGTCAGATGAACGTCAACGATACAGAGATCTTGATGGCTATCATGAATGAGGCCGGTTATATCAAGGCGGACGATCATGACCAGGCAGATATTGTTTTCTTGGTGACCTGTGCCATTCGAGAGAATGCGGAATCCAGGATTTGGAATCGTCTTTCGGAATTGAAACGAAAGAAATTGGGTCCGACAAAGGACCGTGCTCCTCTTGTTGGTGTTCTTGGCGTAAGTCATGGTTCATCTCTCTTTTTTTTTTTTTTTTTTTTTTTTCTTTTTTTTTTTTCTTTTTTTTTTTTTCATGGTTCAACTTGATCTAACGCTTTTTATTATTATTATTTCTTTTCATCTTGAACGTTGGATATTCTACAAATGACCAGTGCATGGCAGAGCGACTCAAGGACAAGTTGTTGGATTCAGACAAAATGGTTGATTTGGTCTGTGGTCCAGATGCCTACCGATCCATCCCTCACCTACTCTCCATCTCGGAATCGACTCGACAGGGTGTGGCCAACGTGATGCTCTCTGCGGACGAAACTTATGCCGACATTGTCCCTGTTCGTATTGCTCCCGAGAGCTTCTCGGCCCATCTTTCTATTATGCGTGGATGCAACAACATGTGCTCGTTCTGTGTTGTGCCTTTTACTCGAGGAAACGAACGTAGTCGAGCTGTGGAATCGATCCTAAAGGAAGTGAAGCAATTGAGTGATCAGGGAATCAAGGAGGTGACGCTTTTGGGTCAAAATGTCAACTCTTATCGAGACTTGAGTGAAGATGGTCTTCAGTTGGCCTCGGGTGTCGGAGCAGAGCTCAGCAATCCTGGATTCCGCACAATTTATAAGCGCAAGGATGGTGGCATGCGATTCACCGAGCTTCTGGATCAAGTTTCTTTGATCGATCCAGAGGTAAGTAGAAAGAGGAGAGGGCAATGGAAATATTTCCTTTTTCAGATACGCCTTTTTTTTTTTTTTTTTTTTTTTTTTCTCCTCCTTTCTCTTTTTCATGTTGATTCACACAAACTCTTTTTCTTTTTTGGACTAGATGCGGATTCGATTCACTTCGCCACATCCTAAGGATTTCCCAACGGCGCTTTTGCATCTTATGGCCTCCAGACCCAATATCTGTAGTCAAATTCATATGCCCGCTCAATCAGGTTCCACCACCGTACTGTCGAGGATGAGACGTGGATATTCTAAAGAATCTTATCTAGAGTTGGTCGAAACGATCCGTTCAATTGTGCCTGGAGTGGCTCTTTCATCGGATTTCATCACAGGATTCTGTGGAGAGACCGAGACTGACCATGAGGACACAATGGATCTCATGAGACGCGTCGAGTATGAGATGGCCTACATGTTTATGTACTCTCGTCGTGAGGGCACTCATGCTGGTCGCCGTCTACAGGATGATGTTCCTGAAGATATCAAGCTTCGACGACTTCAGGACATTATCCAAATCTTCCACAAGGGAGCAGAGAACCGATTCAGGGCAAGGGTGAACAACCCAGCTGGTGAATGTGTTTTGGTTGAGGGACGATCTAGACGTGACCGTAACCGATGGGTTGGAAGAGCGGATGGAGGATTCAAGATTGTGTTTGATGATGATCAAATTTTGCCCTCGATTGAGGCTTCATTGAATCCTTCTGTTTCTGCCAACCCAACTGCAGGACGTGTGTCTATTCAACTTGGTGATTATGTCCAGGTGATGACTACCAGTGCCACGAGTACATCTTTCCAGGGCAAGGCTATTGCTCGGACAACATTGACAGAGTTTGCCAAGCATCAATCCAAGGTACTGACCAGTAACCCTGCTATTGGTTATCAGTCAACTCTTTCGGGTTCGTCTCCTCTTGTGTCACGCCTTGGTCTTGGATCGCTGGAAGCTCATGTCTAGAGGAAGGTGGACCGTTTTAATCTTTTTAGCATTTTCACACACACACACACATATATATATTCACATACACCCATACACACCCCTCTGCAACTATAGTCAGTTTTCTCATATACTCACCCACTTGAGAGAAAGAGGAAGAAGGGATTCAGCCTTCAGATAGCATTGATTCTCTCTCTCTCTCTTCATTTGTTCCATTATCTTCTATACTACCTTTACACCAATTGTATAAAAAGGGGGGGGGGAACTTTCGCAGCCAAAAGGATTTTCGAATCTCTATAGTGCATCTTCAGAGTCTTGTCAAAGACGGAGGAGGTCTGATTTTTTTTTTTTTTTGTTTTGTTTTGTTTTGTTTTGTTTTGTTTTGTTTGTTTGCTTGTTTGTTATGTAAAAAAAAAAAAAAAGAGAGAGAGAAAGCCATGAGCGCTGACAATGGGTCTTTTCCACAGCAGGGTTGAATATTTTTTCGTTTTTTTCGTTTTTTTTCTTTTTCTTGTTTTTTTCTTGTTTTTTTTAATATTATTATTTCCTGGCAAAGGTCACCTTCATCTTGTTCTCTGGTGAAATCTGGTAATCTGCCAATGCAGTCTTGGCTGCAGCTGAATAATACTCATTATCATATTCCACAAAGGCAATGCCAGATCGTCCAGGTACCATACGAACTTCCTTGAAACCTGGATACTGTTGGAACAATGAAACGAGTTGTGCCTCTGCAACGTCTTGAGGTAGGTTCTGCAAGAACAAAATACTGTTCCGAGGAAGGTACTCGTCCGGAATCATAGGAACTGCCGCCACACCCGCTGCTCCTGGTCCAGATCCTGCCGCTCCTGCCGCCGCTGCCGCTGCTGCTGCTGCTGGGTTCTGGTGGTAGAGAGCCTGTTGTGCGAGCTGCTGCTGTTGTTGCAATGCCAACTGCTGCTGTTCCAATAGCTTTTGCTGCTCCATGACCAACTGTCGCTGCTTTGCCAGACGTTTTGCTTGTCTCTTTGCTGGCTTGAAATCGTCGGCAAAGTTTTCTAGTAGTGTAAAACAGGGAGGAGGGGGACGACGATGCATTACTACGACATTTCTCCTTTCCAGATCTTGACAGACACGACGAAACATCTCAATAGAAATTTGCACGGGTTAGAGACAAGAAAAAAAAAAAAGAAAAGAAGAACGGATAAACGAACCTTTGGTAAGCAATCTCTTTTGGTAATGCTCCTCATAATCCCCATCCTGTTTGGCATGGATATCCGACTTGTTCTTGGAAAATTGAATCATCTGTGGTTGAAAGAACAGGGCAAGTCATCATTATCCAATGAGTATGAATGGTATAGACCAGTGAAGAGAAAAGAAAGTCTAGAGCGAGACTATTTTTTTTTTTCCTTTTACCATTGGTTTGCCATAGAGTGGGAATCCCTGAATTTCAGAAAGAGCCTTTGTAGAGGCTTCCACTTCTTCAAAGGCCACAAAGGCTTGACCACGCATCCGAATGTTGGAATGGGCAGTGATATCCAAGATCCGTCCATACTGTCCAAAGATGGTTCGTAGCGACTTTTTGAGAACTATTTCGAAAGAAAGAAAAAGAGAGAAAGGGGGGAAAATAGCCGGGGTAGAGTCCCAGTGTTAGAGATGACCTGTCCTTTTTGGCGCGTCATTGAAACGGTCGTATGGAGATTGAATGAGAGGAAATACGCCAAGGAAGATAAAGGCGATGGTGTCCAGATGGAAACTGGTCATTCTTTCCAATCATAAAAAAAAAAAGTATGCCGATTTACCCTCGAGCTTGGTCTTTTCATTCAGATTTTTGATGTACAGAGTTGGGCTAGGTGAAGGAGCTTCATTCTGTACTGTCAAGGCATTCGAGTCCTGCGCTGTAGTTTGCTCTGGCGCGCCCGTTGGAGGAGCGTGGTCCATGATCATGGGTTCAGCCATTGTAAAAAAAAAAAAAAACCTAGGGGAGAAGAAGGGAGGGGGATGCTTCCTGGTGGCGTATTCCTTTTTTTCTTTATCGTCCTGTCAAGTCTACTGTTTCCAAGTAGAGAGGCGTCCTCGGGGGGAAAAGGATATATATATACAAAAAAAAAGAGAGAGAGAAAAAAGAAGGTCGGGATGTTGGTGCGGGGAGGTCCGTTGTTGCTTTACTACGGGCAGGGAGGCGATGCGATAGCAATCAATGGACAAATGATGCGATCGGCCCTTTTGGAAAAGAAAAGTACCTCTTTTGGGCAAGGTGAACAGTGTAGGGGGAAAAGGAGGTGGATCGGTTGCAAAGCCACTCAGACAAACGGACTGTTGCTTTTTTATGTTGGACAGACGGCCAGCACTCGACCAGACAGTGGCAACTCTCAATCCATGCTCTGTTTGCTTGCACCTCCCCCCCAAACAGCTCCTTCTTCCATTCATTCATTCATTCATTCTCAGTGGTTTTCTTTTTCTAAATGAATCTCCTTCGGCGAGTTGCCCCCGCTCAACTCTCACCTCTTCTGCGGCTACAATACCAACATGGACTAGGAGCACGGTCTCGACTACTTTTGCCTTCTGCTGGGCGTACTTTTCAAAGGAGCGCTGTCGTCCCACAGGCAAATTCTCTCGTAACACCCAGATCGGATCAGCCCGCGCCCAAGGACACATTTGAGGTAAACTCAACAGCTATCCCTTTGGCTTTAAAGAAAAAGAAAATGAGAAGAAGACGAGAAAAAAGAGACCTAGGTAGTTAACCTGATCGATCCGCTACCTTCTATAATCCTTTTTTTTTTTTTTTTTTTATATATAGTCGTTAGGAATCTATACCCCTCTGGCCGCCAACCTCAAGCTCCGGAAAGCTATCGAAAGACCTACACAGCTCCAGCGCGCTTTTATCTTACCCATCTTAGAAGGCAAGGACGTTCTGATCCGCGACACAACCGGCTCTGGAAAGACCTTTGGCATCTTGCTCTCTTTACTCAACAAGCGTCGACGACGAGTTTCACCCACTTCATTCAACCCTGACAACAAGGGTTCTTCAAAGAAACGGTCAAAAACACCATTCTCGGAATCAGGAACCGTTGGAATCACCTCTGTCGTCCTCGTCCCCAATCAGGAACTTGCTCTTCAACTCTTGTCTTGGACACGGGATCTCTTTCCCGGCTTCTCAGAACAGGACATTGATCGGATGCTTCAGGTGGTGGTGACTCCATCGTTGTCACTTCCCGATGAAGACTACACTCCAATGGAACGACGATCCATGGCCAAGACGGTAGCCAACGAAGCTATTCTAGAGAGCAATCGTCAAGTTGAAAAGTTGACCCAGGCGTTACCTCATGTGCTTGTGGCCACTCCGGCAAGGCTTTGGGATTTGTTGGAACGAGGAGTGCTTGATCTGAGTGGGATTGAGACGTTGGTCTTGGATGAGGTGGATCATTTGATCCGCCTGCCCAAGCGTTTTGCTAGTCATCGACAAATTTACAATCGAGCACTTCATCCAAAGCCCTCGGAATTGGCGGTACGAGAAATGATTCGATCGGCCAAGGCGGTGGGTCGGTATAGTGGAAAAGAGACGGTCGGTTCGAATGAACCAAAGGATCGGATCCAGATCATTGCGGCCTCGGCGACAATGAACCGACCGATCCGACATTGGCTTGAGGAGAATGAATGGGTTGAGCATCCGGAATGGGTTGATACGACCAAGAGTGTTGTTCTTCCAGAGGGAATTCATCATCATTGTGTTGTCATTAGCAGTGATTCGATTCGGAATATGCGACTTGAAGCAGAGAGGAGTGGTGAATACCAAGGTACTACTACTGCTGCTGCTGCTGCTGCTGCTGCTGCTGAGAATCCCAAGACTGAGAGCCTACTTGGGGATTCCAACTCTGAAGAGCCTGTGGATTGGGCAGTGGTGGATCAAGAATGGAAGGACAAGGATACAGAATGGAAAGAGAAGCAACTTTCCGAGTCTGGACCTGGTACAACCGATTCAGAGATGCTGACGGCCAAAGAAAAGTTTAAGGATGATGATGATCGCATGTTGGAAGGTGTGGCGAATGCCTGTATGTTGGACCAAGTTCAAAATGCCTGTGTCTTTTTCTGTTCTTCTCCAAGTTTGAACGATGTGGCGACTCGACTGGAACAAGAGTTTGGACTAGAGACAAAAATGATTAGCAATGCCTTTGGATCGTCTCCCTCCACTTCCTCCACAGTCACGTCGTCGTCGTCGTCGTCCTTGACAGCAGCAGCCAAAGCCTCCTCTCGAAGGGGTATCTTTCTTGCACACGAGAGCAATGCGCGAGGTCTGGACTTGCCCAAGCTCTCCCATGTCTATATTGTAGGACTTCCTTCATCACCATCGAGTTATCTTCATATGGCAGGAAGGACGGGTCGGATGGGAGAACATGGACAGGTGGTGACCATTCTTCGAGACGATGGTCATATCGAAGACCGTGCACGATCCCTCTTTAAACGACTCAATGTCCAAATCCAACCATTCACTCATGTACAATAGTTTTTTTTCTATATAAAAGATTCGCTAGCAAAGAAAGAGGGAGCTGGAACTATGGTAGTAGGAGAACCGATTGTTGACCGATTTATTGAATATGAACGGATCGTTCTATCTGGCAGGAATCTCCTCCACTCTTTGGCTCTCCAAAGGCGTTTACACGATAGATCATGGACACTTGAGAGTAGGAGTAGAGTTATTCTCTACCTTTGCCTAGTAGGACAACAGAGTGAGAGGATCGAGTCACCAAGGCACAGCCAATGTCCCTCCTCTTGCTCTTCACCCTTGTACTCTATACTCTCGCCATCATTGGATGTTAAAGCATATACGATCGATCGTCAGGATCGTCGGGATCAACAGGATCGTCAGGGTGGATGTTCTTTTTTTTTTTTTTTTTTTTAACCAAACACATACGAGCTATTTCTTTCTTTCTTTTTTTTTTCCCAAAGAAAAAAAAAACAACCAAAGGGGAGGTCTATCACTCAGCATGGTTTGTTTGCTACATGATGAACTATGTTGTTGATTTTTTTTTTCCCATGTCTGTTTGTGTTCCCGTTCCTGCACGCACCAAATGCTACACAACTGAGCACCATTTCGCAACCGTTTTTTTTTTTTTTTTTGAAGCAGTTTTTATTATACAATTGTTATTCATGTTTTTTTTTTTTTTTTTTTTTTTTTGGGCTGAACCAGCCAAACAGCCTCATAGACTAGGATACAAGTAAAAAAAAGGGAGATTTGAGGCGAGAGAGTGTCTGGCTTGTCATGTGAGGGATTTCTGCGATGGGTTTGGTTTGGTTAAATGGAGAAGGGATGAGGTTTTTTGGTATTGGAAAGAAGAAACAAAAGCTGGGCAACTACTTCCATTTAGCAGTTGCCACGGAGCTCCTGCTCACGCTCAATGGCCTCGAACAAGGCCTTGAAGTTGCCAGCACCGAATCCCTGATGACCGCAACGCTGAATGATCTCAATAAAGACAGTGGGGCGATCCTGAACGGGCTTGGTGAAGATCTGGAGAAGGTATCCGCTCTCATCGTAATCCACCAAGATGTCGAGCGCCTGAATCTTGTCCAAGTCCTCCTTGATCTTTGTGGTCGAGTTCTGGAGACGAAGGCGAAGGTTCTCGTAGTAGGTCGAAGGGACAGACAAGAACTCCATACCACGGGCACGGAGAGTGCTGACGGCAGTGAGAACATCCTTGGTGTTGAGGGCAATGTGCTGGACACCGGCGCCGCCATAGTACTCGCAGTACTCAGTGATCTGGGACTTCTTCTTGCCAGCAGCGGGCTCGTTGATGGGCATCTTGACTCTGTCAGTGGGATCAGCCATGACGATGGAGCGGAGAGCCGAGTACTCGGTGTGGATCTGAGAGTCATCGACGGACCAGAAACGGTGGAAACCAAGCTGCTGCTCGTACATCTCGCAGGCCTTGATCATCTCACCATCGGGCTGGTTGCCAACGCAGTGGTCAATAAAGTTGAGGCCGACAGCAGGGAGGATGTCCTGAAGAGGGTCACGAGCACGGGGGGGAACATATCCGGGAAGGAAGATACCCTTGTAGCCGTTGCGCTGGACAAAGGTGTGCTCAGTGTCTCCGTAGGTGGCGATGGTGGCCATGATGACGGAGCCGTGCTCATCCTTCTCCTCAAAGGGAGCGCGGATGGACTTTGCGCCCTTCTCAATGGCGCGGTTGTAGATAGAGTGGACATCATCAACAGTGAAGGCAACATCCTTGATACCATCACCGTGGAGAGCGAGGTGGTCAGAGAAGACCTTGTTGTTGGGGTTCAAGGGAGACATGAAGACAAAGACAATGTCATCCTGCTTGACGACGTGCGAGACGATATCACGGTGACCGGTCTCGAGGCCACGGTAGGCGACCTCCTTGAAGCCGAAGCGGGTGCAGTAGAAGGAAGCAGCCTGCTTGGCGTTACCGACCCAGTAGACGACGTGGTCAAAACCCTCGTAGTTGCCGACCTGTAGTAGAAAGAGATCAAGAAAGCATTGGATGATGAGTAAAGGAGCAAGGCAGGGATTGAGGATGAATGTCAATGTGAGTGTTTGCCGAAGAAGGGACAAAGGGGAGGGGCAGGTCATACCTTGGAAGACATGTTTGGAATGTGGATGTGAGAAGGGGGAAGGGTTTTCAAAGAAAGAGAGAAAGAGAGAGATGAAGAAGGTGGAGCAAAGACGAGAGAGAGGAGTGAGGAAGAATGAGAAGAAGAAGCGGGGCCTTTGTGCAAATCAACGGTCTTTTAAGGATGTCCGGACCCCGCTCTCAGAAAAGGTGGGGAAGACGACTTTGGCCTTTTTTTTTTTTTTTTTAATGGGCTTATCCAAGAGATGTATGTGTGCCTGAGGAAAGAGAGAGAACAAAGGGAGGAGAGAGGCTCAGAAAGAGAGAGAGAGAGCGTCCAGTGCTGCACCGTCTGTCTGTCTGCCCGTCTGTCTGTCCGTCTGTCTGTCCGGATCTCTCTGTCCATGTGTGTGTGTGACCAAGTTAAGGGCATTACTACGGCCTGTCCACGCACCGCACTTTCCGGGCCATCTCTCTTTCTCTCTTTTCCTTTTTCTATTTTGTCCGTCGCGCAGTTTCTCTACTGTTGGTGTAGACTGTCCACCTCATGGCAATGACCATGTCCTATGCTTCATTGCTTTGGCTCTCGTGTCATCCATTGTCACCCAAATGGGTCAAAAGAAAAGATACCATCCTGTTCTCCATTCTTCTTTTTTCTTTTTTTTTTTTTTTTTTTTTTTTTTTTTTTTTTTTTTTTGTACCTTCCACCCCACATTTGCTCCCCCTCGATTCACTTGGATAGCGGACCTGTTTGAACTTGCATCGGTTTCTCATTGCCCTTCCAGTGAGCGTGTCCCCGCAGAATGGAGAAAGAGACAAGGAGAAAGAGAGGAAAATGGCCGGCTTCGGAGACCGAGAGACCGAGCCTCCGAGAGAGGCTGCGTGGGAGAAGAGAGAGCGGTCGGGTGATATCATAGGTTCGTTGGGAATAGGCAATGAGAGTGGAGTGGAGTGGAGTGGGCGGCTAGCGGCGCTTGAATCGTATGAAATCAAACAAATCTCTGCCTGCATAAACCTTCTTGAGTATGTTCTCTCTTCCTTTCTGTGTCTCTCTGTGTGTGACAGGGGCTGTTTGGTCGACTTGGATATACATTTTTTTTTACCACGCCCCTTCGCCCATATGTCGGGTAAGCCCCTCAAAAGGTTCCTGGACCCCATCATTGGGCCTGCGCAAACACAAGTCCAAAACGAGGACCACCAGGATATCCGATCGAAGCATCGCCTCTCTCGGCATTTCTGTGCATCTCGGAGAATGGGCAATATAGATTTAGTCTGGCTCAGGGGGAAGAGATTGAGGAGAGAGAGAGATAGAGAGAGGCCAGGGAAGGGCAATCTAAAAAAGAGTCCGTGGAGTAAAAAAAAAAAAAAAAAAAAAAGTGAGGATGGCAGAATCAAAGTATCAAAGCATAGTCTGACAACCTACCGGCCGGTTTGTACTCCACACGTGATCTGTCACCTCGTCATAGAGAGAGGAGGGAGACAGCAGCAGACAGGCAGATCTGAGCATCCTGTGGACACCATGGACTTTGATTCCGTCAACACTGCCTTCATTGCCTGGCTCAAGGAGAATGGCGCCTCAGTCTCTCCCGCCATCTCCCTACAGGACTACTCTGCGGATGGTGCTGGACGTGGTGTGATCGCCCTCGAGAACATTGCTGTAAGCCAAACCAACATGACTCTTTGATCAGTTTTGAATCTAGTCTGCTTGATCAAGCCGCCTCATACCAAGACCGCCACCGCCACCGCCACCACTACTACCACTACTACTGCTATCACTACTATCACTACTATCTCTACTATCTCTACTATTACTACTATCACCTCTTCCATAAACCCTTTTACACCGCTAACCCTCTTTACTCTCCTTTTTTTTCTCTGATTGACTGGAAACTCCAATGCGGTCTTGGACGGCTCTAGAAAGACCACGAGCTGTTCTCAATCCCGCGTGCATTGCTCCTCTCCCCAGAGACTTCTGAGCTAGCGCAAAAGGTTGACCTTTCAAAGCTGCAAGGATGGAGTCCTTTGATCCTATGCATGATCTACGAATTCTATCGTGGACCAGAATCAAAGTGGAAGCCCTACTTTGGTAAACTGTCATGAACTATTCTCCATGCCAAGCGGATGCCTTTGTCTCTCCCCCATAGAATTTCTGCTAACTACCCCCCCCCCCTCCCTTTTGCTCTACGCCCATTACTCCGTTCCAGATATCTTGCCAACCAAGTTTTCGACCCCAATGTTCTGGAGTGCAGAAGATCTACAGGAACTTGATGGAACTGGCGTTGTTGGTATGCTCTCATACCATTTCTTTTTTAGTGCACTCTCAATTTAGGTAGTCCACTGTTTGCTTTTTATGGACATGAAAGTAACCTCTCTCTCTCTCTCTCTCCTTCCCCAACCTTCAATGGGTGGATTCCAATACCTCGATTAGACAAAGTTGGTCGAGACGAGGCAGAGTCCTTGTTCAAAGAAACGCTCTGGCCCCTGATTCGAGAACACAAAGATCTCTTTCCTGTCAAGGAGGAGAGCGAGTACCTGGAGTCATTCCATAATATGGGTTCCTTGATCATGGCCTATGCGTTTCATAATGAAAAGTCTGAGGACCAAGGACCTGATGCCATGGATGAAGACAGTGATCGCGAAGACGATGAAGATGAGGAAGACAAGGTGATTGTATCCATGGTTCCTCTTGCCGACATGCTGAACCATAAGACGGGATTCAACAATGTGAGTGGATTTTTTTTTTTTTTTTTTTTTTTTCCTTTTCCTCCCTCTCCTCTCTCCTAATACTAATCGTTCTTATCGACTACCTGTGCTCGTTTCAATAGGCTAGACTCTTTCACGAAAAGGATTGCCTGCGCATGGTTGCCATCAAGAAGATCGAGGCTGGCTCTCAGATCGTAAGAAAAGAAACAAAAAAAAAAAAAAAAAAAGAAGAGAGAGAGAGAGAGAGAGAGAGAGAGAGAGAGAGAGAGAGAGAGAGAGAGAGAGAGAGAGAGAGAAACACCTTGACTGTAACACAGATTCGGGGCGTTGTATGAATAGTCCGGGGTTCTCATCCATTATTTTTTTTTTTTTTCCCACCCTATTCTAGTTCAACACCTATGGAGATCTCTGTAACGCAGGTGAGGAAAAAAAAAAAAAAAAAAAGTCGCGTCGTACCCAATTAATCTAGTCATGAACCTAAACTCCTCCTCTCCCTCCTACACTTCCTTCCTTTCCTATCGTCTTGAAAATGAATGATGTTTAGATTTGCTCCGCAAGTACGGTTTTGTCGATGTCCCCAATCCATTCGATATTGCAGAACTCAGTGGTGAGACCGTAGTCGCCAAGTGTACAGAATCGGAAAGTGCTGGCAAAGACGAAAAGGTCGAATGGCTTATCGAGAATGATGGATTGGAAGAGTAAGATCAACAAGCCTTTTCTCTCTCTCTCTCTCTCTCTCTCTCTCTCTCTCTTTCTATCTCCCTACCCTCGAATGACTATGCACGGCATACTAGGAGAGACTTCCTTTGATTGACATACTCCATCATTACGACTCTCCCCCTTTTTTTTCCTGCTGATGAAATGATCTATCTAAATGTCCTTTCACAAAACTTGTGTCTGTATCCTATAGCTTTTTCATTTTGGAGCCACAAGACGATATCCCCGAGGAAATCATTGGATGTTGCAAGATTCTTTTGATGCCTCTGGAAGAGTTCCAATCGACGATCCTTACAGGAAAGAAACTGCCCAGTACCAAGATGACGGTTGAGGTCCAGACAGCTCTGCGTGGGATCTTGGAAGAAAAGCTTTCACAATTCAAGTCTACGGAGAAAGTATGTCTTTCTCCTCCTCCATTGATCAATGTCTGCCATTGGATCATCCAAGGACAAGAAAAAGGAAAGGAAAACATTGGAAGAACAACAAAGAATGCTTACTATTTCATTTTTTCTCCTGCTCTCTCTCCCACTCTCCCTCTCTCAATTAGGATGACAGAAAGCTACTAAAGGAGACGGATGGACCTCTTTCCCTCAACAAGAAAAATGCCATTATCGTTCGATCAGGTGAACGCGCCATTGTCCAGGGTCTGTTGGACAAGGTCAAGAAATGGCGTCCACCTACTCCTGCACCAGCTACACCTGCAGGCAAACACAAGACTCAAGCCAAGGGACAACATCCAAACAAGGGCAAAAAACCATATCAGAAAAAGTAAATCAGTTTGTTGACCAGAGTAATCCATCGAGTCAAATTAAAAAATAGATCCTTTAGTTGAATGTGCCGTTCAGAATAAATAAGAGTAAGGAGTAATGAGGGGGGAATAATGTTTGAGGGGGCTAAAAAAGAGAGAGAGAGAAAGAAAAAGAAAAAGAGAAAAGGCTCTATGCAGAGTGATGCTTCTCATCTGAGAAATTCTCCAAATGACCATTGCCCTCCGCATCCAAAGCCTTTGTGGTGATGGGAAGATCGGGATCACGACGCTCATCCTCGACCATCATGACCGAGTTGGCCTTCTTGTTGGTCTTGGAGCGACCCAAGCATGCTCTGAAGACATCACCCCAATCCTCACGCAACAACTGATACATGATAATGGCAGCAGCCGTTGAGCAGCCTAAAAAAAAAGGATGAGGATAGAGAAAAATAAAATGAGGTGAGTATCATTTGGGATCTGATAAGAGAGGGGAAAAAATGACATTGCGCTTTCCTTTTTTTTTTTTTTTTTTTTTTTTTAGTAAAACCATCTGGGAGGTGGTGGGAGGGGAGATCTTACCAATACCGTCAATCTTGACGACACCAAAGGAGATGACGACTCCGTTGACCATACCACATCCAAGGACAACGCTCAATCCTGCCGAGATCAAATTGCGTGGACGAGAAAAGTCAACGTTGCTCGTCACCCAAATACGAGCTCCAGTGACGGCGATCAATCCAAAGAGAACCAAACTCAAACCACCAAAGACACCCGAGGGAATCGTTCGGATAATGGCACCAAATCCAGGAATCAAACCAAGAATAATGGCCACAACTGATGTAAAGATGAAAATCTGTGTCGAAAAAAGATCTTGGTGATGCTCATAACTCCAATGTTCTCGGCTGAAAAGGATAAAAAAATTGAATGGCGGTTAGGAAGTGAAAAAAAAAAAAAAAAAATAAGCATTACGGAAAATTTAAAGATAAACACATACCATAAGTGGTTGTTCCGGTACTACCGCAGGCAGCAGCAACGATCGTGGCAATGGAATCTCCCAAGAAGGCACGTCCCAGGTAACGGTCAACATCGCTGTTGGTCATGTAAGAGACGGCTTTGATATGACCAATGTTTTCTAGAAGTGATTTGAAAAAAAAAGACACGAGGGGCTGTTAGATCAAATGCGCACATGGGTTGTACTCAAAATGCTGTGCAACCAAAAGAAAAACAACATTTCTCCTCTCCACAGTCGAGAAGAGGACGAAAAAGAAACAATGGGTCTAGAATCCAACAACAACAACAACAGTCTCCACATACCAGCAGCCAAAATGATGGAGACAGGGGCAATGAGCGAAATTGCAGTGCCATCAAAGACAGGCTTTGTCGTAGGTGGCATTCCGAACCAGCTAGCCTCCTTAACAGCTGTAAAATCGATTCCAGGTCCAATGCCACCCAAACCAAAGAGGAAATAGACCAAGTAACCGATAATACCACCGATCAAAATGGGCAATCGACGCAAGATTCCTGGTGCATACATGGTCACCAAAGAGACAGACATGACCGTCAAAAACGCCATCCAAGCATCGAATCCCGAAGCAGCAGATTGACTGACAGCGGCTGTGGCAAGATTCAGACCGATACTGACAACGACCGCACCAGAGACAACAGGTGGCATGAGTACTTCAATCCAACGATGTCCAGCAATGATGACCAAGATAGAGATACCGAGGTAGATCAGACCACAGACAAGGATACCACTGGCAGCCTCTGCGATATGATCGTTGCCAGGACCTCCAGGAACATATTTGAACCCAGTGGCAGAATTGACGACACCGATAAAGGCAAAGCTGGAACCGACATAGGAGGGCACCCGTCCACCCGTACACAAATAAAAGATAAGAGTTCCGACACCGGAGAAGAAGAGAGCCGTGTTAGGGTTAAATCCCATAAGCAAGGGTCCAACTAGGTATTGGGGGGAGGAAGAGTGAAGAGTGGACAGAGAAGGTCAGCACCAGTCGTAAAAAAAGCTCATTCCAGGAGAGAGAGAGAGAGAGAGAGAGAGAGAGAGAGATCTCCTCCCCTTTCATCCCTTGCAGAAAAGACTATGTTCCTGAGAATGGACATTACTGATAGTGCTTCCAGTCATGGCAAGACAATGCTGGAGTGACATGAGGATGGTCGAGCCGATAGGAAGACGTTCCGTTGGGTTGACAATGCCACCACTGACATTGAGGGTATAGTGCGGGAAGTAGTTCCTGAGACTTTGCTTGAACGCAGCCCCACGCGAGGGTGGGGGAGCATCTACAGAGGCCATCTTTGGGGGTTCAGGAACGATGAAGACAAAGAGGGTAGGGAAAAGAGTGGCGAAAAACGAAGCGACGGTGACTGGTTTGTCCAACGCTTTTGAAACAAGAAAAAGTGGTGTGAAAAAGAGGCGGGTAAAGAAGAAGAAGAGAGAAAGAGAGAGAGAAGGCGTGGGTAAGGGGAGGTGGCAGGGCAAGGGGGTGAGGAAGCGGCGGTAGAGGAAGAAGAAGAAGAAGAAGAAAAAAAAAAGAAAGAAAGAAAGAGAGAAAGAAGGGTGAGAAGAAAAGAGAGAGGAGTTCAGAAAATAAACAAAACAACAAACGACTGAGACTTGAAAAAAAAAAAAAATGCCTGCCGAGACCAAAAGAGCAGGAACAGAACAGAGAGGCAACCCGACAGGCAGCCCACCCAGCCAGCAGCACACGGAGCAGCCCATCAGGGCCACGAGAGAGAGAAAGAGAGAGAGAGATAGATAGAGCTGCTGCACAGGACATTGGGCATGGAAACTCAGACCCAATTAGAGTTCCTCTTTTTTTCTCTCTGGCCTTTTTTTTCTCCGTTTTGTCATGTGCACACGACCATTCATTCCGTAACACGACAGATCCCGCTTCTTTCTCCCACATCTTTCAGGTGCCACCACCACCTTCACAGTATGAGTGTGAGTCTACCGCCACTTTTAACCCTTATCTTTTTGTTCCTGCCGATGATAGTCATAAAAATGTGTTTATTTTACTGTTTTTGGCTCTATGCCTGGGTTTGTCCTGACTTCTTTTTGCCTCATCTTTTTTTTCTTTTTTTTCTTTTTTTCTTGTCAGCTAATGTTTCCTTTCTTTCTTCCTTCTTTTCTTCTTTCCTTTTATTCAGTCTTTTTCTTCTTCTTCTTTTTATGCGGCCACCCTTGCCTCGGCCACAACCTGAGCAAACTCGCCATTGTCAACCATCTCTGTCACAATATCAAGCCCTCCAAGAAGTTCGCCCTTGAAGAACACCATGGGGAATGTAGGCCAGTCCACATGTGTCTTCAGACCTTGCCGGATGTCATCGTCCTCGAGGATATCAAACGAATCGTATGTCACACCTTGGTCTGCAAGCAACGCCACCAATCGTCTAGTTTACAAATGCGATCCAGGGAGAAAAGATTAAAAAAAAAAAAAGATGTCAGTGCGCTGCTGAGCGAATCTCTCGTGGTTCCGTTCCTTTTTTTTTTCCTCTCGAAAAAAAACAAAAATTTGAATAGGTCGAGCCCCAAAGAATCCATATCAAAACAACAAACTCAAGGCAACATTACTTGGAGAATCCGCAGCGTGGCGTTTCGGGACTGCCCTTGATAAAGATCATGAGAGGTGCCTTGTTGATCAACTCATCCATACGGGTCTTGAGATCCTTCTCAGCAGGAACAAGAGCCTGGAATTCACCCGAAGCAACCAACTCCTTGACCACATCCAAACCGCCAACAAACTCGCCCTTGACGTAGACCTAATGACATGGAACAGCAGGAATAGAGAGAGAGAGAATTTGTTTAATATTCAGAGACCATCCGGTATCCAACCTTAAAGCGAGTAGCAGCAAAAAAAAAGAAAAGAAAAGGCTAAATCGACCAGGAAACTCTGCTCGTTTTCTTTTCTTTTCATTTCTTTTTTTCTTACCTGAGGGAAAGTGGGCCAGTCCGAAAAGCCCTTCATTGCCTGACGAACTTCCTCATCTGCAAGAATATTGAACGAACTGAAACGGATATTTTGTTCCGTCAAAATCTCCAAGAGTTGACGCGAGAACTGGCATCGAGGAGCCGTGGGTGTTCCCTTGATAAAGACCATGACACTCGAACTGCTCGTCAATTCCTTCAATCGAGCATTCATCTCCTCGACCGAGAGTGAGGGCTGTGCGGAGGGGGCGGCAGCGCCGGCGCTACCGTTCACTGCGCCCGCAGTAGCCGAGACCGAAGGTGTTGATGCTGCCGATCCTGACTTTGAGTACTTGGCAATAATCCGTGTAAGCTCTGGTGGGTTGGCTCCCTCCACACGATCTACGAGATTTCCCTCCTATCAGGACAGTCCCAGAGAGATAGAGAGATAGATAGAGCGAGATATTAGAAATATATAAGAAAGCGCAGCGGGTGCAACTTGATGAAGACAACAGCGAAGCAGTGGTGGTCACTTTCTCTCACTCTCTCACTCTCTCACTCTCTCACTCTCTCACTCTCTCACTTTTTTTTTTTTTTTTTCCTGCAAAGGAAAGGGGCATGAAGAGGGGAGGGAGAGAGAGAGAGAGAAGAAACTCCTTTTTACCTTGACGATCACAAAGCTTGGCACAGCAGCAATCTCGAACTGCTCAGAGATGTCAGGGAGCTTTTCAGCCTCGATCTACAAACGATTCAATGTCATAAAAGAGCCAGACGAAAAAAAAAAAAAAAAAAAAGAGCGTTTTTTTGGGGAGAAGAAGCGAGTTAATTACGTGAGCTGATCGACCTTGGTGGACACACAAAACAGGGTCTACGCAATCAATGGAAGAGGACTGACCTGTAGGAAACGGATGGAAGGATGCTTTGCAGCGAGTTCAACAAAGACATCGTTCATCTGGATGCATGGTGGGGCCCAGGCTGCCCAAAAGTTGAGAGCATAGACTGCACCAGCTGTGGGCTTGTAAATGCTGGCAAACTGATCGTCGCCTTCGATGATTGAGAAGTTTGAAGACATTATGATTCGTTGTAGGATTCCTCGGTTCTTTTTTTTTTCTTTCTTTTTTTTTTTTTCTTATTCTTTTTTCAGGGCAGGAAAGAGGTGGGAATGAAGATCGAATGGGGAGAAGTCTGAGAGACGCTGGGGGGGAGGGGGAGGAGGAGGAAGGAGGAGAGGAAAGTAGATTATGCTAGAGGAATAAAAGTGGAGAGATGGAAAAAGAAAGTGCGAGAAAGGAAGAGTGAGAAAAGAAAGAAAGGGAGAGAGATTCCTTGCAAAAAAAACGTCGCCTCGTGTATGGTCTGGTGAAAGAAGTGAAGTCAAAAAAAAAAAAAAAAAAAAAAAAGTGGAGCCTTACTCTGTCGCCACCCGCCCTTTCAATTCGCCACCCACGAACGGCTGTCCCAGTGGTCCGTCCCCAGGTACACACTGCCCGCCCACACCCGCCGAAGAAGGACGACCATTAGTCATACCTCTCCAAATGGAATATGATTACACAGGGCACCCTTCCGTTCTTTTGAACTTTGACAAAACTATACTCTATCTTACCGGGGCGTATTCCGAGGATAGTGTGCTCTTGCCCCGCGAATTGGTTAGAAGTAGCACCTCTGTGTGGGTGCGGGGGAGTGGACCGGTCTCTTCGTTTTCCTTTTGTCTTGAATAGCACAGCGATGAACAACTGCTCAGTCGAACAACAGACAAAGGTACGTCCGGGATGGGTCATCGGCGTTGGAATGTAATCCAACGTTTTGTATTCGTTGATGAAAAAAAAAAAAAAAAAAAAAAAAAAAAAAAAAAAAAATACTATCGTCGATAAAACTGTCTCTTAAAGTTGAAGTGTAGTTGAAGCACACCGCGATCAAACACAGACTTGTATCCTTTCTTGTGTGAGTGCTCCCATTCTCGATTCACAATCCTGAAGGCAATTTCCTCATAGGGTGGTCCAGCCTTGAACTTGATCAGGACAGTATCCTGGGTGCCTGGCTCCTTGATAATCTCATACGTCGGTGCCTGAGACTTGTCGATAAGATCAGGATAAAACAGGTTGAACTTGTAACCCTGCACGACCTTGGGTGGGGGGTTATCGTGGTCGTAATGGGTTTGATTGTACTTGTTCCATTCGTATCCTGTATGCACCCTGTTAAAGAATCGGGGTTTACGAGGTCTATACTTGTCCTGCCACATATATGTCTATCGGAGATACGCAAATTTACACCATATCTACGATTAGTAAAGTCCAAGTGGACCAAAATACCCCCTCAATCCCAAGAAAACAACTATGGCCTTTAAATCAACGCATACCTGTTGACGCTGAATGGATGCCTCGATATTGAATGCCTGCTCGTTGCCAGAAAGCTGCTTGGCTGCCTCCTTATCAAACAAGATCTTGGCCACAAAGTCATCATCAGGATGCTGCTCGCCAGTGTCATTATCAACGTTTCGTCTCTTGGGGTTGAACTGCTTGTTGAGAACTTGACGACGTTTATCCAGCTATTTTAGAGATTTCCATTAAAGAAAGAGGACCGAGTTAATACGTGCTAGAAAAAAAAACATCAAGAAAGACATCCACGAGTGCGCGAGTAGTTTGAACCAGTAATAAAGGCTTACAATCTCAGTCCAGTCTTCACACTGGTCCACCACAGCAAGGTTCGAATCTTCACGAGGGATCGAATCCATAGGCTCAGGCTCCATAGAAGCGTCATACGACTCGGCAGCAGCTCCCATGTTATCGTCCATGTCATCCTGCTGGTATTCAATATCATCCTCACCAAGTTCTCGAAGTCCTCTGACATCACCCTCAATATCGTGGCTCTGCATTGCAAGGACAGCCGCCAGCTCTGCCTTCTCCTTTTCTGCTTCACGCAGCTGTCTTGCCTTGAGTTGCTCCAAGCGTTTCTGCAAGACTTCTTGATGGATCGTATTCAACTTTGCCTATGAGCCCAGGTATATACACATGGTTAGAGGAACTGTAAACAATCACTACGCACAATCAGGTATCCTTTCTAAAAGCATGACCACCATTACCTTTGCCTTCCAGACAATGAGGGTCTTTAGTAGAGCTTCCCAGTAATCCACATCGATGACACCCCCTCCACTCAACTTGCGCTGAATCTGATCTTGGAGGAGCGTCAATTGATCATGGGTTTTACCAACAAGCTTGTTGGCAATATCCTGAGCAATATGAGGAGCAACCACACTCTGTTCTCCGCGACCCTTGTTCAGCTCGCTTAGTTTGTCCTCGCAAACAATCAACATTGCCCTCCAGAACTCGATACAGTTGTCGTCCTTTTCGAGGCTAAGATAAAACTTGATATCATGGAACAATTCCTGAACAGCATCCAGTGAAAGATTCTATAATGGATCCAGAAATAACTAGAGAGTGAGTCTGTGTGCCCCTTGGTCATTCAACAGCTGCTACGCTGCCCATATATACATAAGGCCGTTCAAGAAACACTCACCTCAAAGATGGTATAGGGCTCTTCAACATCAATCTCCAAGCCAAGGTCGTCTTCATCATCCTGATCGTCATCCTCTGTATTTTCAGCAATGAGTTTGATGTTCATGGCTAGAATGTCAATGGGTTTCGCTCTGTTGCTCTTGATCCTGATTTCCGCACGACGCTTGGCCTGCTTCAGATGGAATTCTTCTTCCTGTGCCTGCCAGTCGCCGAGTTGAGCTTGCTCTGTCGCACGCTGGATACGAGCCATCTCCTCTTCACGCTCTTCCTTTTCCTTTTCACGCTCGTTTCTCCTCTTGTTCAACTTCTCTAGCTCAGTCTTGGCTTCATCACGTCGTGCAGCATCTCTTTTAGCAGCATCGGCAGAGGAAATGCCCTTTTTGCGTTCCGCCTCTCGTTTCTTTGCCCAAGTGAACTTTTGAGCAAGGTTGGCGTCGTTAAAAGGATTATCCGTATTGGAATAGCTGTTCATAACTGACTCGATAGCCTTGGTCCGGTCCTCCTTCTCCTTCTTCCGCTCTGCTTTTCTTATTGCGCGTTCTTCTGAAGTTTCTCGACGACTCTTGGATTCTTTTTTGGATTTCTTCTTGCTAGAAGAATGTCGAGATCGTTCTCGATCATCGTCCTCACTGCCGCTATCGGGTGAACGACGTCGCCTTGTGCTCTCCTTATCCTTTGACCGCCGATCCCGATCATCGTCGCGATCATCCCTTCTACGTCTGCTGCTCCTGTCGTCGTAGTCGTCATCTCGACTGCTTCTATCTCTCCTGTCCCGATCCTGATCATGATCTCGGTCTCTAGCTCTCTCTCTATCCCTATCTCGGTCCCTTCCTCGGTCTCTTTCCCGACCTTTGTCGCGGTCGCTATCTCTCGAGCTGGGGATTCGGTCGTAATCACGGGTCCGATCTGAATGACGATTAGAACCCCTGTCTCGAGAGTCGTTGCGGTACCGAGGGGGTGATCTAGATGTATTCCTGTTGCTCCTGTAGCGATCGCTTCTTTCTCTGCTTGGACTCCTACTGCTGCCTGGCATGATGAGGGAATGTGTAATGTGTTGAGGCTGGTCCATTGGCTGTGCCTCCCTTTCTTTCCTAGAAGTTGAAAGGTGGTCACGTGGGTCTTAGGCCATGGATCGAGTTGACTGCTCTTGAAAAATCAAAACAGGCTCGCTGCAACCTATTTTTTTTTTTTTTTTTATTTTGCTTGTTCAAGGCATCTTCATGAAACGGCCCTTCTCCACGCCAGAATGACTGAACATCGCCATCGAAGCGACACCAAGCTTAAGCAGACCAACAAACCTTTCAAGACAAAGCACCTGTCAAAGGGCGCTTTGAGAGACAAGGCTAAAGGTATTCGCCTCTTGTCCGAATGAACAACTGTGGACTTTTTTTTTTTTTTTTTTTTTTTTTTCTTCTCATGGAGTTGCCAGAACCTACACTCATTCACCAGAGCGCCACTAACCCAACCTCCAACCCCCCTCCCCCCTATTTTCGGCTTACAGGAAAGGTTGAGCGTGTCTCTATCAAAACTCATTCTACTCGTGGACTTCCCAACAGGTCCGACCGTCGCAATGCAGCAAGGCTCTTGCAACAAAAGAAGCGTGATGAGCTTTTCAGAAAGACCAAGATTTTTGACGGAAAGAATGGAACTCCCAAGGTGATTGCCATTGTGCCACTCTGTGCAGATGTGAGCGCCAAGGACGTCGTCAACCAGATGTTTGCCAGTGTGGAGCAGGAGCCTGCAAACGAGGGAGCTGTTCTTTTGACGTAAGTTCAGGCACAGGAACCAGGATGATCATTGAGGAGATCCTTTAGCCTCGACTTTATTTTTTTTTTCTTTCTTTCATTCTCTAACCACCGAGATACTCCCCTCCACTTTTATTTTCTGGACAACTCTTAGCTCGGATCGGTTCAAGCAAAAGCTCCAGCTCATTCCCCTTCAACGCAACTACATCGACATCATGGATGCGGCCAAGGTGGCCGACTTTATTGTGTTTGCCATGTCAGCATTGGAAGAAGTTGACAAGTTTGGTCTGATGGTCCTCTCGGGTATCCAATCTCAGGGAGTACCCTCAGTCGTCCCTGTAGTCAGCAACTTGGAGAGTGTTCCTATCAAGAAGCGAGCTGATATCAAAAAGTCTCTGCTCAGCTTCACGAACCACTTTTTCCCCGAGGAGGAAAAGGTTCATGCTATGGACAATGCCACGGAGAGTGTGAATGTGCTTCGTATGATGGCCAACCAGCTTCCAAAGACCATCCACTGGCGTGACACTCATTCTTACATGTTGGCAGAAAATGTCGAGTTTGATGCCAATGAGACCGATCCAACTGTTGGTACTTTGAAGGTCACTGGTTATTCTAGAGGAACCCATTTCCAGGCCAACCGATTGGTCCATCTGCAGAACTTTGGCGACTTTCAGTTGGAGAAGATTGTTTCGGCACCTCTGGCTCATAAGGCTACCCATGCCTCCAACGGCAACAGCATGGATTCGGAAGCAACAGAGACGGTCCTGGATACGCCAGTTGCTGATCAGCAAGATGATCTTGAGGCTGAGAATGAGCCCGATCTGATGGCCAACGAGCAGACATGGCCTACTGAGGAAGAGTTGATGGAGGCTGAAGGTATTTGTCTTTTTTTTTTTTTTTTTCTTTTTTTGCTCGGATGCTGCTGAAAAAAAAAAAAAAATCGGCTGTAGAATCTAACAAGGCTATGTTAAATTTATTCCTTATTTGCTGAATAGAACGCGTCAGGAACATGGACCCTGACGAGAGACCAGAGGCGTACTCTGCAGGACAAGGAGGAAGAGGTCCAACAAAGATTGTCAAGCGTGTTCCCAAGGGAACATCCAGCTACCAGGCAGCCTGGATTGTCGATTCTGACCATGAGAGCGATGACTATGAGGACGAGGATGATGAGGATGATCGCATGGACGATAGCGATGATGACCTTCCCAATGCCCGAGATGGCAATGAGTCTGAAGAAGAGTATGAGGATGTTGAGGTTGGAACCGAGGAGGTGGCCAAGGATGAGGACGTTTATGAGGACGAGTTGGAGGACGAAGAGGAAGCTCGTCAGTATGCAGAGTACCTCAAGCGTGAGAGAGAGAACAAGGATGACATGGAGTTCCCAGACGAAGTTGAGGCCCCCATGGATGTCGCTGCTCGTGTTCGATTTGCTCGTTACCGCGCCTTGGAGTCCTTCCGCACCTCTTCATGGGATCCCTATGAGAACTTGCCCTTGGACTATGGTCGTATTTTCCAGTTTGAGAACTTTCGCCGCACAAAGCACCGCGTCATGTCTCAGGCTAAGGAGGATGGTGTCTTGCCTGGCACCCGCTGCACGCTCTATATTGCCAATGTCCCCAAGGCAGTGATGGATACCTATGAGCCCTCGCGGCCATTCATTGCCTTTGGTCTTTTGCAATATGAGCACAAGATGGGAGTGCTCAACTTTGTGGTCACGCGCAACAGTGAGTACGAAGGCATTGTCAAGGCCAAAGACCCCTTGGTCCTCCACTGTGGATTCAGACGTTTTGTCGTCCGCCCAGTCTTTTCCCAGAACAGTCGCAACGGCAAGGGAACCAACAATGTTCACAAGAGCGAGCGTTTCCTCCAACAAGGCCGAAGCACTGTTGTTACCGTCTATGCCCCTATCCAGTTTGGCAGCGTTCCTGTTGTCCTTACCAAGGATTCTGCTGACCCCAATGGTAATGTCGACTCATAGGGAACTAGCATTGCATGAACTAACAAATGTTTTGCTGAAGCACTCTCTTTTTAGTATATATTTGTATATACTTCCGACTAACATTTATCTCCTATTTCGCCGACTGAAAAAAAAATCCATCCAATAGACCCAATCCTTGTGGCTACAGGAACATTGATGGATGCTGACCCTCGTAGAATTGTTGCCAAGAGGATTGTTTTGACTGGACATCCCTTCAAGGTTCATAAGCGTACTGCCACCATCCGATACATGTTCTTCAACCCAGACGATGTTTGGTATTACAAGTCTGTGGAGCTTCGAACCAAGTTAGGCCGAACAGGTCATATCAAGGAATCTCTTGGAACCCATGGATACTTCAAGGCTCAATGGTAAGAAAAACTATATTTCACATGACGATGCATCACTTTTTTTTTATTTTTTATTTTATTTTTTTTTCAAAACAGGAACTAACATCTTTCTTTTTTCTGATATCAAACTCAAACTCGTCCACAGGGATCAACAAATCTCCATGCAAGACACAGTGATGATGTGCCTATGTAAGTACCATGCTCCAATATTTATTTTGCTCGTCTTCTCTCAATCATCGTCCCTTTTCTAACATCTGCATTGCTTTTTTCTTGCTAAAAAAAAAAAATTCTCCGTCAATCAAAAATAGACAAGCGAGTGTATCCCAAGTGGGGTACGACGCTCTGGATCAACCCAAATGCTGGTGGTGTTGCTAAATCGGCACCAACAGTAACCGCGACAGAGAGCATGGACATGGATTAGATTGTCAAACTCTAGAGGAGATTTTGTTTGCACATTTTTCTTTTATCTTTTCCTTTTTTTTTTCATTCTTTCTTTATTATTCAATACACACTTTGCATATGCCCCGCAACACCACTGAGCTGACCCGTGGATAATCAGGTTTGCCCTGGGACAACATTGTCCTTTTGGGAAGGAGGAGGAGGAAACGAGGCTCGTCGTTACTTTTTTTTTTTTTTTTTTTTAAACAGTCGATCTCCTTCCTTTCCAAACGGCGGCGATTCTAAGCATGACTCCGTGATGGGATTGTCGGTTTGAAGAAAAGGGAGGGGGAGTGAGGGAGTGTAGAGCTGTATCGAGCCATTCAATGCTGAGGGGGTGGGGGTGAGGTGGAGGGGAGGACGAGGACGAGGAGGAGCGAGAGCCTTTAGTGTTGAGCCATTATCATTCCCTTCTCTGGTTTTCTTTATTTTTTTTTTTTTTTTTTTTTTTTTTTTTTTTTTCTCTCGCTCTCTCGCTCTCTTTCATTCATTCATTCTTTATCTTTATCTTTTTCTTTTCTTTTCTTTTCTTTTACTATCGATGAGTTCAATATTGTCAGGTCCTGACACGTTCAATGACTGGGAAGGTCAATGTTGAGAGGACTTTGCCGCGTGTTGCCAGTTGACAGGTGATGGTTTCACCAGGGAGTACAGCACCGACGCCTTCGGGAGTTCCTGTCAAGATCACATCGCCCTCCTGGAGCTTCATGACCGATGAAATGTTCTCGATCAAACTAGGGATGCTATGAAGTGCGAAAAGTAAAATTGGGCGTCCAAGAGAGAGAGAGAGAGAGAGAGAGAGAGAGAGATAAGTGTCTCGGACCAAGTCTTCGGCTAAGCAGATGCAGTCGGGATGGATGCCTAAAAAAAAAAAAAAAAGCATGGAAAGAGAGAGAAAGAGAAAGGCGAAATACCTAAAGATCATGTCGCGTGTGTTGCCCTCCTGTCTGGTGTCACCGTCGATCTGAAGAAGTAAATCCACATCGTCATGGTCAGGGATATCAGCCTTGGTGATCAAGCTTCCGATAGGAGTAAACGTATCAAAGCCCTTGGCCACAGTCCAGGGCAAGCCTTTTTCTTTAGCCATTTCCTGAAGATTACGAGCCGTCATATCCAAGGAGAGTGCATATCCCGCAATGTAGTCGTTGGCCTCACTAGCGTTGATGTCGCGTCCCTCTTTACCGATAATCACAGCGAGTTCGAGTTCGTGGTGGACTTCACATCCTTCTGGAATCTCGATGCTTTCTCCGTCGGTGATGTAGGATGATGTAGGCTTGAGAAAGAAGAATGGAGCTGATGGAATGGGATTGCCGAGTTCCTTTGCATGCTCGACATAGTTGCGGCCTACGGCGACAATCTTGCGACCGGTACGAATAAAGTCTTGAGGTGACATTTTTGGGAATGAAGTAGGGAGAGTTAGTTGACAGGTGAGCGGGGAATGAGTAAAAAAGAAAAAAAAAGAGAGGTGAGAGGATGAATATGAGTGAGAGAGAGAGAGAAAGAGAGAAAGAGGAAAAAAGGTTAGAGTGGGAACGGGGGGAGAAGAGAAAAAAAAGGGAAAAAAAAAAAAAAAAAAAAAAAAAAAGAGGTTAAGTGAGCACAGGGCCTGGGAAGGGCCGTGTGTTGTGTGGATTAATGGTCAAGCTGAGGTCAAGCTGACCAACAAACTGGCAGAACTGGCGTGCTGTGGAGGACTCGGAGGACTGGCGTATTGTGTGGTCAGCACAATGTTGGTCCTACTACACTGGCGTAGAGAGGGGGAGGAGGAGGAGGAGGAGGTGAAAGGGAAAGATGGCTGCACGGGAAGACGAGGAAAATCCTGGGACAGGTGCTCCTTTTGCCTTTTGGGATGTTCAAAAGAAAAAAAAAGTTGGCACACGGATTCCCACGACGGGCGCGCAGGCCGTTGACTTTCTTGTATCACGTCGAGCACCGCTCTCTCTTTCCCAGTTTTTTTTTTTTCTTTCTCTCCGCCCGCGTTCTTTCCCGCTTCCCGGCGCACCCGCATGCGGGCCTGGGTTATCCACCCAGAGTCCCAGACTACTGGTTTGCTGCATGGTCCAGCTCCTTTCTAGGCTCTTTTTTGCTTTCTCTTGTTCTTTTTCTCTTTTGGTCCTCAAAAAGAAGGACGCGTCTTCCTGATCGAGCTAATTGAACGACTCCTAGCTGCAAACGCGTCTAATTGACGAGAGATATAAATATGCAAGGAATTAAATTAAGGCTTTAACTCAATCATGTGGAGGGGTGTTGATTTTCTAGGGTCCTACTAAACTCGTGCTTTCTTCTTTTCCTATCCTCACCTCCTTTTACTCTCTTACACTCAGGTTCCGCTACATTCCTTTCAAAATAGAGATAACGTCCTTATGGAGCTTATCAAGGACATCGGGGTCAACTTGCGCCCATTCTTTTCGCCCTCTTCTCAGGAAACTCGAGTCATCAATAAATGACTTTTAATGGACTTGCTCGAGGACATTACATTGGACGACATCCTGAACATTTAGCAGCATTGACACGCAACTTGCTCCCCGCTACTCGATCCAAGAACGCGCGAAAACACACACTCACACCTAGATCGAGCAATTAGGGACGAAATGACTGGGCCAGGAGGAACAGGAGTGGAGAAAATGGATTGAAAGGCAGACTAGATGGAGAGGAGGAAAGATAAGAGAGCATCAACGCGGTATGGAGGTGATTGGGAGTAACCGGTAGGTTCAGGACGTCTCGGACGGCGTGCCGAGCGCTTTGGGCTGCTGAGGATAGAGCGGTCACGTCGTATTGTTGAAGGAAAAAGGTGGCCCCATAACCTTTTTTTTTTCGCCATGTAATGCTGGGAGTGAAGACTCCACATCCATGGTCGATCTGGGTCGTTTATGTTCTTCCTGGGTCAATGCTGTTGTACATACTTCGTTTTTTTATCCTCGAGCCGTCGTCGGAACTTGAAAAGCTAGATATGCAGCCAGTTTGCTTGACGACCAATTTAAAAATCAATTTGGCCTCTGACCCAATCCATGAGTCCTTTTCGTCTACCTCCATCTCCCCCTGAACGACGCCGCGTCTGTGCTTCCCATCTCGACAGCCTCGTTCCCTCCTCCCACTTCACTTTTTTGCCTTCCTTGGGAGAGGAGGGAGAGGAGGATTCTTTTTCGGTATTTTGGCCTTTACCCCCAGGGAGATTAGCGCAAGCTCCAAAAATATGTTTTACCTAGGTCGAATCCAAGATACGATACTCCATTGGTCTCGCCATATCCTTTTGAACCAGACCCGCTGAGTTCGCGTAGTTTGAACGCGTGAAGCCCTACTCAATGACATTCCCACAGACGGGCTCACCTCGCGACAAAAGGGGAAAGCTGGGTTCAAGTCCTCAGCAGGCTGAGGACCATATCAATATTCTCAGAGCAAACAACCTTTGATCCCAGATTTTACAAAGAGGAGGGATAATACTTGCGAGGCTCTTTACAAATAGATAGTCTGGTACTAGGCGCTCTATCACTTTCCCAGGCTCCTGTCCTGTTCAGGAAGCCGACTCATGGACCAGTATGTTCGGTGAAGAACTTGATTTACTTCGTCATCGTTCTTTAAAGAGTCGAACGCAGTCCCGTGAACTTTGGACCTTTGGGGAGAGCTCATGTTCTGTAAATGTCATGAATTGATCCTCGAAGGGCGGGAATAGACATCGTTTGAGATAGAGACGCATTTCCTCATATCCATGCTGAATTTAACGACTATAGGCCAAGGGCCCTTGCCAACTCCTCCTTTTTAACTAGCCTGTAGTTAGATGCTATTCCAAGTTGCAACGATAACCACTATTGCTGATGATGGCAAACACTGAACTGCTGATCTGCCAACAAGTGGGTTGAAAAGGTGTTATTCTTGCTGTATGACTGGAGCCATGCCATCCTCCAAACTCCTATGGGTATTCATAGTTGCTGAACAGTGCTAAACAGTAAAGGATCTCTATCCTTTGGTATTACAACAGCATGCAACCGCTGATATACTCATATCTGCATTCGTAAGACAAAGTTTGGTGTTCCAACCAATTGTTGAGCATATGCTCAATGAACGCTAAGCGGATCCTCGATTCCCAGCCTCAAAAGCTTCTTGACTATCTAGTGTCTTTTAATCCACTTTTCATTGGCATTATGTTGCTCAAGCTCCTTGAAGAGAGTGTAAACACGATTGATGGATCCTTGCTGTAAACCATCCCTCCGAGGTTGTGCTGCCTCCTTTTCCAACGCGTCGATTTTTTACACCTTGTCGAGCTACCGCGTCCCAAAAAATTTCGGTGACGTACTCTCGGTCCTGCGGCGGCGGGGGCGAGATAAAAGCTGCTGGTGGAGCTCACCATCTCTCATTTGTTGCTGATTTGTGGAACGGGAAGGTGCAACAGATCTCGCTGCTTTCACACTAGAAGATTGCCTTTTCACCCCTCCTCCTCCTCAGGTGAGTTGAGTTCACGGATCGTCTGGACTCGACGATTTCGATCAATCAGCTGATTGGACCAGATCTTTTCCTTCCTCTTTTAGAGATTACCCACCCTCTTTCTCTCTCTTTCTCTCTCCCCTACCCCTCCCCACCCAAGTGTATTGCGTAACAGAGCCTCGAGGATCCGATAGAAAATCTTTCCTTCATGACGGACCCACGTCAGTACCATGGCTACGGTAATCCGTATGGCCAGACTGATGCATATGGCAACATTCCTACTCCCATGGAATTGAGTCAGGAAAAGCTTGATGAGAAGGCCAGAAAGTGGCAACAACTACAGACAAAGGTAAACAGATGGACCTCGGTTCTTTGCTCAATTTCTCTCTCTCTCTGTCTCTCTGTCTCCCTTGCTCTCTTAACGACGAAAGAGAAAACAAAAAAAAAAAAAAAATCCCCAGCGGTCGCCCTGCTCGTTCTAACGTAAACATTCTGAAAACTGCTGTGCCACCCTGTAGCGCTATGGCGAGAAGCACAAGTTTGGGTTTGTTGCTCATGAAAAGGCCGACATGCCTCCAGAACATATCCGCAAGATCATCAAGGATCACGGAGACATGTCCTCTAAAAAGTTCAGACACGACAAACGCATATACCTTGGTGCACTGAAATATGTCCCCCACTCGGTCTTGAAGCTGTTGGAGAATATGCCCATGCCTTGGGAGCAGGTTCGCGACGTGCCAGTACTCTATCACATTACAGGAGCGATCTCCTTTGTTAACGAGATCCCAAGAGTGATCGAGCCGGTCTACATTGCTCAATGGGCCAGTATGTGGATTATGATGAGGCGAGAAAAGAGAGACAGACGACACTTCAAACGCATGCGTTTCCCCCCTATGGATGACGAGGAAATGCCTCTGGACTATGGAGACAACATTTTGGACGTCGAGCCTCTCGAGGCCATTCAGATGGAACTTGACATGGATGAAGACAAGGCGATCTACGACTGGTTCTACGACCATAAGCCTTTGGTTGACTCGAAGCATGTTTCGGGATCAGCTTACAAGACGTGGCAGCTCAATATGGAGCAAATGTCGAACCTTTACCGCATCGCAAAGACATTGATGTCCGACTTGACAGACAAGAACTACTTTTATCTCTTCGACCTCCCAAGTTTCTTTACAGCAAAGGCTCTCAATGTAGCCATCCCCGGTGGTCCAAAGTTCGAGCCACTGTACCGCGATGTAGACCCTGCTGATGAGGACTGGAACGAGTTCAACGATATCAACAAGATTATCATTCGTCAACCCATCCGCACAGAATACAAGGTTGCTTTCCCATACGTATACAACTCTCTTCCTCGGTCCGTCCACGTCTCGTGGTACCACTATCCGGCAGTGGTGTACATCCCTGCAGAGGACCCAGATCTGCCTGCTTTCTACTACGACCCCATCATCAACCCGATCGCGACACGTAGCACGACAGCACCAAATCAGGAGGTTTCACATGAGGACTTGTTGTTTGGTGATGCGGATGAGGATGAGGACGATTCTTTCCAGTTCCCGGATGAGGTGGAGCCCTTCCTGAGCGAAGAATCCCTGTACACAGACAACACAGCTAATGGAATTGCCCTTTACTGGGCACCCCATCCATTCAACAAGCGGAGTGGACGCACACGCCGTGCTCAGGATATTCCTCTTGTACAGAACTGGTATCTGGAGCATTGCCCACGCGAGAACCCTACCAAGGTCCGCGTTTCGTACCAAAAGCTTCTCAAGAACTATGTCTTGAACGCGCTTCACCATCGCCGTCCCAAGCCATTGAGTAAGAAGTACCTTTTCCGCCAGCTCAAGTCGACCAAATTCTTCCAGTCAACCGAGTTGGACTGGGTTGAAGTTGGTCTGCAGGTCTGCCGACAGGGTTACAATATGCTCAACCTGTTGATTCACCGCAAGAACTTGAATTACCTCCATCTCGACTATAACTTCAACTTGAAGCCCGTCAAGACTCTGACGACCAAGGAACGTAAAAAGTCGCGTTTCGGAAATGCGATGCATCTTTGTCGTGAGATTCTTCGTCTCACCAAATTGATCGTGGATTCACATGTGCAATACCGCCTTGGTAACGTCGATGCGTTCCAGTTGGCAGATGGTCTTCAGTATATCTTTGCACACGTCGGTCAGTTGACGGGAATGTACCGATACAAGTATAGATTGATGAGACAGATTCGTGCTGTAAGTATTCTTGAGGGGGACTCTTATCACTTTGCGATTTTTTTGTTATTGTTGCTGGTTGGGATGTCCGAGGCATATTGGTGCTAATCAACACCCCGTTGTATCCTGGAAAACGTTTGTATAGTGCAAGGATTTGAAGCACGTCATTTACTACCGATTTAATACAGGACCTGTCGGAAAGGGACCAGGATGTGGATTCTGGGCTCCAGGCTGGCGTGTTTGGCTCTTCTTCTTGCGCGGTATTGTCCCACTTTTGGAACGCTGGCTTGGAAACTTGCTTGCAAGACATTTCGAGGGTCGTCATTCGAAGGGCATTGCCAAGACGGTTACCAAGCAGCGTGTCGAGTCACATTACGATCTTGAGCTTCGTGCCGCTGTCATGTATGATATTCTGGATATGATCCCCGAGGGAATCAAGACCAACAAAACAAAGACGATTCTCCAGCATTTGAGTGAAGCATGGAGATGCTGGAAGGCCAATATTCCATGGAAGGTCCCTATGATGCCAGCACCTATCGAGAACCTGATTCTCCGCTATGTCAAGAACAAGGCCGATTGGTGGACCAACGTTGCCCATTATAACCGTGAGCGTATTCGTCGTGGAGCCACAGTCGACAAGACAGTGACCAAGAAGAACCTTGGACGACTCACTCGTCTTTGGCTCAAGGCAGAGCAGGAACGCCAGCACAACTACCTCAAGGACGGACCTTATGTCACTGCAGAGGAGGCCGTCGCCATTTACACCTCTACTGTGCACTGGCTCGAGAGCAGAAAGTTCTCACCCATCCCATTCCCACCCCTGAGCTACAAGCATGACACTAAGCTTCTTATCTTGGCGCTGGAACGACTGAAGGAGGCTTATTCGGTCAAGGGACGTCTTAACCAGTCGCAGCGTGAGGAATTGGGTCTTGTTGAGCAGGCTTACGATAATCCACACGAGGCTCTGAGCCGTATCAAGCGTCTGCTCTTGACCCAGCGTGCCTTCAAGGAAGTTGGAATTGAGTTTATGGATCTTTACAGCCATCTTATCCCAGTATACGACGTCGAGCCTCTGGAAAAGATTACAGATGCTTATTTGGATCAGTACCTGTGGTATGAAGCAGATAAGCGACACCTCTTCCCAAGCTGGATCAAGCCAGGCGATACCGAGCCGCCGCCACTGCTCGTTTACAAGTGGTGCCAGGGCATCAACAACTTGACCGATGTCTGGGACACTTCTGAAGGAGAGTGTGTTGTGATGATGGAGACCAAGTTCAGCAAATTGGCCGAGAAGGTGGATCTGACACTCCTCAATCGTCTTTTGCGACTCATTCTGGATCACAACCTTGCCGATTACATGACCGCCAAGAACAACGTTGCCCTCAACTACAAGGACATGAACCACGTCAACGCCTATGGATTGATTCGTGGTCTTCAGTTTGCAAGTTTTATCTACCAGTACTATGGTCTTATCCTGGATCTGTTGGTTCTCGGTCTCCACCGTGCTAGTGAGATGGCAGGACCCCCACAGATGCCCAACGACTTTTTGCAGTTCAGAGATGTTGTCACCGAGGTCCGCCACCCTATCCGATTGTACTCTCGCTATATTGACCGTTTCCACATGGTCCTCCGGTTCACAGCGGATGAGGCGAGAGATCTGATCCAACGTTACTTGACGGAGCACCCCGATCCCAACAACGAGAACGTGGTTGGCTACAGAAACCGAAAGTGCTGGCCCCGTGACTGCAGAATGCGTCTCATGAAGCACGACGTCAACCTTGGCAGAGCTGTCTTCTGGGATATGAAGAACCGTCTTCCTCGTAGTTTGACGACCATCGAATGGGATGATACCTATGTGTCTGTCTACAGCAAGGACAACCCGAACTTGCTCTTTGCCATGTGTGGTTTCGAGGTTCGTATCTTGCCCAAGATCCGCAACCAGGATGAGCAGTTCTCGATGAGGGATGGTGTTTGGAATTTGATCAACGAACAGACCAAGGAGCGAACTGCTCAGGCCTTCCTTCGTGTTGACGATGAATCAATTCAAAAGTTCCATAACCGTGTCCGTCAGATTTTGATGGCCTCGGGATCGACGACCTTCTCCAAGATTATCAACAAGTGGAATTCATGCTTGATTGGTTTGATGACCTACTTCCGTGAGGCGGTCGTGCACACACGAGAGTTGTTGGATCTGTTGGTGAAGTGTGAGAACAAGATCCAGACGCGTGTCAAGATTGGACTGAACTCGAAGATGCCTTCTCGTTTCCCTCCTACGGTGTTCTTCTGTCCCAAGGAACTTGGTGGATTGGGTATGTTATCCATGGGTCACGTCCTGATCCCACAGTCGGATCTTCGATGGTCCAAGCAGACGGATGCTGGTATTACTCACTTCCGTAGTGGTATGTCGCATGAGCAGGACCAGTTGATTCCTAACCTGTTCCGATATCTCCAGCCATGGGAGTCCGAGTTTATCGATTCGCAACGTGTCTGGTCCGAGTATGCGTTGAAGCGTCAGGAGGCCAATGCACAGAACCGTCGCCTTACTCTTGAGGATTTGGAAGATTCTTGGGATCGTGGTATTCCTCGTATCAACAGTTTGTTCCAGAAGGATCGTCACACCCTGGCCTACGACAAGGGATGGCGTATTCGTACCGAGTTTAAACAATACCAGATCCTGAAGAACAATCCGTTCTGGTGGACACATCAGCGTCACGATGGCAAGTTGTGGCAACTCAACAACTACCGCACGGACATGATCCAGGCCCTGGGAGGAGTGGAGGGTATTCTGGAGCACACTTTGTTCAAGGGCACATACTTCCCTACATGGGAGGGTCTGTTCTGGGAGAAGGCATCAGGTTTCGAAGAGAGTATGAAGTACAAAAAGCTGACCAACGCTCAGCGATCCGGTTTGAACCAGATTCCCAACCGTCGTTTCACGCTCTGGTGGTCACCAACGATCAACCGAGCCAATGTTTATGTTGGTTTCCAGGTTCAGTTGGATTTGACAGGTATCTTCATGCACGGTAAGATCCCGACCCTCAAGATCTCGCTTATCCAGATTTTCCGTGCCCATTTGTGGCAAAAGATTCACGAGGTAAGAGAGAGACTTTTTCTTTTTTCTTTTTTCTTCTTTTGTTTTTAATTTTTAATTTTACCTTGCACTGACATTATCTTCTTTTTGAATTCTAGTCTTTGACAATGGATATGTGTCAGGTCCTGGATCAGGAGTTGGAGGCTTTGCAGATCGAGACGGTGCAAAAGGAGACAATTCACCCTCGCAAGTCATACAAGATGAACAGTTCTTGCGCTGATATTCTCTTGTTTGGTTCGTACAAGTGGAAGGTCTCTCGTCCATCGCTCTTGACCGACTCTCGGGACAACACCGACGGATCGACAACACAAAAGTTCTGGATCGATATTCAGCTTCGTTGGGGCGATTTTGATTCGCATGATATCGAGCGTTACACTCGTGCCAAGTTCTTGGACTACACAACCGATAATATGTCGATCTATCCTTCGCCAACGGGTGTGATGATTGGTGTTGATCTGGCCTACAACCTTTACAGTGCCTATGGTAACTGGTTCCCAGGTCTCAAGGTCCTGATGCAACAGGCCATGGCCAAGATCATCAAGGCCAACCCAGCGTTGTATGTCCTTCGTGAGCGTATTCGTAAGGGTCTGCAGTTGTACTCTTCGGAGCCTACGGAACCATATCTGTCTTCTCAGAACTATGGTGAGCTGTTCAGCAACCAGATTATCTGGTTCGTAGATGATACCAACGTCTACCGTGTCACCATCCACAGAACCTTCGAAGGAAACTTGGTAAGCCCCATAGAGCATTCGCAATCATTTTCTCATTTCTTTTGTACCAAGCAAATTGCTGATTTTATTTATTCCTTCACTACATGTAGACGACGAAACCCATCAACGGAGCCATCTTTATCTTCAATCCCCGAACTGGTCAACTGTTCTTGAAGATTATTCATACCTCCGTCTGGGCGGGTCAGAAGCGTCTTGGACAGCTGGCCAAGTGGAAGACAGCCGAAGAAGTAGCAGCCTTGATTCGTTCCTTGCCCGTTGAAGAACAGCCTAAGCAGCTTATTGTTACACGCAAGGGAATGTTGGACCCTCTCGAGGTTCACTGTCTCGGTAAGAATCCCCTCTCCTTTTTCCCCCTTCTTTCTGTCAAAGCGATCTATCGTATCAAATATCTCACACATGTGCATATCTATTATCATAGATTTCCCCAACATTGTCATCAAGGGATCTGAGCTGCAGTTGCCATTCCAGGCCTGTTTGAAGATTGAAAAGTTTGGAGACTTGATTTTGAGAGCGACCGAGCCTCAAATGTGTCTTTCTGGCTTGTATGATGACTGGCTCAGGTCGATTTCGTCCTACACTGCTTTCTCGCGCCTTATCTTGATCCTTCGTGCGCTCCATGTCAACAACGACAAGACCAAGATGATTCTCCGACCCGACAAGGCGACCATCACGGAATCTCACCATGTCTGGCCCTCTCTCTCGGATGAGGAGTGGCTCGCAGTGGAAACGTCCCTGAAAGACTTGATTCTTGCCGACTATGGAAAGAAGAACAATGTCAACGTCGCATCGCTGACCCAGTCTGAAATTCGTGATATCATCTTGGGTATGGAGATCTCTGCACCCTCGCTTCAGCGACAGCAGATTGCCGAGATTGAGAAGCAAGCCAAGGAGCCCTCGCAGTTGACAGCTGTCACGACCAAGACCCAGAACGTTCACGGTGACGAGATGATTGTCACGACTACGGCTCCTTATGAGACTCAGACGTTCTCGTCCAAGACGGAATGGCGTATTCGAGCCATCTCATCGACCAACTTACATTTGCGCACGAACCATATTTATGTTTCGACGGACGATATCAAGGAGGCTGGCTACACCTATGTTCTTCCCAAGAACATTCTCAAGCGGTTTATTACTGTTTCCGACCTTCGTACGCAGATCTCAGGTTATCTCTATGGTGTCTCTCCACCCGACAATGCCCAGGTCAAGGAGATCCGTGCGATTGTCATGGTGCCTCAGTGGGGAACGCATCAGACGGTTCATTTGCCACACATGTTGCCGAACCATGAGTACTTGGCAGACTTGGAACCTCTGGGATGGCTTCACACGCAACCGAACGAGCTTGCTCAGTTGTCGCCTCAGGATGTGACGACACATGCCAAGATTATGGCGGACAACAAGTCATGGGATGGAGAAAAGACGATTGTGATTACTTGCTCGTTCACGCCAGGATCATGTTCGCTCACGGCTTACAAGTTGACGCCCTCTGGATTTGAGTGGGGTCGAGGCAACAAGGACACCGGCAACAACCCACAGGGCTATTTGCCATCGCATTATGAAAAGGTGCAGATGTTGTTGTCGGACCGGTTCCTGGGCTTCTTTATGGTGCCTGCATCGGGTGTTTGGAATTATTCGTTTATGGGAGCACAGCATACTCCTGATATGAAGTACCGATTGGTGCTGGATACGCCCAAGGAGTTTTACCATGAGATGCACCGGCCGACGCATTTCCTCAACTTTGCACGGATGGAAGATAGTGTTGTGGAAGTTGAGCGTGAGGATGCGTTTGAGTAATTCGACCTTGGTTGTCATTTTTGTTTGTTTGTTTGTCTTTATGTAATACGATGGAGCTGCTCTCTTCATTATCTATCTTTGCTATTAAAAAAAAAAAAAAAAAACTTGTTTACTCTTATGTATCACATGAGCATTGCCATCTTTGGCCCGCTTTCATCCATTCTCTTGACTTTTACAAATTTTCTTCATTCTTTCTTTCTTTCGTTTTTCCTTCTCAACCTAAATGAATCCCACAGCCAAGCGTGAAAAGATGGACATCACTAAATGGAACCACCATGACACCACCAAGAAACAACCCCCATTCAAACTCTTGCCCGAGATTCTTTCTCGGGTCTTTTCCTTTCTGGACCAATACTCGCTTCGGTTCCTAGCCCAACGGGTGTGTCGTCATTGGCAGGCACTCGCAAGACCGCTATTGCACCATAGCACGAATTGGCACCCAGACCTCATCTATAGCGAATACTGCAAAGAACGGATGGTGGAAGACCTTCGTAAAGCGACCACGTTGCTTTATTTTTCGATACAATACCCCGATAGTCAACCAGAACAAAATTCAGAGATATGGACTTGGCTCTTTCGTCAACTGGAGCAGATGGTGTCGGAGGATCAACTCAGGCTAAGGCATTTACAAATTATGGCCCCGCTCAGCTTTGAGACACGGATTTTACCATGGCTACAGGTACTTGGAGGTCGACTTCGGTCATTAACGATCGAAGATATGCAACACTGCGTCCCTGTGAGTCAGTTGTTGGATCTCTGTCCTCGACTAGAACAATTGGGACTCGATAGCAAAGAGGATGGATTTCACCTACACGGATTCCCACAGACCAATGGACCCTTTCGATTACGGTCTATTTTTCTAGGAGGAGTCTTGTTCGACGAATCATTGTTTCTGAACTTTTTGAAACTTTGTCCGAACCTGGAGGAGTTACGACTCCAGGCCGTGCTTTGTCCCTGGGTGATGGACGAGGAAGGTTTCCGCGTTGCGCCTACGGATCTTAGGTCTATCCATTCTTCAGATTTTATCATCAAACTCGCCGAGGCTTCGCCTGAAGTGACCAAACTCGAATTGACCAGTCATGGTGTAGGAGTCCCCATCCCGTTACCAGCTCTTGAGGCCATGGTCCAACATTTTTCTCGGGTTCATGATCTTTCGATTGCCTCTCAGGATCTGAACGTACTTGGGTTTTCATTTCTGGAGCCTTATCAGGATCGATTGACATCCCTTCGAATCACGAGGTGGGGAGGACCTTCCAAAGATGTGGTATGGGCCTTGCATGAATACCTATTGGAGGCAACACATTTGAGGGAACTTCGAGCATTGTATATCAATCTCTTTTTGACCATGTTGGATATCGAAGGTCGACTTCAGGGAGCCTCGGCCACCGATACCATCAGTGATTATGTTGGAGTCTATTATGATGCAGATGCACCTCAACGACGAAAAGTCTGGGCCTGTCGTGGACTACAAACCCTTCATTTGACACTGGATGAGAATTGGGGATATCGTCGACAATCAAGACAAATGCGAACTTTATTTGGATACCTGGTCCGAGTTTGTCCACAATTGCAAGACCTACGACTTCGACGGAGTAAAATTCAATTGGATTATTGGTCTGGATTTTGTCTTTTGACTCAACTGGAGGGTTTACGACAAATTCAGTTTGAATGTCGAGAGTTGTTGGCGCCCAACAAAGATATGTTTTGGATGAAGAAACAACTCAAGGTACCTCATATGGCTCTAACCCAATGTTTGAGTCTCGTCAGTCGATTCTCGACCAGTGAACCGCGTCTAGAAGGAGCACCCTTGGCGGCCTTTGGAACTTTTCCAGGGGAAAGCCGAGAGGATCCAGAGTTTGGAAAGGTGGATGGGATTGATTTGACAAGGATGGGACAACGACAGGATATTGAAGATCATTTCCGGGAACGAATCAAGGTCAATGCACCGATTTGGACTCATCTTGAATATATCAAAGTGAAATATGTTCGGGGAATAGCATCTGGATTCGAGACGACTGCAAAACGCTTCAAGGAGGACATGCGAGTTACGGTTTACCAGTCGTCATGGGTAAGGTGAAAGAAGAAAAAGAAGAGGAAAACGGAGTAGTTATTGAAGACCTGAAATTGTTGGATGTACTTCTGATATTCTCTCTCTTTCTTTCTTTCTTTCTTTCTTTCTTTCTTTCTTTCTTTCTTTCTACTTTTCTAGGCATTTTGATCCGCAAGATGTGATACCTATTGATTCCAATGCTTCTCTCTTTAGACGACTCACTGTGGACCATGTTGGAGTAGGCCTGTTTCATTCACGCATCATGAGGGTGAGGGAGAAATATTTAGAGAGGATCAACATGGACTCTTGGAGGGGGCTACCACTTTGTAAAGACCATTCCTGTTCCTGTTCCTTTTTTTTTTTTTTTTTTTTTTTTTTTTTTTATTGACTGTGATCGCCGCCTACATGCAATTAGAAAGTTAGAAATTACATCATGAACGATCTAGGTTCCTTCAAGCCTACAACCATCATTCTCTCCTTCTCTCCCCATTAAAAAGAGGGTATTTTCTACTCTAGCCGAGCCTGAAAACTACTGTACGTGCTACTTTGACACAGACAACCTTTTCCTTGAAGAAACAGGTCGGAAGCTGTGAATGAATGCGGTGGAAAGGGAGAATAGAACCAGTGGAGCATTTAATGCACCACGATAAGCATTAGTAAAGACCATCAGAAATGCCTCATGAGCCAGAGCGGCTCAGTGATTTTGGGCGTAGGCTGGGCGTAAATAAAAAATTAGGTTAATAAACGTGCCTCGTGGGAAACCACATTTCGCCACACCAGTCATCGCCAGTCAATTTTTAGTTTACGAAAGTGATCATTGGTCGAGGGGCAGTGTTTGGCAATTAATCGGCTGGAGGCTGAATAACCTAGTCGTATGCTTTTGGTAGAAACCAAAGAGTAAAACAAGACTCGACATCTTTCTGAAAATCTGGGTTTCTCGACTCTCTAAAAACGCGCTGAATCAATGTGAGATGTTGAACAGAGAGTCGCCCTCTTTGTTACTGGTACACTCTCCTAGAATAGTACTCTCCTTACCTAGAACGAACCGATCAACATACTACCTATCCACAGCCAGAGCAAAGCAACTCGTGTTTCATTCTCACTATCTTTCCATTTCTTTTTTTTTTTTTTTTTTTTTGAAAGACTCTTGTAAGCCAAGGGAATAGATCTCATTCTCCTATCCACCCGCTTGCACCATTATATGAAATGGCGAGCCCTATTCCATTGTCTTTACTAGACCCGAAGAATCTGCTCAAAGGCGCTTTGCCGCCGCCAGAGATAAACCCACCAATGGACTCGATCGCCTCATCAAGAGTCGATCCCAGATGCCTTGGGAGGTCCACAAAACTCTTGTGGAGTCCTAGATCTTTGATCGACTATCAACCATTTGGCGTTCGCTCGCGCACACCCCTGCATAACCAGGCCGATATGACCTAGAGATCTAGTAAACGTAAGGGTAATAGCAGAATCGGCAGTGTGAAAGCCTGTCTCTGCCTAGGTTCTCCTTTCTTCTTGCGAGGCCTCGATAAGATCTGTTAATCTTTAACGTCACTGACGACGTATTAAATCTAACCCTCTATTGCCACTCCTAGTTTTCCTCGCCGTTTATTATTTTTCCATCATCTCTCCATCCGCAGCTCCTTCACCTTCCAGCCTCTCCCTGCCACTTGCCGCTTCTCACTTGCCACTTCCCACTTGCCGCTTCTCACTTGCCACTTCCCACTTGCCGCTTCCCCTTGCCGCTTCCCACTTGCTTCCCTTCCCCTTCCCTTTTGCGCCTTTTCCCTTCCCATTTGCCGCTTCCCACTTCCCGCTTTCCCATTTTGCCGCTTCTCACTTGCCGCTTCCCACTTCCCACTTCTCACTTGCCACTTGCCACTTGCCACTCGCCACTCGCCACCGGCTCACTTTCATTTCTTCAGTCTGGTATGATGTTGCCACTCTCTCGCTCTCTTTTTTTATTTTTTTTTTCTTTTTACTGACCTTTGCTGCGGACACGGCATCCCATGCTAGTCCCATGCTTGGTTGCATATGTTGAGTGCTGATGGGTGCAAGAGCTCCTTGATCGCGATGTTTCATACTTGGTCGCATGTGTTGAGTGCTGATGACTGCAAAGGCTCCTTGGTGGTGGCTAACTTTAATGCGATCCTCCTCCAAATATCAACGTGTATTAAGTCAGCAGGCATGATGTCTCTTCCATCTTACACGGGACCTGATATTTTCCTTCCTGAGGACTTTGTTGCTATTTCTTATTTCGAGACCACCAGGATCTCTGAGTGGACACTGGATGACTTCCTTATCTCAACAGGACTCCCAGAGAAGGAGTTTGTGAAGATACTAAAGGATATCAAGCGCGCAAATCGCCTGCCAGACGCGGTCCGTATCTTTGCTGCAAGTCTGGAGAGTTTTTATGGTGGTGTTTTTCAAACTGGGATGACCACGATCGCGAGAAACAACTCCCAGATAGAGGTGAACCATACTGTTTTGGATGGTAAAAGTTGCCGTGTAGCTCAGTGTAAAGTCAATGAAAAGCTCGATAGTCTCCTGGTAAGTTGTTGAGAAATACCGAAAGAAAACAACAACAACAATAACAATAACATACCTCGAGCTCGTTGGAAGGATAACTCGATTGTCTGCAGTTTACTAATACATCTATTTCACCTTCCCTTAACATGGCTGTTCTAAGGCTACTTCAGATCTTGAAAACCCACCAAGCATTTCACTCCAGGAATCGCAACCAGTCTCTCCAGCGCCACCGCAGGCTGAATATCAAGCAGAGTCTGCATCAAGGGTCACGTCATTTGCCCTTACTTCCGCAGACAAGGTCTCTGCAGGCAATTCCGAGAAGCAAGAGACGGCAAGAGATGAATTGACAGGTAAGAAACTGTTAGATTACAACCAACCACTCAATCTCAGTCATGTATGGTTGTGCTTCTGGCTAAGTCTAATAAGCTTTCGCATCGTTGATGTTAAAGAGTCATCAGACTCCTCGTCATCACGCGCTATTTCCCGCCGAAAGAAATGTATCTACAGCACGGAAGAACCTTGGCGAGCCTTGACCTTCACTTTGATGGATGTGGTGAGTTTTTGCAAGCAGATAGGGTAGAACAAGCTATGCTGGGCCTTCTAGAAGTGGGCTGATATCACCGAGCAACGGCTAATCTAACTTCGACAAATCACTCAATTAGGTTAATGACAAGAAAGATATATCATTCCCAGAGCAACCCTCTGGAATGGATCTCACCCATTCTTTGCTATTTAGCCATGCCGTTCGTTCTCTGAGACAGTATCATGGCCAAGATGCCCAGAGCAAGGATATTATCCTCGTCAAAGACGCACAGTAAGACTACACGTCCTTCTCGATAGAGGTTTCTCCACGAGTTGACAATCTACTGACAAACCGACATATTTTTTTTTTCCTCTAGGGTTGCCATGTCGTGCGTTTTTAACTCGATGTCAGCAAGAGCGTGCAGACATTTTGAAGACCTCGGACATGGTGACCTGGTCGTGGCAACCATGAGCCAATGCAACATTGAGGGTTTTGAGAACCACCCATGTTCTTCGGTCCTTCGTGGATATGTCCCGCTGTTGGCCAAAGGCGGGATTTACAAGCTGATGGCCAAAGTCACGAGAGACCGGGGTGCTCTCTTTGACAAGTATCAGGACCAGGAGCGGCTGCCAGCAGATGCAGAGCTGACCAACAAGACCTTGCGGATCTTGGGTGCATTGTAAGCACTATGGATATCGACGCCTTTTGTCGCCTTTTCTTTCCTTCTTTCCTTCTTTCCTTGTTTTTCTCTTTCTATTTCAGCCTCAAGTTTTCACCAGATTTTTTTCCTCCACTTCCTACCTTAGGTGCGAGTTTATCCTGCACCCTCCATATGGCAAGAATCCGCCTTCGGAGGCCGACTGTTTGCAGGTCTGGACAAACGTCTTCTCTATCCTGACAGACAAGCTGACCATGCATGTGTAAGTGGACGAGTGCTTTGTAGGTGTCTGCAGATTTTTTTTACTTGATTCTTATCCAACAAGTTTTGTTCGCCTAATCATCCTAGTGGGGAGAAAGTCATGGGCGCTTCAAGGATCATGCGTCAACGGCAGACTGCCGAGTTCAATGATGTGAGTGACAGTGGCCGTAAGGTGGACTTACTCTTCATGTATGAAGGAATAGAGATCTCAAACATCGAGTTCAAAAAGCCCGGCACCTCTGAACGAGATCGCACAATCCAGAACAGAAAGAATGTCCGCCTGGCACGATGTATTCAAGAGGCCCACGCCGAGATCGGGGTTGAAGATCCCTCGGTGTTGGTGGCAGATGTTGCAGGTACAGTGAGATTTTTTTTTTTTTTTTTTTTTCATATTGAATGAAAAGAGAAAAACCTGGTGATTTCTAAAGATTTAGTACAACAACTTTCTTGCCTCCTGTGTGCTCAACCTAGGCTTTGTCGGGATATTTTACCAGGTCAAGCCCATGGACAACATTGTCATTGCTGGTAAGCCTACCCATTCCGCAGTACATCTACCATATAGTCACGGAGGCCTAGCGGAATTCTTAGAGGGCAATTCCCTGGCGATGATTTGGAACTATGTCGTAAGTATCTTCATCTATATAATTTTCTTTTGCGTTGTTGTTACTGTTCTCAGGATACTCTATGCTTAACCAAAGTTACTCTTTTTCATTGTTCTCTTCTTTCTCCTCTCCTTCTTCTTCTTCTTCTTCTTCTCTTTCTCCTTCTTTATTGGCAAAGTCGCATTTGGAAGATCAAGGATATCACATCTCGGTTGCCAAGGAAAGGCACGATGCTAGATCAGAAATGACAGGTGGAAGGCGAAGTATGTCTCCTGAGTACTTGGATGAGCAACCTTGCCGAAAGCGGTTTCGGAATAATGTCACTTTATCACCTTCTAGAAAGCGTGGCAGATGATTCACCTTTCTAATCGACCCTCCGCTCCATCACCTCCAGCAGGTCCAATAGCAACAACAGCCGATTGCGAAATGACGAGCAATGGCAGCCTCCCATAGCAAGACACTGTTTTTTTGCAGGCACATCAAGTCATGTCTCCAAGATCCTCTTCCATATTGGCGATATGTCATAACCATAGCTCTAATAAACTTGCGAAGGGTCCACTCTATCGAGAGCGGGACATCTTGCAAATCAAATATTTGTGATGGCTGCGAAAAAGATAAAAAAATTAAAAAAAGAAAGAGAGAGAGAGAGAGGCTCAACGGGCAGACATATGTCCACTGTTGCCAAATTCCTTTGTTTCTCTATACATTCGACTCTCCCAAAGACGGAACTCTCTAAAGCGGAACTCTCTCTAAAGCGGAACTCTCTCTAAAGCGGAACTCTCTCTAAATCGGATGGCCAGGTTGGTCCCAACCTCGGCTTTCACGACAGTTTCTCTTTTCATAAAACGGATCTCTTTCTAAAACGGAGCTTTTCCGCGGTCCCAGGACGTCCATTTTAGAGAGAGTCGACCATAGTTCACTATACCCATATCTCACTACATTCATTACTCTTGAGACAATTTGAGCCGGCTATCGTCAGAAATGTTGCAGAGTCGTCTCGAAATCAATCCAGATATCGAGCCGCATGTTGACATCTTTGTCTACTCGGGGTTTGAGCCTTGGCTTTGGTTTCTACTCACACTTGACGCGTCAAGTCCATCCACTCTCCTGGCCTGCCCTGCTATCCCGTATTTCTACAGGACAGGCTCTTGGTGCCACCAGAGGCAGCCCTTCTTCAAAGTGTTCATGAGTGAGTGGCAGTATGCAGGGCTCAAGAGCGGTGTCCAAACAATCTACACTCTATCCAAGCGCCTCCACCAACCTCTGACCATGAGCCTGACAGTATCTCTCGAATTTACAGCCCTTTGGCATTTCTCCCAAGCCACTATTGGTCAGTTCTTTTATTCATTTGCATGTCACCACTCTCCCACTGTTGCCACTCATCACTCGTTTCCATGCTTCGTGATGTCGTTGTTGCTCGGTATGATGCTGATAATCTCGTTTCTTTTCTTTTTTTTTTTTTTTTTTTTTTTTTTTTTTTTTTCCTTTTTTTTCCTCTTTGGGTCAGAGTTGTTAGTTGCTTAGAGAAAGTTAAAAATGAGAGCTATTCTAACCATTCTTTTCCTTTTCCTAATCATTTTCTTTCCTTCCTCCCTCCCCTCCCCCCCCTTCTTCTGCCCCAGATAGATCAAGGCGCACCGGATGATTTTGAAAGACCCTCAATAGCTACATTTCATCTTAGATGGACTTCGTGAGGGTGTCGTGGAGGTGGCGAGCTCTAATCTTTTGTCATTCTTTTCTGGACCTGACGGCATGGAAGAGAGTTGGACCTTCGAGTGGTGGGAACACGACATGAAGGTCTGAGACAGAGGAGAATTGCATAGTCTCCTATCCTTACACTCTTCTGGGTTTTCTGGCAAGAAGAGATGTTCATCTGGGCACTCCAGGTGTCCTGCAGGTGTGCCCAAGGTAAGTATGATGGATGACGTAATGTCATTCACGGTGGACTTGGTGAAGGTGCCGCGGAGACTGCGGATTCCCATCTTCTGTCTCTCTTTTCTGGACCTGCTAGCTCTGGTACAGAAGCGAGATGGACCTCTGAGTGGTGGCAACACAACTCGAAGGCCTGTGACAATGATGTGCTGCGTAGTCTCTCCCTCCACCCCTACACTCTTCCGGGTTTTCTTGCAGGAAGAGATGTCCATCTGGGTACTCCAGGTGTATTGCAGGTGTACTCAAGGTAAGCTTTAAGGCCGCAGCCCACACTCTTTTTGATTTCTTGTAGCTATTGTCAGTTCTTCAAATTTCATGAGATGGCCTTAGTGAGGGTGTTGTGGAGCTCGCGATTTTCCATCTCTGTTGCTCTTTCTGCTTGCTAGTAAGAGGAAGTGTGGCAGCATGACTTGAAGGTCTGAGACAGAGGAGAATCGCATAGTCTCCTATCCTTACACTCTTCTGGGTTTTCTGGCAAGAAGAGATGTTCATCTGGGCACTCCAGGTGTCCTGCAGGTGTGCCCAAGGTAAGTATGATGGATGACGTAATGTCATTCACGGTGGACTTGGTGAAGGTGCCGCGGAGACTGCGGATTCCCATCTTCTGTCTCTCTTTTCTGGACCTGCTAGCTCTGGTACAGAAGCGAGATGGACCTCTGAGTGGTGGCAACACAACTCGAAGGCCTGTGACAATGATGTGCTGCGTAGTCTCTCCCTCCACCCCTACACTCTTCCGGGTTTTCTTGCAGGAAGAGATGTCCATCTGGGTACTCCAGGTGTATTGCAGGTGTACCCAAGGTAAGTCTTACAGGCGCGCGCCACGCTCCTTTTGATTCCTTATGACTATTGTTGGTTTTTCACAATTCATCATCCGGTGATACCCAAGGTAAGTAAAATACAACCAAAGATCTTGCAGAAGCACACACAAAATGGTCTTTCTTTTCTTTTTTCCTCTTCCTTTTTTTTTTTTTTTTTTTTTTTTTTTTTTTTGGACTCTAGGCTGTGAGGCTGCAGACGAGGTATAGGGTAGATCGGTTCACTATAGGTAAGGGACCACTGAGTGCTACTGGATGAGTAAATCAACAACAAAGATATGACTCTGTATTCTAACATCTGGAATCGATTCAGCTTTGGGTAGAGAGCAAAGTAGCGCATTTTGCCAGGACTACGCATGTTAGGGAGCTAGAAATCCGGACATGTCGCCAAAATGTAAGGTTTTGTTCCCCTTCTTTTTGGCTTTTATCAAAAGCGTGAAGACCTTCCATATTGATTCGACTCTTACCATATTTTATATGAATCTTTTATTTCTAGCCTGTTACTACGAGGAAAGCTGTCTATGCAAGAGCGATGCCTATGGTCTCCATGCTCCGTTGGAGGAAATGCCTTCCATTGTCATTGTCCTATGGTCTTTTTTTTTTTTTTTTTTTTTTTTCCTTCCTCTTTTTAGCTATGCTGGATCTTACCTACGTACCCTCTTTACTCTTCTATTCACTATTATTGCAATCTGTTGGTACCTTTGCCGTCGCCGTTCCTTTGCCGTTGCCGTTCCTTTGCCGTTGCCATTCCTTAGCCGTTGCCGTTTCGTTGCCGTTGTTGCGTTCCGTTTCGTTTTGTTGCCGTTCCTTTGCCGTCGCCGTTCCTTTTGCCGTCGCCGTTTCTTTTGCCGTTGCCGTTCGCCAGCCGTTGCCGTTTCGTTGCCGTCGCCGTTCTTTGCCGTTCGCCGTTCCCGTTTCCTTTGCCGTCGCCGTTCCTTTTGCCGTCGCCGTTTCTTTGCCGTCGCCGTTCTTTGCCCGTCGCCGTTCCTTTGCCGTCGCCGTTCCTTTTGCCGTTGCCGTTCGCTTTGCCGTCGCCGTTCCTTTGCCGTTGCCGTTTTCGTTCCAGCCGTTGCCGTTTCGTTGCCGTCGCCGTTCCTTTTCCGTCGCCGTTCCTTTGCCGTCGCCGTTTCTTTGCCGTCGCCGTTCAGCCGTCGCCGTTCAGCTTTGCCGTTGCCGTTTCGCCAAGCCGTTGCCGTTTCGTTGCCGTCGCCGTTCCTTTGCCGTCGCCGTTTCGTTTGCCAGATCGCCGTTCCAAAGATCGCCGTTCCTTTGCCTTAATCGCCGTTCCTTTGCCGTTGCCGTTCCTTTGCCGTCGCCGTTCCTTTGCCGTCGCCGTTCTTTGCCGTTGCCGTTCGCCAGCCGTTGCCGTTTCGTTGAAAGATCGCCGTTCCTTTGCCGTCGCCGTTCCTTTGCCGTTGCCGTTGCCGTTGCCGTTGCCGTTTCGTTGCCGTCGCCGTTCTTTGCCGTTGCCGTTGCCGTTGCCGTTGCCGTTGCCGTTGACGTCTGTCCCCCGCCCTAAGCGATGCCGCCGTCCTTTCTGTCCCCCTCTCCAAAATTGAGGCATGATAATACCACTCTCTCTCTTCCTCTCTCTCTCTTCCTCTCTCTTCCCCCTTCCCTTTCTATCTCCCTTTCTATCTCTCTATCTTCCATATTCTCCAGTCGCGGGTATTTGATCCGCAAGACACCAACTTCAATAAAATAGACTCTTGGAGGATCGTATGTATAAAGAGACAGTGAGCATTTGTAAATGACAGCCAAAGCGAAGATTCTTCAAGAAATGAGATGGTCGAAAAGGATGCTATCTGTTGCTAAACCAATACTTCAAAGACTATGCATGATACAGCTATGATAAACCTTCAATACCCCACCTATTCACCGATTGGTTAATTCTCACGTTGGGTCTGAATCAAGTGAACGTGGACCGGGACAATTGATTAGGGTTGGGAGGTGGCCAATCAAACTTTTTTTTTTTTTTTTTTTTTTTTTTTTTTTTGTTCTGAGGTCGTCTTTTGGAAAGGCTGTTTGCCCATTCGAACATCTTCAGGTACATTTCCCCTCTTCCCAAGGCGATGTGATGTGATTGACTCAGGGTTTCTTGTCGGCATGAAAACGATGCCTTTGATCTTGCGCTACTGGTTGCAGATGCTCAATCTTCGAGACTTTCATAACTCTGGTCGAGTCAAAGACTTTTGTCAGTCAGGATTTTTTTTTTTTTTTTAAATCCAAAAAAAAAAAAAAAAAAAGGTACATCAATGTTGCCTTGTTGATGTGTCTGTAGTCCTACCAGTTGATAGTATAACAGGGAAAAGTCCCTTTCACATGGTGGAGAAGAAAAAAAGGTACTTTATACAAAGGGTCATGGCGTGGGAAAAATATGGAATCGTATTTTTTTTTTCTCCCTCTTACTCTAGTGGGAAGGGCGCTTGGCCAAGACGCGCTCTACAATCTTGGCGACCATGGCTTCACCTTCTTCACCATCCAAGTAACGCTTGATCATGGATTCGACACCCTTGCTGGCATACTTGCCCATCATATCGACCTCCACATTGACCTTGGCTCCCAAAGCTCTGCCTGGCATCACAACCTTGGTTTGCGTGTAAGCAATCATCATGATCGAAAAGGTTCGCTTGACATCATCGACATCGATGACGGTCAAAGAGGTTCCGTCAAGACAAATAAAGCCCTTGGGCACGATGTAATCCATCAATTGCTTGTACTCCTCGGGGACCTCAAAGACAAAGGTGATGGCATTGCCATCGTCTGTACGGGAGACGATCGAGACTGTGGTATCGACATGGCCCTGAACCATATGACCTCCGAAACGCGTATGGGCATTCATGGCGCGTTCGAGATTGACGGGATCGCCAACCTTGAGCGAACCTGAGGAAGGAGAGAAGGGAAGAATTGTCAATACTGGTGAGTTTTCACCTTCCTTCTTTTTTTTCTTTTCCCTTTTCCTTTTCTTTTCTTTTCTTTTTTTTTTTTTTTTTTTTTTGTCCGCATGAGTGATGATGGGCCGATACAGATTTCTAAAAAAAAAAAAAAATGAAAATGACAGTAGAAAGTAGATCGTACCCAAGTTGGTCTTGCGGAGGGTCTCGGGGGCAACACCGACCTTGAAGGAAGAGGCATCAAACTCGGTGACGGTCAAGCAGGTGCCTATTCAGGGCAAGAATTCAAGAGGAAATCCATGAAATATTTGAGAATACAGAACAGAACCTTTGCGCACGTGTGCGAGATAGATCAAAGAGAGAGAGAGCTGTCTGCGCAGTTCGCACTCTCAAAACGACCACTCTTGGCATCGGTCGCGACTAGAGGCCAGAGAGACACTGATACAAGACAGAACAGAGCAGAAGAAGAAAAAGGCCAAATTCAAAGGAGTTCCTACCGTTGACAGCAATACTGTCACCCAAGTGACAGTCAACGAGGACTTCGGTTGCCTCTCCGATGGTGATGCTGAAGCCCTTGCCTCCGGATTCCGAAAAGTCAAGTGGCGCAATGTCAACGACCTTGCCCATGATTTCTACGATTCCTGTGAACATGATGGAAGTGTGAAGAGTGGTCTAGTTGGTGGTGGCGATGATGGGGTTGGGTAGGATAGGATGCCGAGCTTAGAATACAGCAGCAGACCAATGGACAAATTGCAGAGACGTTTAAAAACGGATGAGAATGGAAGAAAAAAGGACGGATTTGGGAGAAGAGCCTGCTTAAAAACCAGACACGAGTCTATTAATCATCCTGTCAAGCCTCTGTTTCTACCTTTTCTTTCCTACCCTTCACACCAACCCAATACTTCTTTCTTCGTACTCTCCCAAGACGGGATCCAGTGCTCTGCGCTCGGCTATTCTTTTTAATCCTGCTGGGCGTCATGTCGGCTCTGGGAACATGTTGCCGTGTCGCGGAGAAGATCCACCCCGTACTCGTCCACCAACAGGTCATGATCCCCAGCCGCCAGCGCAGCCGCACACGCCTCTTGGTCCTCCTCAAACGCGTCCCGGACATGACCCTTGAGTTCCTTTAGAGCCGCAACCTCTGCCAACTCTTCCAAGAGCCAGGGTGAGGTCACTTCTGGATTGGGTGGGCCAACAGGAGTGGCATCGCCGACAATCACGGGCGAGGTGACCTTGGGACCTGGTGGCTCGATTCCTTCCTCGAGTATCACGGGCGAGGTGGCCTCTGGATCTGCTAGGTTCTCATCCTCCTCCACTGTCACTGTTGGCGTTAAAGTGTCTGCTCGCTCGACCAAGCGCTGCTCTTTCTCGACACCTTCGCCATCCTTGTGGGTCACTTGAGGAGGCTTGGGACAGGTACCTTCTTCACCAAGTAACTCATCCTCGATCATGGGAGGTTCATCCTTGTAAGTGACATGTGGAGGTGAAGGTCCACCCTCACCAATGACATTGATTTCCTCTGGCTGGGAAGGGACAGTGCGAGTCGGAGCAGGTACATTATTCTCGTAAGGGATGGCGAGAGATGACAACAACTTGGCGTCTTGTGCAACGATATCTGCCTTTGGTACTTGGGCCTGGTTCAAGGCTTGACATAAAGGCCATGCCTGTGTTGTACACTCTGGATCCACACTGATGCCTAGAGCGGCCCCAATAACCATTTTAGGAAGAGAAAAAAAACCCCCAAGAGCTGTTTAGGAAGGATACCCATTACAATTGTCCAACGGTCCTTTCCTCTTTTTTCATTCCTTTTTTTTTTCTTTTTTCTTTTTTTTCCTTAGTAAGAAAAGAAAAGAAATACTCACCACCAGAACTGCTCGGTTGAATCATCAAGCAGCTGTTGGAGTAATCATCGCCATTCCAGGATCGAATCCAAGAGACCTGCTCGAGGTTCACGCCGAGGAATTGCATGTCCTCTTGACCAATGTTGGCCAAGACACCTCCATAACAAGAGGCACAAGCTTCCTGAGCAACTGTTCTGGAGAGATAAGTACTAAAAGCTATTGACGACGAGAGAGAGAGAGAGAGAGAGAGAGAGAGAGAGAGAGAGAGAGAGAGAGTGTGTGTGTGTGTGTGTTTAGTTTGACGGACTCGTACTTTTTTTTTTTTTTTTTTTTTTTTTGTCGATTCAAACAAGTCCAACAAAGCTCTAATTATTACCAAAGTAGGCATTTCCAGAGGGGCCAGCCAGGGTCCCTGGACAGGAAGCAGAAGCAGACTCTCTCCTTTGGAGACGAGGAATAGGTTTGGAGGAGCCAGAAGAGGTCAAGGCGGCAAGGACAAGTCCAATGCTGAGAGGAACTACAGCTACCTTCATAATTCACTCGGCTGTAGAGATGAAGAGAGAGGGAGAGGGAGAGGAGGGGGTATTCTTTTGTTTGTGTTTTTTGGGGGGGAGGGGGGTTGCGGAAGGAATGGGATATTCAGGCGATGCATTCCTTCTTCTTTGGGGGTGATGAGTCTTTTTATGGCTGGAGTCGATTGGCTACCAGGCACCATTGATGGGTACTGACTGCAGTCCTCCTGGTTGTGTTCTCTAGATGCCCAGGCATCTGAGCGCATATGTCCCAAACACGCGATGGAAGCATGTTGTATGCATATGAATTCACAGGACCAGGATCGACGGGAATAAGAATCGAACTCTTTCCTTTTTTTGCTTCTTTTTTAATGCTTCTTTGGATCCATGTTGTTTCCTAGTGCCCTACGAGCGCGAATGCGATGCGTAGGAAAGAGGCTTGGCCCATCTCGGGAACAGGTCAGTGGGAGCCACTCTAAAATAACCTACTGTTGACGCATTGGCCACCTTGAATTGTAGTGGAGGTTGGCTGACGCGAGAGAGAGGAGGAAAGGTGCAATGTGTGAGCAGGGAGATAGGGACAGGGGAAAGGGGAAAGGGAGGGATAGGCGTGGAGAAGGGAGGAGTATGGCACAGAACGAGTCAGTATGAACACGGTGAGCTACGAAATCCGCAGGGTGGAGGCGGTGCAATAAGAGAGAAGAAGGGAGAGTGCGTGTGTGTGTGCGTGTGTGTGAATGCGGCGTATAGGCAATGGAGATGAAGTGAGAGAATGGAGGATGAATGACAATGATATCATTTTCACTATGGAGGCAGGCAACCACCTACTGGAGAAGCAAGAGTGAGAGCAAGTGAGCCAGGTACTGCCAGAGTGAGTCACGGTCCGTGCTAAGCAGCACTAAGAGAGAAAAAATGAAAAAAAATGAAAAAATGAAAAAAAAGCAAGTCCCATCCTCCACCACACGCGTGCGCCACGTCCACTCTCCTAGTAATAGAGTGAGAGATGATCCTCTCGCTCGAGATCTGATCAGCCAGTAAGAAAGAAAAAAAAAGAAAAAAAAAATATATTAACCTCCAACTCCAATCCATCTCTCTCTGAATGCCCTTCGTCCTCTCCTCGGCTTCTTCGCTTCTCCTTCGCCGACCTCGCTCGCTGCAACCCTTGCTCTCTCGCTGCTCCCATCCTCGTCCTCTCTCCACCCCGACCTCGCCCGTCCTCGCCATCCTTCGAATTCCTCCTCCTGGACCCTACTTCCGTCCCTTTTGCTCAGCCTCTTCTTCCACCCCTGCCTCCATCTCTTCCAAAATGTCTGCTGCTCCATCCGCAAATGCCCCACGCAAGCAGCCTCCATGGCGCCAGCCTCAGGGCACTCCCGTCCCAAAGCTCAAGCTTTACAACTCTATGACCCGCACCAAGCAAGATGTTTTAAAAAAAAAAATCTTCATGGAGCCTTTTCTTTTATTTTTCTCTCTTCCAACTCTAACCATCAGACGAGATTGGATGGACTCGTGGATCATCTTTTTCATTTCTTTGTTTTTCCCCCCTACTAGACCGAGTTTGTACCCATCAACGGTAATCAGGTCACCTGGTATGCTTGCGGTCCCACTGTCTATGATTCTACGCATATTGGTCACGCCAGGTAAGGTTTCCTTTCCTTCTCTTCACTTCAACAACAATCATCCAACATGATACAGGACCAGAAAAGCAATTTCTTATCGAGTAAAGTCTTTTTTTAAAACTTGCAGGGATACTCAACACGGAACCGCTATTTTTCTTTTTGTTGTTGTTGTTGCTTTCTCAATAGAACATATGTCTCTCTGGATGTCCAGCACCGTGTGCTCGAGGATTACTTTGGATACAATGTCTTGTTTGTCGAGAACATTACCGACATTGATGACAAGGTAAGGAACACTTGACTTTACAGCAACAACAACAACAGCAGCAGCAGCAGCAGCATTGTCATTGATACCATCACAGTCAATCGGGAACTATTATACCCAGGAGAGAGAAAGAGAAAACTTTTGCTCGAGATATTAAGAACAAATCATGGAACTCTTTTTTCCCCTTATTCCTGAAAAATACATTTACAGATCATTAAGCGCGCTCGCCAGAACCACCTCTACCTCAACTTCAAGGCTGCCAGCACGACCGTGAACAACGAGGTGATCGCCAAAGCAGAGGACGCATGGAAGCTGTATGCAGAATCAGAGATGAAGGCCATTGAGGCCTCGGCTGTCGATCAGTGGGCCACTTTTGCAGAAAAGATCGTCAAGGATGCCACCCTGAAGGCCACTCTCACGGCCGCTCATCCAAAGTTCCCCATGCATTTCAGTGCCCTCCAGGAAGCCTTTGAATCGATTGAACAGGCCAAAAAGTCGCCTTCGACCACCGATGCTGCTGGCTTTTGCGAGGCCAACAAGACCACGTTGTCGGCTCTCTTGGACAAGGAACTCTCTCACACCGTCAGTGACCCCAAGATCTTCCGTGACTTGGCTGCCTTCTGGGAGGGAGAGTTCTTCAAGGACATGGATCGACTGGGCGTCCGTCGTCCCGATGTCTTGACTCGTGTGAGCGAGTATGTGCCCGAGATTGTGGCGTTTGTGCAAAAGATTATCGACAATGGATATGCATACGAGGCTGAGGGCTCGGTTTACTTTGACACGGCAGCCTTCGATGGCAAGGATGGTCATTTCTATGCCAAGTTGGCCCCTTGGTCCAAGGGTGATGCCAGTTTGATGGAAGAATCAGAGGGTTCTTTGGGAATCCGGTTGTCTGGCAAAAAGTCAAGCATGGATTTCGCTCTCTGGAAGGCCTCCAAGTCGGGTGAGCCCGCTTGGGACTCGCCTTGGGGTCCTGGTCGTCCAGGCTGGCACATTGAGTGCTCTGTCATGGCGTCCGAGGTCTTGGGTGAGGGCATGGACATTCACTCTGGAGGCATCGATCTTGCGTTCCCTCACCATGACAACGAGTTGGCTCAGTCTGAAGCCTACCACAAGTGCGACCAGTGGGTGAACTACTTTACGCACTGCGGTCACTTGCACGTTGAGGGCCAAAAGATGTCCAAGTCGTTGAAGAACTTTATTACCATTCAGGTACGTTGGCTGTGGTCAATGTACTCTTGATAAGGAAAAAGAGATAAAGAAAAATGGGATTGCTAACAAACATGTCTTTTTTTTCCTCCTTTGGTTTCACTCGACACAATAGCAAGCATTGGAAAAGTATACTCCTCGCCAGTTGCGCTACTTCCTCTTGCTGCACCAGTGGGACAGCGGTGTCGACTTTAGAGATAGCAGCATGAACGAGGCCATGGGCGTCGAGACGACCTTTAACGTATGTGTTTGTCGAGGATGAACATTCGGAACTTCCAGATGTCATGTCGGGATCTTTGTTACTATCACAGCGACTTAACCAGATGAAAATATCTCTATTTTTTTTTTTATGGAAATAGAACTTTTTTCGTCAACACCAAGGCCATTATCGCCGAGGCTCGTCACACCGCTCTCGAGTCTACGGGAACTCACAACTTCCGCCGCCTTGAATTGGAGATGATCACGGCTTTGAAGGAACGCCAGAATGGCGTCCATGCTGCCCTGTGCGACTCGATCAACACCCCCACCGCCCTGTCCGAACTCTTGGCTCTGGTCTCGCGCACTAACATCTACATCAAGGATGCAGGCAAGAATATCAATGCCGAGGTGATCAACAAGGTCGCTCGGTATGTGAGCAAAATGCTCCGCACTTTTGGCTTGGATGGAGTGGTTGCGGAGCCAATTGGATTGGCAAGCGCCGATTCTGCCACTGCAGGTGTCTCTGTCGAGGACACTCTGTTGCCCTATCTTCAGGTTCTCTCCTCCTTCCGTGACACTGTCCGTAGCTATGCTCGTGAGGGTCGTCCTGCCAAGGATATTCTTGCCCTCTCAGACAAGCTCCGTGACGAAGATTTGGAACGCTTGGGAGTGTCATTGGATGACCGTGAGGATGGAACTGCGTTGATCAAGTTTATCCCCGCTGAGGAATTGGCTGCTCAGCGCCAAGCCAAGATCCAGGCTGCAAACGAGAAGGCTGCTAGGAAGGAAGAGGCGGCTCGGGCCAAGGAGGCTGCCCGTCTTGCCAAGTTGGAAAAGGGCAAGACATCTCATTTGGATATGTTCCGTAAGGGCCCCAATGCGGCAGAGTATGGTTCCTTTGAGGAGGAGACTGGTATGCCCTTGACTGATAAGGAGGGACAAGAGTTGGCCAAGAGCAGGAAAAAGAAGTTGGCCAAGGAGTGGGAGACCCAAAAGAAGCTTCACGAGGAGTACCTTGCAGAGATTGCCAAGAACAGCTCTGCTTAAAGAAAAGAAAACAAAAAACGGGGCCACTCAGAGTGAGTTGAGAGAGACCCTTGGCGATCCCTTCAAGAGTTCCTTTCTCCCCTCCCCCTCTTCCCTGATGACTAATAAACGTTTTTTTTCGACCATTGGACTCGACTGTATGTTGCCGACTGTATGTTGCTGATCAAGGACATGGGGTTGATACATGTATAGATAAAAAGAAGGCAAGAGTCGATCTGAGATACAATACAGGGCCCCCGGAGGTGGCTCTATCCTGGGGCTATTTAATGAACTAGGCGCCTGGCCTCGAAAAGAGGATAGAATTATATGAAGGACTATAGTACAGCGGTGAGGAAGACGAAGGAAAGTATGGAAGTATTTTTTTTTTTTTTTTTTTTTTTTTTTTCCTGTTCAGAGTCCAGCAGACGCATGAATGGGCGAAGGAGATGTAGCAGAGGCTGCGAGGGTGGCATTCTGACAAAGGCGTTCCAAGATATGAGCCATGCCCTTCCTGGCTCTGACGGAATTGTCTGCAAACTTGTTGATCCCGAATGCCTCGACCCGTCCTGTCATTCCCCACCGAAGTTCGCTCACAATCCTGGCCTCTGTCTTTACCTGAGTCCTATTGTTGAGAGAGAGAGAGAGAGAGAGAGAGAGAGAGAGAGAGAAATAACTGTTAGAAAAAGAAAAAGGGGAGGAGAAAAAAGGAGAGCAACTCTCACACACTCTGTTTCCCTCTCTCGGAAGAAAAGGAAAAAAAAAAGAAAAAGACAGCCTTGTTGTTGTTGTTTACCATTTGGGGTTGTCGGGATGCACAGTGAACGTTTGAGTCTCCTCGACCTGCATGACACGAACATGGTTGAGGTTCTTTGTCCGGGTCACCATGGTCCTGGTCTTTGGGTCGACTTCGGATTCTTCAATGATGTAGGCGTCCGAGTTCTTGATCAACTGGTGGGATAAGACCAAAACACGCACGCACACACACACACATAAACGAGCATAGGAAATCAACCCTAGTTAGTTCTAGTAACAAATTTAAAAAAGGTTTCAAGACAAAAAAAAACTCGGTGTCCGTTTTGGGCGATGCGAGCGGAGCAAATCTCGGTCGTTTTCTCACACCCGACTGGGAGAAAGAAAAAAAAAAAAAAAAAAAAAGAGAGAGAGAGAGAGAGAGAGAGAGAGAGAGCTTACTCCACGGCCCCAGCGAGGCATGACTCCTTTCTTGAGGATCAGACGGGTAGTGCGGAGAACACCCGTCTGGGGATCGACAGAACGATCAAGCACATCGCAGCCAAGAACATGGGCGGCGAATGGATTTGGGTACCGGAGCCAGAATGCAAAAGTGACGGCGTTCCAGGGATGTTCGAATGAGGATGTATGCTGAAAGAACTTGACCATGGCTCCAATAAGGGATGAGGGAGAGGGATGGAAGGGGAGAAGGGGAAAAGGAGAATTGGGACCTGGAAAGAGAGAAGGAGTGTGAAAATGAAAAAGTGAGAGAAAGTGAGAGAAGAAGAGAAAGAGAGAGGAGGAGAGAGGGAGAAAGAGAGACAAGGAACGCGAAGGGACCAAAACGGTTCGCACCGGTTGTTTGATTTTTTGATCCGTTTCTTTCCTCCGACTCTTCTCTTTCTCTCTCAAACGTGACTGTTACCTTTCTTGGTCTCGCCGCTTTTTTTTTTTTTCGTCTTTTTCTGATTCGGGGAATCTCTAACCGTGCGACTTTTCTTTTTTCTTCTCTCTCTCTCTCTCTGCTCTCGACTCTCAGCTCATTACAGCATCCAGCTTCGCAACAAAAAAAAAAACAACAACAACAACATAAGGAATCTCTGCTGCGCTAACAAGGAGGCTCGTTTTCGACTTCAAGGACGACGAGAAATAAATAAAACAAACAAACAAACAAACAAGGAACACCCTCCTCCTATTCCAAATGGCCACCACTCGCTCATTCTGCATGCACCGACTTTTTTGGTCCCGTCCATCATCGGTGCTCACTTCCGAATCCCTTCTCAAGGCCTCCACTCGACTCCATACTCCTCCTCGACACACCAACTCGATCCAGTCCTGTCGAGCCCTGAATACCAGTAGCAGCAACAACCCCAACCGAAGAACCATCCTATCCTCTTCATGTCTCTCCAACCACCACCACCACCACCATGGGATCGTCTCTGTAGAGAATAGACTACTATCCATGCCCTGGACTCGTTCATACCATCTCTCTTTCCGAACCTTGGATCAACAGCAACGTTCACCCAACTCCATCCCTGAACAACCCATCTCAGCCGAAACCGAAGCTCGTGAAAAGGAAGAATTAGCTAACCATAGAGCAGCCGAGGAAGGGTTCCAACACCAACACCATGATCCCATGCCACCCAACACGGATCCCAAGGCAAGGATGATGATCGGCTTTACCTGTACAGTCTGTAACCATCGATCGTACAAGACCATGTCCAAGCACGCGTACGAGCATGGTGTAGTCATCATGCAATGCGACGGTTGCAAGAACCGACATTTGATTGCAGATCATCTGGAATGGTTCCGATCCGGAAGGACGACGATTGAGGATCTTGTCCGAGAAAAGGGAGAAGAAGTGACTCGACTCTCGAAGGATTATCGATTGATCAAGAATGGACAAGAGGTATCTTCTGGAGAACAAGGGGAGCAAGTACAAGGAGAAGAGGCTCCAAGGACGGAGTTGGAGTTGGCGCTGAAGCAAGCTGCTGAGGGGATGCTTGAATGGGTTCCTCATGAGATCCCTAACAAGGCCAAGGACGAAAAGACGCCCAAGGATCCAAAGCCAACCGAAGGTTCTTCTTAGAATTTGTAGAGGCTCTTTTTTATTATTATTATTATTATTTGTAAATAGACCTTTTTAAAAAAATGGGTCACAGCATTATCACACTGAAGCAACGACTCGCAGGAAATAGATAAAAAAAAGATGGCGCGTACATGTGTTTAAAAAAAAAAAAAAAAAAGTATTATCATGGAGTTGCATTTCTCAAAAAGAGTTCCCAATGGGATCTGTATTTGGATAACACTGATACTGATAGTACAGAAAGAAAGTGCGCTGGTCACGGGTTGACATGGAGGAGGGGGGAGAAAAATGTATGGGAGCGAGAGGGAAAGAGAGAGAGATAAAATTGAGGTTGAATAAAACTACAATGGCGCCTCGAAAGAAAAAGAGAGAATGACTATGCGAAAAAACAACTAGAGAAGAAAAAAGAAAGAAAGAAAAAGAAAAAGAAAAGAAAAAAGGAAGCGATCTACTATACAGGGCAAAGGAAAAGAAAGGAAAGAAAGAGATGATGCAACACAGATGCATGGTGAAGATAGAAAAAACAATGTACGGAAACGACAGTTATGATAAAGCCAACAAACAAGCAAACAAAAAAAAAGAATGGATGAATGAATGAATGAATGGTTGAATGAAAGAATGAAAGAGAGAAAAGGAAAGAAAGGGAGAGAAAACGCGGCTCCTCAGGAACAGCGCCTTAGATTTGATCCGCGACAGTAGGATCATAAGGGTGACGGACCAACAGGTCATAGAGATCGTCTGGTAGCAACTTGATCATCCGGATCGTCTCTCGAATGATTCTGTCCGCCTTGAGGTCAGGAAAGATTCTCAGCATTTTCATTGGGCTAAAACAGTATGAAAGAAATGACAAGACAACAGACACGGACACGGACACACACACGTTAATATAAAAAGTACACCCAAGAGAGTAGAGTGACCCGAGACCGTTTTGAACTAACGAGCCCAAGGAGGGAGACAGCAAAATGAAAGAGAATCGAGGGTTATGGGGTTCGTGGAGAATGGAGAATGGAGAATGAAGGGGTGCCCTTACCTCGAGTGCTTCATGAGGTCGTCCCGGATCAGGTACATCTGAGCAATAATGCAGATAATGTTGAGATGAATACCCCATGCCAATAAAAAGTCCCAGAGCTGCATAGCCTCTTCTAGTGGAGGAGTACAGGCACACAAGGTCAACACGGCTAGAAACAGAGCATCCGAGTTGAACAAAAAAGAAGTTTTAGTCGCGTGTTGTTCATACAAAAGGACCAAAAAAAAAAAAATAGGGTCAAAAAAAAGGAGCCCTTTTTTTTTTTTTTTTTCCTTCCCGTTCCCGTGGTACGCCATGGACAAGCAAACTAAACTATCACCGTGCAACCCCCCTCTTCTTGTCTTTCCTTCCTCTCTCCCCCTTCGATCACGCTTTTTTTTTTTTTTTTTTTTTTTTTGGTTACTTACATGGGAAAGCGTACAACTCTGCAGAGAGCCGTTTCAACTTGAGATAGTTGTGCAGCTCGGGATCAATCTTGCCCAGACACTCCTCTAAAAGCTACTCTCCCATACAGACAGACACACACACACACACACGCAAAGACATCATGGGCGTACACACATACACACAAATACCATAGGCCATTGACAAGAAGGAAAGGAAAGGAAAGGAAAGGAAAGGGGAAAAAAAGGAGAACAGATACTCATATCGGTCAGTCAACCATGTTCAATGCGATGTAGAGATAACAGCCAATAGTAACAATGACATCCGATACCCAAACAACCCTCATTCCACTCTCTCGCACTCATGGATCACAAAATTGTATATCCTCCATTTACCTTGATGCCACAATGGACTCCTTGCAGAGTGGGCTGCACATAGAGTGGGCAACAAAACTTGATAAAGTTGGAGTAAGAGTAGAATGCCTCCATCTCTGACATGGCATACAGGAATGGAGCGGCCAGCACATTCATTCCCTGGACATATGTAAACGAGACACTGCTCTCCTGAGTTGTAGTTGCTGGAATAGGAAGAAAAGAAAATAAAGGGGGAAGAGAGAGAGAGATAGAGGACAGATGAGCCAATCGATGCCATGAGAGATGGTGAATAGACAATGAAAGAGACCTTATCTTCTTATTCCTTCTTCTTCATTCTCCTTACCTTGAGTGCTCCAGGCAAAGGCACAGAGGACACGGATTAAACTATCCTCTTCTACCACATCCAAAAACTTTTTATCAGTAGCCAGGGTTCGAAAGGTGTCGTTCCGGATCTTGTCATATTCACTGGGTTTACCCTGCTTGACCAACGAAATGTATTCTTGAGCAGAAACATGATGAACCTCCAGTAAAAGTTTCCAACACTTGGCTCGAAGTGGAGATTGCCTGGGAGGTGCTCCTTGCTCTGAGGGCTTTGTTTGGTGCATGACGTGCATCCAGGGCAGCGGCAGAGAGAGAGAGAGAGAGAGAGGAGAAAGAAAAAAAAAAAAAGAGAGAGAGAGAGAGATCATCGGTCAGGGACACGGCCATTGGACCAAAGAGGACCCAACGATTCCCCATGCAGCATTCTGTTAGTCAACACCCGCAAAGGGAGAGAAAGGCCCGAACCACATTGAAATCAAGCCCAAAAAGAAGAGAACGCCGGTGCAACCATGCATGGACAAAGGGAAGAAAAGAGAAAAAAAGAGAGCAGGAAAAAGAAAGAGAGTGAGAGAGAGAGAAAGACGCAGTGACCACATCCCATCCCATCCGCACGGTCGCCTTTTCGTACGACGGAAGCAACACCATCCTCGTACAAGGAATCTCGGGTGTGGGAGATTGAAGGAGACAGAGAAGAGTGTGAAAGATGGACCAGACGGGCGCAAGGAGAAAAGAGGAAGGAAGAGATAGAGAGAGAATAGAAGAAGAGGAGGAGGAGGAGGAGGAGGAAAGAGAGCCGACAGTAGCCAACGTGGGCTGGCCGCTGCACGAGCCCACTCGTCTTTCCAGCAACAAACACATCGGTGGGAGGACACATATACAAACACACACACATACAAAAGTACAACATCCCAGCACCGAGGCCGGGAAGGCCTTGTGCAACGATGTAGAGAGAGAAAGAAAAAAGGATATCGCTCGTCCTCTCTCTCTCTCTCTTTTCTCTCTCTCTCTCTCTCTATGTATACTCTGTGATATATATCCAACTCTAGGTTTTTTTTTTCCTCCCCTTTCCTCTCGCATACAACATCCGAGAGCGACTAACGAGGCCGCAGACCGTTACATCGGCGTATTGGTCCGGGGAATAAGGTCTCTGGGCTAGTGAGGATAAAAGGCCAGAGACAGAGAGATAGAGAGATGGATGGATGGAGAGAGAGAGAGAGAGAGAGAGAGAGAGAGAGAGAGAGAGATAGAGAGAGAAATGGAAAGAGAGAGAAAGGATATCCACCCACACGACGGTTGCGTGCACCGACTGGTACAGCGGTCTGTTTACCGCGGAAAGAGACACTCTCGCTCGATGGAAAGGGGTCCCCAAGTCCGCAAGGTGTACATGTCGCAGACACTCAGTGGATACAAATAAGGGAGGAGAGAGAAGGAGAGAAGAGAAAAGAAAAGAAAAGAAAGAAAAAAAAGGGAGAGGAGTGATAATAATAATCATATTAAAATATATATATAAACTCACCTCTTCAGGGATGCCATAGGCGAGGATCAACTGGCGGAGCTCATGTAGGGATGTCTGGATCTGCTCTGCCGACTCGTGTTTCCGTGCCAGCACCGTCTCCAGCAGCAGCGTCGCGTCCTGTCCATCCTCTTCCTCGTCTCCATCGTATTCACCCTCCTCTTCGTCATACACATAGTCATAGTCCGCATCAATATCATCCACCACATGCTCCAGAGTCGTTACGTGGCCGTCTGTCTTTGGGATGGGCATGACTGCAGGTGAAGAAGGAGGAGGAGAAAGTGAAAGTGAGGTGGTCAAGGGAAAAGATCCATCGGGTCCAACACTGTTCCGCTTGGATCCGAGTGAGTACTTGCGAGAACGGGGCTTGACCACAACCACGATCTCTTCTTGATCCTGGACAAGGTCCGTCACGGTGCTGCTGCTGTCATTCGATGGCTCGTCCTTACTGCGGTCGGTGGGCGCAGAGGGTTCAACATGCGTGGTGGTCGTCTTGGTGGGAGTCGGGATGGAGCCAAGTTGCTTGTTGTTACTGTTGATCCCGGTGGGAGTCGTGGTCGTGGTCGTGGTAGCCGCAGAGAGTGTATTGGCGTTACTCGAGTCACTCTCGACATCAGTCGAGCTACCCTTGGTGCTCGAGCCTCTGCCGGCATCGTCGCTACTGCTAGTACTATCCTCGATAGGGTGTTTGGCCCCTATGTTGTTGTTGCTGTTGCTATTGCTGTTGTCGTTATTGGAAAGACCACTGGGGGGTGAAGGCGGCTGGAAATGGTGTTGAGAGAGCCGGACGCGTGCCTTGACCTTGGCAAAGAGCGAGTGGGTGACCATGAAGCCGTCCCGTGGAGGCATGGCTCGATCGGCCGTCGTCTTGGACAGCGTCCGTGTCGGGGTCAACGGTGTTGGGCCACGGAGACGCTTCTCGGTCGAAGCGTGGCTGGGACCGTGAGTCGATCCGACAAGTGTGCGAAGAGAGTCGTCACTGGGAGGAGGAGTAGATGTAGAAGAGGAAGAAGAAGTAGAGTGTCGTGGACGAGAATGTGGGCGTGAAAGGGAAGGAGGAGGAGTAGGAGGAGTGCCCAAGTCGTGGACAGGGTGTTGAGAGTGCGGGTCGACGCGGCAGAGGCCGGTCGTGGCGCAGGCATAAAAACGAGCGGGGCCAAGATGGAGGAAGAGAGTGCGGGACGATGAGGCCGGAGGAGATCAGGGCGAAAAAAGCAGAAGACCAGGTCAAGAGAATGAGGGGGGGGGTGGGGGGGGAAAAGAGACAAGCGATTGATGAACAGCTTAAGGTGGGAGATTTGATCCCGGCATGTGAGAGAGGAAGAGTGAGAGGTGACAGCGAGGGCGCAGAGATTCTATTCTATTTTGTTCCCCATTTTCTCTTTATCTATATATATCTCTCTCTCTCTCTCTCTCTCTCTCTCTCTCTCTCTCTCTCTCTTCTCTCTCTCTCTCCTGAGTGTCTCTCCTCTCTGTCCCAGCTCTTCCCAGTACCACAAAAAAGACTTGGCCCATGCCATGTCGGACCCTCTTTCTCTCGCTCTTTCCTTCTTTCTTCCTTCCTCCCTCTTCCCTCTTCTCTTGTCCACTAGCCTACATCCAGGGCCAGCCAAAGTGAAGGGGGTGCCGCGGGACCCGTGCAGACCTGGAGAGGCATGTGTGTCGGCAAAAAAAAAGGGACATGTCTGCCCACAGGAAAAAAAGAGAAAGAAAAAAAAAAGGAGACGGACGAGCAAAGAGAGAAGGGGGTAGCAGCCAGGGAGTGTACGCAACATGGTCTACTGGATCACGACCATCCGTCGTGCTGTGTCTCTCTCCCTTCGGGAAGGGAAGGGAAAGGAACGACTGGTCAGGACAGGACAAAAAGACATGCACCTCTCTCTCTCTCTCTCTCTCTCTCTCTCTCTCTCTCTCTCTCTCTCTCTCTCTCTCTCTCTCTCTCTCTCTCTCTCTCTCTCTCTCTCTCTCTCTCTCTTCTTCTTCTTCTTCTTCCTTCTTCTTCTCTTTCTCTCTCGTTTTCGTTTTTACCCTTCTCCCTTATTCTTAAAAAAAAAAAAAAAGGAGACTGGCAAAAACCACTGAGATGGAGAAGGGGGTGCACACCCTGGTTCTGGAGCAAACCGCTCGGACAAAAAAAAAAGAGGGGTCCAACCCCAAAGGGTTCCTTTCCTTTCTCTTTCTCTCTCTATTCTCGCCCTCGCACGACTCTTTGCACAACACTCGGTCCACCCGTTGTCTCTCTCACACATAGTCTACCCTCTATCTTTTTGCTGATCTGAGCAAGGTCTGCGGTGACACAGTAGTCCAGAACGACAAAAGTTGCTTGGTCTATGGGAGAGGGGGAGAGAGAGAGAGAGAGAGAGAGAGAGAGAGAGCATGACCGAATGGTACAGGCAGTAGATCATGAATCAGCAATGCAAGCTGCATGCTTCCTTACTTCAGCTAGGCAGCCGACTTTTTTTTTTTTTTTTTTTTTGACTCCCAGCCATACGCTGCAGCATAACAAGAACACGCGGGTGGACCTGTCGCTGTCGTATTCTCTTCTCCCATTTACCTTACCTCCTCCACACCCCATTCTCCTCTTCTTTCCTTCCCCTCCCCCTCCTCCTTCTTCTTCTCCTCCCCTTCCCTCTTCCCCTTTAGTTACTCTTGTTGGTTTCCGCCACCGCCAAGCTACATGCCTGTATGCATATCCTCCACTGCGCGGAAACACGGCATAAAAAAAACAAGATTCAGGAACAAGATTCGCCCTTTTTTTTTTTCTCTCCTTTCTTTCGTCTCTCTTGGTTTCCAGCTACCATCTTGTTGTTGAAGCGGGGTTCCTCTCTCTCAGTTCAGTTACCCAGATAGTTGTGTCTGTGCAGAGTGAGTGGGGGAGAATAAAAAAAAAAAAAAAAAAAAGAGAGAGATAGTCTCTGCATAAACAATCTCTCTTTCTATTTCCACATTCCTCTCTCTCCCTCTCTCCCTCTATATCTCTCTCTTGCCCAATCGGGAGTAGCCTCTTATTGATGTCTACTATCCGTCATTTGTGAGATCATCCACTGGTAAATTCTAAAATGAGTTTTCTTTCTTTCTTTCTTTACACGCGATTCTTTCTTCTACTACTCAAACCCAAACAAACACTAAAGCTGCTCACTACAACTCCCACTCTGGTTTTCAAGTTGAAGACGTTCATGGCCTTAGATGAAATGCGTGCTCAGAATAAGAAGGAGAAAAAAAAAGACAATTAAAGAGTGGGCGGATTTGGTCCGCTAACAGGATGATTCAAGCTAGGTATCGTCCCCTCATGCAATGTTGTTGTTGTCGCTGTTGCGGCGGTATTAGATCGGGTCCATGTGCCTTCTGTCGACGATCCTGCGCCCGGTGATGAAGACCCTGCCCTTCCTCTTGTTATTGTCGCTACTACTGCCGTTGCTGGCGTGGACGATGATGATGGTGGTGATGGTGATGGTGATGGTGGTGGTGACAGCGGAGTAAGTGGTAGTGGCGGTGATGATGAAGATGGTGGCGTCTCTTCGCTCCCACCATCACCACCACCACTACTACTACTACTATCAACCTCATCTGACCCATCAATATCCCGTTTACACAACGGACAATTCCGATGAATTCGAAGCCATTCATCCACACAATCCTTGTGGAAATAATGATTACACTTCATCTTGCGCAACTCTTCTTCATCCTCATACTCGCATAGACAGATCGCACATACTGCATCCTGTTCATCTTCCATGGTCAGATACTCTATCACAGGCACACTTGGAATAGCCGTCGTTGACTCGGAGGCCCGACTCACTGATTTCCTTTTCCGTCGAAACAGCCCCAGAAAACCCCGCTTGGATCCCCGGCGTGCAGGGGTCGATGCGGGTCCGGGCGTTGGTACAGTCACGGATGGTGCAGAAGTGGACGAAGAGGCTGCGCTGGAGGGTTCAGAAATGGTAATGGACGTGGATGTTGGTGCTGGTACAACAGTGTCGATCTCTGTGGTTGCAAGATCAATCCGCGTGCTCTGCTCCTCGCCTGAACCTGTCTCCACTCCTTCACTGCTCTCGGCTGGAGTAGGAGGCACGGGTCGTCTGTATTTAACGATCGGAATGGCAGCAATCATCTCTTCAGTAGCACCTTTGACTCCTGCAGCAGGTCCAATGTCGAGTGCACGCATGATACGGAGGACGAGTGGTAGACAGAGAATCACAGCCAAACAGAGGATGATCGGGATCAAGATGACAATATAACCGAGAACCACATGTACAACCGTCAAGTAATAAACGACGGGCGCCTGTTGTTGACATGGGCCCTGGGTGAATAGAAAGTAGTTGGAGAGGAAGAAGAGACAAGTGCCAGCAATCTCCATCAATGTCCGTTGTCGCTCCAAGAGAATGTCACGCGTCGTCAAGGGGGCACCCTGGACTCTGGGGTAAAAGTGGCTATAGACGGTAAAGGGGTAGGCAATGGCGGAACGGATGGCATAGAGGATCAGCAGCACCTTGAGATACACACATTCGGCTTTCCTATCCAACACAAGGGCGATTGTTGTTGTGGTGATCTATGGTAGAGAAAAAGACACGACAAGACGCTGACAGAGGTTAGTCTACTACGCACTCAAGGTGGACCCATGCGGAGAAACGAGAGAAGGAAGAAGCCATTTTCTCCTCTTCTTGTCCGGTTGGGTTGCGCAATCCTTTATCTCTTATCCCCACCTGTGTCACCCGCATGCACTCCACACAAACACAGACGCATTTTTGTTCTCTCGCCGTCCTTGTTGTTCCCGTGAGAAGACAGATTGGTCGATGAAAAGAGTCGACATCTCGTCATCCACCCAGTTAAACCAAGCCCAAGCCCAGTCTATCTTTGCTGTCCTGCGGATGAGGTTTTTCCTTCTCTCTTTTCACCCCCCTACTCGAGATCGTCAGCTGCAGAACTGTCGTTGCCCCTCCCACGGGGGTTGTTGCAGGGAAAAGAAAACAATAATAAAATCGACAACACAACAACAAGAAAACAAGAGAGAAGAGAAAGAGAGTATGTGTGTACGTGTCCATGCGTGGTCCTTGCCCTCTATCGATTTAAACTGCTCTGCATCCTTCTCTTTTGAGAAAGAGAGAGTGAGTGAGTGAGTGAGAGAATGAGAAAGACGACTTACCGTGAAAAGAGTCATGGCGCCCCGCAGACTAAGGATAATACGAGAATTCCTTGGCACCGTTTGCCAGCGGTCGCGCAGTCGAGCCATTACATTCCGTCGTACTTGTCGACCTGCAGGATGAACACTCGCTGAATCAATCGCAAGATCTACTACCGACCGAGGTCGGGATGGACTTGGGTCGACTCCTTCTCCTTCATGAGGATCCTGATCAGGACTGTGTGAGGTGAGAGGTCCTTCTGCATCGCCCCTCCTGTCGTTCATATCCATGTTCTGTGAATGCTCTGCCGTCCAGGTCGACCGCCGGGGTAGGTCGGTGACCAAGCCTGAGTGCCCAGGCTGGTATAGATGGTACTGTGGCGACGAATTCAAAAAAGAAGAAGAAGAAGAAGGAGGAGGAGGAGGAGGAGGAGGAGGAGAGAAGGAGGAGGAGGAGGAGGGAGGAGGAGAATGGGTAGACGGTAATGGCGCGGACATGGTCCTTGTCGTGTGTAAATGGAGTGGAGTGGAGAAGAGAGAATCACTCTGGTCGGTCACGGTCTCTTTATAGGGCGAACTGTAGAGGGCCTGTGGCTGCTGTTGCTGCTGCTGCTGTTGATGTAGCTGATACTGATGTTGATGTTGTCGAGAAGAAGGCGACAAAGACGGAGAAGCCGGATGCAGCCAAGGATGGTGGTGGAGCTGGGGCGAGGAGTGTGGAGATGGCGGGTGGTCTGGCGACCGGGAGTGTGCAGCTCGAAGCTCAGAGGACCGTGCAGAGTCTATCAGAGATGGACTCGTGTAGACGACAGGATAGGGGATCGTGGCTGCAGTCGAGTAGATGGATGCGGACGAGAGCGAGGATATAGAAGGGGATGGGGATGGGGCCGAAGGAGGCCGAGTGGTGGGTGGCACGGGAGGAGGGATCCAAGTGGTCAGAACAGGTTGCTCCTGTGGACGATCGTGCCTGGTGGCCTCGTCGCTTTGGTCTGATCCGATGGCCAGGCCGCTCATTGTCCAACAGTCGTCCACTCACGCACTCGTCCAAGGCGGGAAAAGGTGTCCAGGTGGGCGGAGGTGGGCAGGAAGGAGAGAAAAAGAAAAGTAACAGGAGGAAGGGAGAATGAGAGAATGAGCAGAAGAGGATGGAATCGAGATGGATTCAGGAATGTCAAAGAGAAGTAAAAAGAAAAATGAAAAAAAAGAGAGAGAGGGAGAGGAAATGAAAGAAAGAAAGAAAGAAAGAAAGGAGAGAAAGAGAGTGTGTCCTGATTATGAAGGAGAAAGGATGGATGGATGACGAAAACCCATGCATCGCACCACAGCATTGCCCACGCCTTCATATCAGAGCACAAACACACACACACACAAAAAAAAAACACCGACAGGCGATTGACACACAGTACCGTCTACTCCTTTGTTTCTTCTTCTCCTCGGACATTGTGGCCTAGGCACCATGCTACTAAGCCCAGCCCAGAACTAATTTTAACCACGCGTGCCTGGATATTGCCCCATCATCCTGACTTGGATAGAATTGGCCCTGACACCGATCATTACTGGGCATTTCCTGGCGACCAGCCTTCCTCTCCCCTTCCTTGAACAGTGCCTCTTCCTTTTTTTTTTGTTCCTTGTTTTATTGGAATGAAAGTTAATTACAGCGGCACTAAGGCCTTTCCTTGGGGCAGTGTCGTGGTCAGCTGGTTGAGCACGATGCGAGGAATGGGGTAACTTGGAGAGAGAGGAGTGAGAGCAAAAAAAGAAAGAAAAAAGATGACTGTGCAACCAAAAAAATGAGAGAGAGAGAGAGAGAGAGAGAGAAAGAGAAATGTATACCTTGGCATCCAGATGGGAGCTCCAAACGCGTGCGATAGAGAACAAAAGAAAAAGGGAGGAAAGAAAAGACAAAAGGCTCACTTCTTGATAGCCTTGTAGCAGGATGCATACATGTTGACTCGGTCAATCGAGATGCCACTGCCCGGCACACGCACCCCAACAGGCTCGACCATAAACCCATACTTCTCAAACAAAGCATTGTACCACGGCTTGCGACCAGCACTTCTCCACAGCACCATCCCACCAGGTCGAATAGCCCTGGCCACCTCTCGGATCTCCTCCTCGGCATCCACAGCATCGAACCAGTCCATGTGGTCCATCAACACGGCCTTGGTCAATTCGCCATCCTGCATCGACCGAAGCACTTGAATGATCGACTTTGTGTGGAGGAACATTGCATCTGTCGACCTCTGCTCCTTCAACCGTGTGAATCCAGACTCGGTCAGGTAAGACGGGCATGAGGTCTGTGTGTACTTGCGATTGATCACCAGGTTGTAAAAGTACTGATCGTCCTTGAACAGGGACCGGGCCACCATCGAGTCAAGCGTATCATAAATATAGTTGACTGCATCACCTTCGTCAAGGATGAGCTTCATCTGGTTGATGGGAACGCCCAATGCGTTCCATAGGAAGGCTGGATGGCTAAGGAACCACCGAACGAGCCACTCGGGCATGGTCGCAGGCTTGACAATGTTTTCCCACAGATGCTGTTGTACCTCGATCTGATCTGTCGTCGTGATCTCCTCAATTGCCTTGGTCAACCCCTTGGCCTGCACCAACCACTTGAACACCCAAAGGGCCAATCCCGAATAACCCGTCTCATAAAAGCTCTGGTCAAACGAAGTCTTGTTCTTTCGCCAAAACTGCAATGCTGCCGAAGACAGAACCGGTGATAGCTGATCAACCAAGAGTCGGTCAAAGTCCTCATGACGACCCTCACCAAAGAGTTGCCAAAAATCGTTGTACGAAAGCTTCTGGATCGCTGCAAGCTTGAGCTCCAAGAGGTGGTTTTGGCAGGGGTTCATGTCGACACAGTGGATGCGCTTCGGTTGCCCCTGCAGCGCATACTCCAATGCATTGTCGCCCGCCGAGGTAATCACGAACATCACATCGTCCTTGTCCAAGTTTAGCACCTCCAGATCGATCCGGGGATCCTCCCATGTAAAGGCATAAATATAAGACCGGAACTGGGTATGGCACGGCAACATTGGGTCATACGAGAGCCGCCACTGGCTGAGCTTAGTGCCAAACCGGAGGTCCTGTTGTGTCTGGGCATGCTTCTGCAACACGGTCGTGGGTGAAAGCGCTCCGATCAAGGTGCGGGATGAACCAACACTCAAAGGACTATCTGGCGCAGCAAGTTCATCCGAGCTCGAGTTAGAATCAGTTGACATGGCTCGAGGACGCTCGCAGAGTTCAAGTGGGTGCAAAGTCGACTCGACATTGTCTTCACCATCCAACGTGAACGAAACAATTGACGACGATCGGATCGACTTGGAACGCTGCTGAAGCAACTGCAATTGCTGTTGTTGTTGTTGCAACAGTTGGACCTCGCTGGCCTTCCTGCGACCAAGCCAGACATAGTATGGGATCTGGACCAAGTAAGGGATCACAAAGTGGTTGCGTGCGTTGAGGACCTTGATGGAATCGAACCTGTATTCCAGATACTCGCGACGAGAGGCATGAAGGTGGACATGATCAAACGAGAACCAGATTTGCCAAAAGTTGCGTGTGAACCAATTGCAATGGTATCCCTCAACCCCGAGCTGATTTGGCTTGGCCACATTGGTCGAGGTGTAGAAATCAGCAACACCAAGGATACCCCTGTTGGGCTCGAGAAGTGACTGAACATGATCCACGACAGAATAGTAGTTATCCATCATCGAAAGAGAATATGACATGGTCACGACGTCCATCTTGCCCTTGGCATCGCTCAGTCCGGGAAAATTGGAGCTCAGCGCATCCTCACAGAGAACGACCACGTTCGACCAACCAATCTTTTGGAATCGTTCACGAGCGATCCGGCAGAGAGAAGGACAAAGGTCGATGAGGTAGACCCGTTCAAACTTGGAGATCGGAAAGTGGTTGTTCATTTGCTCAATATTCCAGCCTAAGAAATTTGGGATAGGGATGAGATAAAGAGAGTCAGCACCAATGGCCCCTTTGGGTTGCCTTGATCGAATCAGATGCCGCAATGGCTGCATATCCAAAAAGAGACAGATCCAAGAGGACGGACGGTACCTGTTCCTCCGCCGAGATCGACCCAGATAGGAGCACGATCCGAGCTAGAGTCCTTGAGTTGTTCCTTCAATTGGGCTGCAACAAGTGCGAGCATGCTGCTTCGTCCACGGAGCAAACCATTGCGAGTCTCGTCATACACTAGAAGGAGATCCAAGAAATATGTGAGTAACCACATTGCAGCGTGTGCATGGACTTTTTTTTTTCTTTCCCTTCTATCTTTTTCTTTCTTTCTTCCTCTCCCACACACCTCCCTCCTCCCCACCCCCTCCCCAACATGTCCGGACCTCGCCCCGCCTGGGGGAATTGGAAGCGATTATGCGCGAATACACGAATGTCAGAGGAGGACAACAATCAAGAGATCCCACAACAAGTCTCTCCAAAAAGGGTGCACACTACGCCATTGCCCTTGGTATGATCCGAGCCTCCCTACCGCCCATCTACTCTCTTCCTGAGAAGGAGACTCCCCCTTCTCCTGCTTCGATCGCGCCCCCTATTCTCAGGCGAACGAGGAGCACTACTCCTATCGGTCCTGTTTTTCTTTTTGCTCTCCCCCCCCCTCACCACCAACTTTTCACCCTTTCACTTTGCCTCTCTCCTTGCCAATACGCCGGTAACATCGCGTTTGTTCTTCCTTTGCACGATGTCCAGCATGTGCTAAGAAGCACTGCTCCTCCAAGTGGAACGCTTCCAGGGACATGTGCGTATTCTCTCTTTTTCTATTCCTTCCTTCCTTTTTTTTTTTTTTTTTTTGCAAGACAGCGGATCGATATTGCATCCTGGCCATTTAAATGAAGGTTCTTATCCAAGGTAGAGAAGGAAGAAGAGGAGAAAGAAAAGAAGAAGAAAATGAAAAAGAAAATGAAAAAGAAAAAGAAAAAAGAAAAAAGAAAAAGGGAGGATGAAAAAAAAGGGTACCGTACCTTCGGCCTGGTCCTTGTAAAAGGCTTCAAGACGACCCTGAGCGGTAGCAACGTTCCCACCAGAACCCAATGGCTTGAGGAAGCATGAATAAATAAACTTGAGTGGAGCCTTGAGTTGTTGGAACGAGGCGACCAAGAGCATTACAAACGCTGTCACCGCTCCCAAGAATGAAAGCTGCGAGGTCAACATCATCTCCTGTGCCTTCTTGAAGTTCTCGGTCGTGTTGAGCAGATACAATGCAATGGACGTCGACGCGACCATCAACGCGATCGTTCGCCCAGACATGGGTAGACCCGATGTATTGTGCATGTTGACTCGGCTTGTCTTTTTGTCTAGACAAGGAAAAAAAAAAAAAAAAAGTAATACGGGTAAAATATGAAAAAAGGGTAAAAGAATGGAGAGATGAGCTTCGGCAAAATGGACAGGAACTACATGGTCAAACTGGCAAACTCGCTAATGCCAATGCTGGATAAGCACTTTTGGCGGAGGACGATTCTTACCAGCGTGTAGATCAAGGTACTGGAGGCACGTAGGGTGAGCACAAGCGACTGACGAATGGCTGGCAAGAGTCGGAGGAAAGAGAGGACAAGACTAACAATGAAACGGTGGGTGGGAGAAGGGACGGTGAGGAAGAAGAACGGTAATAAAAGAAAAAGAAGAAAGCAGACAAGAGAGGAGCAAAGAGAGGAAAGAAGAGAGAGAAGAAAGAGAAGAAAGAGAGAAAGAAAAAGAAGAAAAAGTTGCCGACATGAGGAAAGCGGACTAATATATATGGCGGGATTGGGTCTACAGGCACACACAAACACGACGCACGAACTCTCCCTCCTCTCCTCCAAGGGCCTCCGCACGTTACCCCTTTTTATATTCTACAGTGCTGAATGCTACTTATTATCCATCCGCGTTCGCGCTTGCGTCCGCGCGCCACCTCCCGGCGCCCCCTGCGCCTTCAATCCCTTCTGATTCTCTCCTCACCCCCGCTTGTCTATCCGCTATATTCACCATCCCGGCACACCAGCCCGATGTCGAGTCTATGGGGATAATGGACGTGCTATTATCTCAGTTTTTTTTCTTTGCCCGGCCAGGACCCGCAAGGACAAGCCCAAGGAGATGCACACAAGCGTGCATGCGGTCCCACGACCTTTTGACTTAAAAGGGATCAACTCTCTACTCTAATCGTACCATGCCGCCCTTTATCACTTTCGTCCCTGGACAGGCGGCGGTCCGTGAGAGTGTTGTCACTCTCTCTCTCTCTCTCTCTCTCTCTCTCTCTCTCTCTCTCTCTCTCTCTCTCTCTCTCTCTCTCTCTCTCTCTCTCTCATTTTTTTTTCTCTCTCTCCTGCTCGTTGTTTTCCTCTTTTCTCTTACCCCCTTCTCCCTTTTTTGTCTCCTACGCCGTTTGGGATCCCTCTTCTTTCTCTCTTCTCTCTCCCTCTTTTTTTTCCCTCTTTCTTGTCATTTCCCTCCCCCCTCCCAGCACAACCTCGTCGCTTGAGCCTCTTCGACGTCAGCAGAACCGCGTGCCCCCTTCCGAGCATGCGAATGGGCAAAGACAGAACCAACTCGCGCTGGTCCTAGAGCTTGTATTACCACGAGCTGAGCCTGATGTGTACCGCCAAGAGTCTCTTTTTCTCTTTTTCTCTCGCTTCCTTCCTCCTCCACGCTCCCTGGGGGGAAGGAGGAAGAGACAACGAGGTGAGCGACGCAGGCATTGATAGGGCCGTTTTTGGGTGGACCACATTTGGGACAGGCCTTGCGCGTGTGTATGTCTGTGTTGGATGGCTGCAGGGCAACATCATCGGATGCGACCTAGCCAGGAGGAATGCTGCCTATTCTTCCTCTCATTGGCTCGAGTTCCTCCGACTCGACACGAGCAAAAAGAAAAAAAAAAGGGTCAATTAAGATAGGACATTTTTATTATGACTACTACTCTCTCAGACCCAGATTTTTTTTTTTTTTTTGCTCGTCTCCGACAATACGCCTGTGGGTGGATGTGGCCAATGCCCTGAGGAGGACAGGGCTCGAGGCCCAGCCACGGGCAAGGAAGACTACTCCTTTCCTATACCTCCATACACCACGGAGGATAATACTCTTTACTCTCACCTTTGTCCTCCCACACCTTTTTTCTCCCCCAGTCTCTTTTTGTCAACTCTGTATCTCTCACTCTTTCCTTCACTTTCTTTCTTACTCTCACGCACTCTCTCTCTCCTCGACCACGAGGAAAACGGTCAAGACCAAGCCCCTACCCCGCCAAAAAAAAAAAAAAAAAAAAGTTATATATCGCAACTAACTGATGACGATGAGGATGATTTGTGAACAGAACGTGGACCCACTGGTTGTACACTAGTGACATACTGCTACACACCATCCTCTACCCTTGGTTTGTGCACGTTTTCTCTTGTTCTCTCTTTTCTCCTTCTGTTTCGGCATGATACAGGGAAACAGATCATAAGCAAGAGAGAGAGAGAGAGGAATAGATCAAAGAGACTTCCCACAAGATTTCTCTCTCACTCTCTTCCTCGTCCCCTCGTGTTAATTCCACTCGAGTCGATCTTACTAAAGAGAATCAAGGCTTGCTGCTAAAACGAACTACACACATCATGACTTGAGAGTCTTTGCCTTTCCTCTCGAGGCTTTAAAGTTGATGGGGATAGGTCAATGGTACTGACAACCCAAGTCAGCCCCTAATCTCCATGTGTGCCTTTTTCTTTTTCTTTAAAAAAACAACAACAAGGGGATCACTTGCTCACCTTGGCGACAAATATTAGCTTCTCTATGTACCTGGCACTTTTTAGGTAGGATGTCATGCCATAAACTGACGCCAGAGAGCAACTCCAGATACTCTGATCTCTATCTTTCCCATGTGGCATGTGTGGTCATATTACCTAATCTCTCTCTCTTTCTCTCTCTCTCTCTCTCTTCATGGCCTGTCGCTGCTCACTCAGCCATCCTTTGACTGGAATCCAATTGCAATTGCTTTTTCCCTCTCAACTTTCCTCTCCTCTTGCTCCTCCCCCACAGACGCTCTATCATGTTCCGCCTAATCCTGTCGTGTTCATATCCCAACACCGTCTTGTTCACTACCAATGCGTGAGGTCCTGATTTTTTTTTTTTTTATAACAATCTGTTTCCGCTGGAATAGCGTGAGATCCCGAAGCTTTGTTCATTTTTTTTTTTTTTTTTCTGTGAATGGATTATTCGAATCAAAGGAAAGCTCCGCAGTTTGTGCCTTTGACTCTCCTTAGGTCTCTTTTTTTGACGCGTTGAACCGCGGACATAGAATCCCCATTTTTTTTTTTTTGCCCCATTCTTCAACAAACCGGTCCGGGTAGCGCCCTCTCCATGCCTTTTTTTTTTTTTTTTTATAACATCATGTTTCTGCTGGGAATAGCTATGTAGGCTAAGACTAAACTAAACTAGCCACAGCCACGCGCCCTCTCCATGCCCTACACTGCAACCTCTAGGACTGGGGCCTGATCCAAAATGCCTACTACACCACCACCGCCACCAAATTTTTTTTTTTTTTTTTTTTTGTTAACAAAGACCCACGTGGGCATGTAGAGTTTATAGAAGACCAGGGCGGCTCCGGCCGCTCTGTTGCCACTTGGTACCAAAACGGGATTACACCCGCGAATGAAAACTATCTAAACAGCCTCCAGACACTCAACAGCCATCACCCACGTACGCATGAGTGGTCGTATTGCCAGCTCCCTACGTGGCCCCGTTGCGCTCATTCGTCGTCTATGAGCCTGAGTCCATCGCTAACACTTTTTTCCAGCTCCCCTAACCTCTCCATTACGTCCAACTTTTTCTTTTCCCAAGACATACGCCAACACCGTCTCGTCTGCTTCCCCATATGCCTCTCTGAGGTCTGGCTTCAACCGAAGTGGATTGTTCAAATCCGAGAAATCACCGTGGCCACGTTGGTGTCCTCCGTCACCGTTGCGTCTCTCTCAGCGCGTTTGCTCACCGCGGTGATTCCTATAGACTTTTCCCATTCCACTGTGGTCTCACACCTTTGACCCCAAATCTGCTTTCTACCATACTCCTCAATGGCCTCAAAAAGAACCGTGTCGCCATATACTTCGCTGTCTTGGTTGACGTCCTGTGCATCTGCTTCCACTTTTGGACCACCACGTCTACAACCAATCCCTGGTATGCTTCCCCTAATCGTGTGTGGCCTGGTCACCTCTTCCTCCTCCTGTTCTCTCTCGCGCTCCCCCGGACGGATGTCCTTGATGCCTTCAAAGATACCCTCCAATGAGTCCCACAAGTCTTCCTCATTCCTCTCCCTGAATCCCGGCTTCTTCGAATGGTCCGATCTTCCTGCTTTCCTCCTTCCTTGCTTAGCACCAAAAAAAAAAAAAAAAAAAAAAAAAAAATTTTTTTTTTTTTTTTTTGTTAACAAGGACCCCATGTGGGCATGCAGAGTTTATGGTATACCAGGGCGGCCGGGGCCGCCCTGTTGTCACTTGGACCTTAAACGAGAAGGAATCTCGCAAATGGATACTACAGAATCTAGTCTACAGTGTCCATATACTCTTCGGCATCACTCACATCGCATGAATGGGTCGAGTATTGTCCGCCCACCCCCTACGTGGCCTGTTGCGCTCATTCGTCGTCTTTTAGCCGGCGTCCATTGTCAACTTTTTTTTTTTTCCAGCTTCCTAGCCGCTCCATCACATTCAGCTTAGTCTTTCCCTATTTTTTTTTTTTTTTTTTTTTTTTTTTTCACTATGACACCACAATATTGGGGTCTATGATTTATTACAAATGGGTTGCTCTTGAGAGTTAGGATTTTCCTATTTGTCCCGGAAATCTACGGTGGTTGTGTGTTGATATATTCTCGCGTGCCCTTGCTGTAGGCCTTCCTTGGTCGTCCTTGGTCTTGCTTCGGCGGGCGCATCCTGTGTGGCCTCCCAGTGTACATTTGACTCAGTCTCTTAAAGTCTCGATCCGACATATTTCTTGACTTCCCCATCTCGTGTTTCGTCTGCGGCCCTCAAGTAGTTCAGTTTTTTTCAAAAGTATGGTTGCTGTTCTTTCAGCAACCCACTTGCAAAACCATAGGCTTGGAGACAGCGGCACCACCAAACTGTTTGCATGTTTAGGTCGCTGTGCCTATTCCCTACATAGCCATGTGAGGCCAATTTTTTCGCCGAAGCCAGGGAGCCTATCTCCTGTGTGATACTTTCAATTCCTAAGATTTACCATTTCCCACTTGCACTTCTAGGACCGTCCTAGTCATGCTCCGGGGTTGGGGAGTGCTTTGTAAGGGGGACTGGAAGAGCTGGAGAGGACAGCTCTTGGGACCTGGTGCTACACCTGCCACCAGGGTAGATGCGGAGTTAAATCTTAGCCTTGGCCCCGAGCACAAGTAGAAAAAACTTAGAAATTTTCCGTATCACTTTTCCATGGCTCCCAAAATTAATTGCGTCCAATTAATTCTGTTCACCTCTACCGGGACTCGAACCCGGGCCCCGAGGAAGCGGGGCGGGAAGCTTTACCAACTAAGGAAGGCTCACCCGCCTAGCTTAGTCTTTCCCTGTAAAAAAAAAAATTTTTTTTTTTTTTTTTTTTTTTTTTTTTGTTAACGAGGGCCCCACGTGGGCATGCAGAGTTTATGGAATACCGGGGCTACTGCCCCGTTGTCACTTGGGCCATAGCAGGATCTAGCCCTGCAAATAAACACTAAATAGTTCTACCTAATGTCCAGATACTCTGTTCGCCATCACCCACGTCGCATGAGTGGTCGTAATGCCAGCTCCCTACGCGGCCTGTTGCGCTCATTCGTCGTCTTTTAGCCCTCTTGGTCCATCGCTAACACTTTTTTCCAACTCCCCAGCCGCTCCATCACCTCCAGCTTCCTCTTTCCAAGGTAGTACTCATGCACAGTACGGTCTGCTTCATCGTATGCCTCCTTGAGGTTCGGCTTCTGCCTCAGCGGATTGTTCAAGTCGGAGAAATCTCCACAGCTACCTTGGTGTCCGTCAGCACCGTTGCGTCTCCCAGCGCGTTTGCTCACTGCAGAGATTCCTATCGACTTTTCCCAATTCACTGTGGTGTCACACCGTTGGCCCCAGATCTGCTTTCTATCATACTCCTCAATGTTCTCAATAAACCGGCTGGCCATATACTTTGCCGTAGTCCCTGTCGTTCTGTGCATTATCTTCCATCTTAGCACCAACTCTTTTGGTACTAAGCCTTGGTATGCTTCCATGATGGTGTGCATCGGTTGGTCGTCTTCCTCCTCGTTGTCCCTCTCCTCGTATTCCCTTGGCCGGATATTTGCCACACCTTGGAAAACATCCTCCAGCGAGTCCCACAACTCCTCATCCCGTCTTTCTGTGAACCTCGGCTCCTTCTGCCTGAACTTCTTCTTTTCCTGCTGAGCCTTCTCCTTTCTTTCCTTCCACTCCCTTTTCTCCTTCAGCCACTGTCTACGTCCACTGTCCTTCACTCTCGACACCATCTCCTTCCATCCTTCTTCCTGCGTCTGCCTCGTTGCTCTACATCTCCACACGTGCTCCATCGTTTCCGGTTCCTCCTCGCAGACTCTGCACGTATCCTCCTCATATAGGTCTGGGTGGCGCTTCTTCATCTCGGTTAGAGTCGGCAGCATCCCATGCAGTTTTTCTTTACCCCTGTGCGCTCTCTTCTTACAGTCGCTTTCGCTGGTAAAAATCCCCTTGGCGGGTTCCTGCTGTGGATAATGTCTCTGGGGAGTTGGACTCCATTCAATGGCTTTCCAGTTCCTGATGTACCTCTTGGTCCTGTTCTGTCTAAGCCAGTGTTGGTGTATCCTCGCCGCCGACTGAAGTTTGAGCAGCTGTCGCACGTCATCCTCTAGCGGATCTCCTAGGAATGTTGCTCTACAGCCGTACTCTTCCTGCATTCTGTCGGGCAGTTTCCACTCTTGTCTTTCTCCCCTATGCGCCCTGTTCGCTAACCGGTCCGCCGCCTCATTGCCACCCACACCCGAGTGACCTCTGACCCATTCAACTGTAACCCGTTCTCCCTGATTACAGTATGCCCTGTGCACCTGCGTCCACCACTCCGCATACGTGGCTCTCTGCTTGATCCTGCGAGTAGCATCCACGCGGCCCTTTACTAGCTTTTGAAAGCCTTTGACAACAGCCGTGTTGTCCAAGCGAACTATTGTCTCCTTCTCCCGTGGGCTGCATAGGATTGCTGCGAGGAGCCCGATCAGCTCTGCCTTCGTCGACGACGCGTATCCACTTGTTGATCCTGAGATAATAGAATCGCAGCCATGCCCTCGCTCTGCCACCACTCCGAAAGTCATCTTTACACTGTCTTTGCCCATGTCTTTCATTGATCCATCAGAAAACAATACAATGGTGTCCTCGTCCTTCAGTTGTTCTCTCCACCGTTTGACTTCCTCGATCGTTAGTCTGTTCAACTGCACTCCTTCAAAGACTCCCTGTGGCTGTACCTCTGTAACTGCTTCTCGGAGTGGTATTGCTTCCCTCGCCATGGCTATTTCGGCTTCCCTCCTGACGGCGTTCCTTCTGTCTGTGTTGTCGATGTTCACCAGGGTGTGTCAGCCTATTCAGCCATGGTCTCCTTCTTCTCCTGCGCGGACTCCTTGGCGTACCTTGTTTCGGGCGTTCTTCGCAGTCTTATCCGACTTCGGTACTCGTGCCTTCTCGACCCCCAATTCGTCTTCTTTCTTTTTTCTTTTTTTCCTTCTCTTTTTCTCTTTCTTTTTCCTTTTTCTTCTCTTTTTCTCTTTCTTTTTTTTTTTTTTTCCTCTTCTTTTTCTCTCTGCTTTTCCCACTCTTTCTCAAGTGATTTTTCCAGCACTTCGAACTCATATTCCAGGTCTTCGCGCACAATCCACTTGTTCCCCCCTCTTCCGACCATTCTCTGTCTAACCCATGTGTCTTTCCTCGTTTTCCTTTGGGCGTATGTCTCTTGCATCCTCTTTGTGTCTGCCCTGTTCTGCATCGAGAACACTCTTCTCACTACCACTTCTTCTCTTTCTCTTTCCTCGTTTTCATTCTCGCTTTCTTCTTCACTCTCACTCTCTTCTTCACTCTCACTCACTTCTTCACTCTCACTCTCTTCTTCACTCTCTTCCTCTTCCTCAGTTGTGTATGAAGCGTCTGTCTCAATTGCTTCCAGACGCTCCTCTACTCTATTCTGCTGCTCTTCTGTCCACCTCCTTAACACCTCTCTCTCTTTTTTTTTTTTTTTTTTTTTTTTTTTTTATAACAATCTGTCTCTGCTGGAAATAGCTATGTAGGCTAAGACTAAACTAAACTAGCCACAGTCACCGCTCTGCGGTGGCAGTCCTCCATAATACCATAACAGCTCACGTTGCCGAAGCCCCGCGCAACGATTGCCGCCTTTTTCAAGACGATTAAAAGGTTGAAAAAACAGACTGTCACCGGAAAGGAATCCTCCCCATCCTCTCCATCACCTCCAAATGTCGCTTGCCTGCTAGACTATCTAGCAGGGTGGCATCAGCAGATGCCATATCGTTCTGAGCACCAGGGCAGCGTTGCTCGAGGTGATCAGCCAAGGGTGCACCACAACGGCATACACCAACAGGGCATGCGAAACCGTCACCATCACTCCATCGTCCTCTTTCTCCTTGAAAGGCGCCTTTCTTTTTCGAGGGAGTGATCCCATGTCGTGCTTCCCATGCCACGGTAGCCTCACATCTGTCCTTCCATAGGACCTCGGATGCCTTTCCTTCGATGAAACGGACGAAATGGTGTACAATGACTGTTGCTACTTTTTTGGGGACTGAGAACATAGGGGCCCAAATCGTAGGCAGATTTGCTGGTGTTAGGCCACGGCAGAGGGAGCCAACGGTCCAGAAGGTTGTTGGAAGCGTCGATCCGTCCTCAAGTTGATTCGGTGTATGATCAGGAGTCCCGCGAATGAAGTTGAGACTCTTGATTATTGCTCTGGTAGGCGCCCCTCGCCAAAACAATCTTCTGGGTGCCCTGATCCCTCGGATCTGGTTCGCCACTTGTGCCTTGAACCTATCCTTCGCTTCTCTGTTTGCCTTGTCGACCTCACTGGGACCCCACTCGTCTATCAAACGTATGGCCTCGTCCCAGATGTCGCGCTGTTGCTCCTTTGTTGCCAGACATTCCCATACGTGGTCGTTGTCTTCGGTCTCAGCTGCACACATCCTACAGCCTCCGTTAGGGTACACATCAGGGTGTCGAGCATGCATCACTTTTCCCTGTCGGCAACATTCCAAACATCTTTTTGATCCTATGTGTTCGTTGTGCTGTGTCCTTCATGCTGCTGTAAAAGGTGTGTACTTGGCGTCTGTCGTGAATATGGGCCAGAGTTGAACTCCAATCCACCTCGTCCACACTCTGGATGGCACGCTTCGTCCTCTTCTGTGCTAGCCAGGCTTGGTGTCTCCTTATCGTTGTCTGTCGTTTCAGAAATTGACGGATGTCGATTTCGATACTGGTTCCCTCGCACCTAGCTACCAAGTTTAGCTCATCCTGTGCACTCAGATCTACCTTCCAAGGATCGGTACGCACGCCAGCATTTGCCTTTGCAACCTTATCAGCAGCGATGTTCCCTTGGTTATCACTGTGGCCACGGACCCAAACCACTTGAACGCTTCCCTCCCGCTCCTTTACCACTTTTGCCAACACTGCCCATAGCGCGGCTAGATTGGTGCGTTGTCGTTTCCTGGGCAGGGTGGTTGATCTGTTTACCACCATCTGTCTGAATTGATCAACGACGCCCTCGTTGTCTAACTCCACTCTGAGGTCCTGATCTGGTGGTGCTGCTACTACTGCAGCAATTAGACCCATGAGTTCCGCTTTGGTTGACGAAGCGTGGCCACCCACGCGTCCTCCAAATGATACGATCTGCCCTGAAGAGTCCACCTCCTTAACACCTCTCTCTCGGCTTCCTGTCCACACATCTGCCTCTGGATATTCTGGTACCATTTAGGCGGGAGAATCTTACTGTCGTTGAAGCGTCTCCGGACCCTGTAAAAAAAAAAAAAAAAAACGTGATTTTTTTGCCACCAATTTTTATAGGTATACCTGGCAAGTCCTTGATTCACATATAAAAAAGAATTTTAGTTCCAAGAAAACAAGAACAGCGTGGTTGGTTTAGTGGTATAATTACCGCCTGCCACGCGGTAGACCCGGGTTCGATTCCCGGACCACGCATCCTTTTGTCCATTTCTCGAGCATCTCCTTTTTTTTTTCTCGCTCACTCTCTGTTCCCCTCCTCGTTGATGGCCTGACCTTGTGGCCAGGAGAACCCCTGATTCTCTCGACTGTCTCCCAACCGCATCTTTGTCCTCCTGACTCTCCTTTTTAGCTCCTTAGCTGTTCGTGTTTGTTTGCCGGTTGCTCTAAGCTTTCTCTCTCTTTCTCTTTCTCTTTTTTGCTTTCTGCTCCACACCCTCTACTCTCTCTCTCTGTTCTTTTTTCCTGTCTCTCTTTTTTATTCATCCTTCATCCAACACCATCGCCACGGTCTCTATTTGGGCCTCTGCAAAAGAATTTGTCCTAGTATCTCTATCTCTCGACCGCATACATTCATACATCCAAAACATTCCTTCCTCCTGTCTCTTCCTGCGCTCGTCCAATACAACGTTCAGGCATTCCCAAGAAAAAAAAAGACTCGTGTGCTGAATATCCGAAGACCTGAGCAGCAGCACCTTCCATCTCTTTGGATTGCAAAACCAACCACTGTTTCCGACAGCAAAGAGTCTTCTAGACCCACACAGTCTCTCTCTCTCTCCCATCATTGATATCAGTTGCTTGAAGTCAAGACGGGAAGGACCCTTCTTTTTTTTTTTTAGTCGTCGTCACCTTACATATCACCATCTTCCGCCCATCCGAGTTTACAAAAGCATCTATTTGGCCTTTCCAGACTTACGACAAAGAAGAAGAGAAAGAAAATTGGAACCATGACCACAGACAACAAAGACTTTCCTGGACCTTCAGGCACCTCATCCCTAGGCCCAAACCCAACTACCTCCTCGAGTTCCAATCCTTCCTCATCTCTTCCAGCTCCTGTTCCTACACCTCCTTCGGACCTGCATCGCAGCAACAGTCGTGCAAGCCATCACAGCAACCACCATCCTCCCAGTCATCTCTCGAGCAGTGGCAACAGTCTTCACCTCTATCGGACCAGTGTCAGTGCCTCCTTTTCTGTAGACCAAAAACGACCCCTGAACGAAGGTCCAGACGATTCGAGTCATCGATCTTCTTTGTCTTCTCGGTCGCGTGTACCATGGTCCAATCCTGAACAAGTTGGAGCAGGAGCAGGAGTCGGAGCCGAAGAACCTTTGAGCAGGAACGAGCCAAACACCATCGCTGTCGCCACCACAGGAACACCGGGACCAGAAGGGATCCCTGTTGTCAGTCCCACAGGATCCACGACCACCATTGGCACCACGACCACCAAATCTCGATCTCGACGACGACCTCAACAAACATTCTTGACCAAGGCATTGCTTTCTTATCTCAGTTTCTTTCGAGTGGTTCAACCTTTGGTTTCCCTGGGCGCCTTTGGGACCATCACACCTGTGTTGACCTATTTCCGAACCCAGACCATCTTCCCAGCTATTCAAGCAACACTCTATCTCTTTACAGCTACCTTGGCCTGTTGTTCCTTGTTCTTTAGTATCCTCTACATGATCGATGTCCTCTACCGAAAACCACTCTTTTGGCCTTTTACGAACCGTCATTTCCGACATTCGAGTAAGGCCAGGATTGGGGGGGATTTGATTGTGTGTATGGTCTTTAGTGGTCTTTGGTTCTTGGCCTTGATCGGTTTGGTCATTGATACACTCTGGGTAGATTGTGGACGGTTAAAAGGAATGGAAAGAGTGTTTCTGCAGAGTCGAGTGACTGAGGAAAAGATCAAGACTATTTGCAAGTTGGAAAAGGCTACCTTGGGTCTTTCGGTGGTTTGTTGGGCTTGTTGGGTTGGAGTACTCTTGGTCTTGCTCTACGGGTAAGTCTTTAATCTTCTTATATTTTTGTTATTATTAATATCTCATTCCTTCTCTAATCATGGGCAAAGAGACATTTAGATACTTGGTATTAACCCTTTTCTCTCTCTCTCTCTGATAGTCACTTTTGGAAGAGACGCCAGATCATTGCAGAACGACTTCGCCAACGGCTCTCAAGAGGACACGCTTCACGCAGAGAAGGAGTAGGAGCAACACCAGCAGGCATTAGTTCAGCCGTCTCTGGAGATGGAACTGGAGTGACCTCAGGATCCATCTCGGGCAGGAATGGTTCCGGAGTGGGAGGAGTAATCGCCGGAGCAGGAGCAGGAGCAGGAGCAGGAACCGAATTGAACGATTCAGCCTCGAATTCTCGTCATGTAGTACCTCAACCCAGTGATGATTGTGGATGTCAGGATATGGAGGGCGAAGTTGGACTCACGGGTATCATTTGTCGGTATGAAGACGACCAGAGTTCAATCGGACAGGGTTCTAGACGGGATCGACCTTATTCAGGAGTCGAGGCTTGAGCCAATCCTTTATTCTTTTTTCTTTTTGTTTCTTTTCAGGTCTGTTTATACATAGTAATTTTGATTTAAATCTACATAAAAAAAAAAAAAAAAAAAAAATACTCAACCATATCCAGACAATTCAGGCTTTATTCGTAGCTTTAGAGCTTGGCTTGGCTAGGAGCCAAACCAGGATAAGGAAGACCAAGGAAACTACAAATGAGTTCAAACCGATCCGAGCCAAAGAACAAGTGTTCCTTGTCCGTGCTGGAACGCTTGATGATGAACGAGGGCATACCAAAGACACCTTTCTCCACGGCTTCGTTCGTGTTGTCGATCAATGCTTGTTTGATCTCGGGTGTGTTAGCCTTTTGGAGGTAGGTTTTGACCTTGTCCTCGGATCCGAGGACGGGGCTGAGGAGAGCGATCAGGACTTCGCTTTGGGTAATATCCTTATCATTTGCCCAATAACCATTCTTTTTTTTTTTTGGACAAAAAAAACAAACGAGTGAGAAGCAGGTAAAAAAAAAAATGGATGAACAAACAACTTTCCCATAGAGCTAGGTGAACAATATAAAGCAAGAGCCCCAAAAAGAAAAAAAAAAAAAAAAAAAAGGTTAGAGATGAATAGGACCACTGAGTTTTACTTTCTTTCTAAAAAAAAAAACGTTTCTCTCCTCTCAGAGGGAGAGAGAGAGAGAAAGAGAGAGGACTTCATTGGTCTTACCGCTTCAATGCACTGCTCGAACTTTGCGGGTTCCTCGTTCTTGAGCGCAATCAAGAGTCGCATAGGCAGGATGGTCAAGGCAGGAAAGTTGGATGGAAACCGGAAAGGAAGACCCGTGGCCTTACTGATCTTAATAAGATCTCCTGGCTACCAAAAAAAAAAAAAAAAAAAAAAAAAAAAAAAAAAAGCAGGAGTTAGTAGTGGTAAAAAAAAAAGGCTTCTCTCCTCAATAACACTTGGACCGATTGTCTCAGAAAATATCAATGGTTACCATGTAGGCTCCCTTGGCAGCAACTGTGATCGGAGGACTGTTCTTCGATCCCTGTTGTGCACACACACACGCACGCACAGGTGAATTTCGAGTGGGAAAGGAGAAGAGAGACAGGGCCAGAGAGTACGCGTGTTAGTACTGGTTCTCTCTTTCCAAAACCAAACAGGAATGAGCGACTTGGAGGAGGGATTTGCATTTGCATTACAGTCATGACGGCTCCCAGGAACGCAGGCTTCAATTCTACATGGACATCCTTCCATTGGCTCTTGTACCGGTTAAGCAAAGAGACGCCAATGTAGGCGTAGGGCGAGACAATGTCAAAGTAGCAGACGATACTTTTTCCGGAGGCCATTTTCTTTCAAGGAATAAGTGTATGAGAGAGTGAAAGAAAGAGAGAAAGAGAAGGAGCGAGTGTATATGTGTTTGTGTATGAAAGGAGGTGGCGCGAGATGACGAAGAGGGGGAACGTGGGGAAGAAGGAGGGATCAACAGCGGTGGTTAAATAGCGGTTCGTTTCTCCATTTGTCACGAGCTCGGAGTGGCTCTACTTTCTCTCTCTCTCTCGAGCATGCGTGTTTGCTCAGTCATCTCTTGAAATTTGTAGTTTGAATACGCCGTGTGAGGTGATCGGTTCGCTCTCGGCTTGCAGCTCAAGGTCAGGCATTTCCCAGGTCATTTTTTCTCTCTTTGGCTTCTGCATCGGTTTTTATTACAAACTGCTTGAATTGATTGTGTTTTTGTTACTGTTGTTGTTATTGTTGTGCAGTGTATTGTCACTTTTTCTCCCTTCCCTGTCTGTTTACCATCCCATTTGACATCACCCGATCATTCTTCGCTCTCGCATAAAAAAAGAAAAAGAAAAAGAAAAAGAAGGAGAGAAAACTCTATGTCCTATGTGGGACTCTTCTCCGTCTCTTATTTTTTCTCTATCCCCGTCCAGTTCACTAATAAGCACCTTCTGGGAAGCCTGCAAACTCTGCAAAGTCTGAGACGGCACCATGGTTGGGTGTGGTATATACGATCTTTAGACGGAGGCGAATAGGGGTCTATCGGAGAAAAAACAATAAGAAAAAGGTATGCATTAGGGACAACTCTGTCACAACATCCATGGCAAAACTGTAACAAGAGACTTGGTTCGAATAGTACCTTTTGAGGGTTGGCAATCTTGAGCAATTGCGTGACATTGGATCCAACTGCAACCTCGCTCGAGCTCGCAGGTCGCATTTGCAGTTGCTGAGTCTAATTGAGTCAAGGCAGAGGCGGGTTAGAGCGTGTCAAATACACAAGTAACATAAGAAAATCATACATCTCATTCATCTACACTTTTCTTCTTTTTTTATCACAGTACCTTGGTCACGGCAGCATGGAACTGAACATCCGTGATTGTTCCTCCACTTGTGTTCACATCATTACGGAATGTCGTCAAGATATTCACCACGTTGGGGTTGCTACTATCACGTTGAGGCGTAAACGCAAGCGCAAAACCATTCTTACTGTAGACTGGATAAAACTTTTGTGATGACGAGCTTTGTGAAGAAGCATTGCTGTTTGCAGAAGCGGGCCTTGCAGCAGCTGGGGGCGATGTGGCAGCCGTCGATGTGGCCATGCCGCCTCCGAGCAAGTCAAGAATGTTGGCATTCGACGAAGCAGCAGGGGCCGGTGGAGGGGACGATGAGTTGGATCCAAGGCCCCCAAACAGGTCATTCACAACGGCGGCTGAGGACTTGGAGGCGGTTGGAGGCGAAGAGATGTTGGAGCCACCAAAGAGATCTGCCAACAAGTCTACATTGTTTGCCTGTCCACTTCCTGTCGTGCTAGGTGCTCCAGTGGAAATCTGTGCGTTTGTCGTGCCTCCGCCAGTGCCAATACCCATCAGATCCAAGAGTAGCTATAGGGTTTTAAAAAGATGGGTCGAATAAGTATCATAGTTAAGATTGGTCATTGAGCAAACTCCTTCTCCTACCCACGAATGTAAGTACTTACATCCTGATCGCTGGGACCTGCAGCAGTGCTTGCTTGTGGTCCAGAGCTTCCAGAAGCTGCAGTACAAAATTATATATTAGAGATGCAAAACAGGGTTAGAACACTGTTCTCTAAAAAGATTGCAAACAGTCAGCTCTGGTCCTGTTTTCTTACCAGGGCTATTGAGTCGCTCGCCAGCAATGACTGTTTCCTTGACCTCCATGACGGGCATTCTCTCCAACACTGCAGGACGAATATCATCATACTGGAACAAGTTGGTAAACTCGACTGCACGTTGTTGAATCTCGACCTCAATCGAAGTCGTGAACCGTGCCAAGAGTTGCTTCACACGTTCCGAGGCTGAGGCGGTCGAGAAGCGCGAGGTGAGCTTCATTAAGGCGGTAATGATATACTCGCGAAGCACCTGGTTCGCAAAAGGTCCTGCCAAGATCGACTCCAAAAGGTCAATCACATCCGACTCGGTCACTTCGGTGGCCAATTCCTCTTCCTCATAATTGCCACCACGGACTAGAATATCACCATACTCGCCAATGACCCACACGCCTGCCAAGGTCAACGACTCCTGAGAGATATCCAACTTGAGTGCTGCATAGAGCTTCTGAACAGTGTATCCGTGGAGTTCTGAGGTCTGAGTTACAAGTCGGATGAATGACGCCAACATTTCTTCTCGAACATAGTTGCCAGCAAGCTTCAGGACGCGCAATACGGTATCAATGTGCCAACGCTTGTTGGGAGCGAATCTACAGATGCAAGAGTATGCAAGCGGTGTTAAAAAAAGAAAGGAAATGCAACAAAAATAAATGTTCAACCGATCTTACCTTTCGGCAGCAAGGCAAATCTTGGTAGTCATGCTCGGCTTAAACTCATTATCTGCCACCTCCAAAAAGGCAAGCAACTCGCGTGTGAGGACACGAACGTTCGACTCATTGATCAGCGAGAAAGACAGCTCGAGCGCACGGCGGCGGATCGAAATATCCGCATCACGAAGACAGTCCAGAATAATGTTACGATGACGCTGGACAGCGTTGATGTCCAATGAAATGGACTTGTTCAGTGTTGTCAGGGCTACGTATCTACAAGAAAGGCAAGTCGGTCAGCTCCAGCCGTGAATTATCCCAAGAGAAAGAAAAGAAAAGAGAAGAATAGAAAAAGGCTCGACTGCCCTTTGCGGAAAGCAGTACCTGATGTTGTTGTCACGGTTGCTCAAAAACTTTCCAAGAATGTTGATAGCCAGGACACGTAGAGCGTTGTCTGAGGGTGTCTCCATGATAGTTAAGACAGTTTCGTAAAGGATCGAATTTCCAACGTTCTTTGAAGACTCAGTATTGGTTGCAACCTATCAGTCAAAGAGGCATTGGGTTAGCACTTCTAAAAATGTTAAGAGGGAGAGAAAGTAAGAAAGAGAAATTCGATCTGGTGTTACACCCACCTGAGCTAGAATATCGTTCATCAACTCGCTGCTCTCTACATCGTCTTTGCCGAGGATACGCAGCAGACGGATGATTTTGATCTGCAAGAAAGGATCGGTCACACCCGTGACATCATGCTCTGCCGAGAATCCAGCACTGACAAGGTTCTTCAAGTGACGAACAAGAACAGGGACAGCCTTACGGAAATGCAACATTGTCTCGTGAGAGGAAACGCACATTTCAGTGATTAGGGTAATGCCTGAGAGCAGGACACCATGGTTGCGGTCGTTCAGGAGCGAGGAAGCGCGTTGGACAAAGTTCTCCTGAAGATCAGGGACCTTGCGGATGATCCTGATCGCGCAGAGTGCTGCCTATCGAAGATTGAAAAGGAAAAGAGGAGATCATCCAGCAATAAATCCTTTTTTTTTAGTGTCTGTTGATCCATCAATAGCGATAAGAGAAAGGACTGGTCTACATGAGCTGTCCTTTGGATCCCGAGTCGGTTATTTTGGAATACCTTCTTCTTGATGTACATGTTAGAGCTTCCAAGTAGCTTCTCAACTTCTGAACACAAGTCCCGCGACATTTCTGCTGAAGCAATGTTTCCCAGGGTGCAGAGCGCTAGTCCCACGATGTACATGTTGGAATGGTTCAAGTCGCTAAAAAAAAAAAAAACAAGTTGAGTGAATATCTCCTCCCACTGGAAAAAAGTCGAATGGAATCCAGCAATAACAATAATAGTAATAACGCCGCCATGCTTACTTCTTGAGCGAGTTGGTCAACAAAGTTAAAACTTCCTGGTTCTCGTCCAAGAGCAACATGGTACCCAGATATCCAAGTCGTTTATCAGAAAAGAGAGGACTGGCAGCCAACTTGAGACATTCGATTTGACCGAAATGGGCAGGATAGCCCAACATATGAATGTAGAGCAGCTTTGAGATGTTGGCATGGCGCAACTCGACGTTTTCTTCCTTGAACGAAGTCCGGATAAACGCTGATTCCTTCTGGATGACAGCACGCTCATCGGCATGCGTCTTGCAGGCACGGATGGCCTTGATGAGGTCTATAGAGAATGTGTGTGCATGCAATGAGTATCTTTCGGAGTCAGAGGATGAGGACAGGGTTGCAGACGCGAACATTCGGGGATCATCCGGTCAGCGGGAATGAGATGCCTTTTTGCCCATTACCTTTTAGGCGGTAGAAGACCATTGGTCCGAGAGTTCTGTGGGAGAGGAAAAGATGGTGTGTGGGGGTAATGAGTGAGAGTGGTGGAGTGACCGCGATGGAATGGATCGGCGGGATGGTCGGTTGTGGAGGAGGTCGGCAGCGGTGTGCTGGCTAGGGCGGGGTAGTGTCTGGCGACTCGAAGTGACTCGATGCAGATGATGCTGAGAAAGATGCCTGCTGAGAAAAAGAGAGCAGAACTTGAAAAACGTAGCAAAATGTGACGCCAAGGGAGGCCCTTTCGCAAACGCAAGTACACGGTTCCACATGCCATTCAAGGACCCTGGCTGCTCCACTTCCACCTCCCACAGTTAGTAGGATAGCAGCAATGACCTTGAATGACACATTCCTGCTGATCCATTGCTCCCAGCCCCCATCCCTTGTGCTCTCGAAGCGCCATCAAATCGGCCCCAACACGTCTTGCCACGCTGATGACCAGGGACCGTTTCGGGGACCTGAGCAAAATGAAATAGACCTTGACCTTTCTTACTGCAAAAATGGTAACTGTGACCGCTCAACAATCCCGCAAACAACTTTTTTTTTTTTTTTTTTTTTTTGTTGTACTCTTGGTCCTCTCTTGCTTTGCCATTTCTTCTAACATCACCGTCCATTGACAACACTCAGATTCAGGATGCCCAAGGTCGTCGCAAAGAAACTCTATGGCGCTGGAAAGCGGGATGGTGCCGCCGGCAAAAAGGATGACAAAGCTGCTGCTTCAGCTTCAGCTGCCTCGGCCGCTTCCCGTGCCTTTGGACCTCTTTTCAACAAGGACCTCGGCCAGCATATCTTGAAGAACCCTCTCGTTGCACAGGGTATTGTCGATAAGGTGCGGAAAAGAGGCACTTTTTTCCTCTCTCTATCCCTGGAGCCATTTTGCGCATGATTTTTTTTTTTTTTTTTTTTGGTCGAACAGCCTCGATCCAAAAAAAGAGATATCGTTTGACTGATCAATGGGTATTGACGGAGTGTAACCTTTTTCTCCCTTACTCTTAGGCTTATTTGCGTCCAACAGATACAGTTCTGGAAATTGGTCCTGGTACAGGAAACTTGACAGTCAAAATTCTTGAAAAGTGCAAAAAGGTGGTCGCCGTCGAAATGGATCCCCGTCTCGCTGCTGAATTGACCAAGCGTGTCCATGGAACGTATGTCCCCCTCCCCTCCCTTCTCTCTATTGACCGGGTTTGAGGAGCGTCGTGTTTTTTTTTTAATGGACAATACGAAAAACCGAGCAGGCTCAGATGAGGAAGGATGATAATGAAAGGGCTGGACAGTCTAGAGGAGAAAACTATTGGGGTTATTGATTGCACCATATGAAGAGAAAAAAGCTGACGGGATTGTGTTCTCTTTGGAATAGGCCTGACCAGCGAAAACTCGAGATCATGATTGGAGACTTTATGAAGACCAAACTCCCTTACTTTGACGTCTGCATCAGTAACACGCCATACCAGGTGATTTAAACTCATCCTCTATTATAGGATCAGAACAGGAGCTTTTTTTTTTGTTATTCCTCAACCAACAACCACTAATCTTTCTTTCTTTCTCTTTTCCTCCCGTGGCGGATCAATTTCTCCTGACACCAGATCTCTTCTGTTCTTGTATTCAAGTTGCTGGAACACCGACCCATCTTCCGTAGTTCCGTGCTCATGTTCCAACGTGAATTCGCGCTTCGCCTGGTCGCTAAACCTGGAGACGCCTTGTACTGTCGTCTGAGTGTCAATGTTCAACTGTACGCCAAGGTGGAGCATATCATGAAGGTTGGCAAGAACAACTTCCGTCCTCCACCTCAGGTCGAGTCCAGTGTTGTCCGAATGGAGCCCCGGAACCCTCCTCCTCCAGTTGACTTTAAGGAGTGGGATGGTTTGATGCGTGTGTTGTTTGTTCGCAAGAACAAGGTAAGGAGGGAACATTTGGGGCACGGATTATCTCTGGTCCAAATCTAGTATCTTGATTGCGATTTACAAACAAGAACTCTCCTTCATGTGATCCCGCCCTCCCATTAGACGCTCTCTGCGAGCTTCAAGACGGACAGCGTTATGGAAATGTTGGAGAACAACTACAAGACCTTTTGCGCAACACACGACCGGATGATCGAAGACCCCTTGGATATGAAGGCCAAGGTCCAGGCCGTCCTTGAACGTGTTGGGATGGCCGAGGAACGTGCAGCAAAGCTCGACCAGGATGATTTTCTGAAGCTGCTGGCGGCTTTTAATGAGGACGGCATCCATTTCTGCTAAAGAAAAGACAAAAAAAGAAAAAGACAAAGGATGAGGAGTGGATGCTATTTTCCTTTCGTTCCCTTTCTTTCTCTCTCTCTCTTCCTCTTCCCGGATAGAACTTCGCAGCCCTGAAACCAACTACACATCTTTTACAGCATACCGTCTTTTCTTTGATTTTTTTTCTTTCCCTCCCACTTGACCTCTTCCCCCCCGCACCACACTAGTGCTTCTCATAGATGGGCTGTCGTTCACTACCCATCTAAGACGCATCACCAGGAGAGGAGGTATGCAAGTCATCGTACTTTGTCGTAGCTAATTTGCACATCCCCTCCCCCATCCTCATCTCTTTGCTAGGAACAAATCGTGTATCAATACTCGTTTACCCCCCCCCCCACACTTCCCAACATTAGTCGTTATTAAAGACAAAGCATTTTCCTTTAGATGGCATGGCTAGACCTGAATTATCATCCTCTACGTTCCTTTTAGATCAAAGAGAGTGAATGAGCGGTTAAAAGATACCCCTTGGTTCTGCCAAAAAACTGAAAAAGGACTCTTTTCCCCCCATAACTATACACAACACATCAACACATCTACAGTTGTAAGAGTTGGATCGTGCTATTCTAGATAGGATTTTACGACGCTTTGATCCTTTTGACTACACTTTTTTTTTTGCTTTTCTACTAGAAAATGGATTTTTCCACGCTTCCTATTCTCACCGCATTCCTGTCTCTCCAGGCAGTTTGCCTTGCAGCTTCCCCTAAAGGTAGAGAAGCCTGTCTTCAAAACTGCGATAGCGCTTGCATTAGACGCGGAAAGGATGAAGCCACTAGGTGTAAGCTTGGCTGCAACTGCCGTTGCAGCCTTTGATGCCTTACTCCTCGAGGAGGGTGCCACAAGAGCAAGCACTGGACTGGATGCGCTAGCGGTGTTCCATTTGTTCAGAATGAGTGATACAATACATAAGGACACTCTCATGACTTTAGCTATGAGGTCTGCAACAAAGACAGCGAGTGCAATATGAACTGGAGATGTGCTGGTTCATGGGCCTTCTAGTGGCCACACCGTTTACCTCGAGAGGTTGAACCTCAATAGCAATAGCGAACAGAGGTTGACAAAAAGTGTAGTCGTGAGCTAGTTGGCTAACAAGAACTTAGCGGAGGGAATGTTTAGTAAAACTTGAGCCGTTTCATGACTCATTTTTCTACATGTTACATGACTTTGATTGTTGCAGTCTCAATACGCTAGGATAAAGAGATGGTGTAAAAGAAGAAAAGAAGAACAAAGCATCTACAAAAATTCTCTCTCTCTCTCTCTACTATCCTTTTGTGTGTGTGTGTGTGTGTGTGTGTGTGTGTTTTTTATGTGTTACGCATGTTGAAAACCTGATACACTTTCTATTTACAATTGTTCAAAGATACAGTTCATACCCAACGTACACTCCTTCAGTCCTGGCAGCTCCATCTGCTGAAGGAGCTCTCCTTAGTCAACGGGATGATACTCCTTGGCGGTCATCATTTATCCCCACCCTGGCACCAACGACCCAGCCTGTATTCTTGCTTTCAATTTGTCGCACCACAGTTCCCTGTAAACAGCCTCCAACCATGCTTTCATATCATTTGAATAGCACTGCTGGCACCTCTTTGCCGATGTACACCACTGGCCGAGACTAGATCTGCCATCTGATCTTCGTCTACTTTGTCCCGGCGGTGTTTCTCCAACACAAACAGAGTATCACGAGGCTTATCCTGCAAATATCGTTCGACTACCACACAACTCTCACTTCGTCACTATCCATCATTCCTTCCTGTGTATGTGCGCTCTTTAACTGTAGAAGATGCCATGGACCATCAGGTACCAGAAATATTATCCAAGGCAGAGACTCCTGCTGTTCCAAGTGGTACTCAGCACTGTACTCAATACCGACAAAAAGACGATGAGTGAGAAGGTGGCGACGATGACCTTGATGATGAGAGGCTGTATTGGAGGAGGCTCTGTGCTGATATTCTTGGAATCATTCTTATGAATCTTTGTGCCCTCGCCTAAAAAGACAATGAGATGGTAGATGTAGAGGGTGTTGCGAAGAATGGTATCACAGAATAGGATCTGCGAGATGCTGAGAGTGTATTGGCGGTAGAGTGTTGGTGCGAACTAGCTCTATGGAAGTCTTCAAGTTCTACAGGGTTTGGATAGGTTGTTTGGTGTTGGCATAGGTCATCATAGAGAGAGAGAGAGTAAGGATGCAGGTACATTCACGAACATACAGAAGGCGAGAGTGGATTAGACCCTTCATCCGAATCGTCTGAGTTGTCTCTTATTATGCTTCTACCTCCATTCTCTCTCTCTCCTAGAAGTAAGAATCACTCATTTCTCGGCCTAGAATTTTCATAGGGTAGGTTATCACCTAATGACGCCGACTGGCAAGGATCACTGCAAGTCTAACTTTGAAAAATATCAAAGGTGGTGTAGGATTTTGACAGACAACATTCAAATATCAAGCATAGCATCTCAAGACTTTGCGTGGAGCAAACATTCTTAGACTGCCAGCAGATGGAGACAGGAGAGGAGGGATCCTCTCCCCACTCAATGGCACTAAGAGCATGAGTAAGAACTTGGGACCAATCTTCTTTTCTAGTCTGCTTGAGCGTCACACAAGCTGAACATGTGTGTGTGTATGTGGTGCAGAAGAAGTCTAAGTAAAAAGCCGACTCGGGTTGGAATGCCGTTTCGGCTTCCTTTGGTCACACCAATAGTTGTTATGGAGACATATTTTACCAAAGTACTATGACACCGCAGATAGTTGACTTTAGTACTGTGCTACAGAGAGCTATAGTAAATATGCAGAAAAAGCCTTCACTGCAGAACACGCGTCTCTGCCAGTATCCTTTATGTTTGGAGAGAGAGAGAGGGAGAGGGAGAGCCTCTTGGGACTTCATTCTTCTTTACATGACTCTCGGCAGAGATTGGTATTATTCTCTTTTGGAGGTGGCCTTCCAACAGCGAGGCACAATGTCTGGGTATTCAATATGAAAAACACCACTCTCCTGCGTGCCTCTAGTTAATTCTGTAAAGTTTTCCTAGAGATGTATCACTTCCTCGGAGGACTTTAGTTCATCTGAGCTCGTGGTGATCCCATGTAGCTTGGTAGCTCCTTCAGCATTGAATTGAAGTATGGTTCAGCCAGTAAGAGTATATTCATGTTTGGAAGCCAAAAAGGCAGTACCTAGCTCATGTAGTAACGTCATTATGAATACAGACAACGGTAGCTGTCGGCATCATCAAATGCAGACTAGAGTCTTCTTTATCGACAATCTTGAGAAATAATAAAAAAAAATGGGAGGGGAGGGGAGAGGACTAAACACATTGCCATCGCCTTGGGATGTAAAAACTAGATCAGGGCTCTATTATCTAGCTATAAGGCCTTCCTCAATGCTTCTTTCCGAGACTTTTGCGAGTGGATAAAGTTGTACTCCTCCCATGTGCTGCGTTGTGTACGATCATGGTTGGGAGCTACAAGGGATGACTCAAAGCCCACTAGGAATGTAACACAATCCTAGACAAACTTTACACAATGAACTGGAGGTACGCGAGAGCATAGTGTTTCTCGTATTGAGGACTCAGACAATGTGCCTCGCTGTTGGAAGGGCATCTCCAAAAGAGAAAATGCCTACCTCTGCGGAGAGTCGTGTAGAGAAGAGTGAAGTCCCAAGAGACTCTTCCTCAATCCCTCCCTCTCCAAGCATAAAGAATGCTGGTAGTGGTGCACATTCTACGGTGAAAACTTTTCTTGCGTAATGATAATAGTTCTCTGCAGCCTAGTACTAACCCCGACTATCTGCAGAGTCACAGTACTTTGGCGAAATATATTCCTGTGAAGACTATAGGCGTGCCGAGGAAACTTGAGACTGTCAGGGACTCTATTCCAATGACATAGAGGGCTGTTCCGCTAAATTAGAGTTGGTTTCTGCCAAGGCTTTTTAATTTTTTCCCCTCTTTTTTCTACTCCACTTGTAGGAGCCTTTTTCGCAACCTGTGTAGACTAACTCTTCATAAGGATTGAAATGTTCTCCAGTATCACTAGGTAAGCCTCTCCTTTCTCCTTGGATTGACAATCTAAATTAATTGTTCTACGCAAATCTTAGGATGAATGCTCGACAATGTGAGCATTGTCATGTGAGTAAGCATCCTATACTACCTTTGGGTATTTCAAAGTTAGGTCTACAGTGATTCTTGCTACTCAGCACCGAAGGGTGGTGACCCATTTTCCAAGTATTCCAGATCGGGTAGTGAGTGACTAATGTTCTTAGCAGAAGAAGCGAGAGAGCGAGAGAGAGAAAGAGAGAAACGGCATATTCAGATCGGTTAGGGGCATTCAGATCAAGTATAAAGGGTCCATGGTTTGTCTAACAAGGCGGCATTCTTTCAAAAAGCTACTCCTTCATCAAAGCATCACTCTTCTGAGCAACTCTCAGCGAAACAGCACTCTTCTAAGCAACTCACCGATCTACCGAAACGTAAGTGCAGTCATCCAGATAATAGACAAATGCATGATTATTTCACTCTACTCCATCGCCATCTTCGCCATCTTCAATATACGGAAATACGGAAAGGACTGACTGCGATCTTTTTTTTTCTTTCGCTTTTCTATTAGAAAATGAAAATCTCCACGCTCTCTGTTCTCGCCGCATTCTTGTCTCTCCAGACAGTCTGTTTTGCATCTTGCAGAAGTAATTGCTCTAAAAAATGCAGTTTTTCTTGCACTAGTGGTGATAGCGACGCCATCACTGAGTGCAAGATTGCCTGCGTCGACAAATGTGACAGGTCATGCTACAGATACAAATGGGGATGTTATAGTGGCCGTTGCTGGGCTGGATGCGCCGGCGCTTTTCATCTTGGTGGTCCCGAATGGTGCTATACAACCAAATCGTATTCTCAATCCTTTAACAAGGTGCCTTGCAAGTACGATTCGGAGTGCAATCCCGAGTGGAAGTGTGCTACTTCATGCACTGTCTAGTTTCCAGACCGTTTGCTCTGAGAGGTTGTATCTCAATAGCAACAGCGAGCAGGGTAGACAAAAAGTGTATCGTGAGCTAGCTGACTAACAAGAGCCTAGTGGAGGAAATGTTCAGTAAAATTAGAGCGCTCCCTATCTCATTTTTCTACACACTACATCTTGAATATGGCAATCACCCCACATGCGAGGAAAAAGAGGAGGTATAAAAGAAGAGCGAATATACTCTCTTTGGTTCTCTACTATCTTTTTACGTGCGTTTTTCACCTGTCACCTATGTTGACAACCTGTCACGTTTTTCTTCTATTTAGGCTTGTCCGGCAGATCCACATCCATTTCATACGCCTACCCCTCCTGTCATGATAGTTCCACCAGCTGAGGAGGCTTTCCTAAGTCTAAGAAGCGATATTCCTTGGCGGTCATCATCTGTCGGTTGCACCAGTTGTGAAGGGATCTAGCCCATACCCTTGCTTCCCATTCTTCGCGCCACGGTTCCCTGTAAACAGCCTCCAACCATGCTTTCATATCATTTGAATAGCACTGCTAGCACCTCTTTGCCGATGTACACCACTGACCAAGATTAGATTTCCCATTTGATCTTCGTCATCGTTATCCTGGTGATGTTCCTCCAACACAAACAAATTATCATGAGGCGTATCCTGCAAATATCGTTCGACTACCACACAACTCCCACTTCGGTCACCTCTCATCATTCCTTCTCGTGTGTGTGCGCTCTTTAACTGTAGAAGATGCCATGGACCATCAGGTACCAGAAATATTATCCAAGGCAGAGACTCCTGCTGTTCCAAGTGGTACTCAGCACTGTACTCAATACCGACAAAAAGACGATGAGTGAGAAGGTGGCGACGATGGCCTTGATGATGAGAGGCTGTATTGGAGGAGGCTCTGTGCTGATATTCTTGGAATCATTCTTATGAATCTTTGTGCCCTCGCCTAAAAAGACAATGAGATGGTAGATGTAGAGGGTGTTGCGAAGAATGGTATCACAGAATAGGATCTGCGAGATGCTGAGAGTGTATTGGCGGTAGAGTGTTGGCGCGAACTAGCTCTATGGAAGTCTTCAAGTTCTACAGGGTTTGGATAGGTTGTTTGGTGTTGGCATAGGTCATCATAGAGAGAGAGAGAGTAAGGATGCAGGCACATTCACGAACATACAGAAGGTGAGAGTGGATTAGACCCTTCATCCGAGTCGTCTGAGTTGTCTGAGTTGTCAAAATTGGTCACTTATTATGCATCTTCCCCCACTCTCTAAATATCAAAGGTGGTATAGGATGTTGAGCGACAAGACAACGTTCAGATGTCGAGCATAACGTCCCAAGACTTTGCGTGGAGCAAACGTTCTTAAACTGCCAACAAATAGAGACAGGAGAGGAGGGATCCTCTTTCCCGCTCAATGGCACTGGGAATATGAGTAGGGACTTGGGACCAATCTTCTTTTCTTGTCCGTTTGAGCGTCACACAACAGGCTGCACATGTGGGTGTGTGGGTGGTGCAGAAGAAATCAAAGTAAAAAGCCGCCTCGGATTGGAATGCCGTTTCGGATTCCTTTGGTCACACCAATAATTCTCACAGTGACATATTTTGCCAAAGTACATGTTACTGTGACACTGCAGATAGTCGGCTTTAGTACTGGACTGCAGAGAGCCATTGATAATACGCAGGAAAAGCTTTTACTGCAGAACGCGCACCACTACCAGCATTCTTTATGCTTGGAGAGAGAAGGAGTGGGGAGAGAGGGGATGGAGAGAGGGGATGGAGAGAGGGATGGATGGAGAATCTTCTGAGATATCACTCTTCTCTTCATGATTCTCAGCAGAGGTAGGCATTTTCTCTTTTGGAGGTGGCCATCCAAACAGTGAGGCACATCGTCTGGGTCCTCAATACGAGAAACGCCACGCTCTCGCGTACCTCCAGTTCATTATGTAAAGTTTGTCTAGGATTGTGTTACATTCTTAGTGAGCTTTGAGTCATCCCCTGTCTCCAATTCTGATCGTGCATAATGCAGTAAGCGGAGGAAGTGCAGCTTTACCCACTTGCTTGCGAACAAAGTCTCAGAAGGAAGTTTTGAGCGGGGCCTTCCTCACTAGATATTAGAGTCCTGATCTGGTTTCGCATCCCCCTCCCCCTCCCCCTCCCCTTTTTTATTTTTATTTTTATTTCTCAAGATTGTCGATAAAGACTCTAGTCTGCATTTGATGATGCCGACAGTTACCGTTGTCTGTATTCGTAATGAAGTTACTACATGAGCTAGGTACTGCCTTTTTGGCTTCCAAACATGAATATACTCTTACTGGCTGAACCATACTTCAATTCAATGCTGAAGGAGCTACCAAGCTACATGGGATCACCACGAGCTCAGATGAACTAAAGTCCTCCGAGGAAGTGAATCATCTCTAGGAAACTTTACAGAATTAACTAGAGGTACGCAGGGGCGTGGCGCTTCTCATATTGAGAAATCCAGACATTGTGCCTCGCTGTTCGAAGGCCACCTCCAAAAGAGAATAATACCAACCTCTGCCGAGAGTCATGTAAAGAAGAATGAAGTCCCAAGAGACTCTCCCTCTCCCACTCCAAATATAAAGAGTGCTGGCAGCGACGCGTGTTCTGCAGTGAAGGCTTTTTCTGCGTATTGGCGACAGCTCTCTGCAGCACAGTACTAAAGTCAACTATCTGCGGTGTCACAGTACTTTGACGAAATATGTTCCTGTGAAAAACTATAGGCGTGGCCCGAAGCTGCCTGATACTCTATTCCGACGACATGAAAGGCAGTCCTGCCAATTAGAGTTGGTTTCTGCCAGGGCTTTTTTTTTTTTTTTTTTTTTTTCACTCGTAAGAGCTTTTTCGCGGCTTGTGTAACTCTTCATGGGGACTGAAATAGTCCTCAGTGTCATTGGACGACTCTCTCCTATCTCCCTGGGTCGACAGTCTAAAATGGTTGCTCAATGTAAAGTCATAGGATGAATGCTCGACAATCTGAGCGATTTCTTGTGCATAAGCGACCTTTGGGTATTTCAAAGTTAAGACTGCAGTGATTCTAGCTACTCGGCGTCGTAGAGTGACGGTTCATTTCCCAAGTATCCCAGATCGAGTAATGGGGGTAACTGATGTTCTTAGAAGAGGAAGTGAGAGAGAGCGAGAGAGAGCGAGAGAGAGCGAGAGAGAGAAAGAGAGAAACGGCATATTCAGATCGGTTAGGGGCATTCAGATCAAGTATAAAGGGCCCATGGTTTTTTCTACAAGGCAACATTTTTCCACAAATAACTCTTCCATCAAATTATCACTCTCCTGAGCAGCTCTCAGCAACAGCACCTTTCCAAGCAACTTACCGATCCACCGATCCACCGAACCGTAAGTACAGTCTATCCAGACAATAGACAAACGCCTGATTCTTTCCCTCTGATTCATCATCATTTCCATATCCATGCTCAATGTGCTGAAATGCGGAAATACGGAAATGCAGAAAAGCTGACTGACTGGCTGACTGTGACCTATTTTTTTTTCTTTTCGCTTTTCTATTAGAAAATGAAATTCTCCACGCTTTCTGTTCTCGCCGCATTCTTGTCTCTCCAGGCAGTTTGCCTTGCTGCTTGCAGAGATGATTGCCTTAAAAGCTGCAAGGCCGCTTGCACTAAAGGCAGTAGCGACGACATTACTGAGTGCAAGATTAACTGTAACGGTAGCTGTGACAGGTCATGCTTCAAATACAAATGGGGATGCCACAAGGGCTATTGCTGGTCTCAATGCGCTGGCGCTCTTAAGCTTGGTGATGGCGAATGGTGCTATACAACCAAATCGTATTCTCAATCATTCAACTATGTGGCTTGCAAGTACAATACGGAGTGTGATCCCACCTGGAGCTGCTCTGGTTCATGCACCGTCTAGTTACCACACCGCTTAACCCGACGGGTTGAACCTCAATAGCAACAGCGAGCAGAGGTAGACAGAAAACGTAGTCATGAGCAAGCTGACTAACTAGAACATAGCGGAGGAAATATCCAATAAAACTTGAGCTGTTCCACAACTCATTTTTCTATGCTACATGGCCTTGATCGTGGATTTCACCTCATGGAAATTTGAAAGAGAATAAAGAGGTGATATAAAAGAAGAACAAAGCATCTTCTACGAATATACTCCTTTTCCTTCTCCACTATCCTTTTATGTGTGCTATTTGCACCTCTCACGCATTTTGATAGCCTGACATTTTGATAGCCTGACATTTTGATAGCCTGACATTTTGATAGCCTGACATTTTGATAGCCTGACATTTTGATAGCCTGACATTTTGATAGCCTGACATTTTGATAGCCTGACATTTTGATAGCCTGGTATTCCTTTCTTCAGTTTACACTTACTCGACAAAGCCATATCCACGCCCTACGCCTACTCCCTCAGCTCTGACAGCTCCACCAGCTACCAGCTGAAGAAGCTCTCCTCAATCCAAGAAATGATACTCCTTGGCGGTCACCATCAGTCGATATCGACGGTTCCCTGCAAACATTCTCTAGCCATACTTTCATATTATTTGACTAGCACTGCTAGCACCTCTTTGACGATGTATACCACTGGCCTAGACTAGATTCCCATTTGATCTTCGTCATCTTTATCCTGGTGATGTTCCTCCAACACAAACAAATTATCATGAGGCGTATCCTGCAAATATCGTTCGACTACCACACAACTCCCACTTCGGTCACCTCTCATCATTCCTTCTCGTGTGTGTGCGCTTTTTAACTGTAGAAGGTGCCATGGACCATCAGGTACCAGAAATATTATCCAAGGCAGAGACTCCTGCTGTTCCAAGTGGTACTCAGCACTGTACTCAATACCGACAAAAAGACGATGAGTGAGAAGGTGGCGACGATGGCCTTGATGATGAGAGGCTGTATTGGAGGAGGCTCTGTGCTGATATTCTTGGAATCATTCTTATGAATCTTTGTGCCCTCGCCTAAAAAGACAATGAGATGGTAGATGTAGAGGGTGTTGCGAAGAATGGTATCACAGAATAGGATCTGCGAGATGCTGAGAGTGTATTGGCGGCAGAGAGCTGGCGCAAACTAGCTCGATGGAAACTGTTAAGTTTTACAGGTCTTGTATAGGTTGTTTGGTGTGGGCACAGGTCATAATAGAGGAGGAGTCGGGATACAGATACACACACACGAACTCACAGAAAACAATAGCAATATAAATCCTCCATTCGGGTTGTCTGAGCTGTCCGAATGGTCGAAATCAAATTGACTAGCGTCACTTTCATCGATCGCTTAATATGCTACAGTAATAGCTGCTACTACGCACACGCACACACGCACTCCTAGAAGCACCAACCGCTCATTGCTCGATGTAGAAATTCGTAGAATAGGTTATCACCCAATGACACCTATTGGCGAGGATCACTGTTAGCCTAACCCTGAAAAATACCAAAGATGGTGTAGGATGCTGACAGACAACATTCAAATATCGAACAAAATGTCGCAAGACTTTGCGTGGAGCAGACACTATTGGACTATCAGCGAATAGAGAGAGGAGGGGAGGAATTCTCTTTCCCACTCAACGATGCAGGTAACATGGGTTGGGACCTGAGACCAAACTTCTTTTCTTGTCCGCTGGAGTGTCACACAAGCCGCACACGTGTGTGTGGGCGGTGGAGAGCGGGGGGGAAAGCCTAAACAAAATATCGACTCTGATTGGCAGAAAATCTCATGCCCGCCTTACATAGTGTCGGAGTAACGCTCTAGGCAGCCTCGAGCTCCCATAAATTTCACAGGAACATATTTCACCAAAGTACGGTGTCATTAGAGATGATCTAGAAGCCAAAGCCATACCTCGAAAAGGCCTTGGCTGAAGAACGCGCCGCTACCAGTATTCTTTATGTTTGGAGAGGAAGGCGAGTTCATTTTTCTCTACATGACTCTCAGCAGAGGTTGACATTTTTCTCTTTTGGAGGCGTATTCCAACGGCAAGGCTCAATGTCTTAGACCTCAATATGAGACATACCACGCTCCTGTGTACCTCCAGTTCATTATGTAAAGTTTGTCTAGAGTTGCGTCACATCCTCGGAGAGCTTTGGCTCATCCGTGGTCATCCCATGCAGCTTGGTAGCCTCTTCAAACTCGATTTGACGCATGGTTCAGCCGGTAAGAGTACATCCAAAAAGTCAGTACCTTACTACTGTACTTACTGCAGTACATAGACATACAACGGGAATTTTCGGTAACGTCAAAGGTAGACAAGAGTCTTTGGCGTAAAGAGAGCAAAAAGGATGGTTTTTGTTTTCAAGAGACTTTGCAAATTAAAAAAAAAGGGAGAGGCAAAGGAAGAAAGCGCGCGTAGTCATCGCCTTGGATTGTCAAAACCAGGTCAGGATAGAACGAGGGCGAATATATCACGCTTGAAGAACTACAGGTCGTGACCTAAAATTCTCCGAGGAAGAGACACAATCTTAGGTCAACATGGTAGAATCAATCGAGATACGGACAAGTGCGACTTTCCTCGTTGTGAGGACCAAAGACATTGCGCCTTTCCATCGGAGGCGTGCCTCCCAAAGAGTGAGCTAACCTCTGCGGGCAAAGCAGGAAAGAGAGAGGTGCTTAAAGGCCCCCACCCCCTCCCGCCAAATAAAAAATACACGGGCCGAGGCGTTCCGCGGTGAATATTTTTTCGACGTTTAGGCGTTGGCTAGATCGTTTGCCAAGTACAGTACTTAAACTAGCGGTCTACAGTGACACAGTACTTTGGTGAAATAACTCCTTGAAAACGCTATAGGTGTGAACAGAGGAACCCAAGGCAGCCTGGGGCTTAATTCTGACGACACAAAAGGTGGTTCCACCATCTAGAGTTAGCTTTCTACAAAAAGGGCTATTTTTTTTTTTTTTTTTTTTTTTTTTTTTTTTGCTTGTAAGAGCTTCTCATAGCTTATGTAACTCTTCATGAAGGCGGAAAGTCCCTAATATCGGTGAAAATTTCCCTCCTATACCACTGGGCTGACAGACCAGAATGGCTACTCCACGCAAAGTCTTAAGGCAAATGCTAAAATAATTTGAGCGTTGCCTAGTCTGTAGACATTCTACCCCTTATCCCGCCTATTTTTTTTTTTTTTTTTTTTTCAATGGATAGTTTTGCCGTTTATCCATTAAACAACATTCATTCAGTCTCTATGTCCAAATGGGACTAAGCATAAAAAATCATCCATGAGAGACTAAGAACACCTCTATATCCGTCCCGCCTCGCAGTACCCCTTCAGCGCTGAAGAGCCTTTCATCATAAGTCGCTATTGTAATTCATGGCTGATGCTTCCCAGGAGGCAGGGAGACAAGTAGAGTTTACGCCGACATTTGAATGGTGTGGTGGAGAAAACCCCCCGGTTTAAACGATCATTTTTGCTATCTAAACATTACAGTTTAAGGGATACAATTTTTAACAGTGTTTTTCAAAGACAGGCACACAGTGATTCTGGTCACTTGGCGCCATAGGGCGATGGCCCAGTTTCCAAGTATTTCAGATCGAGTAATGGGTGGTTGGCGTTCTTAGAAGAGAACAAAGGGGGAAAGAAAGAAAGAGAACGAGAGCGAGAGAGAGGGAGAAAGAGAGAGAAAGAGAGAGAAAGAGAAAGAGAAATGGAGAGATGGCGTATTCAGGTCATTCGGAAACTTCTCAATCATGTATAAAAGGGTGCATGGTTTCTTCTAACAGGGCAACATTCTTCCACCAAGAAACTCTCGCTTCAGAATATCAATCTTTCGAAACACTTCCACAACTTCAACACTCTTCCAGGCAGCTCACTGACCACCTAAACGTAAGTGCTGTATATCCGGATAATAGACAACTGCTCAAAATTTTAATTCAGATCTATCTCCATCCCCTTCTTCAGCGATTGACCAACAGAACGACTGACTGACCTTTTTTTTTTTTTTTTTACTACTAGGAAATGAAATTCTCAACCCTTTCAATTTTTGCAGCATTCTTGTCCCTTCAGGCAGTTTGCCGTGCCGCTTGCCCTGACGAAGGCTGTCTTAAAGAGTGTAAAAATGCTTGTACTAAAGGCAGCAGTGACGAAATCATGGAATGCAAGATTGACTGCAACGGCAGTTGTGAAAACAAATGCAAATCTCACAAATATGGATGCCGGAATGGCAAATGCTGGGTTGAATGCGAGGGCGCTGCAGCCGCGCTTCCTATATTCGGTATTAATATCCCTGGTATTCCCAATGTTCGACCAAAATTTGGCGAATGGTGCTATACAACCAAATCGTATTCTCAATCATTCGAGTATGTGGCTTGCAAGTACAATACGGAGTGTAGTCCCACCTGGAAGTGTGCTGGCTCATGCACCGTCTAGTTACCACACCGCTTAACCTGACAGGTTGAACCTCAATAGCAACAGCGAGCAGAGGTAGACAGAAAACGTAGTCATGAGCAAGCTGACTCACCATAACATAGCGGAGGAAATATCCAATAAAACTTGAGCTGTTCCACAACTCATTTTTCTACATGCTACATGACCTTGATCGTGGATTTCACCTCATGGAAATTTGAAAGAGGATAAAGAGGTGATATAAGAGAAGAATAAATTATCTTTTACAAGAGTATTCTCAGTCTCTCTATAATTTTTTTATGCGTGCGATTTGCACCTGTGACGCAGGTTGATAACCTGTTACTTTTTTCTTCTTTTAAACTTGTTCGGTAGATCTATATTCGTGTCATACGCTTACTCTTTTCAGTCCTAGCAGCCTCACCTACTGAGGAAGGTCTCCTCAATCCACAAAGCAACATTCCTTGACGGTCGCCATCTGTCATCATTGTCTCACCAGCTACAGGGAGCTTTAGTCTATAATCTTACTTTCCGCTCGTCGTACCACGGTACCCCGCAAAAGATCTCCGACCTTGCTCTCAAGCCATTTGACTAACATTGCTGTCACAGCGTCGATGATGCACACCGCGGGACTTGACCATTCAGCTAGTTTTCGTGATCCTGATCTTGATGATGCTCCTCCAACATAAACAAATCATCACTAGGTACATTATGCGAATATCGTCCGACCACCACACCACCCCCCACTTTGGTCACTTTTCATCGACACTTCTTATGTGTGTGCGCTTTATAGATGTGAAAGATGCCGTGGACCATCCAATACCAGGAACAGTGACCAGGGTGGAGATTCCTTCTATTCTAAGTGGTGTTCAATGCTGTAACCAACGCGGATAAAACGATGGCGAGTGAAACGATGGTGAAAATGTTGATGAGAGTCTGTATTAGAGAAGTCTTTATGCTGATATTCTTGGAGTCATTCTACTGAGAGTCTAGCAGGTGATAGTAGATTGTTGGTGCGATCCAGCTCAGTTGAGAACTTTAAGCTCTACAGGTCTTGGATAGGTTATTTGGTGTGGGTACAGGTCATAGTAGAGGGAGGGTAAGGATGTTGGCACACATTCGGACACACAGAAAGCGAGAGCGAAATAATTTATTCATCCACGTTGTCCGTGTGGCTGAAGCTGAAGTTGGTCAGTGTCACTCCAATCTCTCCTTCTCTCTTTCTCTTCCCCTTCTCTCTTTAGAATTCATGTTAACTCAGCTGACTTGAGCCTCCTACGCATGGGCTGTTAGAATTGAGGAGGTTTTTTCCCCTCACCCTTCTGATATACTCATATATGCATACACGCATACGCAAACATGCTCACAATCTTTCCCTCTTCCTCCTCTAAAAATATCAGTCGCCCGATACTTAATCTGAAATACTTTGAGAAAGGGTCCGACTTAAGACCACGATAGGTTAGGAAAAGTCAATGGCAACCACCGCGGCGAGTAAACACACTGGGAGATGCAATGGTGCTGAAGGGCATCAACTTAGCCGCAGCGATTTCTCTGACCTGAACGATCCAAACAAGGTAGATGCCTAACTTCGAAGAGACATATAAGAAAGCGGGTGAAGCTGTATGGCATTGTTCATGGAGAGATCCCTCTCCATGTAGTAGAGAAATTGAGGAGTTGGGGAAGGAGCTGGTGCCTGACTCCAGTTAAAGGCGGTTTTACGACCACACATGCAACGTAGATGACGGCAATAAGAATATCTGGAACTATAGCATTTGTAGTATCTATTAGTGAGTTTCAATCTTTCCTAGGGTCCCAAGTGACAGCAAGGGGTTTCCCAATCCTGACAGACGATAAGCATTGCATACCCAAGTGGACCCACGTTCAAAAAAAAAAAAAAAAAAAAAAAAAGTATTCTATATGTTTGGAAGGAGACGAAGGTTCCTTCGAGTCTTGCTTCTTCTATGCTTGGCTTTCAGAGGCTGGAGTTTTTTTCTCTTCAGGGGGGGCACATCTAATAGCGAGATGCAATGCTTTGGGCCTTCAATTCGAGAAGCACCAAGCTCCTACGTACCTTTAATACATTCTGCAAAGTTTACCTAGGATTGTATCACATTCTCCGAAAAACCCAGGCATTCTCTTGGGGCTGAAGCCCCTTCAATCTTGATCGAATGCACCCTTGGACTATTAAGAGTACATCCATGTCTGGAAGCCTTGAAGCTTTCACCTCACTGCTATACTAGTCACAGTACATCGTCAGACAACACTAACCACCGGTGCGGTTGAGGACAACTGAAGTCTTTGGATTTTCATCATTGACAGGCTTCTTGGGAGGGAGGAGGAGGGTGCACGCGCAGTCACCTCCCTGAGGTCTAAAAGCCAGATCTGGATCTCATTGTTGAATGCGAAGGACAAGTTCAATTACTTCCCACAGAGGCCTCTAGTTGCAATTAAGTAAATTTTACATTTATCTCCTGCAGCGCCATGTATCCGATCAAGATTGAAAAGGCTTTAGCCTCAAGGCAAGGCCAAGGTTCTTCTGAGAATGTGATACAATCCCAGGCAAACTTTGCAGAATGTACTATAGGTATGCAGGAGCTTGGTGTTTCTCGAATTGAGGGTCCAAAACATTGTGCTCCGCTTTTAGATGTGCCCTCTCTTAAGAGAAAAAAAAAATTCGGCCTCTGAGAGCTAAGCAGAGAAGAAGCAGGACTCAAAAGAACCCCCCAAGCAAAAAACCTGCTAGCAACATGAATTCTGCATGAAGGCTTTTTCGGTGTATTGACGTTAGGTATCTGTAGTACTTTCATGGTATAAATTCCAGTAAGATTCTATTACAGTAAAGATTTCTGGTCCGGGAGACCTGGACTACCTGAACCTCCATTACGACGACATGGTAAGTGAATGCGTATTACTATATTTATTAATTTTTCAAAGATAAGCATGCATTGTCTCAAGCCAACCAGCGCCATAGGGCGATAGCCCATTTCTAAGAATTCTTGAGCGATCGACCTCAAAAGAGTGGTGGAAGAGAACGAGACGGTAAAACCAGCTTATTTAGAGTCGCTCAGAACAAGTATAAAAGAGCATATGATTTCTTCTAACAGGGCAGCATTCTTCCACCAAGAAACTCTCGCTTCAGAACATCAATTTTCCGAGCAACTCCTCCACAGCCACAGCACTCTTCCAGGCAGCTCACTGACCACCTAAACGTAAGTGCTGTATATCCGGATAATTGGATATTAGACAATCGCTCAATTTTTAATTCAGCTCCATCCTTATCTCTCTCTGCAATAAGCGGTATGAACGACAGACCGACAGAATTTAATACATATTCTACTTTTCTACTAGAAAATGAAATTCTCTGCCCTTTCGATCCTTGCCGCATTCCTATCACTTCAGGCAGTTTGCCGTGCCTATTGTCCTGAAGGCAAAGATACCTGCCTTAAAAACTGCAAGGCCGCTTGCACTAAAGGCAGTAGCGACGACATCACTGAGTGCAAGATTAACTGTAACGGTAGCTGTGACAGGTCATGCTTCAAATACAAATGGGGATGCCACAAGGGCTATTGCTGGTCTCAATGCGCTGGCGGTTTTGGTCTTGGTTATGGCGAATGGTGCTATACAACCAAATCGTATTCTCAATCATTCAACTATGTGGCTTGCAAGTACGATATGGAGTGTGATCCCACCTGGAGCTGCTCTGGTTCATGCACTTTCTAGTTACCACACCACTTAACCTGACAGGCTGAACCTCAATAGCAACAGCGAGCAGAGGTAGACAAAAAGCGTAGTCATGAGCAAGCTGACTAACTAGAACATAGCGGAGGAAATATCCAATAAAACTTGAGCTGTTCCACGACTCATTTTTCTACATTTTACATGACCTTGATCGTGGATTTCACCTCATGGAAATTTGAAAGAGAATAAAGAGGTGATATAAAAGAAGAACAAAGCATCTTCTACGAATATACTCCTTCTCCTTCTCCACTATCCTTTTATGTGTGCTATTTGCACCTCTCACGCATTTTGATAGCCTGACATTTTGATAACCTGACATTTTGATAGCCTGGCATTTTGATAGCCTGGTATTCCTTTCTTCAGTTTACACTTACTCGACAAAGCCATATCCACGCCCTACGCCTACTCCCTCAGCTCTGACAGCTCCACCAGCTACCAGCTGAAGAAGCTCTCCTCAATCCAAGAAATGACACTCCTTGGCGGCCACCATCTGTCGATATCGTCGTATCAGTTGTAGAGAGATCTGGTCTACACTCTTGCTTCCCATTCTTCGCACCGCGGTTCCCTGCAAACATTCTCCAACCATGCTTTCATATCATTTGACTAGCACTGCTGGCACCTCTTTGACGATGTACACCACTGGCCGAGACTAGATTTCCCATTTGATCCTCGTCATCTTTATCCTGGTGATGTTCCTCCAACACAAACAAATTATCATGAGGCGTATCCTGCAAATATCGTTCGACTACCACACAACTCCCACTTCGGTCACCTCTCATCATTCCTTTTCGTGTGTGTGCGCTTTTTAACTGTAGAGGACGTCATAGACCATCAGGTACCAGGAATGATATCCAATACAGACACTCCTGCTGTTCCAGTGGTACTCAACACTGTACTCAATACCGACAAAAAGACGATGAGTGAGAAGGTGGCGACGATGACCTTGATGATGAGAGGCTGTATTGGAGGAGGGTTTGTGCTGATATTCTTGGAATCATTCTTATGAATCTTTGTGCCCTCGCCTAAAAAGACAATGAGACGGTAAATGTAGGGGTGTTGCGGAGAATAATATCACGGATCAAGATCTGAGAGAAACTGAGAGTGTACCAGTGGCAGAGTGTTGGTGCGAACCAGGTCGATGGAAGCCATCAAGTCCTGCTAGTTTTGGATAGGTTATTTGGTGTGGACTCAGGCCACGATAAGGATAGAGAGTGGGGATGCAGGTACACAAATCAACTCAAACGAGAGCGGAGTTAATTTCTTGTGGTGAGGAGAGGTCCTAGAGTTCGGAATCAAAATCTAGCCAGTGCCATTCATCGGCTTCTCATAATGCTGCTGCACACACTCTCACATCCTTTCCTAAACGTCGTGTTAGCTTGACTCTGTTTCGGGACATTAAGAGGCTTTTCCACATGGGGTGATAGGAAGAGTGTGTTTTTCTTTTCATATATCCACACACACACACACCCTCTCTCTTTCCCTTAAAAACGTCTATTATCCATTTCTAAGCTAAAATGCTTGGAGGATGAACTTTTGCCCTAGGACACCGAGTGACTAGGGCTACTGCAAGCCTGGCATATACAATGATTCAGCCAATGGATCAAAAGTCATATATGATGTTCACAGACAAGACAAAGCTCAAATTATCGAGCTGGCGTTTTAGCATTTCGCGAAGAGTAAGTATTCTCACCGGCAGAAGGAGGAGCCTCTCCCTCTTTTCAACGACACTAGATTGGGTCTAATTCTTATTATTTCTTTTCCACTGAAGAGTTACACCGGCTTTGGGAGAAAGATATCCTAGGCAAAAGGCTGACTCTATTCAGCAGAAAAGCACGCATCTGCATGTTTGTCATAGGGTTGGATGTTTAGGTAGTATAGAGCACTTCGAGTCAGAATGACTTGACACCTATAGTTGTTACAGAGATTTATCCAACCAAGGCGCTATATCACTGTAGATTCCAAACGTGGACCTATACTTGACAGATATTCTAGCCATCGAAATAGCCTTCGATAGAGAACACGTTCAGCTACCAGCATACTTTTATGTTGATGGAGGAGGAAGAGAAGGAAGGAAGGAAGAAGAAGAGGGGTTCTTTCTTATTTTGCTCTCAGGGTTAACTTCTTTATCTTTGGAAGGCGCGCTTCCGATGGAGGGGCGCGAAGTCATGAGTCCTCAATTCGAGCAACACCAAGTTTCTCCGTATCCCAGCCAGCTCTTTGCTTAGGGTTGTTTCGTAGCCTCGGAGAGCTTTGGATCATCTCATAGAGCTTGGTAGTTCGTCCAATCTCGACCAGATGAGCGGGCGTAGTAAGAAGAGTACATTCCTGTCTCAAAGCCCAAGTGTCAGTATTTAGCTGAACCACCAATTGTAGTACGCAGACAGACAATGCCGGCTGCCAGTACTGTCAAAGATAGACGTCTATGGCGTGAACGAGAACAAAAAAGTAGAGTCTTCTTTATCGACAAACTTGGTCAATTAAAAAAGAATGGGGAGGGGGAGGCAGTTATCGCCCTGGAATGTCAAAGCTAGGCCAAGACCTCATTTTCTAGTGCGAGTGCCAAGTTTACGTGCTTCCAGTAGTGGCCTCTGGTCGCATTCAAGTGAGTGAAGTTGCTACTTCTCCAGTCTGTTACGCCACACATCCGATCTAAATTGAGGAGGTTTCCCGTTACATCGATGAGCAAGAGCTCAGATGAGCCAAAGTTCCCTGAGAATGTGACGCAATCCTAGGTAGCCTTTGTCGAATGAACTGGAGGAACACAAGAGCGTGGCATTGCTCGTATTGGCAATCTAAGACATTGTGCCTTGCCGTTGGAGGTGCACCTCCGAAAGAGAACATTGTCAACCTCTTGCTAAGAGCCATATAAGGAAGAATGAAGTTCCAAGAGAGCCTCCCTCTCTCTCCAAGCATAAAGGATACTGGTGGCGACACGTGTTCTGCAGCGAAGGTTTACTGGCGATAGGTATCTGCATTACAGTACTTACGCTAGTAATCTGCAGTGTACTTTGGCGAAATATGTCCCTGTGAAAACCATAGATGTGGCCCAAGACACTCAAGACTGCCTGAGATTTCCATTCTGACGATACGGAAGATAATCTTGCCAATTAAAATTATCTAGGACTCCCCTCTCCCCTTCTTCTGGTAGTCCGACAGTCTCACTCTCCACACAATCTAAAAGTACACGGTGGATAATCCAAGCACCGCCCTGTCTACTACTACTCTTGGAAATGTTTTTCCCTAGGTCAGGTCTGCTGGCTACTCAACGCCTTTGGGCGGCGACCCATTTCCCTAGTGTTCTAGATCTAGTAATGGGTTATCGATGTTCATAGGGGAGAGAGAGAGAAAGAGAGAGAGAGAAAGAGACGGAAGGAGAGAAGTCAGTCTTTCCAATCGTCTAAGGGCGTTAAAATCAAGTATAAAAGGGTCTATGGTCTTTTCTAACAAGCCAACAATCCTCCAACAGGCAACTCTCGATCATTACAACACACTCCTAGTCGGTCCTCTCACCAAAACAGAAATCTTTCACTAAGTAGCTCTTCCATACCTACAACACATTCCTAAACATCCCTTCCACCAAAAAAGCACTCTTCCAAACAATCCACCGACCCACCGAATCGTAAGTGCTGCATATCGGTAGAAAATGTTCATTCTCGGTTCTCTCTTTCACCTCCGTCTCAAATAGCCGATTGTCTAACTGACTAGCTGACTGACTGACCGACTGGTTGGATGACATTTTTCTTTTCTATTAGGAAATGAAACTCTCGGGCTTTACGATTCTTGCCATTTTCTTGTCCCTTCAGGCAGTTTGCGATGCAAGCTGCCCTGAAGGTAAAGAAGGATGTCTCGAAAACTGCAAGCGAGTTTGCAAGGGAAAAGTCAGGGATGGCGCACTTGGATGCAAGCTTGGTTGCAACGGAAGCTGTAATCTCCGATGCCTTACTCCTCGAGGAGGGTGCCACAATGGCTACTGCTGGGCTGGATGCGCTAGCGGTGTTCCATTTGTTCAGAATGAGTGGTGCTATACCACTAAAGGATACTCTCAAGACTTTAAATATGTGACCTGCCGCAACGACGGCGAGTGTGATATGAACTGGCGCTGTGCTGGTTCATGCACCGTCTAGTAACCACACCACTTACCCCGAGAGGTAGAACCTCAGTAGCAACAGCGAGCAGAGGTAGATAAAGAAGTGTAGTCATGAGCTAGTTGACTAACCCATCTTAGCGGAGGAGATATTCAGTAAAATTAGAGCGTTCTACGACTCATTTTTCTACATTCTACAGAATGTGGCAATCGCACCACATGCGAGGAAAAGGAGGTGGTATAAAAGAAGGACAAAGCATCTACGATTTTACCTTCTTTGTCTCTCTATTATCATTTTGCGTGTGCGCTTTTCAATTGTCACGCATTTCGATAACCTGTTACTTTTTCTTCTATTTAGACTTGCTTGGCAGATCCACATCCATGCCAAACGCCTACTCCTTCAATCCTGACAGACCCACCAGTTAAGGAAGCTCTCCTCAATTCATGAAGTAACATTCCTTGGCAGTCATTTTTTGTAGCCATCATTGCACCGGCTGTGGAGAGAGCTAGTCCATACCCTTGCTTTCCATTTGCTATACTACGGTACCCTTCAAACATTTCCCAACTGTGCTTTCTCATCATTTGACTACCACTGTTGGCACCTCTTCGATGGTGTATAATACTGAATGTGACCAGATCTCCCATCTGACCTTAACGATCATGATCCTGCTGATACTCCTCCAACACAATCAAATTATCTCGAGGCGCATGCTGCGAATATCGTTCGGCCACCACACAACTCCCACTTCAGACAGTTTTCATCGTTCCTCGTCGTGTATGTGTACTAGTTAGATATGGAAGATGTCAAGGACCATTAGATACCAGGAGCAATATCCACAGATATTTTTGCTTTTCCAAGTGGTGCTCAGCACTGTACTTAATGCGGACAAAAAGGTGACAAGCAAGAATATGGAGGCGATTGCCTTGTTGATGATACTCTGTATTGAAGGAGACTGTGTGCTGATATTCTTAGAGTCGTTCCAATAGATCTTTGTGTCCTCGCCTGAAAAGACAATGAGACCGTAGATGTAAGGGGTGTTGCGAAGAGTGGTATCACGGATCAGGATCTGTGAGATACTGAGAGGGTACCAGTGGTAGAGTGCTGGTGCGAACTAGCTCTATGGAAGTCTTTAAGTTCTACAAGTCTTGGATAGGTTGTTTAGTGCCAGCATAGGTAATGATAGAAAGAGAGTAGGTATGTAGGTACAACCACGAACATACGGGAGGCAAGAGCGAATTAGATCTCTCATTTGAGTTGTTCGAGTTGTCCACTTATTATGCCGCCATCCCCCCTTCTCCCAGAAACACCGACCAGTCGTTTCTCGACCTAGAGTTCTCGGAGAATAGGCTACCCCCAAATGGTAAGTCTAACCTTGGAAAATTTAAAAAGTGGTATAGAATGTTCAGCGTTCAAGTGTCGATCATAACGTCTCAAGACTTTGCGTGGAGCAAACATTCTTGGACTGCCAACAATAGAGACAAGGGAGGAGGGACCCTCTTCCCCACTCAATGGCACTAGGGATATGGGTTGGAGCCTGAGAATCAATATTATTTTCTTGTCCATTTGAGCGCCACACAAAAGTCGCACATGTGGGTGTGTGGATGGTGCAGAAGGGGTCTAACTGAAAAGCTGACTCGGATTGGAATGCCGTTTCGGATTCCTTTGGTCACACCAATAATTCTCACGGGGACATATTTCTCCAAAGTACATGTTACTTGTGACACTGCAGATAGTCGGCTTTAGTACTGTGCTGTAGAGAGCTTTCGCCAATACGCAGAAAAAGCCTTCATTGCAGAACACTCGTTGCTGCCAGCATTCTTTATATTTGGAGAAGGAGAGGGAGAGTCTCTTGGGACTTCATTCTTTTTTACATGACTCTTGGCAGAGACCGGTGCTATTCTCTTTTGGAGGTGGCCTTCGAACAGCGAGGCACAGTGTCTGGGTTCTCAATATGAAAAACACCACACTCCTGCGTACCTCTAGTTCATTCTGTAAAATATGCCTAGAGATGCATCACCTCCTCGGAGAACTTTAGCTCATCTGAACTCTTGGTCGTCCCATGTAGCTTGGTAGCCCCTTCAGCACTGAATTGAAGCATGGTTCAGCCGGTAAGAGTACATTCTTGTCTAGAAGCCAAAAAGTCAGTACTTAGCTTCTGTAGTAACTGCATTACGCAAGCGGTTAAAGATAACTGTCAGAATTCTCAAAGGCAGATTAGAGTCATCTTTATCGACAAACCTGACAGTTTAAAAGAGAATTAACAAGGGAGGGGGAAGCAAAGCTAGATCAGTACTCAATTATCTAGCGAGAAGGCCCTGCTCAATGCTTCCTTCCGAGGCTTCTGATTGCAAGCGAGTGAGTAAAGTTGCACTTCCTCCGTTTACTGCATTATGCACGATCAGAATTGGAGACAGGGGATGACTCAAAGCTCACTAAGAATGTAACACAATCCTAGACAAACTTTACATAATGAACTGGAGGTACGCGAGAGCGTGGTGTTTCTCGTATTGAGGACCCAGACGATGTGCCTCGCTGTTTGGATGGCCACCTCCAAAAGAGAAAATGCCTACCTCTGCTGAGAATCATAAAGAGAAGAGTGATATCCCAAGAGACTCCCCATCCCCCTCTCTCTCTCTCTCTCTCTCTCTCTCTCACACACTCTCTCACTATCTCTCTCTCTCTCTCTATCCCTCCATCCCTCCGTCCCTCTTTCTATCCTTCTCTCCCTCACCCCCCTCTCCAAGCACAAAGAACTCTGGTTGTGGTACGCGCTCTGTAGTAAAAGCTTTTCTTGCGAACTGGAGATAGCTTTCTGCAGCCCAGTACTAAAGCTGACTATCTGCGGTGACACAGTACTTTGGCAAAGTATGTTCCTGTGAAAAACTATAGGCGTAGCTCGAGGAAACACGGGTCTACCCGAGACTATATTCCAATGACATAAAAAAGCGGTTCCGCGAAATTAGAGTTGGTTTCTGCCAAGGCTTTTTTTTTTTCTCACTCGTAAGGGCTTTTTCGCGGCTTGTGTAGCTCTTCATGGGGACTAAAATAGTCCCCAGTATCGTTGAGTGAGTTTATCCTATCTACCCGGGCTGATGGCCTAAAATGGTTGCTCAACGCGAAGTCATAGGATGAATGCTCGACAATCTGAGCGATTTCTTGTGTGTAGGCATCCTATTCTACCTTTGGGTATTCCAAAATTGAGCCTAGAGTGATTCTAGCTACTCGGCGCCATAGAGTGACGGCCCATTTCCCAAGTATCCCAGATCGAGTAATGAGGGTAACTGATGTTCTTAGAAGAGGAAGCGAGAGAGAGAGCAAGAGAGAGAGAGAGAAACGGCATATTCAGATCGGTTAGGGGCATTCAGATCAAGTATAAAGGGCCCATGGTTTTTTCTACAAGGCAACATTTTTCCACAAATAACTCTTCCATCAAATTATCACTCTCCTGAGCAGCTCTCAGCAACAGCACCTTTCCAAGCAACTTACCGATCCACCGATCCACCGAACCGTAAGCACAGTCTATCCAGACAATAGACAAACGCCTGATTCTTTCAATCTAATTCATCACCATTTCCATATCCATGCTCAATGTGCTGAAATGCGGAAATACGGAAATGCAGAAAAGCTGACTGACTGGCTGACTGTGACCTATTTTTTTTTCTTTTCGCTTTTCTATTAGAAAATGAAATTCTCCACGCTTTCTGTTCTCGCCGCATTCTTGTCTCTCCAGGCAGTTTGCCTTGCTGCTTGCGGAGACGACTGCCTTAAAAACTGCAAGGCTGCTTGCACTAAAGGCAGTAGCGACGACATCACTGAGTGCAAGATTAACTGTAACGGTAGCTGTGAAAAGTCATGCTACAATTACAAATGGGGATGTCGCGACGGCTATTGCTGGTCTGAATGCTCCGGCGCTTTAGTCATTGGTCGTGGCGAATGGTGCTATACAACCAAATCGTATTCTCAATCATTCAGATATGTGACTTGCAAGTACAATACGGAGTGTAGTCCCACCTGGAGCTGTGCTGGTGCATGCAGGATCTAGTAGCCACACCATTTCCCTGAGAGGCTGAAGCTCAATAGCTACGAGCCGAGGTAGACAGAAAGTGTAGTCGTGAGCTAGTCGACTAACCAGAACATAGCGGAGGAAATTATCAGTAAAATTAGAGCGTTCCACGACTCTTTTTTCTATACTCTACATGCATTTGATTTTGGTAATCTCCCATAAACGTATTAAAAGAGGTGGTGTAAAAGAAGAACAAAGAATCCACGAATACAGTCTCTCACTCCCCACTATCTTATGAGTGCGTTTTACTCTTATCGCACATTTTGATTATCTGGTATCCTTTCCCTCCATTTACTCGTACTCAGCATATCCATGTCTATGCCCTACGTCTACACCTACAGTCCTGGAAACTCCACCAACCGAAGAGGCTCTCCTAAATCCACGAAGTGACACTCTTTGGCGGTCGTCATCTGTCGTCATCGTCGTACTAGTTGTGGAGAGACCTGGTCCGCACCCTTGCTTCTCATTTGTCGTACCACGGTTTCCTGCAAACGATCTCCGACCTTGTTCTCGTACCATCTGGCTAGCACTGCTGGCTCCTCTTCGATGATGTACACCACTGGCCGAAACTAGGTCTCCCATTCGATCTTCATGATCCTGATCCTGGTGGTGCTCCTCCAACACAAATAAATTATCTCGAGGTGCATCCTGTGAATATCGTCCGACCATCACACCATTCCCACTTCGGTCACTCTTCATTGTCCCTTCTCGTGTGTGTGTCCTTGATAGACGTCCACTCCGATGACTAGGAGCTCTGGATGAGTTACGCGAAACAATACTGGCAGCAATCGACAATCTTCGTTGGATCTTCGAACCTGTTACACCTTCAGCTTCAGCTCCCTGGTTACCTAACTCGACCTCCCATTCCTTCCACCGTTGGACAGCCTCGGGATCCTTTTCCAGTTCTTGGTACAAATCAACATCGGTTGGGAACATTTGAGCCTTGAGGATCTTGGCCATGATGTTTGGTAGGATTGCAATCATAAATGCGACAATGACTGTGAGCCAGAATCCAAGATGACCATCCAATGACTAGAATACAATACAGACATTCTTGGGTTCTAATTTGTAGAGTTCCAGTACGGCAGTCAGTTTCGATGCCTTAAGACCCTCTTCAAACATATCCACAACCATCACAGGTAAGGACGAGAATAGAGTGTTGTAAAAGGAGAGTGTCCATTGCTCATACAAAGATGTTCCTGAGAATCCGGTAAAGATCTGGAACAAGCCTTGGGTCAGATAGAAGGTTGCACACTTGTAGAACGTTCCCAACACAAACTTGGACACTCGTACATACGACCATCGACCATGAACAAAGAGTAGCCGTTCCAGGAAACGGAACTGAGCAATTGAGTAATCACTTGATCTTGCCGCCTGAAGTCCCTCTTTGCCTGTAATACCGATACCAACATTGGCCTCTTGGATCATGGCAATATCGTTTGCACCATCACCAATCGCCATTGTCACCGTGTTCCTACAATTAGCTCATACTACTTAAATTTCCTGCGCCCTCTGAAGAAGCTAAAGAGTTACCGAGGATAACCGAATACTACACAAGTATGTTACACAGTTGTTGGGCTTTGCAAAATGATCTTGCCGTTGGCCGTTGGAGGCGCTGCCCCCAAAATAGAAAATGGTCAGTCCCAAGAGCGAATCAGGGAAGAAAGAACCTCCAGAAGAGGCCTCTCGCCACCCACCACCGCCACCGAAAAAAAAAAGGTGGTACTGGTGGTGGTGCTGGCGCGTGTCCTACAGTGACGACAACTGGCGATTGCTTGATTATCTACCAAGCATAGTGTCCCTGCAGCGATGCAGTACTTTGGTTGGAAGAATCCTTGTAAAAATTACAAGACTTTGGTCCTGAGGATTCTAGACCGCCTGAGACTCCAATCCGCCAATTAGAGCCTGGGGAATAATTTTTCCCACAGCTTGTGTAACTATCTCTTCTCTCTCTCTCTCTCTCTCTCCGAGGGAAAAAAATTAGTCCAATGCGTGGAGTGGGTTCGCCTTCTCCTCTCTGTTTGCTGGTAAGAATGTTTGTTCCCAGCGAAATCTAAATATGCTAGCTCAATAATCTAGTTGGTAAACATCATATGGCATTTTTTCTATGCCGAGCCTGCAGCGTCCCTAGCCCTCCGGTGCCGTTGGGCGATGACTTCTTTTCTGGGAGTCCTAGTTCTAGTACTGTAATTATTGGCTGATGCTTCTAGAAGAGGGCAGAGAGAGTTTGAAGCGAGCGAGAGAGAGAAAGAGAGAAAAGAGAGAGAGAGAGAGAGAGAGAGAGAGAGAGAGAGAAAACGGCTTTTTCAGACTATCAAGAGAACCTGGATCAAGTATAAAAGGATCTGTGTATGCGGGGTAGTAACAAGGTAGCACTCTTCCAAGCAACTCATCAACCCACTCAAACGTAAGTGCTGTAAATCCCCACAGCATATTCATGAACGATCTCTCCATTCAACATTATCTTAGATATGCAGCTTGACTGACTAATTCTTTCTTTCTTTCTTTCTTTCTTTCTTTCTTTCTTTCTTTCTTTTTTTTGTACTTTCTATTAGAAAATGAAAATCTCAACCCTTTCCGTTCTCGCCGTGTTCTTGTCCCTTCAGGCAGTTTGCCGTGCTAGTAGTTGCCCTGAAGGAAGAGATGCCTGTCTTCAAGACTGCAAAGATTCTTGCACCGGAAGCGGAAAGGATGGAGCTACTGGATGCAAGCTTGGCTGCAACGGAAGCTGTAACCTTCGATGCCTTACTCCTCGAGGAGGATGCCACAAGGGATACTGCTGGGCTGGATGTGCTAGTGGTGTCCCATATGTTACGAATGAGTGGTGCTACACCACGAGAGGACGTTCTCAAGACTACAACTATGTGACCTGTGGCCATGATGGCGAGTGTGATATGAACTGGAGATGTGCTGGCTCGTGCACTCTGTAGTAGCCACATCGATTACCCTAAGATTTGAACCTCAATACCAACATACAAGCGAGGGCAGAACAAAAATGTAGTGGTGAACACTCTGGATAACCAAAGCTTAGAGGAGGAAGTACTCAATAAATTACAGTCTTTTTAAATGATCTTGAGTGAGGTTGGGTTGTCGTTACCTCGCATTCAAATTGTGAGAGTGGATAAAAATGAATAATATAGAAAAGAAGAGTTGGGGATCTTCTATGAGTACGCACACTTTTTCTCATTGCTATCATTTTGAGTGTGTCTTGTGCATTTTTTTTTGTGACGCTAGCCATGCTCGTTGATAACTTGTTACTATTTCTTCTATTTACACTTGTTCAACAGATCCATATCCAGGACCTACGCCTACTCCGTCGGTCCTGACAGCTCCACCAGCTGAAGAGGCTCTCCTCAATCCGCGAAGTGACATTCTTTGGCGGTCATCATCCGTCGTCATGGTTGTACCAGTTGTGGAGAGACCTGGTCCATACCCTTGCTTCCCATTTGTCGTACCACGGTTTCCTGCAAACGATCTCCGACCTTGTTCTCGTACCATCTGGCTAGCACTGCTGGCTCCTCTTCGATGATGTACACCACTGGCCGAAACTAGGTCTCCCATTCGATCTTCATGATCCTGATCCTGGTGGTGCTCCTCCAACACAAATAAATTATCTCGAGGTGCATCCTGTGAATATCGTCCGACCATCACACCATTCCCACTTCGGTCACTCTTCATTGTCCCTTCTCGTGTGTGTGTCCTTGATAGACGTCCACTCCGATGACTAGGAGCTCTGGATGAGTTACGCGAAACAATACTGGCAGCAATCGACAATCTTCGTTGGATCTTCGAACCTGTTACACCTTCAGCTTCAGCTCCCTGGTTACCTAACTCGACCTCCCATTCCTTCCACCGTTGGACAGCCTCGGGATCCTTTTCCAGTTCTTGGTACAAATCAACATCGGTTGGGAACATTTGAGCCTTGAGGATCTTGGCCATGATGTTTGGTAGGATTGCAATCATAAATGCGACAATGACTGTGAGCCAGAATCCAAGATGACCAGCCAGTGACTGGAACACGCCACGGACATGGTATCCAGCTGTACGGATCGGGTAAAAGAACGAGTAAAAGGTATTATATCCAAACCATGCAATCAAGGTCAAAAAGGATGTGATATGGGTCACAATCGACCAATTGTGGGTCTCAAGATATGCAATCTTGAATGTCACCACCAAGACAATCGTCGTGTACACGCCCAATCCGAGTGAGAACAGAGCCTCATCATCTGGTTCAACCCCAAGCTTGCGAATGGCTCCTGCAATCCAGAGTGGTACAAACAAGCAGGCAATCGCATGAAACACGGCGGCAGCCATCCAAGTTCCGTAGGTCTTGAGTGAAAATCCTTGGTTCCTCGGTCCAAATGTATAGAGCTCCGGTACGAGAATCAATGTTGATGCCTTGAGATCCTGTTCAAACATACCCACAACCATCACAGGTAAGGACGAGAATAGAGTGTTGTAAAAGGAGAGTGTCCATTGCTCATACAAAGATGTTCCTGAGAATCCGGTAAAGATCTGGAACAAGCCTTGGGTCAGATAGAAGGTTGCACACTTGTAGAACGTTCCCAACACAAACTTGGACACTCGTACATACGACCATCGACCATGAACAAAGAGTAGCCGTTCCAGGAAACGGAACTGAGCAATTGAGTAATCACTTGATCTTGCCGCCTGAAGTCCCTCTTTGCCTGTAATACCGATACCAACATTGGCCTCCTGGATCATGGCAATATCGTTTGCACCATCACCAATCGCCATTGTCACCGTGTTCTTGCAATTGGCTCGGACCGTCTTGACCACGAGTGCCTTTTGTGCAGGACTGACTCGACAACAAATCACACTGTCTGCTCGGATACCCAGTTCCACAAACAAAGTCATCAACTCAGGTGTCTGCTCAACAATGCCTAGTGTCGCACCATCAATGACCACTACAACGTGCCTTGATTTGCCTCGGTTCACATCCTTGAGCGCCTTGTTCAGAGCACGATGGGCCTGGGCCTGTGTTGGAACATCCAAGATGATGGTACTCGAGTAATCCTTGATCAATCGACACGAATATCCAATGTTGATTGCTGTCTCACGCTTGTCACCTGTCAACATCCATAACCGGATACCTGCACGTCGAAGCTTGTCAATAGTCTCGGGCACACCCACTTGGAGTTTATCCTCAATTGCAGTCGCTCCTGTCATATCCAATCCCTGTTCCAAAACCTCGGCCACTTGTTCCAACTTTTCTTGGCGGCCTTCCAACGCACTCTGAGCCGCGGCATACTGCTTGGACCAGTTGGCGTACTCTTCTTTGCTCAGGTATCGGTGACCGTACAAAAGGGTTCGTAGGCCTGTTGTGGCATATTCCTGAATATGGTCCATTGTTTGTTGATACTCCCACATCTCAGATTGCGTCCAGCCCGGGATCTGTCCGAAAAAGTAGGCTCCCAGTTCATCCTCAGGAGAATAGTTGGCTCGAATATCGTCCTTGGCCTTTGTTAGATCAGGACTCTGAGCATGTCCTGCTGAGCGGGCCTTAGTGGCTGCCGACTTACTATAGCCAAGACTATCCAGAGGATCTCCAACACCACTGCCGACACCTGTACCATCAAATCCATTAGGAGAAATCGGTGTGAATGGAATAGGCGAGTCGAGTGTCTGGAAATCGAATCCTGTCTGTGGATCTCGAATCCGCTCCAGAATAATCGAGTCCGCACCTTTGGTAAAAAGACAGATCTGACCATCAGGCATTCGGTAAATTGCTGACATGCGCTTGCGTTTGCTCGAAAATTCGAGAATGTTGAGAATCTCGTAATACTCTTCTTTAGGTTCGTCACCTTCAAACATAGGAAGGGAGCGGACCCGGATACCACCACGACTACGCTCCATGAAGACATATCCTAATTCCTTAGCGCCTGCAACCAAGGCATTCTCGTCAGGACTTGCGGCCTGGTATTTGAAACTCGTTGGGTCGGACTCGTCCATGAGCTCAGGTACAGCATCGTGGCAAAGTGCCATAGCCAACAAAAAGAATCGGATCCGGTCAGCCATTGCATGTCGAGCACCCGACTGGAGAAAAGGAAGTAGCTGAGAGGTGGGTGTGCATGGGACGATGTGATCAGTGTTGGACTGCTTGTTGGGTCCGCCTGTTCCTGCACGGATACTCTCTGGGTAGTATTGATCCGAGGGCGACCCAGCCTCAAACTCTTGTTGGGCCTCGCCCCCACCCAGACTCTGGTATCCTGTCGCAGAGCTGTTTCGTCCTCGTCGTTGAGAAGTTCGCTTGAGTTTACCAACGACCTTGCCGGCCTTGGATCGGTATTTGTGTCGTTTCTGGAGGTCATTCGAATTGTCGCCGAGCCGAGCCTCAGAGGACGACAGGCCCTGGTTTTGTTGAGCAAGGTCAGCGGAAGCCTTGATTGACTCAGGATCGAGGTCGTGGTTGAATGAGTGCCCAGCAACACAAAACTTGCGAAAGATCATAATGTTCTCGGTGAGGGTGCCTGTCTTGTCCGAAAAGAGATAACTGACCTGACCCAACTCCTCGTTGATGACAGTTGTCCGAGCCTCTGCAGGGGTGTCGGAGATTGGGTCATACATTTCAATATCGTGGTGGATAAAGTAGGCCTGCATCAGCTTGACAAGCTCCATAGTGACGTAGAGTGAGATCGGGATCATGGTATTGAAGAGAACGATATATCCGAAGAAGACCGAAGCCATGTCACTGTGGAAGATTCCGCGGGCCGTCAGGTACCAAGCATTGTGTCCAGGGCGAAGGTTTCTGTTATTCCAGATGGCGCTCAGCACTGTGCTCAATGCGGACAAAAAGATGACGAGCGAGAAGATGACGACGATGACCTTGTTGATAAGACGTTGCATTGAAGGGGCCTTTGTGCGGATGTTCTTGGAGCCATTCTGACGGATTTTTGTGTCCTCACCCGAAAAGACAACGAGACCGTAGATGTAGGGCGTGTTGCGAAGGATGGTACCACGGAGGAGGATCTGTGAGATGCTGAGAGGGTAGCGTGGCAGATCGTTTCCGCGACCTAGTTCAATGTATCCTTCAAAGTTGTACAGGTCTTGGTTGGGTTGTTCGGTGTGGGCACAGGCTATGATGGAGAAGGAAAATAGGAATGCAGGTACACACACAGACACACAGAAGGTGAGAGCGGATTAATTTCTTCATCCGAGTTGTCCGAGTGGTTTGAGTGGTCGAAATCGAAATTGGCCAGTGTCACTCTCATCGATCTCCTTTTTATGCTGCTGGTCTCTCTCCCTTTCCTCATCCACCCCTTTCCCTGAATGTCATGTCAACTTGACTATGAAAAGAGATTTGTACATATGGGCTGTTGAACCGAGGGGAGGGGAGGGGGCCTTCCCTTCACATATGCTCACATAATCTCACTCTCTCTTTCTTTCTTTCTCTTTCCTTGTTCCCGGAAAAAGAAGATGCTCCGGAATGTTCAAAAGGCCGACAAGAGACACTACCAGTCCTCTGGTCCATTCTCTCAGTCCTTTCTCTACCTTCTTCAACAGAGACAATCCAGATATTCTGGGCGGGGCAAGATGACTGGGATCGGGCGCCTGTCCTATTCGTCCAATTCATTCTTTTGTTTTTCGCCCTCTAACCCCCCCCCCCTCTCCCCTGGGTAGGCGCACAGCCAATGTGCAATGGCATGCAGCGCATTGACTGCATCCTACACACTGTTTATGCTCTTTCTACACCCCTTCATCCCACACACACACAATCGATCGCCCCCCACTTCTATTCATGCGCTGATCGGGGTCGAGAGCTCTGGCAGGGTTAGGTCTCATGCGACCGGGCCGTCCATTTTTTATCCGTCTTTTTGCCTTTTTTTTTTTCACCATTGTTCAACCCCATCGAGCCCATCATCCTTCCTCTCACAACTTACCCGTGAACGTCGCAAAGTCCTCTGCAGAGTGTATCATATCGTTCGTCACACGCAATGCCTGCCGTTGCTTCAGATTCGTCTCGCCATCCAACGCTGCAGTCTCGACAAAGCAGCCTCCCTCGTGTCCTGCAGAGTGCAACAGAATCAAGTCCGCGGGAACCCAATCATTCTGGTCCACCCGGATAATATCTCCCACGGCCAGGTCCCTCCACTTGACTTTTTGAAAAACAGCTAACGTCGACGACGACGATATCCCTCCCTGGCCATGTCCCGGTAGGGGGGCTGTGCCTGCCGTTGGTGTCAATGGAATGGTGATCGCTGTCTCGTCAAAGGACGCCCCAGCCTCTCTCATCTCTGGGCTGGCCGAGGCAGACACTCCGACCCCTTGGGTGCCACTGTCTGGGACTCGACCTGGAGACCGGTTCAAATCCTGTATATCCTGTAATGGTGATGACTGTAGTGAACGCCTTGGCTGTGAGTCCCCCCGAGACGAGGGTGCGACAGCGTTGGTTGCGTTCCGGTAGCTGCGAAACACATTAGTGAGTTGGTTATTTTCGACATTGTCCTGACGGTGCCGTCGGTAGTCGTCGTAGCCCTCGTGAGCAATTGCAATCGACAAAAAGACCAATAGCGGTACCAATGTCGTGTATTGGCCTGTGGGAGACCAACTCGGCACCATCTGGAGCGCGGCGACAAACAAAAAGTATACATTGGCAATCTTGGAGAATTGAGCATAGAGCTGTTTAGGCAAAAAGTCGTAGAATGTATATCGGGCAGTGGTTACCGAGTTGGAGACAAAGGGCTTGCCCGTCTCTGGCTGGATCAAAGGCGTGGTCCGCGAAGGGTCGACGGGGATGACACGAAAAGACTTTTGAGCGACCGCTCCTCGCCTTCGGCCCAGTTTTGCCATCAGAGAGGCAAACAGGCCAGTCGGCGACTGCGCGGAGGTGGCCGCGGCTGTAGTGGCCAAAGAGGGCGTCGTCCGGCTGTCGGAGTGAGGATACTCCTTGTCCAGATGGTCTGGCGTTGCAGAGTTGAGCGCTGTCCCTGCAGCATGGTTGTTGCTGTGATGTTCACCGCTACTGTTGCTGCCACTTCCAGCACCATTACCACTTCCAGCACCGCTACTGCTACCACTACCACTTCCACTGCCACCACTACTGCTATGACCAGCATGGATGAATGGGGTTGCTGCCGGAGCGATATAGGGTACGGTCGTGAAAGGGGTAGCGGTTATAGAGTTTGGATCCCTAACATCGAGCTCCATGGCGGATGCACCAGCACCTGCAGGAGATGGCACTGGCTGGTCGATGAGTGCATTTCGAGTCTGGGTATTGGGCGGATGGGTAATGTTCAGGGTAGGGTGAGTCGTGGTGGAGGTGGAAGAGAGTGCGGAGGTGTTAATGTGCGGTTGCTGACCCTGGAGAGTAGCTCGACGTCGACGGGCGTGGAGAGTATGGGGTTGAGAATCCTGTGTGGCAGAGTCATGGTCGGGTGGGAGAACACCCGTGGGTGACAACGGCAGGGATGGAGAAGTGGGGACCGAGGCGTTGTCCTGGAGTGAGTGGATCAGCGGCTGGGAGGAGTGGGATGTGGCGGGGCCGTGGGGATGGCTGTCGCCGTTGCCAGGCAGGGCCATGCTGCGGTTGGGGTCCAGACCAGGAAAGCGCTGGTTGGGGGAAAGAGGAGAAAGGACGATTAAATGAAAGTGAGGATGAGGCCAAAGAGAGAGAGAGAGGAGAGAAGGAGAGAGAGAGAGAGAGAGAGAGAGAGAGAGAGAGAGAGAGAGAGAAAGACAGAGGAGGTAAAGAGAGACCAGTGAGAGTAGAGTTAGCAGTGGTGGACGGGCGGTTGGCTGAGCGAGGATCACTTGGGCTGGGACAGGGCCAAAGGACGGGGCAGAGAGACCGTAGCTAGTCTAGACAGACTAGTTGGCCGAGAGAGAGAGAGAGAGAGAGAGAGAGAGAGAGAGAGAGAGAGAAGGAGGAAGAAAGAGTTACCTTGGGTGGCAACAGATCACTGAGTGCAGAAGAGGAAGGAAGGAAGGAGAGAGGGGGGATGACGACCGAGTGCGGTGCGGTAGGGGAGACGAGATTGGGGGGGGTGGGGGTGGGGGGTAGGGGAATGGAAGGGGGAGGTGGCCAAGTTGGATGTGAGCTGATGGACAAAAAGGAAATATGCTGTGATGAATGAGAAGAGAGAGAGAGAGAGAAAGAGAGAACAGAGATCGAGGAGAGAAAGGCGAAAGGGAGGGTGGGAGAGCGAATAGCCGCCGGGCGATGGCTGAAAAAGAATAGAGAAAGCGAGACATTGCTTCGGCGCCAGTCACTGGGCGATGTTGGCCAGTCACCAGTCAACTCGTCCGTCTGTCCGTGTCTCCGTGCAGGCAAGCAGACAAAGCAGACAAACAGGCTGGACAGGCAAAAAAAAAAAAACACAGACAGACAGACAGACAGACAGACAGACAGACAGACAGACAGACAGACAGACAGACAGACAGACAGACAGACAGACAGACAGACAGACAAACAGACAAACCAGACCAGACGGAGCACTAACAGCTGCAAGAGCATTCAAGCTTACAGGTACACACACACACACACACACACACACACACACACACACACACACACCACACACAAAGACACGGGCCAGGGGAATCGTCCCCGCGGTCAACCAAATCGTCCGTGTGACAGAGCATCTGACCGCCGACGTGCCCGACATGCAATCCAGGGATGCATCCTGATCAGTCATTCATTCTCTCCTTGTGGAGAAAGCTGGGTATATGCAGCCAGCTACCTGCGTGCCCCGGCATCGGCGCACGGGTCAACGGAGGTAAGGAGAGGAGGAGTAAGGAACAGACAATTATACGTTTCTTTTCTTTCTTAAAAAAAAAAGTAAGGGCCACTCACCAACCAAGGAGGGGACTCGACAAAGGCGATTGCACTATTTTGGCGCTTCGAAGATACAATAGAGAGAAGAAAATGTGTTCGAAATGACAAAATGGTAACAAGGAACGCATCATATTCCTCGACAGGGGTGGTACATGTCTTTTATAAGCTATTGCTACATGGTATCTGCTCTTGACTCAATTAACTAAGGTCAAGTTGGCCGCCGTTGTCATTGACTTGTCTCTCGCGTCCCGAGTCTATTTGGTATGTGGACTTGGCCAACAGTGCGAAAGCCTTATTGGGCTGCCGTCGCGCCCTATTGGCACGGAAGCCCTAGCCGAATGGCGGGCGTACCATTTCCGTCATTGCTCCGCAGGAGGTCGAGCTGCTCGTGTGCAATCTTAAAAAGCACAAGCCAAAAAAAAAAAAAAAGCATTGTTGCACTCATCGTGAACACAAGAACCCCAAAGGCCAAGAAGGATAGCCTCTGGGGCATGTGCAAAGCCCAACTGTCTTCCGCCGCTCGTTTCCCGAAACAGAATAACAACAGTAGCAACCCATGGTAGCGGATAGTACTCCGGTAACTCTTAAGCATTCCTTGGACTAGTCCCTGCTTCTAGTTAAGCTCGTCCTGGATGGGCTGTCCAGATGACAGCCATGCACGCAGCCTCGACTTCGACATGGCAACACCCCTTTGTCTTTGTCAGCAATTTTTTTTTTTTTTTTTTTTTAACTTGAGCTCTACACCCTACTTTTCTGGCCGGCCAAGTTTATAAAAAAAAAAGGGAGGAATCCTATCCCTCCTTTTCTTTTTGACAATGGACACCGTAACAGTCATCCGTTACAGCACTGAGCATAAAGACAAGCCGGCACTCGGCGACATGCTGTTATTTTTAGGGAAAGACACCCTCTCCCGACTCTTCTCTCCAACATGGCGCACTGGAGTCTCGACGACAACCAGGCGTTCGAGAGGTGCACAGACATTAGGGTGCCATAGAAAACAATAGAGGGGAAGAAAAGAAGGAGAAGAGATCCACCCAGGACCGGTCGTTCCAGGCTCACGACACTCGCGCCTAGGCCAAGGGCTTCCTACCGAGCTGAAACGTCCACCTATGGCCACTCTGTGCCTGATATCATGTGCAGGGTTTCTCCTTTTTTTTCTTTTTTGCATGGGCTTAGCCAGTAAGCACCCTTTGCTTCTTCTGTACTCATAAACTTTTGGAGTCGCGGACAAGCAGTGGCAATGTTGCCTTTTAGTGGGGTAATAAAATCAACTAGACAGGGATTAGTGCTCCAGACTAAGAGAACAGCGCAAGAGATGGTGGCTACTCGAAGACCCGAGAATAAGATCATTTTTCCAGAATGCGGCAACTGTTGAGGCTGTGCAGAGTACGGAAATAAAGAGTGTTAGATCCTTCTCTTATTGTTGAGACTTTGACTCTTTGTCCTTGAGTTGCCAATTTTTAGGAAAAAAAAAAAAAAAAACTGCTTACCAGAAATATCCTCGCCGTTGCTGTAAAACAAATCTTTCACTTCCCACTTGAGTGGCGGAAGCTCAGGCTTTGGGAAAAAGTAATAGTCGGGTTGAGAACTCTCTTGTGGAATATAGTTCTCTGGTGTCAACTTTTCGATCTTGACCACGTGCGATGGCGATTGGGGCTTGTATCCAAGCTTGTGTCGGAGATAGGTTGAATACGAAGGATGACTGGCCACGTAGATATCGCCTGTGTGTTTGTCTACAGACAGACTGTCCACATGATTGCCTATCCAGATGTCTGTATCATGAATCAATTCTCCAAGGTCCTTTTCTTCGTCTTCACCCTCGCCCTTCTTTAGAGTCGCTGAGGTAGTATTGTAGACGCGTACGAGCTTGTCCAAAAACGATGAAACATATATCTGTTTAGCATCCGGAGAGATTGCAATGCCTAGGAGAAGCCATTATCATCAACCCACGTTTAGTCTCGATCGCTCAAAAAAAAAAAAAAAAAAAAAAAAAAAGATGAGAAAGAGGGCTAGATTTTTTTTAAAGTGTCGACAGTTTACCATAAGGGTTTGCAAGACTTTCGAGGACCTTGCGAGTCTCCTTTCCATTGTAGTAGACAACAGATCCAAGTGCTAATCCTGCAATCTCTTCTGCAACTCTTCCGTATTTTGTCTCAAGTGCCTATTTTGATCCAACAGAATACAACAATACCCAGGTTAGATGTCAAATATGAAAAGGGTCTCTATCTCCATTCTTTTAGTCCATTCGGCATTGAAGCATCATCGCGACTGGTCAACTTGCATTGTGATTAGTTAAGTAAAAGCGCTCCTTGTCCAGCGCTACCACATCTCGCGGCGTCACAAAGAGCTTGCTCACGACACTCTTGACAAATGTCAGCGTGTTCGACTCGGCTGAGTAATCAAAAATCTCGATGCTGTCTCCCCGGTGAGAATGGTTGATGACAAATACTCGTTCGATCCATAGTCCTGTGTCCTCATCTCTAAATCCAAAGAGTGACATTCCCGCAGGATGAAATTCATCTGCATCGTAGCCCCTGAGATCAACTTGTCTCGGCTTGCTGTCTTTTTCCTATCAACAGGGTAGTTTTTCACTATAAGCACGTCGCATCACTTCAAAGACTTTGAACCAGCTCATGTTTTTATACCACCGATTTCACCACGAGGAACAAGATCTTACATTCAAGGAAAGAGTGTAAATACCCCCATTAGTCAAGGTCTTCATGCTGGGCCGATGAAAGAAGCGGCTTGTCTTTTTCCATGATCGGTCATCCGACGATACAAATGCGATTCCTTCCTTGTCACTAATCTCAATATCTGCTGGTCCTGGGATGTCTATGAGAGAAACACGAAGAATAGGTGAGAAACACGAGCATTACTCGCGGAAAGACCTCGGTTAACGAGACACTTGCTCTTACATGCGGTTTGGTAGCAATTGCCTTGAATTCCCACGGTCTGTTGGATGGCAATATCACGGCCAGGGAACAAGAATTTATCGTAGCCAGACTTGAGTAAAACTCCCACGGTGGCGATTAAGAGTGAGATTACAAGACTTTTCAACTGCGACTGCTTGGCCCTTTGTTGTTGTTGTTGTTGCTGGTGACGAGGAATCTTGTCCTTGCCAGTGACCTTGTCAGAAGATTCGGTACTGGAAGATGATGGCGTCTTTGAGGAAGAGGTGGCCTTTGTTGAATCCTTGACGGACGAAGCTGTGGCAGTGGAAGTGGCGACGTGTTTATGGTCGTCACTATCCGAGGCATCCTCGACAGTCGTCTTTCTTGACTTTACTCGACTCCTGAGTGGCGTTGGCTCGGATGGATCAGCCATGGCGTGAAAATGGATTTGATGAGAGAAGAGAGAGAGATGAGGGATGAGGGATGGGGGATGAGGAGAAATGTCTTATTCTATTGAACTCGCAGAACTGTATCCAATAGGATGTAGATCACCCCAGATGGAATGCTCCTGTGGCTGACCTTGTTCAGTGCACGTTTGTGTGCGAGTGGCTCAAGATGGCCGATTAACTTTTGCTCTCTCTAGCCCAGACCCTACTGGAAGAATCCTTTGCACTATACACGTTGCTTGAGCGACTATGGGTTCACAGATGTTGACCTTCTTCTCTTCAGAACCCAGTATCAATAGACTGCGACAAGATTGGACGGTACGTGTCAACGCCCTCGCCACCTCTTTCTACTTCAGAACAAACAAGTCCATCCTCGTGTTAAACTCCATCCATGCACATTTTGCTTTTTTTTAGATCACGAGGAAAAAGTAACTCAATCTGACCTCAGTTGTCCTTCCAACCATCCACCCGCTCAAGAGCAACCCGACACTCTCCTGGTGTCAGGTGCCCGGCTAATCCACTGGTCGGCCTGCAAAGCGAAAGGGTCAGTGCCCATCAGATAAGAGCTTCAGCTTATTGATACGCCACCTGTGGGATATTTGGTTGAAAGGCAAAAAGAGAAAAGAAAAGAAAAGAAAAGGACTACGCCCATCTGATAAGTACTTCCTACATAGCCGCAGAAAGTGAGGACAGGGAGAAGAAAGGAGAGAAAGGATGAGGCAAATAGTGAACGCAGCGCCCAAAAAAGCTAATCCTAGACAAGCATTTGAATCGAGGGGCCGCAACTTTCCCACCATACGCCCGCTCCTGCGCACCATCATCGTTGCTTGGCTGAGTATGACACAAGGGACAAGGTAAAGCTCTCTCTCTCTCTCTCTCTCTCTCTCTCTCTCTCTCTCTCTCTCTCTCTCTCTATCTCTCTATCTCTCTCTCTCTCTTTCCCAAATGAACACCTCTAGATCTCTCCACTCTACAGTGCGCAGCGGGTCTGTCCTTCCTATCATACTCAAGGGTATGCAATTTCTCCGTCCTTGGCCTGCCTCCACGCCTCAAAGCGACTGAGCCCTTGTTGATGAACACCATTATTCATACCTCCCCTGCTGACTCAACCATCCTCCTCCCAACCTGTCCCAGCCACTCCCAACCGTAGTCCCAGCCATCGCCCTTTTGTCCCGTTCATGCTTAGTGAACAGCCAAGGCCAAGAAAGAACATTCGACTAAAGCATCCTCTGTTTCTCTGCCTTCGAAATAGGGTTTCCTCTCTCGAGAACCGACCACATTGGCTTTCTGTTTCTGTTTTCCAACTGCCTCTCTTGCAAATCACTCCTCATTTGTTCTCTCTCTCTCTCTCTTTCTCTCTCTCTCTCTCTCTCTCTCTTTTTTTTCCGCAGCGTGCAACGATGTATTGACGACTACAAATGGGGTGGCAACCTGTTCTTCACAACGGGCTGTGGTCGTGAGCGCTTCATTCCAGACCCAAACAACACGTCATGGCCCCTGCAGAGAAAGAGAGAGAGAGAGAGAGAGACAGTGTGTGTGTATGCGTGTGTTTGCCAGGAACTCTAGAAGATCTGGAGTAGAATCGCTGGGCTGAAAGAGAGGCGATCGGTCCACGGCCACGTAACAACTCACAGTCGACAGTTGCTATTTTTCCTCGGATTCCTATTGGCGAATGCAGCAAGCATCACATCCTGTCAAGATGTCAAAGAAGGTTACAGTTGTAGACAGGCATTGTGCAGCAAAGCAAAGCACGATGTTTTTAAATATTTTGCTTGACCTACACTGAGGCTACACACTCTGACCATCCATGATCAGAGTAGGTACTGCTGTCCGTTGGAGTAACAGCAATGGGCCAGAAAACAGAACAGAAAGAAAAAGATAGCGAGAGCAGGTGCGGCGCTAAACACAAGTACATACACAGTGTGCTGCGCGCCAAGGACTGTTGGCTCGTCGTCAGGGAAGAACAATCGATCGACCATGACATGGTGTTGACAATAAACAACCGCGCCGCCCTCTTGCGAATCCTCTTTTGGACAAAAGGGACTCTGGATGAGTGACATGCAATCTTGCGCACTTGGCCCGTGCCGGGAAGGTTGTAGGCACCCGTCCATTCATCTGTGGCCAGACTCGCCCAGACGTTGGGGGTGACAACGAGGGGGGGGGAGGGGTTGCTTTTGGGCCTCCAGGGCCAGTCAAGAGGCGTGGTATTGGTGACCAGTGCTGCGCAAGGCGGGAGGAAGGAGGGGGAGATAGAAAGAGGAGTCTCTGCCGGGGCAGGACGAGACGGGCAGGGGGCAGAGGAGAGGCGTAGGGCCCAGGCGGACCCTTGGGTAGACCTCACTGCAGATCGGTGAGCAGCATATGGATCCCTGTGGGCGGCGGTAGTCTGCAAAATGATGTGTGCATGGAATGCATGGCCTGCAAAAATGGCTGGGTATGAGTGGGGCGCACAATTTGCCTTTTTCGGACCAGGGCAGGTTGGTATTTATACCTCAGGCCTTGTTCTCTCTCTCTCTCTCTCTCTCTCTCTCTCTCTCTCTCTGACGTCCACACACTTGCACTCACTCACTCTCGCATTCACTCACTCTGACTCTCACTCCCACTCTCTCACTCACTCACTCTCACTCGGCTTCTTCACTCTCTCCACTTTTCTCCTCTTATTTTTTTTTTTTCCCTGTCATCGGCTATTCTCTTCTCTCCCTCGACAATCGCCCCACTGCTAACAGCTCACCGCCCATTGTCCTCCTCTTATCTTTTGCCAGGGTAAAGATATTCCATCCCCGATTTTCCACTTTATCTCCACTCGATTCCTCGATGATGTTGTTTTCGACTTATCCTGGGTTACTGGATCTTCTCTCTCCCTCTCTTTTTGTCACACACACCAACACACTATTCACACACACACACACACACGCACACACACACACACACACACACAAAGACATGTTTTACAACTGTGGTTTTTATCCTATTATTCCCATATCGGGATTGATCAGATCAAACGGTTTCTTTCTGTTTTTGATTTTTCAGTCGCCAGTCTGGCACCTTGCCATCCTCTCTCATACCTCAACTGACATCACTGCCACTGCCACTGCCACTGCCACTGTCGTCACAGTTGCCACTGCTACCTGTCCTTCTATTCTACCGCTTCTTCATTCTGCCACCCCCTTATTCTACACTCAGGTTCGACCGCACGCTTCGACCTCGTTTTCGATTTTGCTTTCCCGTTGCCCGCCTGACCAAGAAGGGGCGTCTCCACTATGGCCTCTCAGGAGCAGCTGGATGCTAAGCGCCGCCGGGTTTCCCGTGCATGGTAGGTCTCGCCTCTGATCCCCCATTTTTCCCTTTCACTTCTCTCTCTCTCTCTCTCTCTCTTTCTCTCTCCATCTCTTTCTCTCTATTGCTCGTGCTCGTGCTCGCCCAGCAGTCTGTGCAGCTGGTTTGTTTATTTGGAACGGGTAGAGTTCACCACCCGCCTGGACTAGTGTCCAACTTTCCTGTTTCTCTTGTCCATCTGGTTTGATGGGCAGCCACTGCTCGGCTAAATCGGGCAGCCCTTGCCAGAGCACAGAACACAGGGCCAACACAGGAGCTGGTCATTGATTCTAGGAGCGATGAGTCTTGTTTGCTTGGACTGCTTGATCAATCCAAGCAAAGACCTCTGCTTTTGATAGCCTATTTTTTTTTTTTTTTTTTTTTTGCAGTCTTTTGGTACAGCTGGGAGAAAGAAGGGAAAGAAGCGGACTTTCCCTAGAACATAGTCTCTCTTCCGCAGTAAAGAAAAAAAAAAAAAAATAAAAAAAAAAAGAAAAAAAAAAAAGGGTCTCTGCACCGGGAATGACAGGGAGAGTGACTGGACAGTGCACAGCAACATCAGTCACTCTCAGTGGTTCACACAAAGTCGAAATTGGCTTCGAGAAAACCATTCAACCGGTGCCCTTACTCAGCAGCAATTCGTTCAATTCCCTTTGAGTCCCTTCCCCCCTTCCTTTTCTCTCTCTCCCGGGTTTATTTTTTTTTTTGTTTTTTCACACTGTGCCACTGACGTACCTGTTTGCTCCGGCTGTATTCAACCTGAGCCTACACGCACATGCTGCGAAGATGGCATGCGGCCAATCCCGCTCCACAGTATGGTGCGGTCTATTTATCACTCATACCTTCTTTTTTTTTTTTTTTTTTTTTTTTTTTTTTTTTTTTTTTTTTTTTTTTCCTTTTAGCGACACATGTCGGAGAAAAAAGGTTCGATGCGACGGCCTTCAGCCTTCCTGTACAAATTGCCAAACGTTCGGCTTTCAGTGCACGTACGTCTTCCTTCATATCCCTCACGCACACACGCCTTCGCAGTGTCTCCTGTTGATCGTTTTGCTCTCTTGAACCCCCTCCATAACAAACTTCTACTATTAATCGCCTCTACTAGATTTAATGACTCAGCCAAGAAGCGCGGTCCTCCCAAAGGATACATCGAGGCCCTAGAGAACAGATTGCATCGCATGGAGAGTCTCCTTGGAGGTCTCGTTCAAGGCCCCACGGACCGGGCCAAACTCGAAGGAGACGCATGGGCTTTTGAGCATGATGACGATATGGACTCGGTCGACACTACTTGGACAAACTCTTCCGATGGCCCTCTCTTTCCAGTTCCACCCAGTTCTGCAAACAAGAGTTCGCCACTCAACAGCAGTCAGGGCCGTCGAACAAATCACCAACACACCAATAGCTCGGTCAGTAATGTCGGCGACTCAATGCAAACTGACCCTTCAGTAACCTCGGTTTACAGTAGTCTCTCGCCCGAGATCAATGATGAGGACGAAGTCCTACCTTATGACAAGGACGCTCGAGACCGGATTAGCTCTCTTGCTGACAGTCTCGAGAACCTGTCACTAGACTCGGGTGGGTTCATGCGTTACCTCGGCAACAGCTCGGGTATCGACATGCTTCAGCGAGGCCAACTCATCCGCAATGGGTCTCTGATGGTCCCCGTCCGTTTCAAGGAACATCGGGATTGGATGATGCAAAAGGAACACATGGTCGACAGACTCCAAGCTGAAATGCCTATGCCTCCACGCGACCTAGCCATGCATCTGATTGGCTGTTACTTCAAGTTTATTCACCCTAACTTGCCGATCCTACATATGCCCACATTCATGCGCCAGTACAAGAGTGAGGACCCATCCAAGCGCCCTCCAGGCACGTTGCTTAATGCCATGTTTGCAGCCGCGTCACGGTTTACAGATCATCCTGAAATTGTGGGCAATGACCCCGAAGCCTTTGGAGACGAATATTTTGACCGCGCCAAGAGACTGATTGATTATGAATACGAGATTCCAAGACTATCGTCCATTCAGGCGCTTCTTCTCATGACTGTCTACCGATTCACCTCTTCCAAAGCAGGAGGCCGTATCTGGGTTCAGTTAGGAATGGCCACCCGGATGGCCCAAGATTTAGGAATGCACCGTAACTCTGCACGCTGGCATCTTCCTCCCATGGAAACTGAAATCCGCAAGCGGCTCTGGTGGGCATGTTATGTAATGGACCGTTGGGTGAGTGTCTGCATGGGCCGTCCAATGTCGATTAATGATCACGACTGCGACGTCGAGTACCCCTCGCTGGTCGAGCAGGACTATCTGGACCCGGACGCAGACAACACTATAACGACAGAGGATATTGAGAAACTCAGGGAGGAGTCAGCATTTGCGTTGGATTTCTTTGTCGAGATTATAAAGCTTTCGCGGATCTCAGGCGATATCCTTCAGCGAATATATTCGGCAAAGACCAGGAATATGTCACCACAAGTCATCAGTCAGGCAGTGGCTGAAATGGATACTGAGCTGACCAAGTGGTTGCATGCCTTACCTCCGAGACTTCGGTATGATCACAAAATCAGCCCGCTCAGTCTTGACCGTTATGTGGCCAGTATTCACAGCTCATACTGTAAGTTTAGACATTTGCAGAATATCAGACTTTGTTGGATTGGGAAGTACTCTGACTCAACTCACTAATCCGCACTATCCACCCTCCCTTTATCACTGTAGATTCGATTCTCATCCTGTTGCATCGCCCCCACATGGTTCCCTGGATGCTAACCAAGACAAAGGTTTCTGAATCGCTGTCTTCGCTCAACATCTGTATTTCGGCCTCAAATTCGATCGTGCACCTTGTAGAGCGACTTGTCCAGGAAGACACCATCGACTATTGCTGGTGCTTCATAACCTTTGATATTTTCATAGCGTCATTGATCCATCTTACCAACTCGGCCTCGCTTGACATGAAGCTTCAATCGCAGGCAAGGATCAACCTTATCAGGTCTATTGCTGCCATGAAACGGCTCGGCAAACGGTGGTTCAATGCCGACAAATTCTCGGGAATCCTTGAAGACATTGTGTGCTCCAACCTGAGGATGGGCGAAATGAAGTCTGGGGACCAGTTATTGGATACGACGGCGCAGGCGCCGTCGCAACTTCATTCTCAGTCACAGACTTACCCTACCCCACCACCGTTATCTTCCGGTACTCCTTTTGGATCGCCATCTGGAGGGTCTGAAGATCCAGTGGCAAAGTGTTATCCGATCATCCTTCGGGATCAGCAACATCCTTCGGGTGGTACATTGTTGTATGCGCCCAAGACGTTTGGCCTCCCACAAACCCCAACCTCCTCCTCGACCTCGCCTTCATCCTCGCCTTCCACACCTGCAGTGCACAATCCAGACGCTCAATCCTCACAGCAGCAAACGTCACAACATACTCAGGGCCCTATCGAATATGCTGTCGTCTATGATTGTTCGAGCCTCGGCACAGCTCAGACAGGACCCTCCACCGGAAACCAACCGATTGCAAAGCCAAAGAGGACCCTGGAGAAGGCTAATAACAGCATGGGTATCAGTAATGCATCCATTCGAAATATGTTTATGTTCCTACCGGCGCCAAGTTCTTCGTCTACTATGCCCATGGCTACGCTGGCAGGTACGAACGTCATCGGATTAAATCAGAGCGCTCCTCAGCCAACGATGGATACTCAATTACAATCTCCAACGCAACAAATCCCACCGACGCAGATACCCCTGCATCCACAAGGAAGCTTTAATTTCCCTTCCTTGTCGACCCTTGACATGTTTGGACATGATCAAGATTATATGGAGTTTCGACAGCTCTTAGGCCAAGATCCTTCGGCAATTCAAACACTATCACAGCCCCTGCAGCAGCAAAAACCGCAACAACCGCAACAACAACAACAGGAACACCTTAATTTGTTGATGGGCAGCAGTGGAGATGGTATTCAGCAGCAGCTGGCAATTATGCCTTTGTTTTCCTCGACCCAGGCCTTGCAGGAGAGAATTGTGATGTATCAACAGCAACAGCGACAACAGTTCCTTCTCCACCAGCAACAGCAACAGCAACAGCAACAGCAACAGCAACAGCAACAGCAACAGCAACAGCAACAGCAGCAACAACAGCAGCAACAGCAGCAGCAGCAGCAGCAGCAGCAACAGCAACAGCATGAGCAAGAGCAGCAGATGAGAGTGCTTCAGCATCAGCAAAAGCAATATCTTGACCACCAAAGATTCCTGGAACTTCACCGGTTGAATATGCAGCTGATAGAGCAACAAAAGCAAGAACAGAAACAGTCCATGAGTGGCGCTTCTAGAGAGGGCTCTGATGTCACCGATAAAGCGAATGAAATAGGACAAGGCACGAATCTTTTGAAAGTTAATGGAACCGGGGCTACTCCACCTTCTTCTTCCGCTACTCTGACAAATCTTGGAGCAGGTGATAGAGAATCGCCGGCGATGGTGCGGGTTGATGTTGCTTCTGGAGAGTACCATGGCGTTCCCTCGCTGTCCTTGCTTCCATCCACAGCACCAGTGCTAGCCACGAATGTCGCAAGTTTGGCATCGTCTCCAGAGAATTATCCCGATCTGAAGCAGAACCAGACCTCAAACCCTTGTTCAGGAATGGGTCCAGGACGCCCATACAGTCCTGAGACCAACAGGATGAGCGGAATGTTGAGCAAAGGCTCGGGACTTGAGGTGGGCCCAATGTCGATAACAGCAGGGATGATTCCCAACCCATTCTATGGGATGCCAGGCACGATTGATTGGGAGGAATGGAGTCAGTACATTGCCAGTGCAGGGCTTGACAAGCTTTGAACGCTTTCCCTCTCCCTCAGGAGGTACATTGGACATTGGTAGAGTGAGGAAATGGTATTACGGAGCGGGATTTAGGAAGAAATGAAGAGACAAGGAGAGGAGACGAGGAAGAAGGGATAAGGGTAAAAAACGAGACATCTACTATCGGGTTACTACATTTTCTCAGTACCAAAGTTTATCATCACTACCACTACCATATTGGCATATTTCATTACTATGTACCATTAAAAAAAAAAAAAAAAAAAAAGTATCGACAAAAAAAAAGAATAAAATAAAAAGCCATTTTCTATGGATTCTAATCTACCCTGCTGGTGAAGCGGCTTTCTTCTTTTTTTTCATTGTGAAAACTCTACCAAAAAAAAATCTGTATCCATCTTGTTCGTCTCAACCTCTCTTTTGGACACTTGTCTAAACTTGACACTGTGGAATAGAGCTAGTGGTGGAATAGGAAAAGGGAAAAAAAAAAAAATTGGAGGGACCCTGGAGAGGGGGTCGAACGTTTGAGTGCCGGTTAAAACGATCCCCGAGAACGTAGTTTTTTTTTTAAGCCGAGTGAATGGTGAGTAGTGCAATTGGCCCTTGAATTGGGCTTCCTACTGGTGGGTTCGGTTCAAGATCCAGCGTCGGGGAATGGTGCCAAGTTTAACCCGCGCAGAGTGTGGATTTGATGGCGGAGGAGAAGACAAGTGGATAAAAAAAAAATGTCCAGGGAACAGAAAAAAAAAAAAAGTTTGACGGATTAACCGAACCGTTGGAGTGAGTGAGCCGACTCGTCGGTCGGGATTTTTCTAATTGGAGCGAGACTGTGGTCTTTTTTTTTTTTTTTGGACTGGACGAAACGTCTTCTTAGGATCGGACGCCAAGAGGAAAGGAAGAAGAAAAAATGGGAGAGGGGTGTCTGGCGGGCTCTTGTATTGATCTCACAGCGAAATGAGAAAAGAAATCCAGACTAGGAATCATGTTCTATTCCGTTGACTTGGTTCTCAATCCTCAATGGCTAACTAGTCTTAGCTGTTTGGTGATACAAAGAAGTGTCGCATCGTTGTTTACTTGTCTTCTTCAGACCGCACGAGCCAATGTCGGACATTGGAAAGAGCCATCGTGGATCAGGGAATGAGGATCTTGTCAAACATTCGAGACTTTACCTCTGAAGTCAAATTTCTATTTATGCGAATTGGAGGCGATGTTCTCGAAGAGTACCCAATCTTGAGAATGATACAAATCTAAAGATCCACTTCGATAACCAAAGAGGGGTCTTGGTGCTGCATATGTAATTCTAGACGATTGTGGTATACACATACAGTCGTGTCCATAGATGGTTTGCATGATTGCCTTCAGTCTTGCTCATTCTTGAATGTTAAGTAGCTATGACGAAGAAAAGTGATTGGTTTCTGTATTTCCAGAAAGGTTCGTTCGCTATGGCCCATCCATAGAGAGGTTATTGAGATCGAAAAGACACTCGAGAACTGAGAACCAATTATGGCTGTCCTGCAACTGCCTACCTATTCGCTTGATCCGCATGGTCCACTGCTACTGGGTTATCTAATATTCAATGCCTTAGGGCTCTTCTAACTCTTTTGGAAGAGTAGATCCCTAAGAGAACAGACTCATTGAGCGCATTACGAATCGGGGTAAGGCACCATCAAATGCCTGAGCCATGGAATCACAGAATGAGTAGATCAGACTCCAGGCCGAGAGGTGTAGACGGTTCCTGGACCTTTGATAATAAGGTCGATAACACCGGTCTAGGAAGGATATAGAGGGCCGGATGAATAGGATCTTCTAGTCCTGGATATCTTTGCTGTCTAAATTCGGTTTTACGAGTATTATGTTGAGGATGCCTTATTGAGCTGGCTAGATAAATGATGGAAAGAAGTCGATGAAGAACGAGGTTTGTTTAAGCCTTGGGCGAAACATTCCTGCGTTTCTAACAATGAGGGCACTCCAATATAACAATAAAGAATAAAAGTAGAAAGCATTTGCAGGACTGTATGCATGTGTAATAGGAACAGAAACAGGGCTCGAATGAACTCTGGGTGATCCCAAGTTTGAAAAGACCGAGTTGAGTTGCCTCAATTATGGGGAGGCGAGCCAGGAAGTTGTGTAGGTTTACCTAAAATGGCCAGTATGGCGCTTCGCTAGCGGAGCATGGGTGGGAAGGTCAACGTAGTCTATTGGATTCTGCCTAGCGTCCTTGTGAGGCAACACGAGCAAAGGGGAGGGGGTAGAAAAAAGCTTTTTGTATCCATGATCTTGTGGACCAAGTCCGCCGCAAGAGTTAATCCGAGCATCTTGCGCCCCCCTACAAGAAAAAATGACGTACAAATTTTTTTTTGCCCTCCTTAGGCCAACCCACAGTATTTTTGAGATTCCAAGTCCAGGACGTTGGAGCCCTCTCTTTCAATCCCTTGATTCTGAAAAATGAAGTTCATGAAAAGCGGCAAGGTACTTGTGACTGGCCGAAAAAGACATCCATCAGGGCAGACCAAACATCCATTGCATGCATCGATCTGTACAGCCCAAGGATCGACCCATCCATGGACACCGGCATCACTGGGACTTGTCAAGACTCTTCCTTACCCAGAAGAGAGCCAACAGAGGAAAAGAGGGGGGAAGCGACCCGACTGAACAAAGAAAGGGAGGGGATACGAGCCGACCTTGGAGAGAAAAGGGAGACTGGGGAGATGATACTGAACAGCAGACCAAGAATCGACACTTATTCTCTCTGTCTTCTTCTCTGGTTCCTGTGTGAATAGGTCGCCGTTATCCTTAACGGTCGTTACGCTGGCAAGAAGGCTGTCATCGTGAAAAATAGCAGAACAACAACTACCACCTTCATCCATTCTTTTTTTTATTTATTTTTGTCGTCCCTTTTATTCTGCCTTGGGGATGTTTGGACATTTGTCTGGATGCGATCCGACTGGATGTCAACAAAGATGTGACATGATTTCAGAGGCAGGAAGCAATCGAACCCGAGGATGACCGAAATGGTACAACATCATAGCATGGGGAGACTATGATTCTGATGACACCACCACCACCACCGCCACTCCAAAACAACCATCCACTCAGAGCGATCTTGGTCTTCGCATCAACACAACAAAAGCCCCCGATGCATCTATTTTCTATTTTTTTTCCCCCTTCAGACATCACGGACAACATACTAGCTAGGATGCACGAGATCTCAGTCATCCAGAGAGAACATCTCTGTATATCAGCAACATCACCTTGAAAATGTTCTGAAGCGACCCCAGAGGCGTTCTCTGCATTCTTGGTGCCAAAAAAAAACTCTCAAGGAACACAGGGAAAAAAAGGGCTTCTCCTTTTCGACTATCGAGAGGATCAGACTATGAACTCTGGAGTCCATATTCTATCTTCTCGCTAGAAGGAGGGTTAGCTTTTGCGGGAGTGAAGTGGAGAGTGCGTGTGAGTGAGTGAGAGGAGGCTTCTGTTTTTTCTTCTGCATTTTTTTCTTTATTCCAATCGTTTCATAACCACTGTTTCCTCGCTTTGGAAACTAGTGTGAGATTCGCATGACCTATGAATGCTCTTTTTTTTTTTGTATCGTGCTTTTTTTTTTGTCTTTTTTTTTCCCGTTATTACATTTCGATGAGGGAACCAAGGAGCGCGGCTATGGTCACGCCATCGTTGCCGGTATCGAGCGCTACCCTCTCAAGATCACCAAGAACATGGGCAAGAAGCGCGTTGCCAAGCGCTCCAAGGTCAAGCCTTTCATCAAGGTCGTCAACTACAACCACCTCATGCCCACCCGGTAGGTTTTTTTTTCTTTTTCTTTCTCTCGGTTCAAAGCTTTTTTTTTTTTTTTTTTTTTTTATTGGAGTCTGCTAAGTTACCTGTATTTCATGACAATATTGAGCAAGAGATCTAACATATATCCTGGTACTTTCTTTCCTTAAAAAAAATTAGCTACGGTTTGGAGTTGGAGTCTTTGAAGTCTGCCGTCACCGTCGATTCCTTCAAGGAGCCCTCTCAGCGCAAGGATGCCAAGAAGGCTGTCAAGAAGCTTTTCGAGGAGCGGTAAGGCCTTCTCTTCTCTCTTTCAGACAAAGACTTGTACATCTGGAACCAAATGGACAACGTTTATGATCACCATCTTTCCGAAGAAGAAAAAAGAAAAAGAAAAAAAGAGTAGTAATGAGAAAAATGTTTCGAAATGATGCTCAAAAGGAAAGAAACTAACATGCCAATATTTCATTCCCTCTTTGGATACCCCTGATCTGCACGTCTTTATAGTTACAACAGCGGCAAGAACAAGTGGTTCTTCACCAAGCTCCGCTTCTAAGCGATATTTCCCTATGAATTCACCAGGGGAAAACAAAACGCCCTCTTAGCTGTCTCTAAATAAACACTTGTTACAACAAACAATTACTGGTTTCTCTGTTCGATTATGCGTTTTATTTGGACTGAAAAATGGAGGAGGGGAGGGGGGAAGGGGTGAAAAAAAATACGAATGCGAGAAAAGTAACACGCAAGATACTTAGGCTGCAGACTCCACCTGAGGTTTGAATCGGTAACGTTCCAAACTCGCACGAACTTCCTCCTCAAAGAAAAAAAAAAAAAAAAAAAAAAAAAAAAAAAAAAAAAAAAAAAAAAAAAAAGATCAAAAGACGAAATCCCGTGGAGCAGAGTCGTTAGTAACTGAGAGTGATGAAAAGGTATTGAGAGGAAAGATAAAAGTGTTGACTTACCACTGAAATGTCGTTGTTTGTGTAGACAAGAACACTCTCCTTCTTTGCAGGCGCTCCATTGACGGCAGCCACCTTGGGAGCCTCAGTAGCAGCAGGTGCCATTGCGGTGGCCGTTGCAGACACAGTAGTCGCGGACGAAACTACCGCCGAAGATGAGTTGGCCGCAGGTGCCGAGGATGTTGCAGCGGCAAGTGTGGTAGGATCGGGTGATGAGGTGATATGTGAGGTATTCTTCAAACCAAGATTCAACTGAGCGCTGGCAATACCTGTTGATGTGGATGGAGATGTTCCTAAGGCAAGTGGAGGAGCACCGGCGGCATGGCCAGGCTGCGAGACCGAGGACGGTCCCGGAGCTGTGGGAGGAGGTAGGCCAGGCGGTGGAGGACCTTGACTGCCAAATGGCAGGTGTGGAGGCATGCCTGGAGGTGGAGCAAAGCCAGGGGGTGGAGGTCCATTCATGAATCTAGGAGGTGGGGGGAATCCTTGGTGGTGTGGGGGTGGTGGAGCATGTGGAGCACCAGGGAGAGGTCTCTGTGGAGGCCAGTGTGGAGGGGGGACCATCTGGTTGCCAAACGGAGGAGGTGGGAACTGTGGTGGGGGTGCACCAGAGGGCGAAATACTAGAATAAAAGATGATCAAGGGTTGAAATAAAGGGTTAACAAAGTGGATAGCCCATTCGAGTCATCATCAAGAGGCTAGGTTCATAAAAAATGACTTACCCTGGATGAGGGGGTCCTCCAAGAGACTGGGGAGGTCGGGGCTGGTAAAAATGGCTATATGCAGCGGGCATAATGGAAGTAGCACCTGGAGGCATACCTGGGTATTGGAACTGACCTGGATAAGGTGCGCCTGGAGGGGGAGGTCGTCCTGCCAGCCCTGGGGGAGGAGGGGGTCCTGTCGCAGGGAATCCCGGAAGAGCTGGTGGCATACCTGGCATCCCCGGCATCGGCATCCCCGGCGCTCCTGGTGGGAGCATACCCGGTGGGGGTGGGCCGGGGAATCCAGGCGCTCCAGCTCCGGCTCCGACTCCAGCTACCACTACTGCTGAATTGGCCTGCATCATTGCCCTATGTGCCGCGAGCTGACTTTGGAGATCCTCTTCTGAAAACTCGATCGCTGCTGATGACGATGTTGTCTTGGGTCTCTTATTCGCTGGTGCCTCGTTGCCTTCCTGCTTTGCCATGTATGCGATCTGATCCTCCTCGGGGATGCCCTCCATGCCATAGATCTCCAGATCCACTGACTCACGGCCCGGAAGAGCGTTTGGTACTCTATTTAAACGAGACAGGTTAGAAGAAACAAAAACATTCGAGAGTGAGATTGGTCAGTGCTTGGGCCTCTTTTACATTTTTTTTTATCCTGAGCGGCGGGGTGGGTGGATTTGGCTTGGGGTGGTTACATACACACTGATTGTTTCCTTGTGGACTTGCATCACATGGACAACCATTCCTCCTGCAGTGTTGAGTTTCTTGCTGCAGCTATTGCATTTGAAATGTTTTGCTCGCTGGTGGGAAATGAGCACCTTCTCGTCTTCAAAATCACGCTCGCAGTACCTAAACGGAGACAAAATCCAGTGGCCAGATGTTGGGAAAAGTAAAATGGTGAGAATACCGATCTCTTGGCCAATATAGAGACGTAATGCAGTCAAATAGACAGAGACAGTAGCAATTGCTTACCAGCACCAGGGGCGGACGACTTTTTTCTTGTTCTTCTTGGCCATGTGGGCAAAAGTGTCGACAGGGATGACAAGTCTGAGAATGGGACAGATGGATGATGGCAGAGCCTGTGGAAGCAACCTTTGTGAGGGGCTGCAGGAAAACAAGACGCCGCTTAAGGGGATTTCATAGCTGCGGGCCTGCGGCCACTCTTTACTTTTTCCTCTTTTTTTTTTTTTTTTATTTCTGTTGCTCCCACCACTACACCCGTCTAGACCAGAGAGTGGTGGTTGAAAGGAGACCCCTTCCCAGCGGGTATCGGAAAGGCAGCACGGTTGGTAAGAGCAGATGAAAGGCGAGAGCAGCTGGAAGATGAAGAAAAGAAAGATGAAGGGGAGGTAGGTGCCCCAGGCTAGTGGGCGAACGGGCAGAGGACAACCACCAGTCTATTATTACCCAGACAGCTACTTCAGATCGAAAAAAAAAGGAGCACCCCGAGCGAGGCACCGTTGTGACGCGGGGAGAGACTTGCTTTGCCACCCACAAAAAAAAGACGAATAACTTGTCCTGAAGACAAAGATAAGTGAGGACAGGGCCGCGTGGAGAGAAGGGTGTGCGTGCTCTCATTGTTCTCGATCCTCGGCCGCAGCGATGCGAACGACGCGGCGTGAGCATGAGCACGGATGGAGGACATTGTCCTTTCGCATTAACCTTTGACTCGCGGCCACTCTAAGTGAGCAAGAAAGGAGACCAGCCGCAGTTTATGGTGCAGTTGGATCACCAGCGACTTACCAGTGGAGGATATCCAGAGAAGTGATGTCTCCCAGAGACCCTTCTTGGCCAATAGTCGTAACCGGACTTGCAGCCGCGCAGGCTTTGATTTTTGGGGGGGGAGAAGGAGGAGAACTCGCTTGGTGCCTCTCTCCACAACTCTAGCTTTCAACGAGCCATTATGTTTGCGCGTGTGCTGATCGGCATTAACTCCCGCGCGGGAATGGATCGGTGAATGGCGAAATGGGCCCGGCGGGTTGGTCGTTCCCCTGCTCAATTCTGCTCTCTCTCTCTCTCTTTCATTCTCCATTCCAGGCTCTCGCTGTTATATATACTGCAGCAGTCTCGTTGTGGCCCTCTCTCTCCTCTCTCTCTTCTCTTTCTCTTTCTCTTTCTCTTTTCTCTCTCTCTCTCTCTCTCTCCCTTTTGGTCGGCCCTAGTACTGCAGCCATCTCGCCTCGTCTGCCTTTGCTGTTGCTTGCTCCTTCTCTCTCTCCCTCTGTCCCGCTGTCGCTCCTCGCTCCTCTCTTTATTTCTCGCTGTCTTTTTCCTCCTTCTCCCCCTCCTCCTCCTCCTTCTCGCCCGGCCAACTCTTTCTCACTCGCTGTATCTGCCCTCCTTCACTCCACCCTCAATCCTTCTTCCCTGTCCCCTGCCCTGTGTGCCCTGTGCCCTGCCCTGCCCTGTTCGGCTCCTCTGCAAGTAAACACCCATCCTCAATCCGTCATCCATCCAAGAGCATTCAATGAAGAGCTTGAAAGGCGTCTTGAGTAGGTCAAAGTCAAAGAACAGTAGCAATCACTCGTCATCGCAGCCCACCCCCACCGACCCCAGCTCTACATCTCCTGGCAGTAGCAGCAGTCCCGCCCCCGCCCCCCCCCCCGCCCCCCGCCGCTGCCTCCTCCGCGCTGCCGCCGCCGCCGTCGCCGTCGCCCAAGCTCCCGCAGAGGCACCCGCGCCCCAGTCCACCCCGCAAAATCCACCCATCCGCGTTCTCATCAACAGTAACAATAACAGTAGCGCCTACACTAACAGCTCGATCGTTAGCGGAATCACCAGTGCATCCAATAACAGCCCCGTTGACCTCCAACCCGGCACTGCCAGCATCTTTGCCTCCGAATCCGACCCATCTGTTCATCCACTTGCCAGTGCACCTCTAGTTCCTACGACCAATATCATCAACCACTTGGGTTCAAGCATTAACAACGATATGACTTATGATCAGAATGATGGCAATCCTCCGACGATTGTGATTATGAATGCAGACCCTGTAAGGCATCTTTTTTCTTTTCTTTTTATCTCCTTCTCCTTATCTTTTTCATCTGTGGTCCAGATGTTGCTTCATCAGGGCCCATCTCTCACCAAGGAGTGGTGCAAGTCGGCCATTTTCCCTTTGTTGCTTCACTCCATCGGTCGCCCTTTTATTATCAATGTCCACTTGGCCCCTTTTTTCTCTCTCTCTCTCTCTCTTTGTTTTTTTCTCGCCTTATCCTTTTCTGCCGTGCTGTTATGCATGTGTGATGGTTCGGTTGAGTGTCTGCCCTATCTCACTCGAATGCCTGTTCTTCCGTTTATGCAACCAACGGGTACCGTTGCCTCTCCTCTCCGATAGGCCGAGCAGTCGGGAGCCCAAGGATTCTCGGGACAACACCCAACGTCTCCCCCTGGCAAGCAGGGCGGTGACAAAGAGATACCAAAGAGCGGGCCCATCAACAGGATGAAAAATGCACCAAAGGACGCCATTCCTATCAGCAAAACACCCCGGCGACAGCGTTCTTCTAGATTCCATGTCACAGAGAGAGTCTCGTTGGAACGATTGCAGGGACTCGATGGCAAGTGCAACTCTTTATTTCTACTTTTCACCCTTTGCACTCTCGTTAGTCGATCGTCAGCCATCCTTGGAAGTTGGTCCACCTTAATACTAACGACTGTACTATCTTTTTTTTTTTTTTTTTTTTTTAATTCTCCACCACTCTCTTAATGACTCCAGAGGTGGCACACATTGACCGTCAGGAGCTGTTCTTAAAAAAGATCTCGCAGTGCTCGGTTGTTTTTGACTTTAACGATGCTTCGTCGGAGCTCATTGGCAAGGAGATCAAGCGCCAGGCCTTGACAGAGATTCTAGAGTACATTACGAACAATAGAGGCGTCATCACCGAGCCGGTGTACCCAGAGGTGGTCAATATGGTAAGTGCCTCTCCTATTTCTAAAAGGTTTCTACTCTTGTTGACGATATTTTGCACGAGATCGAAAGGAGATACGTGTAGCAGCATATTACTAAAAAAAAAAAAAAAAATGGTGATATGTTGATCTGATCATGCTTCTTCTCCTATGCGAAAACACAGTTTGCCACCAACCTCTTTAGGACCATCCCCCCTCAGGTCAACCCATCTGGTGAAGCATTTGATCCGGAAGAGGACGAACCAGTTCTAGAACTGGCCTGGCCCCATCTCCAAATCGTTTACGAGTTTTTCCTTCGTTTTATCGAGTCGCCAGACTTTAACACCAACATGGCAAAGAGGTTTATCGACCATCATTTCATTCTTCAGGTACAGGAACCATGCACAGCCCACTCTGAAATGGTGGTATTGATCAAAATCTCAAGTGCCCGGAATACTTTTGTTTGTTTCTTCGTCTCACACGTGGCATCCTTTTTTTTTTTTTTTTTTTTTTTTTGCCCAAAATACGATTTAGCTTTTGGAGTTGTTTGACAGCGAGGATCCGCGCGAGCGAGACTTTTTGAAGACGACGCTTCACCGCATCTACGGAAAGTTCTTGAACCTTCGGGCGTTTATTCGTCGTTCGATCAACAATGTGTTCTTCCAGTTCATTTATGAAAAGGAAAGGCATAACGGAATTGCAGAGCTTCTGGAAATCCTCGGAAGGTACACAGCATCACTCTGAGCCTTTTTAGCAGCTCTCGCACTTTTTTTTTTTTTTTTTTTTTTGGATATCGCCATCTCTCTCACTTTCTCTCTTGTGATGTATGAATTGAGAATGCTTGCGATTTTATTCACCACTTCTACCAATCCTTTTTAAAATAGTATTATCAATGGATTCGCTCTTCCCTTGAAGGAGGAACACAAGACATTCCTGACAAAAGTCCTCCTTCCACTCCACAAGGCCAGATCATTGTCACTCTATCACCCGCAGTTGGCATATTGCGTGGTCCAGTTCCTGGAGAAGGATCATACATTGACCGAAGAGGTGACTTTCCCCTCCTCCTTCTAACAGGCTTATCTATGGATTGCTATCGATTCTGTTCCCAATAGCAAACAGATGAATGATTACTAACTATGCATGGAATCAATTGTGATATCTAGGTCATCCATGGGCTTTTGCGGTTCTGGCCAAAGGTGAACAGCCCCAAAGAAGTTATGTTCCTGAATGAGATCGAGGAGATCCTGGATGTGATTGAGCCATCAGAGTTTGTCAAGATCGAGGGGCCGTTGTTTACACAGATCGCTCGTTGTGTGTCGAGCCCTCATTTCCAGGTAGGAGAGAAGAGGGCCACTATCCATTATTGCTCATTTCCTTTTTACATCGATGTATTCGTGGCTGATATTGGCTTTTTATTTTTTATTTTTTTTCGCGGCGGTATTCAAAACTAGGTTGCAGAGAGGGCTCTTTACTACTGGAACAATGAATACATTGTCAATTTGATCCACGACAATGCCAACGAGATCCTGCCTATTGTTTTCCAGTCTCTTTACAAGAACTCCAAGACCCACTGGAATAGGTTCGTATCAGATGCTGCTCGGGTTGAATATGTCATAGGTTCTCATAATCGTCCTACCCGAAGGAAGAAAAAAAAAGAGAGAGAGAGAGAGAAAAGGTTCCTGGGCTCATTTGTCAATCTCTTAATTTAGGACAATCCACGGTCTTGTCTTCAACGCCCTAAAGCTTTTTATGGAGGCAACACCCAAGCTTTTTGATGAGTGTACTAACCACTATCGTCAGGCTAGACAGAAGTAAGATCCCGTCCATTATCGATCGGTAGTTATCTTTGTCGCGTTTGGGTCTTGACCCTGTACTAACTTTGGGATGGATTGCACTGTAGTGACCGGAAACGCCTTCAGGAGAGGGATGAGATCTGGCAAAAGCTGGAGAAGCAAGCATCTGAAAACTACATTAATCTCTCTGCCCAAGGAACAGTCTCTGTACCACCACCTGCCCCCCCAGAGCCTGTCCCAGCACCACTTGGTATGATATGCATTGCCATCTTTCGTGTGGCGTAATGATAAGGGGCGATCAAGCGTGTTTTTTTTATAGCGTTGTGGTCTCTAACCACATACTCATATATTCATGTGCAACCTCTTTTTTTTTGAACAGAATCGTTTGATCAAGGGGAGTTTATAGATGAGCCAGAGGAGGAGGATGAGACAGGGTCGCAGACGGACGATATGTATAGTGGCGATCTACAGACGTTCGATTCAGCGCCTGCTTTCCACCAATTCCGTAGGAAGTCCATTATTCCTGTGGACGAAACTGTTTTGGATGAACTCTCACGCCATCGCAGTTTGGAGGAGGTCCTGGACATGCAACGGACAGCCGCCAGCAACGAGAATGAATAGGACTGTGGAGGGGGCACTTGGTTCTTGCAATGATGTGTCGGCGGCTCCATGTATTTACGTTTATTTCCAAACAATCATCAGGCTATTGGGTTAGATTCCAAATAGCACGCACCACCCTGAGGAATCATACGAAGGATGCCGCCGTCTTGACAGATACCCTTTCCCCTATCCTTTTCCCCGCCAGCTACCGAAGGAGATGCCAACATGACCACCTTAACTTTCTAAAGACCACGAGCCAGACTACCAAGCATGACCATGATGAAAATGAGAAAAGGGATGAGAGAGAAACAAAGAAAGAAGCGAGCGAGAGAGAGTGTGAGAGAGAGTGAGAGAGAAAAGCGAATAATTCAAAAGAGAAAGAACCGCGAGGCGAGCCGAGATTAATGCTCTGTGACAGATGATTCGACCATTGACTGAAAATAGACACCTGCCTTTCTCAACGTAAAAAAGTAAAAAAAAAAGTCACATGACTGCGTCCAGCACGGAAAAGTGGGGGTACTCGACTGATGCATCTCTGCTCTTTGGCTTCACTTACCATTCAGCAGGAACATGAACAGGAATAGGGACGGAAGCTGTGAGGACAGTAATACAGGAGCCGAGGATGACAGCCTCAATGAGAAGGAGGGCTCTAATGACGAGGAAAATGACAGGGAAATCGGCCATAAAAAGGACTCGAATGATCTCTTGTCTCCTCGTACCAATGGCGTCGATTGTGATGTGGACGACAGCGGCATAGATGGTGCTATTGTTGGAGCAGTGGGAGGAAAAACTGGAGCTGATAAGGATAGAGACACGCGCCATGCAGCCGCAAAACCATTACCACGGCTCTCAACCTCGCTTGGGGCACAGTATACGACGATTAGCGACTCTGGAAGCATCACTGCATCGGTGATACCAAAACCACCCCCATTTAGCACAGTCGGGTCTTCGTTTGTTGATACGATGACGCAGCAACTCTCTATTCATGTCAACCAGCCTGTTGGCAGTATGAGCATCTCACCCAGCAGCCGAGACGTTGTATTAGCGGCGTAGGTGAATGGTCATCGACTAGAGATTATTATTTTTACGATTCAAATCCGACGCGACTGGCTGCACATATATTTGACGACTATATTTCCGTTGCATTAACATTCTGATAGGAGGAAAGGACTTTTTATTATTGACCTCGAAAATCCTTATGAACCTCCCCGAGTACTACACCATCTCACCAAGTGGGAGGTCGCGGATGTACAATGGAATCCACATTATAGTCGAGAGAACTGGATTGCATCAACAGTACGACACGACGACTCGCACCTTTTGTGTTCTTTCTTAACTAAGTTTGCAACCACTCCAACTGGACGGTCAGTCTTTGAAAGCCTTCAAGCAGGGTATCTAACATGTCGGGACTGTATCCTATCTATCTTCAACTCTATCGCGATCCCCTTACCCCCAATAGTCAAACCAAAAGGCATTGATCTGGAACCTTGGGCATAATGCGCCAAGAGCAGTGGAGCTCATTCTCCATGCTCATAGCAGAGCCATCAGTGACATCAATTGGTCGCCCTTCCATCCTGATTTGTTGGCAACTTGCTCTGTGGACACATTTGTTCATCTTTGGGATCTCCGAACGCCAAAGAAGCCTGTCAATTCTTTTTGTGCTTGGACTGGTAAGTTAGTGTATTGGATATAATTTATTGTCCGGGACGCTGTGTCATTGGTTCTATTCAACCAACTAATCCTATCGTATTTATCTTTACTCTTGCTGACTCGACACCCTCTTCCTTAGCTGCGGCCACGGTGGTAAAGTTCAACAGGAAAGACGAGTATACACTGGCTTCTGCACATGACACCAAGGTCGAGATTTGGGACACTCGCAAAGGATCCTCACCGTTCATTAGTATACAGGCTCATCAGCAAAAAATCAATGGTATCGACTGGAGTCGCAAACACCGAAACCATATTGTCACTTGCAGTTTAGACAAAATGGTCAAGTTCTGGGATATTGATAACCCTAGTCAACCTCATAACGAGATCAGAACCAACTCACCCGTTTGGCGTGCAAGACATACGCCATTTGGACATGGTATCTTAACCATGCCTCAGCGAACAGAGACCGCACTTTCTCTCTGGAATCGGGATAATTCTACTGAACCTGTTTGTAAATTCGAGGGACATACCGACACTGTCAAGGAGTTTGTCTGGCGTGTGCGTGACGTTGGGGACAGTCCAGATGATAGGTTCTTCCAGCTGGTAACTTGGTCCAAAGATCAACACCTGCGATTGTGGCCAATCAGCGAAAAGATGTTAGAAGCAATGGACCATCGTGCTACCACCCCTATCGAAATCGCACCGTACCCATCGACTCACCAAAACATGTCCTTCAGAGATCCAGCACCCATGAGCACCACTGCCACCCCATCCAGAGCCGTCTCTACGTTGCGTGTTTTGGCAGGAAACCGACCTTCGACAATGCCCCCTATCAGAACATCCATGTCCTCGAGAACTGTTGGCCCACTTGGCAATCATGGAGGCTTTTACAGGGAACGCAAGGCCCCATCCCCTCTTGTCTGGGTGCAAGGTGTACGAATGGTTAAACCTAGCGGTGACATTGGATTACCTGACCGGGCCTCTCCACAAACAGTTGCTACGGAAATTGCAGTAGTTGGACAGAAATTCCAGAATGTCAAGTTTGAAAAGGTCAATGTTGCAGGCCGGACCTGCACCATCAGCCTGAATAGTCTCCATTCCAATGAGGGGGCCTCATTCCTTCGGGTTAATATTTCTTTTCCACAATTTTATCCGAAGCAAGCCCCACCAACGTTCGACATCCAGAAATCAGGTATGTTATCGATGGCGACAAGAGCCCAGATATCTGCCAATCTGGACCATATTGCCGCCACGCACGCTTCACGGGGGTTGCCCTGTCTGGAGGCCATTATCCGAAGCCTACTAGGAGAAGATAGACGGGACGTGGTTTTAGATAAGGGACTGGATGATTCAGATGAGGATGATACTATTGTGAACCCGTTGAGAAAGTCGAGAGGGCGGGATGGCGGTGCTGGGGACAAGAAGGATCAACAAGTACCATTCCCTTGCCTTTGTGGTGCCGTTTTTGCTACCAATGGTGAGTGCTGTCTTCCTATCTCTTTCCCCCCTTTTTTTGTTGATGTTCAACTAGAATTGAAAGAGTTTGCTCATTGTTTAAATCTTGGTCCGCATTTCCTCTCCTTTTGTTTCTATGTTTCTACGTTTCTTTTTTTTTTTTTTTTTTTTTTTACTAGGCAAATTGGTGGCATTCTTTTCAAAGCTTCGGACACCACACTCGTCCAATTCATCCAGCATCCCGATCACTGGACGAAGCAGCACAATGCTCAAGACGCCTTCTCCATATACCCACCCTCGGACATATGCATCGATGGGCGAATACAAGGCGTTCTCGCGACTTCCTAGCGGAGCTGAAGGACTGGCAGGCACAGTGTCTAGCTTCATTGCTGATGAGGACGATCAAGACGATCTTTGGCCCATGCCAAATCTCTTTTCGAAACCCAAACCGAAGCATGAGCTGGTCCGCGTCACTCGAAAGCCTAAAGACCAACCAGCCTACTATACACCGCAGCCACAGTCGAGGAGTGCACTCTATCTTAAGGATATTACACACCTGCTCCCAGTCTCGCCACGGTTGGCTGCTGTTTACACGTAGGTGGACAATCCCTAGGCCAAAAAGGAGATGTTTTTACTTGAGAGCGTTCATGGTTTGAGTCCGTGCGTATCCTTAGATCATAACTCACTTTTGATGTATTGGCTCACTTTATTTGTACAAATACCTAGGTTGAACGGTGATAATGTCTCCGAGATTTGTGAACACAATGCACTTCAAGCGCGCCACCTTGGAAGGATGGATCTCTACAAGATCTGGAAGCTGGCAGCTTTGATCCTGACCCTCTCTGTGCCTATGGATCCTGTTACATTTGAGATGAACAGGACCGAGATTTCGAAGATGAGCTCTCAAACACATCCCGACAAGCTGCTTGACCTTGTGAATCGATCGCATAGTGCAAAGCAACGACGAGACAGTGGATTGGCTTTTGTGCCAGTCTTGGAAGATACGTTTTACCAAAAGGTCAAATGGGGTACTCATCCGATGGGTCGGAAGTTGGTTGATGTGCTGTAAGTTTACTAGTACTTTTTTTTTTTTTTTTTTTTTATCCGCGCTTTGGGGAGACATAGATCCCGTTTGCTTGGTCAATAGAGGCGAGTGTTTGATACTAACCGGAGTGTTGCATGGTCTTACCGTAATGCCACTGTAGTTTCTCCTACCTCGAAGTACATGGAGACATCCAGATGTTGGCACTTCTTTCTTGTGTCTTTAAGGATCCATTTAGAAATACCATGTCTATTACGGGAGTTACACCAGTAAGGATTCGTTTGATACCTCTTTATTCACCATTACCTGTTTCGGAGTAACTATGGATGTCATGGTATATGGACTGACTCTGCTCTAAACTACTAGCCTCAGGCTCAGTATCGACCTTACTCGTCTCCAATGAGTGATGCGCCGGATTATTTCAACATGCGCCAGGCGAGTACAAGTACTCGTTCGATCACAACCCCTATGTCAATGGAGCAGTACACAACCGCTGCAATCACATCGGCCACCGCCACCGCCACTGCTGCCGTAACCCGACCGCGCACACCGGCCGCCACCAGAATCTCACCATACCTCAACCGTGTTTCACCCACTTCTGCAGCATTTGGTAGCTCTTATTCATCTTCGATCCGTAGGACACCCAATCGTTTCTATCAGGGAGGTGTGACATCGCCTTTAACGACGCCATCGTCAATTCGCGAATCGACGTATTCAGAGTCTACTCTCTTTTATGGAAATGGAGGACCCGCCTCTGCGGGAGGAGGAGGCGGACCTATTTCGATTATGGGTGGGTCCAATGTCACTGGTATAGGTGGAGGAGGAAGCGGAGGAGGACCCATGATGATGGGCAGTGGATATTCCGCTCATGCCAATTTGTCTCAGGAAGGTATGATGGAAAAGGCGTCCATGACCCCAACCAACGCATTGAGTGCTGTAACGACCACAGGAACAACGACAGTGGGTGTAGCGATGATGGGTCCGAATGTCAACAGTGCACAACCATATTTCACTCATTCGAAGCGAGATTCGTATCATTCAATGCATGGGACTTCTCCGACTGTTCTTTCGAAGTTGGGAGCAATTCATCGACGTGAGTCGTCTTCGTCTCCCACATCTTTGTTTGAGAGGAGCGAGCAGAGGAATGAGCGGAATATTGTCCGTGCAAATGGATTCAAGATAACAAGAATGAACACTCATCTCTTTGATTCCGAGGAAACGTAAGTTTTTTTTTTTGGGGGAGAGGGGAGAGGGATGAGGGAAGATTGTCTTAATCCTATATCAAAGAAAAAGAGAAATTATGGTGATTAACCTATTTTCCTTTCATTGATTCTTAGACCGATGAACATCCCCTTGCTGGATCCTGCCAAGGAACCACAACACAATGCATGGCGCCTGATTTATGCGGAAATGATGTTCTCCTGGGGGCTCTTCGAAGCAAGAGCCGAATTACTAAAGTTCTTGACTATTAAGAAGGATGTCCCAGCCTTGAGCCATCCTCGACAGATCACGACTGGTACAGGTTCAGGATCGGGATCTATCTCGGGATCGGTGATTGGTGCAGGAGGAGGAGGAGGAAGTGGAGGCAGTGGCGGACTTGGTTCGAACTCGGATCGATCGACTCGAGATGAGCCCACGGCCCTGGAAAGGATTCTGGGGATCGAACGAAAGGGACTCTTGATCGGCAACAAGTGTTTTGAATGTGAGATGCGGATCCTGCCCAACTACAAGTGTGATTTCTGTCGAAAGGTCCGAGTCGGGATCAAATGTTCAATCTGTCATTTATCGGTCCGAGGTCGAACCAGTGTATGCCTCAAGTGTGCCCATGGAGGGCATACGGAACATCTTTGGGAATGGTTTGTTCAGGAACAAAACACAACTTGTCCGACAGGGTGTGGATGTGATTGCTTGGTGAATTATGGAGGATGGGCTGGTGGGTTACCTGTGAAAACTGTTCAACAGCCTCAGATGCCTCAAGAATCCTTATAGAGAATCTCTCCCCATCCCTCTCTCCCTCTCTCACACACACTCGCTTTGTTTAGAATACATAATGTCACACGAAATGGAACGTAATTCCTCAGATATTTTGGTGTATACAGAGTACTTGTCAGATTTCTTTGTCCAGATCGGTTTGTCCATGTGGTGAAAAAGAGCCAGGAAAAAAAAAAAAAAAAAAAACGGAGTGTTGTCCTTTCCTGGGGGGACTGTTAGATCAAAGTTTAACAATCCTCATCCCCCTTTACCCAAAGCACCTGGTTGTGTTGAATAGATGCGTTTATTAGGGGATTGGGTCCATGGGATGCGAACGCCCTGTCTGTCACTTTTTTTATCTCGCTTGAATATCCATTTCTCCCCGCAGGCTTTTTCCCTTTTTTTTTTTTTTTTTTTTTTTTGGAAGTTACAAGTGCTGCGCCTTCGATTGTCGCAACTCAAATCCTGGATAAGGGATGAGCTAGGGCAGCCAATGCAATTCTCTGGTGGAAATGAATGGGTCCATAAAAAAAAAAAAAAAAAAAAAAAAAAAAAAAAAAAAAAATGGAAGAAAATGTTGTGGTCATATGCTGTTTACTTCTTGGGAGTCTCGACAAATCCTGGGAAGCAGTCGTTGAGAGACTTTCCGTGCTTGTTGGTGGCATGCTCCTCAAGACTAAGTTTCCATGAGCCATCGGCAATAACGAAAAAAAAAAAAAAAAGGGCAAGTAAGCTATTAGCACAATGTGATTCGCTCGGTGATTCAACAGGATCTGGTAAAACATGCACTGGCTGAGTCAGGAAATATTGTCCCTGACTAGTGGAGGGAAAAAAAAGAAAAAAGAAAAGAAAAGAAAACTACTTACGCCTTTTGACGGATGGTGCACAAGAAGGTCTGACGGCATGTTTGGCAGATAATACTCTTGGCAGCCTCGTTCTAGTTCGGAGGAGAGAAGGGGGCAAACAGTGATCGAACAGGTAAGTGTGCTGTTGCCAGTTCTAGACGAGGGGAGAGGGTAGATGGCAACTGTTCCTGTCTCGGAAGAGGAAAGTGTGTGTCTGTGTGTGGGTGTGTGTGAGAGAGAGAGAGAGAGAGGTGACTTACAGCCTTCAACTGACTGTTGGCAGCAGCACCTGCATTCTTAGCGTTACGCTCACGCTTCATTTGTGCCTTTTGACCCTAGGTACCGGAAAAGCCAGAATGAGAGAATGGGGGGAGGGGTACGATAGTTGAGTGTTAGATGTAGACTCTTTGGTCAAAAAGCAGACAGAGGCAGGATAGACAGCTTGCTTGTCAAACATACGTTGCCCATTTTGATGTAGCCGCTTGGGGAGAGAGTTGGCGAGTGGAGGAGAGGATTGGATTGGATCGAGGATGAGTGGAGGTTTGAGTTGGAAGAGGTTGTAGCCTGAGGGGAAAACTTGCGGCATTTTATGGCGGCCCTTAATTCAGGGTCAGGTTGCCGTTTGTTCAGCATCCCTATCCGGCTGGGCATATTGGGCGCAAGCTTGAGGCCACGCGAAGGCTATGTCTTCCACCTTCTGGTCCAGGGCTCCTCATGAACGCATTGCATTGGGCATGAAGTGATAAATGCAAGGACGGAATAGGGGCTAGCATGAATGAACGGGCATTGTTCAGTCCATAAAATCGCAGAGAGGCGACTTCATGAGCACAAGAGTGAATGGTAGTGTGAAGAGGGAATACCTAATTGCAGGACTCCCATGGGCCTCAAAAGCTGAATCGCCCCTCGGGCTTTTGAAGCAAGACGATGTTGGACCCAGCTCAAGCGTGGTCGCTTCTAGCCTCAAGCTCCAGAAGAGGGCCTCCTCACTTTTTGGTGGCAAGTCGAGAATGCTCAGCGATAAGCCACTCACTCTACAAAACTAGGTGATTGAGCACGTCTAAAGCGCCCTCTTTTTCCACTACTACAACCAAAAATGTCCGCAAAGGGTGCGTGTGCAGTCACTGCCATCCATTGGCTAGATCGGGATTTTGGGAAAGCTGCATTGGATATATTGGATGGGCATCATACGAGGGAGCCGGGAACCATCCATCGATCGATCGACAAAAGGACGAGACTTGGCGACCATGCTAGATCCATAGCACTCTGGTCAACTTGACTTTGGGCAAAGGATAGAGTTCATTGCCAAGATGGGGCCATGTCCATGGAAGCGATCATCTCCATTCACTTGAAGCCCTATTTTGTAGACCCCAGCTTTCTTCAGGATTCTATTCACGTTCTCATTGCCGTCCCCTTCAATCCCAATCGGTCCCAATCTACTCACCAACATTGATCCATCACAACGGATCACTTTTCAGCTATTCTGAGAAAAAGAATCCGTATTGGCTGTGTCAGCCTCTCATCCAACAGCATGATACCAGGATTCAACGACCAGACAAAGTCAGAAACTTCCTGGAATCAGCTCGCCTTTAGATTTCCATCTTTTCAGCCAACCCAGTCCAGTGGCCTATTCCCCCTCTCCCAATCTATTTTCATCAACAGGAACACGGGAGATGCGATCATGACTGGATTCCTTCATTCGGATGAGGGCACACTTCTGCTCCGATTATCTGAGCTCATACAGTAACCCCCCCCCCCAGAAGCAACCAGCAGAGTGTTAACAGTGGACCTCTTCTTCACCTCTTTATCTACTGGATAAATGGACATCATTTTCAAACAATAACAGGTGCAGCTGCTTCCGGAAACAAGTTCCGCATGACCTTGGGTCTTCCCGTCGGCGCCGTCATGAACTGCGCTGACAACTCTGGTGCCAAGAACTTGTACGTCATCTCCGTCAAGGGCATCAAGGGTCGTCTTAACAAGTTGCCCGCTGGTGGTGTCGGCGACATGGTCATGGCCACCGTCAAGAAGGGAAAGCCCGAGTTGAGAAAGAAGGGTAAGGCGCCCATACTATTTTTTAAAAAAAACTCGCCATTTCTTTCTCTCGTTGTGATTAGCCCCCAAGAGGAACCAGGCACTGACCAAGCTTTTCTGATCTTCGTTTTACATGAATCTAGTTATGCCCGCTGTCATCATCCGTCAGCGCAAGGCCTGGCGCCGCCGCGACGGTGTCTTCATCTACTTTGAGGGTATGTTTCATATCTTTTTCAGGAGCAATCAACTCGCCTTTGCCACTGGATCAACCAGAAAAAAAAAAAGAGAATGCTATTGCTTGGGCGTTTATAAAGCAATTTTTCCAGAGTTGTCCGACTAACATTCACTCAACTATTTTTTTCCCCTTGATATCTAGACAACGCCGGTGTCATTGTCAACCCCAAGGGCGAAATGAAGGGTTCTGCCATTACCGGCCCCGTCGGTAAGGAGTGCGCCGATTTGTGGCCCCGTATCGCTTCCTGCGCCGGTACCGTCGTTTAAAGTCCCATTCTCCCTTTCCCTTTGAACAAAAAGACATTCTACCAGCACAAGTTGCAATAAAGCAGAAATCTCGCCAATGTAGACCGCGGCTCGTGCGCAGCCGTTAGCCCTTTTTTTTTTTTTTTTTTTTTTTTTTTTTTTTTTTTGGAAGAGAATATGGATTTTAAAAAGAAACCATGAAATAGACGAGACTCCTGGGCATCATTTTAGTCAAAAGGCCAAGAGTAGTACAATGGTGCTTGTCACTAGAGGCGTAGGTCATCTGGCGCGTCGGCAATCAGCTGTGTTGGTGTAGCCGAGGAAGATGTAGAGATATAGGTGTCTGGTCCAAGAAATACTTCAAATCTTTTATTACAGCCTACTTGTACTCCCGAGCAAATCAATTCCATGGTATGCATCACTGCTCTCTCGTGTCATGATAGCTCTTCCAGAAGAGTTTTGTAGGTTAAACAATGTTGCGGAGGACTAGAAGAGAGAGAAAGAAAGAGAGAGAGAGAGGATTTAGAATGTATGGTGAGATCAGAGATCTGTCATAAGTGCCAAACACAAGAGCGCTATAACAGCATATAGATGATATCTGAGATCATTACCGACAATGACAGAGTCGCCACGCAGGAAAAGCTTGCTGATAAAGCGCTCCTTGTTGACAGGCTTTGCCCTCTTGCCCTTGCTCGATTTTGGTACCTCAGTCCACATCTACAAATCGAAAACAAAACAAAACAATACTCGGATCGTCAGCTTCGATTCAATGCCACTGTGTTCTTTTGTTGAGCGATAATAAAACAAGAAGCGATAAGATTTCTGCCGTATTGTTGTTGAGAGAACAAGGTAATAGCGAAGCTTTTCCTCCCTGACGTATCCTGTTTGTATCGTATTACCTCCTTGACATTCTCCAGAACCATGTTGCAGTGGCGATCAAAGGCTTTAACTCTGGCGAGGAGCTGTCTGTTGTTTCTGCAGCTGATAAGGATCTGTGTATGGTTCTTGACCGACTGCTGAAGAACAGAGAGTGGTCCAGTGTTGAATTCTTCTTCCTCCATCTTGCGGAGCTCCTCCTCGGTCATCTCACTCTTTGACTTTGTGCTGCTACTCTCCATGAAAGAAATCAACAAGACACAAATCGGAACGCGTGAGCAACATTTACTCAGAAATAGACAGGGAATCGTTGCTTCTTCGAGTTATTAGCAATAGTATTTAAGCGGTCTGGAGTTCCAAGTCTATGCAACACTCTAATGACTGTACCTCATGGTTCTTTTGTTCTGCTGGGAAATGGCACGGAGAGATGTGTGTGATTGAACAGGGAGGGTGATGCTACACACTCTTCTGGCCAAAAATTTTGGAACCCCCAAGGCAGAGTACAAGCCACTCTCCAGACTTCCATTTTATGGCTGGCCATCATCTGGAGGCATTCAAGGAACTGCATCGTTTTGTCTACAGCCCACACGCGCCCATCATGAATGATATCAAGACCGCCACGAACAGCCTCGTGTCCTCATATGTGAAGGGTAGCAAGCGTCTCCTCTTTGCACTTTTAGGATGTCTGGATACTCCAACCTAGCCGATTCCGTCTAATGCAGCTGCTGTGTTCGTTCTTCACCTCCTAGATACGCCAAAGTCGCTGAAACTTATCGACGCCTACATGGTCTACATCCTTTTGACGGGCATCATCCAGTTCATCTACGTGTGCATTGCAGGAACCTTCCCTAACAACGCATTCTTGGCTGGATTCATCTCGACCGTCGCTTCATTCATCCTTGCAGGTACTGCGTTCTACCGCCATTCCTCCCAAGCAGCAACTCTCATTTTTATGACCTGAAAAAAGCGCGACTGTACTTTGGGTATTGGGATTGACCGGTCAATCCATGCTTTCTTCTGATATACCTATCTTCTTAGCCAACCTCCGTATCCAAACTAACCCAAAGAACGCTTCTCAGTTCGCAACTACCAGCCCCGAAAGGTAAGTGGATTGAGTGATCTATTCGACCATTGATTTTGACCTAAACCTCTCTCTCCCTCTCTCTCTCTCTCTCCAGGATCCGAGCCCTTTTACTAATCGATCTCTCAACTGGTAATCGTTTCCCTATCGATCGCTTTAGGGCATTTGCAGATTTCTTGGCCTGCCACGTCGTCGTCCACTTTGCCGTCGCTCACTTTCTTGGATAACTTCGAAACCCCTTTCAATAAACCTTATATCCCGAAGGACTTTTCACTTGCTTGTGTCGTTAGAAAATGCAGGGAAGCTGGTGTTAATAGGGTCATTGATTCGTTTGATTTTATCCTACCCTACCCTCCGATGTCGTTGAAGTGCATCTCAGCCTAGAGAGAAGGTTGCCCTAGAGTATACTGGCAAAAAAAAAAAAAAAACCACCAAAATACTCGCGTTTCTTCAAGAGGAAATTTGATCACCCTTTGCACTCCACTATAGCGGTGTTAAAAATTCTTCTCTCTTCTCACATGCGCTGTCAACACATTGGGAGCGGCTTTTCATGTCATGGTGGCTCGATCAACGTAGCGACCTCTATCACCCCGACCAGGGAGAAGAACGCTGCTATCCCCAATCCGTGTCATACTTAATGGCGTGTGTGCCCTAGACAGTCAAACAAAACTTAATCCCCCTACTCTCTGAAGAAGTTAAAAGTGAGCGTAATGATGTAGATGTAGTTTTCTTTTCTACCAAGCCGATGTAATGGGCCGCTGTGGTCTAGTACCCATAGAGCGATTTACTAGAGACTTCTATAATCACAGCTGGCTCAATAGTAGTTGCAAAGAAGATAGGGAAGAGACAGTTAGTGAAGAATGAGAAGACTCGACAGATCGACATACAATAGATACACTGCAGCGATGACTCGGGTAATTCATGACCCAGCTCCCATGATTCTATTGTAGAATGGCGATCTAACGCACGACATTTTTGTCGAATGAAGAGAGGTTTGTTGCGAGGTCAATGCTCACAACTCTTAGGTAAGGAAGTAGATGACGATGTTCTGTATTTGGTTACGCGGCCGAAGCAATGTAGATGGTCGAGAACTAACTAATGCTATCTAGTACTGCAAAGCTGATGATGATCGCGACAAACCAGAGTGACCCAAAAAAAAAATTACTTGCTCTTGTTGGTGAAGAGGAGATACTTACTCATCTCTTATTTGCTGACTTTCTTGAAGATGGTTCCCTGTAGCTCCTTCTATCTCTGCATCTCTATCGGCACTACGCTCTTCTAAACCATCCACGCGGCAACTTAGGGTATCTTAGCTTGATCCCTTTCAAGTATTAAGTGATCAGTCTTCTAAGGGCCATCATTTTTTTTCCTATCCTTTCTTAATGACCCCTATAGACCGATCCCCAAGGCACTCATCTAGAAACATCCAGGACCCAGAAACCCTCGCTGACAATCCATGTAGTATTCTTCCCCATCTTTCTTGGTCTTTATATCTCATCGGCCTGTGGATGAGTCGGCACAACTTGGCAACGAGTTCTTCATTTTTTACTTCAGCGGCCAGAGAAAGGGAGGCGGCTACCTACTCAAAGGTGACCTGAGCAATTGTAGATCGCATTTAACAATTGGAACTGAGGTCAAGAGTGGATGAGTCTGGAAGTAGTAGAAGCATGGGCTTATGTAGAATTTGGAAAAGGATAAAGGTCAAGAGTGAGTCAGAGCAGACTAAGGACTGATAACAGATTACTTAAGGAATGCGAGGATTCTTATTGCAAATGCCAAAATCAGACTCGGGGCATCATGTCAAAGATTGTCGTGGATGCGCCCAAAGATATCTGGCAACTCAAGAAGCAAGCTATGTTCGAAGTAAAGGGAATATTAAGCAGCGCCGCAATTCCCTATAGAGAGGTAGCTGACGATACCAACGTCAGATTGCTTAGGTTCAAGTAGACAGTATGAACGGACTGATATATATTGTGTCATTGAAGCACTACTGGAGACCGCCCGCCTCTAGTCAAGCCCAGTCGGGTCGAAAAAGTGGCATTGGAACTGAGGAAGGGAGGTCATCTGACGCAGCGTGTTTCTTGCCAGGCTCCGCACCCAGGTGAGAAACAGGGTATGTGATGGTTGATATGTGACCCTTGTCCATTTGTTGCCGTCGGCACTGAAGACCTGCTGTAGGAGCCATTAGATATTTGAAAAGTTAGTCGATTAGCCACGGGAGTGACCAAAAACAGGATATGGCATCACTTTGACAGACTGTCAGCTCTAGCAGACCATCGTGCGCGTCTGTTGGTACATTATTTCCATTTAAAAATTTTCGTGGCTTTTAGAGCTGGAATTAGAGCTACTAGACAAACAATCGGATAGCACCCCCCACTAATCTCGACTCCATCCTTAGTCGTTCATTCATCACTCCTCTCACTCTCTATACACCATGTCCCAGTTCTGGAAGCCCACTTTCACGTAAGTAGAAAGAGTGCCCCAGCTCCACCTTTACTCCCTTCGTGACCTGGATCTCTCGGAGGCGATTGTCATCATCGACTTTTCCTGACCTGAACCTAAAGCAGCAGTACCCAAAATCACGCTCAGTTCTCGCCAATCCAATCCGACTCTCCCGGTTTCCTCCTTGGTCCCAGATGCATTGACCAGAGATCAATCAATGACAACTACTTCATGGTCGAGGAACCTTATCCAGACCATTCCAGTATCATTACCGACTCATCTGCACGCTATTTCAGTGTCAGGGCCGCCAACCTTTTCTTTCCCCATTATTGTTCAATAGCTCCATTTGACCAAGGAGATGATGGAGGATCCCTCGAATTCAAACCAGGAAATTGCCTCTCCCCTCCATAGAATTCACTCCATCGACCAATTCACTAATCCTACTAAACGTTTTTTTTCTGCTTTCTATAGCTACTTGCAGTACGCCCAGGTCTGCGCCCGCGCTGTCCGCAACTCGCTCAAGGAGGAGGCTCGCGTTGTTGCCATCCGCCGTGACCAGCAGGGCTTGAAGTTTGCCAAGTGGGAGGCTGGCAAGCAGGGTGAACTTGTACGTTTTTCTGGTCACTGTTTGACTACTCTTTTCGTTTCGTTCATGGATTGTGAAGATAGAGTGTCATCGAGCGTGATCACTCCCTTTTCGTTTTGATTGTGGATCGAATGCTAATATCTTTTCATTTTTTCATATTTTTCCCTCCCATGATTCCCGTGTCCCCTTTACGCCTTTGTAGAAGAACACCGCTAACTCTACTAACGTCTAAAGAGCAGGATAATCTTCTTGTCAGGATCGAGAGTCACCTTCAGTCCTCTGGCCATGGATATCACCATCAAACAAAAAAAGAATCATATATGAGTGAGCGTCAACCTGTTCTCAGGGTCTGTCGTTCACAAATAAAAACTTCCCCTCCACTCTTTCTGTCATTGAGATTTTCCAAGCAGCGCGCTTTTTTGTGTTTGTTTTGTTTTGTTTTTTTGTTTCCTTCATTGGCATAGCCTTTTTCGATTACATTTACTAGACTCGGAAGGGAGAAGGAAGGAAGGAGGCGCATGGTAAAACAAAAAAAAAAAAGGATACAAAAAAAGGGCCCAGGAGACAAACAGATATGGTAAAGAGAGAAAATGACTACCCACTGTCAAAGTAGAGTTGGTATGCAATGAGACTCCTTGCACAAAATGGTGCCGAAAAAAAACAAGATTCATTTCAGCTTTACTGGCAGCAAGCCCCGCCACCGTTGGCAGGGCCAGTTGGCAAGGATGAACCTCCAGTATGCATAGGACCAATCTTGATGCCGTGAGCCTTTTTTGTGTTCCGGGCGAATGTGAAGCAAAGAGGAGAGAATTGGAGTTAGTGCCAAAATGAGCTGGGATATATCAAAGTCAACTGTCCATTCCTCAGAGAATGTTGATCATTACCTCGTTGTGAATATCGAAAATGCCGCTCTGAATCTTTTCGTAGATATTGGCCGCAGTCGCAACGAACGCCTACATTTTTTTTTGGGGGGGGAGGGGGCGGAGCAGAGGGAAATACAGGATTCAAGGAAAAAGTGAGATGATTTGGAAATTGGACACGTGGGTAAGGGGAACCAACAAGCAGAAAAAAAAAAAAAAAAAAAAGTATTCGAGATGTTTCCGCTCCAATAGATAATTACCTCTTCGACGTTGGCAGATGTCTTTGCAGATGTCTCCATAAAGAAGAGCCCATTGGCCTTGGCAAATGCTTCGCCCTCCTCATAGGAAACTGCACGTTTAGACTCTAGATCACTCTTGTTGCCAATAAGCATGATCGTGGTGTTGGCATTGGCGTGTTGTCTTGCATCCTCCAACCAGGTAGTCAGGTGCTGGAAAGTGTCTTTCCTATTTGGTCATGGAGAAGACAGCCAATTATTTAGTTTCTCCATGTTCATACCACCTCACCTCCCCCTTCAAATACCGCCACGAGGGTGATGGTGATGGTGCTGCCACGTCTTATAAAGTGATGAGCATATACCTCGTGATATCGTATACTAGAAGCAAGAGAGACGCAGGGTACAAGAGTTTTGGTGTTACTGAAAAAGGCAGACTGCAGCTACTTCACACCCCTCATCTGTTCTTCACGGGAATAGATTGAGTCAAAGAGATGGACGTACCAAGCAAAGCGCCTGCAGCGCCCCTGTAGTAGCTTCTGGTGATGCTCCTGAATGATTCCTGACCAGCCTACAAGACCAACAAATAGAAAAACAAATAATAAACAGCAAGGAGTGAAGGAAGAATGTAGCTGTCAGTGTCGACAATTCTTTGGTCTCTGACTCGGAACAGGTGGTTGCTTGTTGAAAATGATCATTTACCGTGTCCCAGATCTGGAGCTTGATTTGCTTTCCGCCAACATTGACGAAGCGTGCTCCGAACTCGACTCTATATCACCATAAAGAACTTTCGTTTGAGTCCAAGGATAAATGTGGTAACGAATACGAGTTCGTAGAAAGAGCTCATGATACGCGGTGAAAAGTAGAGTGAGGTGATTTTTTGTTTTGCTTACCCGATCGTCAAGTCATGGGCAGGCTGGAAACGCTTGTCCGTGAACTGCAGGAGCAAACAGGACTGGTCAAAAAAAAAAAAAAAAAAAAAAAAAAAGACCGACATAAAGAAACAAAAGAGCAACAAAGAGAGACGTCGCTTAGTCTCAGTTACGACTATTATATGCACCAACTATTCACTAGACCGGCCAAGAGATTGAGTGAATGACGTCCACTCTGTATGGCTTGATCATTTGTACCTTGCCGACACCTATTTGATGGTAGAGCCATCGCTAAATGATTAGCATCTCTGCCAAATGTTCTGACGCTGCCGCAGCTGAGAGCACGGGCCAACAAGTGTGCGGAGGACCAGGATACTCTTCTAGCTTACCCGTGTCGCCGATAATAATATACTGGCAAATTTTATCCAGATGAGATGGATTCGGGGATAGGCGCAAGGGAAAGGGCGGAGGCAATGGTTAGCAAAGCTGGCAATCATACACTAGGATGTCTGCAAGCAATTTCGATCGGCGGGGCGCAGAGGCAGGAAACGGCTGTGACAGAGTGGTTACTTTGATGATGTAGTCGTAGTTGAAGCTGCTGCTCATGATGGGCGTGTCGTATGAATAAATGAGAATGAGGGTGAGTAAGAGAAATGGGTGTAAAGAAGACTTTCGCGGGAGCGGGAACGGGAGCGGAATGGTACAGAGAGACAGACAGAGACAGAGGCAGAGAGACAGCAGGGCGACCCTATCCCAAAAAGCACGTCACTCGACCTTAGTTGGGATATCAGCTGCCACAAGTAGGCTTCCAGAGTTCTACACCTCTCCACGCTTGCGCCCGCTCCGCGATTCGTGCATCCGAGCAGCCTTCAGAGTATTGGCACGTCTGTAGAGACATCCCTTCAGTCTCGGTTGCCCGACCGTAACCCCTTTCCTCCGCTTCGCCAGACAGCAGCTCACGGTCCACACGCGCAGGTACGACGCTTTTGTTGCACGGAGGCATGATCATCCTCATGTCACGCTTCCAGGGGGGTACAGCTTCCGCCACTAACGCTCTTGCATCTGTTTTCACTCAGCTGTTCAAGATTTCGCCACATCTGCCAGTGTGAACTTGAGCATCATGTCAGGAATAGGTTCAGCAGCTACCCTCGTGCGTGGTCCCTCACCCTTGCAACAGGGTAGTGTCACGACAGGATCTGGTACAAACAGTAATAATGGCATCGGTAGCAACAGCGTGGCTACTAGTGGTACTCCCTCTGGCTACGATAGTTCACAATCCTCCTTGTCAGCAACTTTGCCTTCAAATATCACCAAAATCCATGTGCATTCGGACAACTACTCGAAACGGGATTTCCTGATCGACCCAACCTACTTTCCGAACGTGAAGTCGAATGACTTCTTTGAAATTTATGATCCGGCACTGCCCAAGGAGTCTTGCAAGAAGCTAATCATCCAGTGGACAGGGCCAGACAAAGACATGCAGCTAAAGCCACCCGTGCAGGTACTGGGACTTGAAATATGGGCTTATCAACTACTCAGCAGCAATACGGATTTTCTATCTTTATCTCTAACCCAACGAGCACTTTAACGATGCCCTTTAGGTTTCAATCGCAAGCAATATTGCAGCCACATTTGGACTTTCACCACGTCAGGATGTAGTCGCTCAACGTGTAAGAGTTGCTTGTCTGGCTGATCAGGAAACAAAGGAAATGTGCTACCAAAGATCATACTTTCTGACAATCGAAGACTGGCGAATGGACAACATAGGTCGATCCAATGCGATATGCCGCTAAATATGTGGAGCTAACGTTCCGCGATCAATATGTTGGACGAAGCGACATGTGGAGGCTGCGCACGAGCCTTGTAGGATCATGTGTATACGAGGCCAAAAAGATCATTTATCTTGGATGCATAAGAGTCCAAGTAAAGGAGATTTACGTCGGAAACCAGTCAGTAAGATGCTCTTTTATCTTTTACTACATGATTATGTTCTTGCAATTACACAAGTCGTGTCTTAACTCATTCCTTTTGCTTGGATCCTTTTTGCCTACAGGTCCCTAGTGGGTACATTACCTCCGAGACCAAGATAATCTTTCGCTCAGAGTCTGCAAAGTACTTTATCTTCATCCAGATGTCTCGAGAAATGTGGGAGTTTGACGAGGACGGCGAGATTTTCTTTGAAAAGGTCATTTTTGGTTTTCTTCCGAACCTGTTTGCTCGCTGGCGAGGAAAGAGAGACGGGAAGACACGACTCGACCCTCCTACCAACCATGTTGTATCCATAGTGTTGTTCTCGAGAATCTTTTACCAGGAAGAAGAGGAAGAGAGGTTTCGAATCGATGGGTTCCCAGGAAACCAGCCAAGCTTGCACAGAGATGAAGAAGGGCGGTACTACCAAGACTTTTACAAAGTTGTCATTGATTGGGAAGCTAGGACCGACTGGACGACTGCCATAATTCCTCTTAAAGAGGAAGTTATGCGTTATCAACGTGACATTCTTTTGCGTTCCGCTGGAAAGTACGCACTCCTCGCAGGCGAGAACTCATTCGCATTCGAGGGCAACGTTCTGGAATCTATCAATCTTGCACTCAACTCACTAGACAAGCATTATGTCGACCGGGACTTGCAGCGAACAGGTCTTTCCATCGTCATGATCACTCCTGGGTCAGGAATGTTTGATGTTGACAAGAGGTTGCTCAGGCTTACCACAGAGAGGATGAACAGCAGTGGTATTGGGCTTGATATGATCTGTCTTTCCAAAATACCTGCCCATATTGTACCACTCTTTCGATGGAAAGGACCCGTGACAGATTCGGCCACGCTTCCACTAGGGGGATACTCTTCAGGACATTCACCATCTACTTTCAGTGTGGCAAATAACAGCACTACTAACAACAATGGTGGGGGTAACCTCGCTGTTCGGTCTTCAAGCGCGCTATCTCGCCCAAACTCTCGACCGTCCTCCATCAAGGATTCCTCTTCTGAAACTCGCCCAACAACGCCATCGACCAGGGCATTTAAAGCAGCCTCCTCTAGTCCGTTACCGGAAGTCCAACTGGATACCTCTGATCCACTATACTATGACTCCCCATCGACTTTCCCCACCTCGGTCACCAAGACCTACTACATGATGCCCCACTGGGTCGACTGTATGTTTTATGGAAATACTCCGAGGGCAAAATCACAGAAATTTTATACCAGATGCAAGATGTACGAGCTTCAGATGATGGGGATTATGGAGCATGAAATCTCAAGTATCTCAATCCCATACCTAAACGAGAGCTATAATTCACAGTATTCAAGCTTGTTCGGGAAGCGACTTCATTCATCGGACGCCTTTGCACCAAAGAGTCAGCACGCAAAGACCGCCGACTATGAAAAACATGACGAGGACATATTCCACGATCCAAATTCACTTCTTGCATCAGAGATCAAGCAACTCAACATCAATTCTCTTCACCCTCAAAAAGGAATTACCAGAGATGCTGTGTCCCTTGATAGCTTGGAGTCATCTGGCAAGGCTAATTCGACCACTCGCCGTTATGATGCATATCTTCCAGGTTGGAACTATCAACCTGCACTGAGCAATATCAAGCCCACGAGCGAACTCTCTCGCAGTTTACCTAGAGCATGCTACATTTCCTCCATGATGACAACTGGTGCTATTCAAGAGAATCACATAGTGAAGGAGAGATCATCCACCTCAGGTCGCGTTTCATTTTCTCTGAAGAGCGCCAATGGGTTCTTAGAGGAGAATCGGGCAGCCAAGGGTACTGAAAAGAACGTCTCAGGATCATATGACCAACATGCAGAGATGGGTATTCAACATGGTATTCATGACGACCCCAATGGCGACCAGTCAAGCTTTGGTCGCACAGCTCCACATAGTCATATCGATATCAAGTCCAAATCTGGACACATCCGCGCAAGCACTGAGGACGAGCCAGGGTTTTCAAGCTCAAGTACTGTCAAGCCAATCTATATTTCTCGGAACTACCGCAATGTACAAGAAGAATCCCCCTCGGAAATCTCGGGTGCAGACTCATGTAACACGGGTTCGCTCTCAAGTGATAAGGGAACTCGCACCTTTATATCCAACCCAACAGGAATCGGCGGAAGGATTATTCAGACAAGGCAAAGGTCAAAGCAAACATTTATCAATCCGTGTAACCCACCAAAAACGATCATCCGTATGACTTCTCACCTTCGCCGCTGGCAACACGCTTTCCCTCGGGTCCAAGCGCGCAATTCTTCTCCGAATTTGATCCGTAGTGAGGTTTACACCGATGGTCTTTCGAACACAGAAGCCTGGAGAGGACTTATGTCTCCTGCATCGCTCCCACTGACTACGGATTATTTCCCTTCTAATGACGAGCTGCAAGACCTTTACTCTGAGTATATCCATACCATCTCGCCCAGCGAAGATAGCAACAGCTATGGTGAAAGCGATCAAGAGAGGCGAATTAGGGCCAAGAACCTCATGAAAGAGCTTATATATCATCGATTGGCTCAAGGGTTCCAACTCATCGTCGAAGGATCCTCATCCTCATCAAAGAACGCCCAAGGGCAGACAGGAAGCAACAGGACAGACCACCAGTCCTCGCAAAATGATCCTAGGTCGAATCAAGTCGAGATGTCGGGGTCGTTAATCAAGCGAGGGTTGCCTAGCTCTACAAAGAAACAAGCTACGACAACAGACGAGTTCCCCAGTAAGGATGTCCGACCAGTGAACGGTAACTTGGCTGGAAATACAACCAATGACAAGGCATGCTATCTCAGTATGGGACAGCAAGTTCACCGTTTGTCGATTGATGCTACCGATGGAAATGTTGAAGTTAAGCGGTACGAACGTCGACTCGGATACAAACCCGAGGCCATCAAATATCAGTGCGTGATCTGGTCCAAGAATCTGCCGGGCTACATGCCTCGGGATTTGACTTTTACCTATCCGCTACTCTCTCACTATCAATGGAATTACCTGGACCACCTCGTATCAGGATATCAAGAGGAGCTGACCGAAGACTTACTCTATTGGCGGGCAAGATTCATTTTGATTCCAACCGAGCATATTGCCATCAACAGCCTGACCAACGCTGCTGGAGAGCAATTAGATGAGGAGGAATTACGTCTTGCCGGATTCCAAAGGTTCTTAGATCTCTTCCAAAAGGCTCGCTTTGTGGATACAAAATCAGATTCGTATTCAGGAAAACGCCAAGACCTCTTGGTCAAAGTTCAGCCCATCACCTGTAGCTTTGCCGCCTGGGCGTTCAACGAACTTTCAAAGAAGGAACAAGAGACCGGCCAGACTCCAAGCTCGTCAGGCCAACAGGCGGAGCCAGTCAAACTCAATCGAAACTCCAAGATTCAGGATATCGCAACTGCTATCCAGAATCCATATTCGGGTGTGAAGCTCCAGGATAGACGATGGCATCTGCGTGTTTACAACAGCGTATTTCTGGGCAATGAAGTGGTTGACTGGCTGATTCATACTTTTGTGGATATCGATACACGCGAAGAGGCCACTGACTTTGGAAAGAAGCTTTTTGATAAGGGTCTTTTTATCCATTGCCTTGGAAAACACCCTTTCATGGATGGACATTACTTTTATCAATTCTCGGGAGATTATGCCCCTCCTACGGGCAAACAGCCACGAGGCTGGTTCCGTCAGACGACTCAATCCTTGACGAGACGAGACGTGGACTTGGAGAAGCTGAAGGAGAAAGATACAGAATCCTTGTCAGAAAAGGCGTCACGGCCATCTATCAAACTCGCCGCTGGATCAGCTACTGGGTCAACAGCAACCCTTGTGTCCACTGCTAGCGCTGCAACTGATACTACAGCAAGTGGAAGTGGCACAGGGGGTGGAGCCACGGCCCAAGCACCGTCGAGTGTCGTACCTTCGTTCAAGGAGCGAATGGAGATGATTCAGAAGATGGCGCCTCCCAAAAAACTCGACATGTCAAAGACAATTGCGATTGATGTCGATCCCAACAAACGCAGCGACAGGCGAGAGACGGCAGTTCTTCATTATGATCTGGCACACAATATCAAGCACTGCTATCACTTCCAACTCCACTGGCTTGGATGTACGGCTCGATTTATTGAGGACATGCTACAGTCCTGGGGTCGGACAGCCGAGCGATGCGGTCTCAAGCTGGTAGAGGTGCCAATTGAACAAGACTCTCAAGGTCGAGCGTTTAATCCGTTTGAGAGCCCTGTTCCCATCAAACTGGCTCTTCGTCCTCCCTTGACCAAGGGCTACTTTAAGCCTACTACCACAACCGGAGGGCTCGCGAGTGAACCAGTTCAGGTGCCAAAGCTTCACTTCTATACCGAGCTAGTGAAGCAGCATGGTTTTATTCTCGACATGGAGTCAGATGAGCTCTTCCCACCAGCAGCGCAGCTCAATTACTCTTACAGGAGAGCGCCTTACAAGAACATTCAATATGTTCATAGGTCAGGGGTAGCCTTTATCCAGATTTCGTGTAATGGTCCCTTTGAATTCCTTTGGGTCAACAATCGTCTCTTGACTTCGCACTCGATCCCTACTCCTGACCGAGAACGCAGCGACTGGGATCGCTCCAAGACCGGGAATGTCTCCGGAAACAGTGGTGGTGTAGGTCAAGACAGTGCTGGTGGTGTAGGAGGAACTTCGACCTCCACTAAGGGCGCTTCAAACCATGTCCCAAATCCCGAAATTCTGCGGAGAAAATTTGCGAACACCTGTGCTGACAAGGAAGAGCTGGCTCGGATTTGGGACGAGATTACAAGTCATCTGGAGACTGTCTCAGGTATTCAGGATATTCTGGAGGATGTCCCGGATGAGAATGTTGGACGAAGCTGGGTCATGCCATCGTTGGCCGCACCCAGAAGGAGATCGGAAGCTTTGATCGAGACTGTACAAGAGGGAACAGGAGGCGCCGATATTGAAACGAACTCCAATAAGAGGGAGCTTTTTGGTGATGTGTCGTCTGTGAAAGATGCTTCAGGAACAACAACGACGCCGCTGACGCCTACTGCCGTCCCCATTATCCGGATTGACATGGATCCTTCTGTCCATGAAGGGGAGCCTCACAAGGATGTCAGGGGAGAGCTTGCGCTCTATGAGGATGTGATTTCACGTTCTCCAGTACCAAATGTGGCTGCACAGAACGATCTTTCAGGAACGAGCAGTGAGCAGCCACTTGATGATACTGCCGTCAATGATACCAAAGCGGCAGCAGAAGATGCCACGAAAGTAGACCACGATTAAACATAGGATCACCTTCTCTCTTCTCTTTCATTTGTTTAAAGTAGAATTTAAAATCGCATAGTGCTTCTTGTGTTTGTTCGTTTATTAGCTGACTTGGGCGAGAGCTCCTGTAAGTGCTGATCCCCACCTTACACTCGCATGATATCCACACGGCATCGTTCATAGACACGATGAAAGGTTGACATCGTCTGTTCATCCTCCTCATCCATAATCATCACTGCATCGCTCAGATAATCCTGAGCAATTGGATGAATCGTCAAAACAGCATACGTTCCGCCGGCCTGAGCTTTACTCAATTGGTTTGGATTGACAATAACTACATTGTCAACCGTCTTCGCAAAGTGTTTTAATTTGCTGGGGAGAAAGAGAACGTCAGGGCAGACTTTGAGGTCCATGAGGTCGAGTTGATTAAAGTCAACTCCGGCTTCAATATCCGATACAAGACCCGGGTATACTGGATGCATACTGTTGTTTTGTACACATGAAACGGGATAGAAAAGGCTCTGTTAGAACTGCTATATTATGAGGAGCAAAGAGTTCAGCAGGTTCTCATTTCATTTTTTTTTTTTTTTTTTCTTTCTTTCTTTTCTTTTTTACCTTCTTTGTTCGACTAGGTACTTGGCGAGTCTGCCCAGTCGATCCGTCCGTTCTGGGTTTCTAGCGACCTCATCTCCACTGAGCTGAAGTAGGATATCGGACGTGTTCACTGCAAAGACCATCTCGTTAATCGTAAATTGTGCTGGGTTTGGTAGACAATAGGTGCCCTGTCATACAAAAAAAAAGTTCAGCCCCATTAGTTCAACTAAAAAAACGAGGAGCAATGCTAGACTGGCAATTTCAAAGCACCTCTCCCTCCCTCTCCCATTCACCTACAGTTGGTAGTTCAAGTTTATGATGGCGCTCAAATTCGGGCTGAGGCAAAACGGTGGTCTCGTGGATGATATCTTGCTGGGATGGCACAAGCAGGATCTGCATCTCTCTCGGGTAGCGATCCTGATGCTGAGCAAGTCTGGAAGAAATATATTTGGTGAAATAGGCCTCAGGTGTCATATTGACGTCTCCCGAGAGAATATGTGGATGTTGTGAGGAGATAAAGGGACCCATCTACGCAGTCAAAAATAGCAATGGTCAGCGTCTCACATCTCCCTGTTGACCCTTATTTGTTTCTAAGGCGACCTGTCACGTCATTTCAGAACATCAGTAGGTAGTAGGTAGTTACCAGTAGCAATACATCGGGTCGTTCTTGGCTGACATGCTCCATAAGCGCCTCTAGTGGCTCGAACAGTAGATTGTCACTTAGCGTGTAGGGTCCTGCAGCAACTACCATCTTGATGGGTTGTCCTCCCAATTTCCTATACTGAAGTTCCTCCAACTCGGCAGGGTTTGCTCCAGCCATCGACTGCGCGGGGAGCTAAGATACCACCATAAAATTATGATTCGAGTTAGTGGCAAAAGAAATTGAAGGGGTGTGCACTTGCGGACAAAACCCTAAAAGCTCTCAATAAACAAACCTTGTGGATCTTGGTCACCAAAAACGTCGATCCATTCACATTAATACCATCCAGAACAACAATTTGTCCCGGGAAGAAATGGAGGGATGAGAGTTCTGTGACATCCAGCTTGACTCTTGCACCTCCTCCGAGTCTTCGACTAGTTTCAAGCACTAGAGAATGTTCGTTCGACTTGCCTTCATTGGCATCGGAACATATCCTGCCAATAACTGTAACCACATTCTGACCAGGATAAGCTGGGTTATGGAACTCAGTGTCTGGGTAAGCCTCCTTGTACATCGAGGCGAACATATCAATCCTCTCGTCCAGAGCTAAGAACCAAAGGATAGCACAAAAGAATCACAGGTCAGGCCAGGCAGCCCAACAAGCATTTCATGTATTTTTTTTTAAAAAAATTAATAATAATAATAATAATAATAATAAATAAATAAAAACCTGAACATTAGCTAATACCTTCGCCTTTCTCGGATAGTTTTTCGAACATGTAGCGATATGGCCTTACAGGAACAACCAAGTTGATTGAATGCCGGTAATCAGAACGTGTATTGTCGGAAATAGGGCGACTGCGTTGAGGAAGGTGACTATTTAGAGTTTCCTCTGTCTCGTTCACGTTCTTGCGAAGTGCAAAAAGTTTTGAAGAGGGGGAAGCACTGTAGAAGGGAGAAGAAGCACCGGTTACAGATTTGTGGTGGGTTGCACAATAACGGGATCTGTTGCTATTTTGTCCTTTCTAGAGTAACAATGGTTTCTTACGCTGGTGCTGGCATTCCTACGCGGTTTCCAAAAGTAGTATGCGAGGCTGATCTGTCGGGTGATCCACTAAATGACAAGCGACATCCATGTTTAGTTGAGGCGGTATCAGAAATATGGCATTTCAGAGGGCAGTTTAGGTAGTCATTGAACATACAACTCATTGAATGGGTCCAAATCCATATCTTGGTTGATTCTTGTAGATGGGCCTGCCGATCCTCCATGGTATCTGTTCTTTATCGCAGCTTTCTTTGGTGTGGCGAAGGCACTTGAAGTCTTATGCGAGGCCTGGAAATGCTGACTTTGATGCTGAAGGGCTTGCTGCTCCAAAGTACGGCGGAGATGAGCTCTGAATCCTTCCAAGTTAGTACTATTCATGGCGACGCTGTCATCATCCACATCCACGGCAGAGTTGGTCCTGTTCATGATAAATGCCTCCCATTTCGAATGAAGCGTCTCTGGCTCAATACGAAAGATTCGGAGCAGGTTGAGACCTAGAATGATAAATAATGTGTTAACAGCTAAAGTTCCTGTGCATGAATGACTATTGAAATGACCAAAAATGGCATACATTCACGCATAGCTTTGGGCTCATTGATAAGTGTTGCGCCAAAGACATTAAGCAATGCCTGCTCATTGTTGCTATCCCTGGTGTCCATCCTGTCCTATTGTGTCGAGCGACTCTAGGGGAGTTGGGAAAGGCGCGTCGAGGCTACTGCCACCAACTTTTGAGTGGCTTTTGTGACCGACTTTCCCTCACAAGTAAACACAGTGAGTTCTGAGGTCGAATGCTCAAAATCTTTCTCTCACTCCTCTTCACTCACCTCTCACTGGAGCCAACCGACCAGGTCTCGACTCGCCGTTCAGATGGATTCGTCACAGGAAATGCATGAAAGCTCTATCCAAGAGTCTCACACAGAGCTTGAGGCCACCACTGGCGCATCCACAGCTCAAACAGCAACACCTGATGAAAGTACTCAGAGCTCTCCACAGACCCAACCGACATCGGAGGAGCCCGCCACAATGACCGAGGCTCCCTCTGACCCGTCGGAGGAAAAGCAATCCCAACAGGATGCCACGCAGCAACAACAAACAGCCAAGTCCTCAACCTCCAGGTCCTCGACTCCCACCCCTTCCCAACCTCTCAGAAGACGGCCCAGAAGGACAGGTCAGCCTCTCCATCTTTTACTGCAGGACTGTAGTAAGCAGGTGAGGTTCAATGCGATATTTACAATCAAGGTCAGATCGAACTGGACCCCAGAAAACCCATGGCGGTAGTCGCTGACGATGACCATTTGAATTACTCCCTCTAGCATATTACTGGATACTTGTGCAAGAAGACCACAGAGGAGATCCATGCGATCTTGAGTGACAAGAAAGTTTTAGCAGCAGATCTACGGTCCTTCTCGAATGATTTTGTTTTGAGCTCGGCCCGCGACAGAGTGATTGGGGAGGTTGATGACGAAGGAAAAGAGTTGCTGAAAGATGTGGAGCCTGAGCGAGATGTAAGTCTAGAAAATGTGATCTGGTCATGCCACGCGGCATTGTTATGTAATTGAGTTCCCTGATTTGTTTGCTGATCTGACTGAACTCCCACCCTAGGTAATTAAACAACGCTTTGAAGACGAAAGCTCTGTGTTTAAGAGTTATGACGATGCTGTCTACGACATTCGTGTGGATCTCTACTTCGACGGCCTCAGACCACGGAAACAGGAAGCCGAGGAACAAACCCCTGAAAGCATCGCAAGAACCAATGGTAAGGTGGCAGATCCACTTGGTTTTACAATCAGCTTTTTTGAATGTTCATTAATTAACCATTTCATTATTCTGTCTTTTCTGTGGTTGCACAGAGCTTAATGGCGTGTTGACTGTTTGGGATACTCTCTACAAGCGACCAGAGGTGGAACCGCGACGAGGAGGTCGGTCAACACAGACCCCATATCCACCAAGGAGCGGAAGGCCTGCAGGCCCACCCGCACGGCCACATCCCTACTCGTCTACTCGTTACCCCCCACCCCACCATGGACCGCATGCTCCTGGGCCTCCCTACCGTGATACAAAACCTCCCCGCGACTATGGTGATCGTCCGCCTTATCATGATGATTATTATGGTGACCGGCGCGAGGATTACCGTCGCGGAGATTATGACCGCCGTGACCCTCGGGACCATGCCATGGGTGCTAGACCCCTTGGCCCTCCCGGTCCTCCTGGTCCATTAGCCCGACCCGAAATGCGTGATCCCCGAGACGGACGTGATTTCAGAGATCGCCCTCCACATGGACGACCAGAGGCACCCTATAGTCCAGGAGGCGGTCGTTACGAAGATAGGAGACGTGACCGCCTTGAGGGTCCTGGTGCAGTAACTCGTGATGGCAGGCACCATGCACCAGGTGCAGCAAGCGGCACCGCATCGCCATTGACGTCCCACCCCTCCCTCCCACCAAAGCCCCAGACATCCCATTACGATGCACCAACTCCACAATACTCACAGCCAGCCCAGGCACATGGCACCATGTACCCTCAACACTATCCACCTGCGCCTCATATCGACCCACAGTCTGCTCAAGCAGGCTATGGTGCCTATCCCCATCAACAAGGATACCCTGTACCCGGACAAATGGATTATTCTGCATACTCTTATGCTGGGTATAATCAAGACCCAGCATCAGCATACGCTGGTGGGGCAGCAGGATGGGATATGACAGGAATGGCAGCACCGGCGGGTCTCCAGCTGCAGCCTTTCAATTCTTCTCAACCAGGACGTCATAAGGCTGTCCCTCTGCCAACAGATTTTATGGCCGGACCAAGTGATGCACCTCGACTCTCGATGCCCGAGCCACATGAAGTTCTTGGCACCATTCGCGGTGTCATTATCCGGGACGCTCACGGTAACATTGGTCTGAGTCAGTACATTTTCACACAAGCAACATCATAGACAGATCAGGAGGGTGCAGGCGACAGAGTCCTTCAGAGAAGAAGAAAAAAAAATGGGGGAGTCTTCGGTCCTGACCCGAATGTATCTATCTCTTACAACGACAATGGCTATTTTATCTGGGATGAGCTGCGATCGGGGGCAACAGGCAACAGGAGTGCCGCCATGCGTCAGGAACTACCAGGAAATTAAAAAAAGAAAAAAGAAAGAAAAAAGAAAATGGAAAAGAAAGGAAAAGAAAAGAGGAACATAAGCTGTTTTATCACCACAACCGCAAGGATATCCATGTTCAGGATTCGTCACTATAGTCATTTGCAAGGACTGGAGTTATTGGAGCGGCAGAGCAAGATCCGTGTTGTATCCGAACGTGATACAATGCTAGATGCGAGCATGGGATCGCGCCTTTGTATCTAAAAGAGCAATCAGCATCAATTCCTTCTCCTTCATCCCTCCTTCTCCCTTCAAACGCCCAGACCCGACCAAAGCCGGTCTCATGAAAAGAAGACAATACGTCTTTTTTTTGTCGTTGGCAGGATCTGCGGGAGTCCGTTTTGAACAAAAGGAAAGGAAGAGCACCAGGAAAACAAGTAACACGTCCGGACCAATCCACTTAGCCATTGGATCAGGTGGTATTTACAAATCTAGAAGGAGGGACTTGGATGTTGTGTATCCGACAAAACGACAAGAGTCCTTCTCTCCTTCCAGGACATGGACGCATAATTTTTCTTCTTCTTGGACAACGGGACAACGGACAAATGGACATATGGATGCGGATCCTTCGCTGATAATGGTTGGCTTGAACCTATCACTAGCCCTTTCCTCTCCTCCTTTTCCTTCTTTCTCTTCTCTTCCATTTTCACCTTCACCTTTTCCTAGGATCTATTGATGCGCGGCGCTTCTGTGCGTTGTAAATAGAGCAAAAAAGAAGAAAGAAAAAAAAAGAAAAGAAAAAAAAAAGTGTCCCTCACCTTCCACCTCCTCCTTCGCCTTTGATAGATTACTCAGAAATAAAGAGCCCTGTTGTTGAGAGAATAGAATTGTTTAAACTAATGCTGCTGCACTAGTTGACTCTGACTTTGTCCTCTTGTTCATTACTTGATCTGTTAGATCGAGCAAGATATGGACGAATATGACAAAAATCTTAGATTCAGGCAACGATCTTTATTCAATGGATCTAAGGCTCATCGCAAAGTTACTGAATCTGAGCCAAGGTCTAACTGCGAATGGTCATGTAAAAAGGACCTGGGAGGGGGGGATTGAGAAGGAGAGAAGGAAGAATAGGAATGTACACCTTCGTTCAACGTTTGTGGGGACAGGGACAAGTGTGACGGTCGGAGAGGAAATTATGCAGGGTGAGATGCATTATGCATCTTCCCACCAGGGACAGTTTATTTTTCTTCTGAAGAGGATGAGGGCCTTTCTGCCGATGTACTCCTGTTCCAATGCAGGATTATCTTGTCAAATAATAAAAAATCCAGAGTGTGAAAAAAAAAAAAAAAAAAAAAAAAAAAGGAACAAAAGAACAAAGAACAAGGAAGCTGGAGATCAACAGGGTGGTTTGCAAAAGGGCTAGCAATAAGGCAAGTTCAAGGAGGCAAGAGAGTAAACAACAGGACAAAGTGCCGAACTAGTAAATCGGCGAAGAATCATTAAAAAAAAAACGAGCAGACGGCTCTTCTTCTTCGACCAGGCAGCTGTAGCTGTTATAGAGACCCGGGTTGTCAATAGTAAGTTACACGTTCATATGGTTTATTCAACAGACTAAAGCCCTCCATAACGTGTATTTGAGCAGGTAAGGGGAAAGGGAAGGGAAGGGGAAAAGATGGGGGATGGGGATGGGGATGGGAGAGGGGAAGAGGGGGGTGGGGAAGGCTATGGTGGCCAAATTGATCACTCAAGTAGCGCACCTCTGTTTGACTGGAGTATTTTTTTAGCTGCAGTCTCCAGAGCCATTGGTGTAGGAAGCGCAGCAGTCTGTAATAGACTTCTGCAATTCGGCAGTTGGACCACCATCGCAGTAATATCCAGTAGCGAAGCCGAGTTCAGGATTGGTACCAGTTTTCTTGCAGCACTCTAGAGTATTTCCTTTGTTGGCAAATCTGTTGTAATAGCAGCGGCACCAAAGAGCATCAACTTGAGCAGTCAAAAACAAGGTGCAAAGGCAGAGGACGGCCAATCGAATGAAAATGGAACCCATGGTTGTCTCGGAGTGGTGCTTGCTAAGGATGGGAAAGGTTTTCTTGCGGAAGTTCTTGTGCTTGTAGTGGCAGAGATTGTTGTTGTGAGTCAAGTCTTGAGGGAAGATTGGATGTTGTTGTTTTTATGTGAGAAAGGAAATATCTGTGTTCCTTTTATACTCGAAGAGAGACGTTAAGTGAGAATATGTCGAGTTTTGTTGGACATGGAGAGAATGAGTGGAAGGTAGGAAGAGAGGAGGAAAACGATAGGCGTCGCGTATTTCTCGTTCAGGTACAACTGCTAGAGCACAGAGAGAGAGATCGAATCCAGCGAACTAGGGAGTGGCCCGCAATTTGCCTAGGCAACGAGAATCTGAGGAAATATGCATGCTATCCTTTTTTTTTTTCCTCCTTGACGTCTTGCATCCATGACTAGAGTCCACGACATCATGTCTTATCACATAGCATGTTTGCACACCCGAAAATACAATTGAATGGATTTCTGAAAAACCTAGGGCTTGGTGTCTATAATGCACGATGCCGAGGATCTGAGCGACAAAGAGCGATCCAAACCCAGGAAAGCAGGAGGGTAGGTAAGAATGCATGCTCGGGTATAAAGGTCTGGATAAAGCTATGGAGTAAAAGACAGAAAGTAAGGAGAGTTATGCAAAAGGAAACCCAGAACACATAGCTTTCTTCGCGACCTGACAGTTGTCTTTGGATAGGAGAAGCGGTTGAGGAGTACATGCTCTTTTCACAAAATTATGCTCGACCCAAGTCAGGGGCATGGATGGGATTACAAGGAGAATGACCATGATTACTATTTTAGGGGTTCTTTCGAGTAACGCATCCTGTAGGTCATCTGCTGTCTGAGGGATACTTCAAGGAATAGCCATATCCTAGACAGCGAAAAAAAAAAAAAAAAAGGAGCAAGGCAACACAGCAACAGAAATTCCCATTGTACTTGTCGCATTTCTACTTTAGGATGCAATCTTGATTGGGAATATCTGAGAAAGTGCTCGACACTACAGCACGCGCTTTTATAGCCATTAAACACGAAGTTTGTACCTGAGGTTTACACCCACTTCGTCTGTGCCTGAACGTGACCTGGGCCTATAAGATCCTTCAATAGACCTTGAATTCCAGTCTGGCATCCTTTCAGTCTTCTTATGTTAGCTACCCTTCAGATTGCACTGACAGACGCATACAGATCTAGAGTCCTTCGCCATAGTTTTTTTTTTTTGTTCAACCAAGAGCAAGTATGGAAAGTCTATCTTCCTTTCGAATGTCCCCTACGACTCCCGTTTTTGGAACGAGGTCTGAACTTATTCAATCCGCATACAGTGCAGTGTCAGAAGCTGTACTCCTTTTGACACTTCATTCTAGCATTTTGAATGGTTGGAAGTTAAGCAAACAAGATGAGGGTTGGGTTAGAATTGTCAGCAGTTTGATTGACTGAAGAACAAACCAACTGAGGCACTTATGCCGTAAATCTTGCGCCAACGCCTATACGTCGGAACTTGCCAAAATGGCATCGTCATCTCCCAGACTTACTGCCCTGACCCGCTGCAGCTCAACTGGCCAAAAGTGTTCCTGGATTTGTTGGCAAGTTCAATGCCGCGTGGTGATCTCTGTCGCACATTGGACCAGTGGTGGAATTCAGGCCAGCGGTCGCGCTCTGCTCTTCTGTACGAGCCCCACCACATGTTGGGCTCAAGCAGATGAGATTCTTGCCGAGGGCCTTGGTAGGTCCACGACAACGACTGCAAGTTGCAGATGACCTTAGTTCGTTGACCAATAGCACTATCATTGCCCTCCCTTTGGCCTACAAATCCCAGTGGGCTAGCGATTGTGTATTAGAGATGAACGTCCAACTCACATCTTTGTCTCGACAGCTGAAAATCTCTCTCACCTCTTGGATAAGTTAATACCGAAAACCTCCCGACTTGTCATGAATCCCCAGCAAACTCCTAAAACTGCCATCTCCAATGGTTAAGAGTGCCCGTCTCTCCTCTTTGTCTTGAGCTTTGGGCGGAGAATAGTGGCGCTGGGCATTCCTGAGAAGGCTGGCAATAGCTTGGCCAGTGTCGGCCCGTCTTCCTTGCTCTTTATGGTATCGCCAGAAACGCAACCGAGGTGACCCATCAAAATCGTTGAGGATTGGGTCTGCTTTGAGCTCACGCTCAATATGAGTCGTCGTGCTCGTCTTCGTCTCTGCAAAGACTTGATGGAAAAATTCAAGAGGCGAAGAATCCGCCATTTCCGCGGCGTGGCCTATACTCGGAAGCCCAATAATGGCCGCTGTCTGGTCCGAGGTCTCCCTAATCCTCGTGTACTTCACAGACTGTGGAGGAGGTGGTACTATGAATCTCACTAACTCACGCTCAACTATGTGAATGTCCTTGCCATCGTAGATAGCGTTCTGCTTCGCATGCTCCAGCCGTTTTCCTGTAGAACTCCTCAGCGAACGATAGGTTTGCCCTTGGGACATCGACGATCGAAACATGACCCGGGTCGAGTGTGTCGATTGTTGCTGAGCATGCTGTCTTTTTTAGCTCCTGGATCAACGACCGTAACAATGAATTCTGACTGGCCGGGAAATAGACATTGCACGGCGGCTTGGTCAGGGAGACACTGTTGAATGTAATCGATGCGCGATTGTCGGCGTTCTGGTCTCCAGTCTTCTGTTTGGCCCTCGAAGGTGAGCGTGGAGAGTGTAGAGGTCGATGATGACACCAAAGACGAGTTGCCAGTGTCGGCCACTTTCTTCCTGGGCCACCTATGCCACAAATGAGCCGCCTGCACTTTGACCTGACTGACTGACTGTTGACCATTCGCTTGGAGAGTCCCTTCCAGGACTGGTCTAGTCTCCCCTGCGTACCGCAGGGAGTAAAGGCGACTGCGTGAAGGACTAAGGACAGCGGCAAACTACAAGGATATTGTAGAAATAAAAGGATCTTGATGCATGAATCCAATGCGGATCAAACTGGGATGGGTCCGTAAAGTCGTTCTCCGTCCGATCTTCCACTTTCCACTGAGTCTCATACTTACAGCTGGTTTGAGCGCCGTTAATGGGAAATGGCTCTTGGCTCCTGCCTTTTTGTACAAAAGGAATCGAGGAAGCAATACTGCAGATCTGTTCAGGGTAGCTGTGGAGGGTACTGATTTAGTATGGGAGAGTGAAAAGATGATAGATCACGAGCTTGACCTGGCCTTGGCTCGGCCAATACTTTGTGGACAGCGTGACAAGGGCAATTGCTAAAACAAATGGACTTGAAAACTTGAGATACTTCCCCTAGACTGGAAGACTAGGGGATCGTAAATATTATACTGCACCTCTCAGATCCCCGTGTCTCTTCGGTTCACAACTGGCTATCGACCAGCTGCCAAGCGAGTCGCTCTACCTCTCTTAAATGGAAACTAAACTGAACCTTTATGAAGACGCGCCCCGTACTCTGATTTTTTATTATATATATATATTTTACTGACTCTTCGTCTTTTATTGTTCTAGAGGTATCCCTGTCGGATGGATGGTGCGATAGTTGCCAACGGCACCATATCGCCCGGTCCTGGGGTAGCTATCAACACCCAGCTCAGTGTCGCAGGAATGTTCCATCATTCATTCCAGTGATGCTGGTCGGGCCGGGAGAGACAGGAGTAGGAAGTCGAATTGGAGGACATGCTAGGCGAGGAAGATGAAAGATGAAAGAGCAGCATATGTGGTATGGAGTGGTTGGACTTACAGACGAGTTCAGGACGAACCAGACGTGCGCAGAGTGCTTTGGACAACTGAGGAAGGCACGGTCGCGTCATATTATTGATTGGTGTGATGTGAGTGAGCTTACCTCGAGGAGACGCCTCGATATGGTTGGACATAGTAATGGAAGAAGGGTAGCAAGAGGGAAGGAGTCGGTGGGAAAAAAGACATGCCTGGACACTCGGTCCAGGGACGTTTAGTACATAATTGGTTAGAAAGCAGGAGGCTTAGATTTGTAAATTGGGATTTGAGGCTGAACTGAGTCCAACAAATCCTGAGCAGAACTATTTTGTAGAAGCTTCGGCGGCTCTTGCTTCTGGTGGCGCTTGATCGAGACAGCGATCCTGCGGATGGCGTCGCTTCTCCTACAAAACACATAGTTTTGAGACTGTATGTACCCTTTAGATTACGCCAAAGACCTGATAGATTTCATAGAACCTTTCAATCTTCATTGGTGAGCTACTTTCCAAGTTCTTGAGAATGACTTCACTGCGTTGTAAACGATTTGATACCAACAGTATTCATCCGGATCATGGACGCGTGGAGTTGTCTATTTTGCGGATGACGGAGAACGAATTACTCTTACCCATGATCCCGCTCTTTTAAAAGTCTGGAAGTGCGGTCTCTTCCATGGCACAGAGCTGTATAGCTATATGGTATCCGATGTCCTATGCCCTTCCTGTTGGCACCCTTTTTCAATAGGATTTAAACATGGTGCTAAGAGGAAAGAGTGCACACGGAGATGCTGTGTGTAAATGTCGGCTGCAAACGTCTCGATTTCTCGCGGTTGTGGCTAGACGAAAATCTCAGCACCCGTTAGTAATATGGTGGAAACAGACGAGAGCAATGCAATGCAGTGCAGACGCAAAGCTTATCCTATGTTGGTAAGCAGGTGGCGTAGGAAGCAAAAAGGGAAGGACTATCTTCTCCATGGACGTCCAAAGAGGGAGGGGGAGATAAGAAATGAGAAACGCTTTACCAATCTTTACCAATACGAACAAAGCCCAGGGATGTCGCTGTCTGGCAGGTTCTGTCGCGCACGTACTTTTCTCTTTAGTTTTTAAACAGACACCTGCCCAAGTCTGTTCACGTCGACCATCCCTTTTCTTTTTCTCACGCCTTCACCCCTTTTCCCAACCATTGCACTCCATTCCCCCATCCTTTCTGATCAAATGCCCATTGCAGACGAATCCGCGGCCGAGATTCGGCGACTGGCTGCTGCTGATGCCATGAAGAAGCATTGGAGGAGGTACACCATGTCCATCGCCAAGTTCTGGAATCTACTCTGTATATGTCGTCCCTACTAACCTAACCTGATCCCCTGCAACTGTCGCGTCGGCTACCTGTCTGCTACACACTACATGCACCCTCTCTTCTACAAATCGTGACTTCGACAAAAGATGGGGCCCTTACCTTTCCGAACGTCAATGGGTAACGACCGCCTCAAGCGTGGTTCTCTGAATGACGCGTATCTTGGACTCTTCTCTTTACTAACTGTGGTCTGAATTTTTGATCTCTCTCTTATCCCCATAGGCGACTGTAAGTCCTCGATCCATTGAGAACAAGTCTTTCACCTCTCCCCCTTAGCACTCAACTCCACTATTGACAAACTGAAATTGAAAATATGTTCTTGAACTCTAGGTGAGAGAAGACTACAGCGCGGACGGAGACGCCTGGAGGTTCTTTCCTCATGACCACGCAAGATCGCGCGCTTATCGTTGGGGTGAGGATGGGCTTGGAGGTATCTCTGACAACCACCAACGACTCTGCTTTGCTGTCGCGCTCTGGAACGGCAAAGATAAGATCCTGAAAGAACGTCTCTTTGGTCTGACGAACCATGAAGGTAAGGTCAAGCAGGACTCAATTCTTTCCATGGGAAAAATTAAGGCAAACTCTTTTTGACCTCTTTTTGTTTTTTTTGTTTTTTGTTTTTTGTTTTTTCTCTCTCTCTCAGGAAACCATGGAGAGGACGTCAAAGAGCTTTACTACTACCTGGAGAATGTGCCGAGTCATTCATATATGAAGGTATGCAGCCGGGCTGAGGCAAGTTTAGTTGTACACAAACACTTAGTAGCACAGAGCGCTTGCTAATTGGCTCTTGTATCAATGGTGCCATTTCGATCAGTCCTTGTACAAATATCCACAGGCCGAGTTTCCTTATGACCGACTGGTAGAAGAGAACGTTCGCCGGAGCCGCAATGAGCCCGAGTTTGAACTACTTGACACTGGTCTGTTTGACGAAAACAAGTATTTTGACGTCTTTTTCGAGTATGCCAAAAGCGATGAGGATGTGGATGATATTCTGGTCAAGATCACCGCTCATAACCGAGGACCTGTGGATGCACCCTTGCACATCATCCCCCAGTTTTGGTTCCGCAACACTTGGGCCTGGTTCCCACCGGGGAGCGTTGCAGTCCCATCGATGAAAAAATCTGGGCCAGGGTTAGTCGAGGCGAATCACGAGTCTCTTGGCCATCGCTCGATCCATTTCGGCCACAATGCCAAATCTGGAGCCAAAGAACCAGAGATCATTTTTACGAATAACGAATCAAATGTGAAGAAGCTCTTCAACGACACGAACAAGAGTCCCTACGTGAAGGATGGATTCCACGAGTATATCGTAAACAAAGACAAGGGTGCTATTAACACGAGGGATCACCAGGGTACCAAAGTAGCAGGCGTGTATTATTTTGAAAAGGTTCCAGCTGGAGGGCATGTTGAGGTTCGAGTGAGATTAGATCGTAAGCACTACTCGAGTGGACATGCTGCAAACCATATGGAGAAGGAGTTTGACCAAATTTTCCAGAATCGAATCAAGGACAAGGAAGAGTTTTATCGGTGCCTGGCGCTCCATGGCCTGTCTGAAGATCTGGTGAATGTTCAGCGCCAAGCATTCGCTGGAATGCTTTGGTCGAAGCAATGGTACCACTTTGACCAACGATCTTGGAGAAAGGGCGATCCAGTCGGTCCACCCCCACCTCCAGAGAGACACAACCTACGGAATGGAGAATGGAAGCACGTTTTTATCGAAGATATCCTTTCCATGCCCGACAAATGGGAATACCCTTTCTTTGCGGCCTGGGACTCTGCTTTCCATACGATCCCACTGGCGATCGTTGATCCAGGATTTGCCAAGAAGCAGCTGGATCTACTGACTAGAGAGTGGTACATGCACCCATCTGGTCAGATTCCAGCCTATGAATGGAACTTTTCCGATGTGAACCCGCGTAAGTATGCTCTTAGGTTGGTTGCTGTTAGTCTTACGTCTGCATCCAAGATAGCAGATATTCATCACATATCTCTCAATTCAACCTTCCTTCAAATGATAGCTGTACATGCATGGGCAACCCTGCAGGTTTTCAAGACTGAAGACCGACTCTACGGTCGCCCAGACTTTCTCTTCTTGGAGCGTGTTTTCCAAAAGCTCTTGTTAAATTTTACATGGTAAGTGTCTTTCGAGTCTGCTTTCATGTTCTAGGAGATGCAACAGTTGTGATCTTGCTGACCTTCGATTTCTCTCTCGTTCGTTTCCACCATCAGGTGGGTGAATCGAAAGGATACGGAAGGAAACAATGTCTTCGAGGGTGGCTTCTTGGGTCTCGATAACATTGGACTCTTTAACCGATCAGAGCCGCTGCCAAATGGAGCCACTTTACGTCAATCTGATGGAACAGCCTGGATGGCATTCTTCTCCCTATGCATGTAAGGTCAATTTTAGCCTCGTAGAGCGTTGTAACAGTCTAGACCCCGTTGCCATCAGCAAAGACTAACTATGTACACTATTTTGTCATTCCATTTTTAGGCTTCACATTGCATTGGAGCTTGCCAAGCGAAACCCTGCCTATGAAGGTAAGTCAACAACATGAACTGTATTAAGATGGCAAAGGATGACTGTGTAAAAGCAAGGAGACTAAAGAAAGAGCGTGTATAATCCAATTTGCAAATAGACATTGCCTCAAAGTTCCTTGAGCACTTCTTCTTCATTTCAGACGCTATGACATATCAGTCTGGTGGTCAGGAGAAATCCCTTTGGGACTCGGAGGACAAATTCTTTTATGACTCCATTACCTGGCCCGGAGGAAAGACGGAGCGTCTCAAGACTCGAAGCTTGGGTAACTTTTTTTTTTTTTTTTTTTTTGTTGGTTTTGTTTTGTTTTGTTTACTGCCAACTCTACTATTTGACATACTGATGTTTCATTATATATTTTTAATGGTCCCTTTGGCGCTGGATAGTCGGTTTGATTCCTCTCTATTCAAACTTGTCGTTGGACCCGGAGTATCTGGATAAATTTCCAGGGTTCACTCGTCGTCTCAAGTGGCTACTCGACTACCGCGAGAAGACCCGACCAGAGCATGTCTTCAAGCGTGAGGATATCAAGGAGAGTGGTTCCTACCTCCTGGCTCTCGTGGACAAGGAGATGCTTCGCAGCGTTTTGAAGCGACTGTTGGATGAGAACGAGTTCCTGAGTCCTTTTGGTGTTAGATCGTTGTCCAAGTATCACAAGGATCATCCATTAAGTATGTGGGTCAATGGTCAAGAATTCCGTGTGGACTATCTTCCTGCCGAGTCAGACTCGGGAATGTTTGGAGGCAATTCAAACTGGAGAGGTCCAATCTGGTTCCCGACTTCTTACCTGATCGTTGCAGCATTGAAGCGATTCCACTACTTCTTTGGAGGTGATTTCAAGGTCGAGTGCCCAACGGGATCTGGACAGATGAAGAATCTAGAGGAGGTTGCATGGGAGATTGAGATCCGACTGATCAAGCTTGTTCAACGAGATGCGGATGGACGACGACCGGCCAATGGCGGAAACGATCGAGCAGATAAAGATCCTTACTTCAAGGACCTTATTCTTTTCTATGAGTACTTTGATGCCGAAACCGGAAAAGGACTGGGGGCGTCGCATCAGACGGGTTGGACAGGACTGTTGGCCATGCTTGTACAGCAAGTCGGAGACAAGTGCAGTATCTCTAAGAAGCATTTGGCGGCAGCTCATCATGCTCCATCTCAGGCGAAGACGGGGGCGACACGCGGAACAAATGGAACTGCCAAAGCCCACAAGAAGTGAACATTAGACTGATCGTGTACGAAAAGTGTCGACAAGATGTATGAGGTGCTGATGAAATGGAGGGAAGAGTAGGCTACTCTTTGAGTGACAGAATGGTTAAGTTTGGGAACCAAACAATAAAAAAAATAGGGCCAACAATAGCTCATATCCTGCTGTTGTGGCACTGACACCTGTCACTCGATACAAAATCACCATCGATAGTCCCCTCATGGTCAATGATCGATCAAATATCTCCAATACGAAGAGTGATTTTGATTGCCCAGATATTAGAAGTTGCGCACGCGACTTTTTTTTTTTTTTTTTTTTTGGCCATGTGGGATCAATGCTTACGAGTACGTTTTAATCGTTAAACATCTCCTATATTTCTACAGCTTAGAGTTGGCGCTATTAATTTCGCGGTAGAGAGCATCCAGATGTTTTCTGTAGGCCTGGACAACGGGGTGACGCTTAATCTTGAAAGTGGGCGTCAGCTTGTCATTCTCCACAGTGAATGCGTCCGTCTCCAAATAGACTGCCTTTGGGAGCTCAAAGCTGTCATTGAACATGGTTCATAATGTTAGTCGAGTAATCGAAAGAAATCATGTCATGGCCTTCGTGTTAAAATGTAGACGACTCTCTCCCATAACAAGACTCACCTTCTCAATCCCACACTCTGACCAGCTCGAACGAGCTCGCCAACGACAGCCTTACGCAGCTTGGGATCTTCACAGACAGCGCGAAGAGCGGCCAAGTCACCCAACTTCAGCTTGGTTCTTCCGAGCACCTTGTTCACAAAGGGAACAAAGGCCTCTGGCTCGGGGACCAGAATTGCAACAAGGCAGCTCTCACTCGAATCACCATGGATAAAGATCTGCTGAATGAAGGGTAGGCGTGCCTGGAACTTTCCTTCAATACTCTCGGCTGCAATATACTCGCCTTGACTCAGCTATTTCGAATTGATCAACATGCAAAATGGTCAGTCATTCCAATGTGTTTAGAGATACTCTCAACAAGGACATCACTTATCCTTCCATTAATTATTCAGAACCCGATTGCTCTCGATGTGACAGGTTTACCTTGAAAACATTCTTCTTCCTGTCAATGACAGCAAATGTGCCATTATCATTCAAGGCGCCGATATCACCCGAATGCAACCATCCTTCTTCGTCAATAGTCTCTTTGGTCTTGGCTTCGTCTTTGAGGTAACCAGGGATGATGCCTGGCCCACGGACACAAATCTCACCTCTGGGGAAAGGCTTGTCAGTAGAATAGTAATCCAATTCAGGAACATCTACCAGTTTGATCTCAGCGCAAGAATTGGGTGGACCGACATGACCCGCAACCAGTTCACCAACATTGGTGTTGGTGGCAGCTCCTGACCCTTCTGTCTGACCATAGGCTTCAAGGACTTCACAGCAGAAAGCCACTCGGAGGAATCCCAGGATTTCTGCAGAGATCGGTGCGGATGCTACAGGCCAAGTGTTATGGAAAATAAAATAGTCAAAGTTATTTTCTCTCTCCTTCTCTCTTTCCTTCCTTCCTTCCTTCCTTCCTTCCTTCCTTCCTTCCTTCCTTCCTTCCTTCCTTCCTTCCTTCCTTTCCTTTTTTTTTTTTTTTTTTTGGAATTTGGCTTGACGCTTTCTTTGCCGTTACTTGCAGAAGATGCACTTTTACCTGTAAAGATCACGCGGACATTTCCTCCAATCGCTTGCTTAATCTTGGAGAACAGGATCCGGTCCCAGAAGGGATGCTCAAAGCCCTTGCCAGCCTTCAGGTTGGCAAGTTTTGTCGCGAATCCACGTCTTGCGAGTGCACCCTTCACTCCTGGAGCCTCAATCGTGGCAGCACTAATCTTGGCATAGACTCGGTTCAAAAGTCGTGGGACTGCAGGGAACACCGTTGGCTTCAATTGAGCAATGTCCTCAAGCAACAACAAGACGTCGCCCGTGCTGTAGCCAATTTTTCCTCCAATCGTAAAGGCAAAAATTTCCATGAGTCGACCAAAAACGTGAGGGAGAGGCAGGAAGCTGATCACACAGTCATCGGGGTACCAAGGAGTGGTACAATCGGCCGAGGCTACGACTGATACCATGTTGCCATGGGTGAGGATTGCTCCTTTCTATTTCACAAAGAAAAAAAAATGAAAGTCCGTTAAATATTTGAGCGGCAAGTTGATGAGTTGAAAGGGCAGTTCACTCCGGAAAGGCAATTTCATATTTAAAAACTCACAGGGTTGCCTGTTGTTCCACTTGTATAGCAGATGGTGTAGATGTCTGAAGGCGATGGAGGAGTGTGCTTCCTGCCATACTTGGTTCCAATATCCTCTACTTCGTTCCAGTCGTAGAGCAGGATGCCCTTCTCCTGAGCATAAGTTCTGAGGACGGCTCCTGCAGAAGCTGTTCCTGGTGCTGGTTTGGCCGAGTCCAGGGGATCCATGCTGATGATCGCCTTAATCACTGGCATCTTAGCTGCATCGGCCAGGAGCGACGCTACGTGGTCAACTAGAGTATATTTTATGAACCATGTAAGAAGCTTGGCCATGATATATATATATATATATATATATCTTGACAAATAAACAAAAAAGAACTGTCAATTACCACTTGTCACCACGATAGAGCACTCAGAGTGGTTGATGCCAAAGACAACCGCGTCAGGGCCAAGGACATCATAAAGCCCAGCGCTATAGATATTGTAGGCAGAGCATGCCTCAGAAGCAATAGTCCATTCGGGCCTATTGATAGCCCAGATACCTAACGCCCACTGATGTGCAGCCTGGTCCAATCCATGGACTTGCTGGTGGATCCTGACAAGACCCGAGCCAAAGCGGGTAATGCGATCGTTGATCTCGGAATAAGTTTCCCACACATATCCGCCATACTGTTGGGTGATGGGATCTAAGATTCTGCGACCTAATGCTGGGCCATTTGGCGCGGCCTTCAAGCCTAGGTATTTGCACATGTTGGTTTAGAAAGTTAGTAACTAATCAGAAAGACTGGAATACGAACCTTTGAGCCTGGCAATCAATAGCCGCGAGTAATATGGCTGGATCCCTTTTATCAATGTTTGATTGTTCCACGCAGACTTTCTACTAGGGTAGGTCAAGAGCGCTGTTGGGTCTACATCCCGGTACAATCACTCAAATGAAGAAGAGAAAAAAAGAATAATGGCATACTAACCGTTTTGGAAAGCGTCGTAAATGGTTTTGACATGGGGTGCGCTTGGCGGATTAGTAAGGAGCTGGTTTTCAAACCCCTTGCGGCGGTAGATGCCTGTACGAGCGAGAGATAAACTGTGAGAAAAGAGAACCAAGAGTGAGAATGACAGCGAGGAGAGTGGGAAAGAAAACTTGCCTGTTTGCCCAGGGCGTCTAGTGCCTGGGAGTTCAACCGATTGATGGTCCTTGTCAAATGTCGGAGTCATTTGGAAGAGTGAGTGGAGAGAATGTGCAATGAATGCAATAGATGCCGATGGCGATGAAATGGAGAGGAGAGAAGCAAAATGGCAAAATAGTGAATGGCAATTTGGAAGAAAGAAGAAAAGAAAAAGAAGAAGAAGAAAAGAAAAAGAAGAAGAAAGAAAGAAAAAAAAATAAAAAGCAGACAGCAACCGTGCGAAACCGGGGTGTTGTCCAGGCCTAAAGCTCGAAAGCCCTCCAACTGCCCGCGTCACATACAGGGGGACATGTATGTGTGTGGGGCGTAGAGTATATTCCTCCACGAAGGGACACTTTCGAGGGTAGGGTTTGGTCACCCGGCTCGGCTGCTCGGGTCGTGAGAGCAAACAACGGGCTTGCTCCTGGCTTGCTCATCCCTCGAGTACAGTTTGTGGCACGGGGTGATGAGCAAAGAAGAATTGGACTGCTCATCAGTCAGGGCACGGGCCACCTTATCGAAACTGACAAAGAGCATGCGCCGCGCACATCGAAACGCCCCAGATCCTCCGCACGGGTAGCAGGTCGGACTCGGACTGGCAGGGGTAGAGGGTTAGACAAACAGTTCGTCACCACGCCGTCCATTTCAAGACCACAATAGAAAAGCAAGGCCTCTGGATAGAGGTTCATTGCTCTGCTTGTTTGGACTGGGGTTTCACTCTGTGTAAGAGGCCCATGAGGACAACTATAATTTTCCAGTCTATGAGATGGCCAGGTCAGATAACAAGAGAACGATGTTATCCTAATGTTTACTTCCTCATCAGCAATGTTTTATTCAGGTGAGGCCACTGAGTAAGAGTGCTTTTGGGAGACAGTGAGCTACTGGAGCATCTTGGCGGAAGAGGCTTCCCCACGAAATTGGATGTTTCCCTTCCTTTATATCTATCAAAGTCGTCTTCCTCAGGTTTGAAAGCGAAAGTTTATCGCTTTCGTTTTTTCGCTCTCCCTGTTGCGTTACACACATACGAAAAAACACCAAATAGTCGTGATCGCATACGGAGCAGTAATTTTAAACCTGAGGGGAAGACGAATCATTCGCTCTTTCGCATCTCTTCTCGTATCTACTATGGGTTTTCACTCCCTCACATCTCATTCCAGACATTCTATTGAGAAAGGCCTTTGACCGATCCTTGTACTCTGCGCTAGTCACTCAGACGGTCCCTCCCTTCTCTACTGGATCCTTCTTTGAAGAGTCGCCACCAAAGATACAGGGTCCCCTTCCAGTGAATGGACTTTTCTACATCAACTCGGAAATCGTGGTATCAGAGAACGGAACGTTCTCCAGCTCAATTCAAGAGCGAACTATCAGAATCCCAGAGCGTAGTCTGATCGAAGCACAACTATCGAAAGACTTGCTTCGGGGGCTTGCTGTTCAGACAATAGCCTTGGTGCTAGACTAAATCATGGAGCTTCAGGGTTTAGAAAACTACCTTTTCAACAAAGGACCCATGATTCACTCTCAACCAATCCATCGCTGATGTAGGAAGCTATACAGTTGAACAGCGAAAGAAAAGACCACTCATACAAAAAGAGAACGTTAACAATGTCGATTGACGAGATAGAGAGCATCAAAGAGGAATCTGGCACCAAGGATTTTCGGCTGTTGGTTACAACAGTTACTACTACGTCCGTAGTGGATCTATCCGGACAGAAGGCTTCCTCCTTCAGCTCCTAGTCTACTTGACCAAGGTCAAGGCCAATTCTAGGTCACAGCGTAGCCTGTTTCTCAGGTGCGAACAAGGCTGTTTTTTACTCTTCCAGGCAGACAGGAGAGAGTCAGACTAATAGCGACATTTACTCTTGAATAGGGACACATCCAACCTCACTGACTTTTTTTTTTTTTTTTTTTTTTTTTTTTTTTTGACTCTTTCATTTGGCAAATCGATGGTTGAAGCGATCTAGAAGAACTACGCCTTGAAAAAGTGAGGACTATGTTAAAGTTCAAGGCATGTGTTCACAGCATCCCAGAGACACTAGGCAGATCAGTAGCAGCCCGAATGCCTCTAACCTTGAGATAGTCAAGGATGCCCCCCTCCCCTTCAAAGGCTATAATGGCTGCAGTAGAGCAGACACAGGTAGAAAACCCCAGGGGCAGAGACAAGTCTCGCTCAAAAGGAGATAACAACTAACTCATCCATTTCTGTGCTAAAAAGTTGGGATAGAGTGCATATGGTAGTAATGTGAGTGGGTGGCAAATCGGTGCCCACAAAGAGCATTTTATATCTTGCAAACTCTCCTTTCCGGCTGTGTCTATTTAAAAATGGGTTTGAAGACCACAGGCAAGAGATTTAATGATTTGAGCTGGGGAGTGGTCAATCGCGGTATGGCCAACAAACCCGCGACTTGTTGACTGTTTGCTTCAAACGACCAACAGGCAGTTACTCCGACTCGCCGGCCAAAACTGCAGTAAACTGAAGATGTCAGCTCAAATGATCTTGAGAGGGGTCGGCGATATTGAACAGCGCATTTAAAAAAACAGCTCAGGGTTTCCGGTTCTTTTACATTCCTCTGGTTCCAGACCTCAGAAAAAAAAAGACAATTTCTCTTCAGATGGTTGATTAGACCTCGACTCTGGAATGCAATCTCTCCGTTCCTGAATCAACCTCAATCAAGCTTTGGGTAAGAAAGCCAAACAAGTATTGAGGTCTAACTTTTCCTCCTCTAGCGCTCATGCTTGATGTGCGTTGTCGTTCTCTGTGACCCGCCGTTGTCATCTCAGGAAAGGCCAGATAACAACAGTAGCGCATTGGCCCCAACTGGCTGTGCGATGCGTGTTTGTCTGGGAAAAGGCAAAAGGACAGGAAAGTGGTGCAACCATGGTTAGATAGCAAAGAGCTCGCCATATCCTTGAATGATCAAAACAATTTCTAACTTTGGGTCTTGATAACGGCGCGGGTTTCCGAAGGTGATCGCTAATTGCATGGTCCATGCATAATTGCATATCCACAGGGCCCAAGAGAACGGAGTGATGTGGGGCTCCGTTCTTCGGAGGTAAGCCTTATTGAGCGTCTTCTTTTGTCCCAAAAAAAATAAGGCTCTTTGCGAGAGATAAGATCCTCTTCTACGGTAGGAAACACACCTCTGCTCCCCACAAAAAAATTTTCGGGCTTCCTCGTCCCTCTCTCTCTCCCCCTCTCTCTGATACCTTGTCGTTTGCTTTGTCGGGGTATACATCCTTCCGACGAGACGACGGAGCCTAGAAATCAAGCTTTTGAGGGGTTTATACAGCGCGTTCGGCCACGGTCAAGGGGTAGGCCCACAGACCCACCAAAATCATTTTAGGGGGACTGAGAGACGGCCGTTGGGAAGTTGAGCTCTCTTCTCCTCAGCTCCCTCCACTCCCTCCCTCCCCATCTTCTTTCAATGCCTAGGATCATTCTAACTATACTCCACCAAGCCTTACAGTCTCTGGAGAGTATATGGACAGAGAAGGGGGACCTCTCTAGACAGACAGCCAATCACCAACACGGGCGACGGAGAGGAAGGTGATGTGGGGTCTGGAGATGGCCTTGGTCGTGCTTGACTCTCAGCTTGATCGATCCGGCCAATCATCAGCAACTGGAGGAACCTGGTCTCCTATTTTTTTTTTTTTTTTTTTTTTTGTTGGGATCCTCTTCGGCCCAATGTGGAGACAAAAGGGCCGCGTGTGTTCCAGGGCAGGCAGCACCTACCTAAGTGGGAGAGGAATCGGTCGTCAAGAGGCACATAGGACCGAAAGAGAGAGAAGGAACCAGAGAGAGAAGGAGAGAGAGAGAGACAGTGCTGGTAGTCAAGAGAAGGGGTGGGGGGTGATAGCCCTTGGACGGCATGGATCAACAATGTGAGCGAGAGCGGGCTGTGGCGGGGAGAGTGAGGGAGGAAGGGAGGGGAGGGAGGAGGGTAACAGCCACTCTGGGGAGGAGGAGGGGTGAGACTGCCTTTTTGCCCCGGCATGTCGTCCTCTACTATATTAGCGGCGCCCTTTGTCTCTCTCTTTCCTCTCTCTCTCTTTCTCTTCCCCAGCCTCGTACCCTCTCGCTCGCCAATCAGTTGATCTGCTCCTCCGCATCCTCTTTCTCATTCTCATTCTTTCTTTCTCTCCCTCTCTCCCCCCTCCCACTATCCATTGTACTTTGCCCATTTTGTTCTTTTTGTCTTTTGTATTCATTCCCTTGTTGCATATTTGTATCTCATTCCACACACTTCTCTCATCAATACCACCTTTGGCCACCAACTCTTGACATCTACCTCTACCTTTCTTCCATATCGTTTACCTCCGCATTCCAAGAATACCAATATGACCACCTCTGCACAGTCCTTCATTGGTAAGTTTTTTGCAATCCAGACCAGACCCTTTGCACCAGTCGTGGGACAATTCAGCCATGTACCAAAAGACCTGGATATCGAATCAGTGTAGTGTCCCAGGAAGAATGACTCTGGTACCCTCTCGGGGAATGTTGGCCTATCGCCTGGAGGTCAATAACGCTTGAGGTGCAATATTGTTGGATTACTGGTGGGATCAATTCTGGCGCGAGAAATCCTTGTAGACGGATCTTCTCGATCTTTGGCCAAGGTTGAAATCTTCACTGGACTCTATTTCCTGTGCTCCATCAATGAAGCACTCACTAATGGCATTGGTTTCTATCTCAACAGGAGGAAACGCATTAGACAAAGCCCCAGCAGGCGCTGTCCGTGATTTTGTTGCCCAGCATGAGGGCCACAGTGTCATCACAAAAATCCTGATCGCCAACAACGGTATCGCCGCCGTCAAGGAGATCCGATCAATCCGTAAATGGGCCTACGAGACCTTTGGCGACGAGCGTGCTATCCAATTCACGGTCATGGCGACACCTGAAGATCTCAAGGTGAACGCCGAATATATCCGCATGGCCGATCAGTATGTTGAGGTACCGGGAGGCTCCAACAACAACAACTATGCCAATGTTGACCTGATCGTTGACATTGCCGAGCGCACAGGCGTCCACGCTGTTTGGGCAGGATGGTAAGTCAATCTACCCTTTCTCTTTTCTTTTCCCTTTCTTTTTATTTTATGCAACCGATGATGGGCGGGCATTGCTTTGAGTGGGTGAGAATCGGACTTGCTTGACTTCCGCCCATTTGCTACTGGTGGTGTAAAAGTTGAGGTTTCCAGGCGCAGATGGATCGTGTACCGACATCAGCATGGACACTCGGTGATTTCGGCCGGGACAAGAGTGGATAAAAGATGTCGCCGATGCGGACCAGGATGGAGCGAGAGGCTGACCCCAAAAGGACTCGTCTTCCTTTTGGCTGCTCCCAATTTTTTATAAATCGGGACTTTCCCCAGCAAAACTCTTTTTTTGGGCATGGCCCAGTCACACCAGGACCGTATTTTGGGTGGGACCAGAAAAAAAAAAAAAAAAAAAAAAAAAGAGTGAGAGAGAGACGTACCAGCCCTCTCTTCAGAAAACAATATGATCACGGTCTTGAATGCCCTTTTCTCTTCGATATCGTATTACTACTGCCTAATTGCTAATCACGTTCCACCTGCATCACTCATGCTTCCTATCTACGCAGGGGCCATGCCTCCGAAAACCCCAAGCTGCCAGAGACACTTCGTGACAGCCCCCAAAAGATCATCTTCATTGGTCCTCCAGGCTCTGCCATGCGCTCTCTTGGCGACAAGATTTCTTCTACAATCGTCGCTCAGTCTGCCGATGTCCCCACTATGGGCTGGTCTGGCACTGGCATTACTGAGACCGAAATCGATGGCAATGGCTTCGTTGCCGTCCCCGAGGGCGCTTACCAGGCTGCCTGCGTCACAGACGCGGAGGATGGTCTCAAGAAGGCACATGCCATTGGATTCCCTATCATGATCAAGGCTTCTGAAGGTGGTGGAGGAAAGGGTATCCGTAAGGTCGAGGACCCCGAGCTGTTTGCCCAGGCCTTCAACCAGGTTCTGGGTGAGGTCCCAGGTTCGCCTGTCTTTATCATGAAGCTTGCTGGCAACGCCCGCCATCTTGAAGTCCAGATTGTTGCTGATCAGTACGGTAACGCAATCTCTCTCTTTGGTCGAGACTGTTCGGTTCAACGTCGCCACCAAAAGATTATCGAGGAGGCTCCCGTCACTATTGCTAAGCCTGATACGTTCGAGTCGATGGAGAAGGCTGCGGTTCGTCTCGCAAAGTTGGTCGGCTATGTCTCTGCAGGAACAGTCGAGTATCTCTACTCTCATTCGACCGACACATTCTTCTTCCTTGAGTTGAACCCTCGTCTTCAAGTCGAACATCCTACGACCGAAATGGTCTCTGGCGTCAACCTGCCTGCAGCACAACTTCAGATTGCCATGGGTCTTCCTTTGAACCGTATCAAGGACATTCGTGTCCTTTACGGCCTCCAGCCCTTGGGTAACTCGGAGATCGACTTTGACTTTGCTCAGCAGATCTCCTTTGAGACCCAGCGCAAGCCTGCACCCAAAGGACATGTTATTGCTGTCCGTATCACTGCCGAGAACCCTGATGCTGGTTTCAAACCTTCTAGTGGTATGATGCAGGAACTTAACTTCAGATCATCCACCAACGTCTGGGGTTACTTCTCTGTCAGTTCTGCTGGTGGTCTGCACGAGTTTGCCGACTCTCAGTTCGGTCATATTTTCGCCTATGGACAGGACCGTGGTCAGTCTAGAAAGAACATGGTTGTTGCACTCAAGGAGCTGTCCATTCGTGGAGACTTCCGCACTACGGTCGAGTACCTTATTCGTCTCTTGGAGACGCAAGAGTTCGAGGAGAACACTATCAACACCGGCTGGTTGGATAGCCTCATTTCGAAGAACTTGACTGCCGAGCGTCCCGAGACCATGCTTGCCGTAATGTGTGGGGCTGTTAACAAGGCGCACTCAATCTCTGAGAATTGCCTCAAGGAGTACAAGCGGTCGCTGGAGAAGGGTCAGGTCCCAAGCAAGGATGTCCTTCGCTCTGTCAACCAGCTTGACTTTATTTATGAAGGCGTCAAGTATAACTTCACCGCGACTCGCTCTGGTCCCAACTCGTACACGCTTTACCTCAATGGGTCCATCACATCCATCTCTGTCCGTCCCTTGACTGACGGAGGTCTCTTGGTTCTCTTGGATGGCAAGGTTCGTATTTCTCTCATGCTATTAATACAGTTCTCACGCCTCGATTCGGACTTTCTTTTGTACGAGAAACTAACGAGGGTCCTACTTTATTTGTCCCCTTTCGGCACCGTCTCTGTGGTTTAACTTCCTTTCCATTCTAGGCCCACACCACCTATTCATTGGAAGAAGTTCAGGCGACTCGTTTGATGGTGGATGGTAAGACATGCTTGCTCGAGAAGGAGAACGACCCAACACAGCTCCGATCGCCCTCACCAGGAAAACTAGTCCGCTTCTTGGTCGAGTCCGGTGACCATGTCACTGCCTCCCAGGCTTATGCGGAGATTGAGGTCATGAAGATGTACATGCCTTTGATTGCCAGCGAGGATGGTATTGTCCAATTCATCAAGCAGCCCGGAACTACCCTTGAGGCCGGAGACATTATTGGTATTCTCAGCTTGGATGACCCCTCTCGTGTCCGCCATGCCAAGCCTTTTGAGGGTCAATTGCCTCCAATGGGTCAGCCCACTGTCCACGGAGCGAAGCCTCACCAGCGTTTCCGTGAGCTCAAGCTGATTCTTGACAACGCTATGGATGGTTACGACAATCAGGCTTTGATCCAACCTACTCTGAAGGAGATCTTTGAAGTCCTCCAGAACCCCGAGCTCCCTTATCTGGAGTTTAACGAGGTCTTTGCTGCATTGAGCGGAAGGTATTTGACCCTGTTCTATTTAGAAGTCATCCCTCTTGTTGTCTGTGCCTCGCACGTGTGACTGATCGCTTTTTTTTTTTTTTTTTTTTTTTAACTCTAGAATTCCCCAAGCTTGAAGCGGCATTGCATCAGGAGCTGGACCAGTCCCAGAAGAACCACGAGCACTTCCCATCTCGCACTCTCAAGGCTCTCATCGACTCTTATGCCCGCGCCAACTTTACCAAGGCTGCCGATGTTTCTTCGTTCCAGGCTTCCGTTGAACCCTTGACCGCCATTATTAAGGATTATCAGGCTGGATTGAAGACTCATGCATGGAGCTTTATCGCTCAGTACTTGATGAGCTACCATGAGGTGGAGACTCTGTTCGACGAGTCTTCCCGAGAGGAGGAGATTATCTTGTCTCTCCGTGATCAGAACAAGGATGAGATTGAGAAGGTGATCCGTATTGCCCTTTCTCACTCTCGGGTCACTGCCAAGAACAACCTTGTCCTTTCGCTCTTGGATCAGATCAAGCCAACTTCCTCTGGTGGAGCCCTGGACAAGTTCTTCTCTCCCGTCCTCAAGAAGCTTGCCGAGCTGAACAACCGTTTAACCTCAAAGGTTTCCTTGAAGGCGAGGGAGCTTTTGATTCACGTCCAGCTGCCAAGCTTTGAGGAGCGTCAGCACCAGATGGAGAAGATTCTCCGCTCCAGTGTCACGGAGGAGGTCTATGGTGGAGAGCACGAGGAGCGCATGCCTAGCTATGAGAACATTAAGGAGTTGGTTGATACGACCTATACTGTGTTCGATGTCTTGCCCAACTTCTTTTATCACGAATCTCTTTACATCCGTATTGCGGCCTTCGAGGTTTACTGCCGCCGTGCCTACCATGCGTACGAGATCTTGGACATCAACTACCATATGGAGCATCACCCCTTGCTCTTGACATGGAAGTTCCTCTTGAACACACCAAACAAGTCGTCTGAGACTGGTCCCAACCGTGTGGCTAGTGTCAGTGATATGAGCTATCTGATCAACAAGGCTGAGCCAGAGCCGGTTCGTACTGGAGCTATCCTTGCTGTCCGTGACCTTGAGGAGCTTGGTGGCCGATTCGAGAGCACCTTGGACTTTTTCCCCTCGCACAAGTCCCACAAGCACCTGGGTCACATTGCAACCACCAGCATCCACAACAATGTCTTGAATGTCGTGATCAAGTCAGAGTCTGTCCACCCCAACGATGATGATCATTGGCTCAACCTCCTTTCGCCATTTGTCAAGAGTCACACCGAGCGCCTTCGTTCCCATGGTATCCGCCGTATGACTTTCTTGATCTTCCGTCGCGGCAACTACCCCTCTTACTTCACTTTCCGCGAGCGCAATGGCTATACTGAGGATCAGACTATCCGTCATATCGAGCCCGCTATGGCTTACCGTCTGGAGCTTTCTCGCTTGTCCAACTTTGACATCAAGCCTTGCTTCGTCGACAACAGACAGGTCCATGTCTATTATGCTGTGGGCAAGGAGAACACCTCAGACTGTCGATTCTTTGTTTGTGCTCTGGTCCGCCCTGGTCGCCTGCGCTCGAGTGTCCGTACTGCTGACTATTTGATTTCGGAAACCGACCGTTTGTTGAACGACATTCTGGATGCGCTGGAAATTGTTGGAGCGACCTACAAGCAGAGCGACTGCAACCACCTGTTCATCAACTTCATTCCCACCTTCCAGTTGGATGCTGACGAGGTCGAGAGCGCCCTCAAGGGCTTCATTGATCGTCACGGCAAGCGTCTCTGGCGCCTTCGTGTCACTGGTGCAGAAATCCGCTTCAATGTTCAGTCCAGAACTGAGGCTGCTGACCCTGTTCCTCTGCGCTTCATCATTTCCAACGTCTCTGGATACGTTTTGAACGTCGACACCTACCGTGAGGTTCAGACCGAGAAGGGCGCTATCTTCAAGTCAGTTGGAACCCCAGGTGCTTTCCATCTCTTGCCTGTGAACCAGCCCTACCCTACCAAGGAGTGGCTCCAGCCCAGACGCTACAAGGCTCACTTGATGGGCACCACTTACGTCTATGACTTTGGTGAACTCTTCCGACAGGCTGTGCGCACGGAATGGAACCATGCCGTCAAGCAGAACCCTGCCTTGAAGGCACCTTCCCAGGTCTTGGAGATGCGCGAGTTGGTTATGGATGAGAAGATGCAGCTGCAGCCAATTGTCCGGGATGCCGGTTCCAACAACTGCGGTATGGTTGCTTGGATCTTTACCTTGCGTACACCCGAGTACCCCGATGGCCGTCAGATCATCGTAATCGCCAATGATATCACATACAACATTGGTTCGTTCGGACCCGAGGAAGATCTTGTCTTCTACAAGGCCTCAGAGATGGCTCGCAAGCTCGGAATTCCTCGCATTTACCTCTCTGCTAACTCGGGTGCTAGAATTGGACTTGCTAGCGAAGTTATTGGTCTGTTCAACTCTTGCTGGAACGATCCCTCGAACCCTGCCAAGGGATTCAAGTACATTTACTTGACGGATGCTGGCCAGAAGCAACTCCAGGCCCAGGAAGAGCGTTCAGGCAAGAAGAGTGTTATCACGGAGACAATTGTCGAAGATGGCGAGACTCGTCACAAGATTACAGATGTGATTGGTTTGGTCGATGGTCTAGGTGTTGAGAACTTGCGTGGAAGTGGTTTGATTGCAGGAGAGACCTCTCGTGCATACGAGGATATCTTTACCATCACTCTTGTCACATGCCGCTCCGTCGGTATCGGTGCCTACTTGGTTCGTTTGGGTCAACGTACGATTCAGAACGAGGGTCAGCCCATTATCTTGACAGGAGCTCCTGCTCTGAACAAGCTCTTGGGCCGCGACGTCTACACCTCCAACTTGCAGCTGGGTGGTACTCAGATCATGTACAAGAACGGTGTCTCGCATTTGACTGCTCAGAACGACTATGAGGGTATCAGCAAGATCGTGAACTGGTTGTCGTACATTCCTGAGCGCAAGGATGCCCCCGTTCCAATCACGGTCAGCAGCGATTCATGGGATCGCGACATTGATTACTTGCCACCCAAGGGCGCCACATACGATCCTCGTTGGTTGATTGCCGGTAAGGAGGCTGAGGAGGAAGGAGCTCCATTCCAGACAGGATTCTTTGACAAGGGATCGTTCACAGAGACACTCTCAGGATGGGCCCGCACTGTGGTTGTTGGTCGTGCTCGCTTGGGCGGTATTCCCATGGGTGTGATCGCAGTCGAGACTCGATCCGTGGAGCACATCATCCCTGCCGATCCCGCCAATGGTGACTCGGTCGAGCAGGTCTTGATGGAGGCTGGTAACGTCTGGTACCCTAACTCTGCCTACAAGACTGCCCAGGCCATCAACGACTTTAACAAGGGTGAGCAGCTTCCCTTGATGATCTTTGCCAACTGGCGTGGATTCTCGGGAGGTCAGCGTGACATGTACAACGAGATTCTCAAGTATGGATCTTACATTGTCGATGCTTTGAGCTCTTACAAGCAGCCCGTCTTTGTTTATGTTGTCCCCAACGGAGAGCTTCGTGGAGGTGCCTGGGTCGTTGTTGACCCCACAATCAACGAGAACATGATGGAGATGTACGCAGACAAGAGAGCTCGTGCTGGTGTCTTGGAACCTGAGGGTATTGTTGAGATCAAGTTCCGCAAGGCTCAGCTGCTCTCGACGATGGAACGCTTGGATGAGAAGTACCGTGCTCTGAAGGCCCAGTACGAGGATGCTTCGGTCGCTGGAGCAGAGCGGGAGAAGATCAAGGTCAAGTTGACCGAGCGTGAGCAAGAGTTGATGCCCGTGTATCAGCAGATTGCGCTCCAGTTTGCGGATCTTCACGACACGGCTGGTCGTATGAAGGCCAAGGGCACGATCCGTGAATCGCTTGACTGGCCCAATGCCCGTCGTTACTTCTACTGGCGTGTGCGCAGAAGATTGGTTGAGGAGTACTTCCGTCGTCGTATGTCTATTGCGGACAAGTCGCTGTCCCGCCAGGACCAGACCGAGACGTTGATGTCTTGGTTCGGACGTGACACTCCTTCCTCGGACTTGCAAGAGTTGAAGCACATCTGGGAGACAGATGACCAGAATGTGCTCTGGTGGTTCGAGACGCATGAGCGCAAGTTGGATGGTTTGATTGAGGATTTGAGTGCAGCCAACACGGCAAATGAGATCTTGCAGATGTACACCAACAACCGTGCTGGTGTTGTGGAGGGCTTTGAGAGGATCTTGAAGGGACTCTCTGACCAGGAGAAGACAGATATCTTGGCCAAGTTTGCTACCACTAGCATCTAAGAACTAAAGATCTAAAGAGATAGCCTTTTTTTTTTCCTTTTTCTTTTTGGATTTTGTAACATCAATCGTTCATAATACACCTTCATATTTTTTTATGTGCGCGGGCCACTGCCCCTGTATTTTGTCCGCATCAATTGGCGTAAGTTGTTTAGGTCGTGCAGAAAAAAAAACAAAACAAAACAAAATCCGAGACTGTCTTAGTCATTCCAAGCACAGCCTCCAGTTGAAACCTTACGCACTCCTTGTTCTGCCCTATTATGCCTTTGCCCCCTCCCCTTGCTTTTTGTTTGTGTCGCCAAAGGGCGTTTATTGGGCGTATGATAAAATGCATAGGAAGAGGATGAGATGGGAAAAAGTAGAGATAAAGAGATAGAGAAATTGAGAGATAGAGATAGAGAAATTGAGAGATAGAGATAGAGAAATTGAGAGAGAGAGAGAGAGAGAGAGAGAGAGAGAGAGAGAGAGAGAGAGAGAGAGAGAGAGAGAGAGAGAAAGCGCTGAATAGGATATTCTTACACATTGGCCATGCTTCTGAAAATACGCTGAAGCACTCTTGTCTCCTGTTCTAGAGTGAGCTTTCGTTGGCCACTCCGACCCGAGAGCCAATCATCGGAGGATGATCCGTTGGTCAAGGTCACTCCATCCACCTCCATCGTTGCCTTGTGTGCACCTTCTGCTCCATTCTTTTGCTTCTGAAGACCAGCAAGGTGAAGGAGGAATCCAAGATCCATGATCATTCCTTGTCCAACATCCTTAGTACCTCGTTCCAGTCGTCGCCATTCCTCTTCTCGTTTAGAAGCCTGCTTGAGCTCAAACTCTTCGGCCATGGTCTCGGCCCGATCCACGATGGATCGAGGGACGCCTGCCATGTGAGCCACATTCATACCATAGGATTTCTCACAAACACCCGGTACGAGCTTGTACAAGAACGTGACTTCCCGCTTATTCTGGTCTACTTGACAAGCCATATGCTTCAGCGCCACGTTCGGATCCCGTTCGAATTCACTTGTCAGAGTACCGTAATGGGTCGAGAACAGACCCAGACATCCAATTCGGGTCGATAACTCATGGAGGACTGAATAAGCGATTGCATATCCGTCAAACGTACTTGTGCCTCGTCCAAGCTCATCCAAGATCACCATCGACCGTTCTGTAGCCTCGGCAAGGATCTTGGATGTCTCGGACAATTCAACCATGAAAGTGGATTGACCTGCTAGGATATTGTCGTTGGCTCCAATTCTTGTGAAAATTCGGTCGAACGGGGTCAGGCGACATTTTTCTGCAGAAACATAGCAGCCTAATTGAGCCATGATGATGGCCACACATGTCTGATATGGAAGGAAACAGTCATTGAGGGAAGAGGGGGGGGGAGGTGAGTACCAAAGATATGCTTCGCTTCCAGATGATCCCATCTCGGACAACTCATCTATCTGTAACAGCCGCTAGTAAAGATGAGGTTTTTTTTTTTTACCTGGCGGAGCAGTGTCGATTTGCCTCCCATGTTGGGTCCAGTCAATAGGATCAAGTTTGGATCGCCTCCACCCAAGACGGTATCGTTCGGGATGAAATCTGAGGCAATTCCAGGGATCACACATGGGTGCCTCATCCCCTCTAGTTCCAAGACAGATGTTTCGCTTTCCACAAACTCTGGACGACATGCAGGGGTCTAACCAAATCCAAATGGCAAGCGAGGAGCAAAAAAAAAAAAAAAAAAAGTTACTGTCGTGTCAGAAAGATAGGGAGAGAAAGAGAAAACAAATTGCCGAGTCCACCGATTACACTAGCACCTTCCTCCCCCCCCCCTATCTTTTTTTTTTCACAAACAAAAAAACGAAAAAGAATATTGCATGTTTCGGGATGATCATAAGCTTACATCCGAGTGCGGAACTACTCTTGGACAAGGACCCGAGACAATCAAGCTCGGCAATAATCTTGACGGCCTTGAGCCAATCCTTGTAGTTTTCATCAAACTTGGCATACAGACGGCCCTGGAGTTCTTTCATGATGGAGCTCTTGGTCTCTCTTGCCTCCTGCAATCGAGTGATAGTACTAATCAATGCAGCATGATAGTAACGACTAACCGCCTAGATGGGTTTAGGGGAGGGGGGGAAAAGAAGTACATTTAGTCACTGAAGTATTCAGTCCAAAAAAAAAAAAAAAAAAAAAAAAAAAGACGCTAAGCGAAACCCTTGACCACTTACATTTGTTCCTGACATCTTTTTCCAATTCTTGGGAACAGTTATTTTGTTGGGAATTTCCAGCTGGTAAATCTCTTTACCCAGGTCTTTGTAAACAATCTTGGTAGTCCTAACAGCATGGAAAAGTGATAAAAAAAATATATGTAAAAAAAAAAAAGAGTCCAGTGACCGATTGGGTTAGAAAGTACATCAATTGCTAATGATCCAAACCACAAACGAAACATCCTGGACAGTAACAACAACAACAACAACAAAAAGAGTTCTCTTACTTGAGATCACGCTTGGCCTTGTCCAAATGATCCGCAAACTCCGAGTCGAGTTGCTTGAGAACCGCACAATTCTCATCATAGTCCTCTGCAAAACCCGGGTGGGGAATAATATCACCTTCCGCTGCCGCTACTGCGTGATCAAATGCCTCCGAAAAATAATCCAAGTGAGTCATCAAGTCGGGCATCTCTGCAAGGACCGACTCTAGTTTTTTAGACTGGAACTGGCTCGTGAATGAACCCAATCGTTGTACCGTGTCCTAAAAAAAAAAAAAAAGTCAATTTTTCAATAACTGGTTTGTCCTCCCAAGCTATTATTGCATTTTTTGATTCGAAATCCCTTCAAGGACTTTACCACAAGCGTACGGAACGTCGAGAGCACAGTCAAAAATTCTGAAATCTTGCAAGATCCAGCATGGATACGACTGACAATGCGTTCCAGATCTGGGAATCGAGTACATCTCTCTTCAAAGAGTTCTATAAAGCCAGGAACCCGCATAAGATCCTCGACAGCATCGAGTCGCGCATTGATGGCCGCACTCGATCTCAAAGGGTGACAAAGCCATCTCCTAAACAATCTCTTTCCTAAAAAAAAAAATCCGCGTGTCCAAATGTTAGACAAGACAGAGCAATCCCTCTCTCTTCACTTTACCCAAATGATTAAATAAATAAAAAAAAATAGCTCATTTACCGAATGGTGTGACACAACGGTTGAGAAGCTTGAGGACCGTGCCAGACTCTGTACCGTCGCCATTGTTTTGAAAGATTTCCAAATTAGAGAGCGTTTGACCATCCAGAATAAGGGTTGATGCTTGTCGGACTGGATCGTAGATATGGAAGTTCTTGAGGGACAAAAGCTCTTTGTCCAATTTTAGCTAGAAATGTATATATACATACATAAATATATAAAAAAGTATAATCCAGAATAGTCAGTTTAGAGTGATAATAATTTCCCTCTGTTGTTCTTTTTCGACAAACAAGAGTGAGACCTAATAGTCTGCTGGATTACCGATCGAAGATACCAGACAAGAGCACCAAGTGCACTCATGACGGCCTCATTGTCTTTTTGCTTTTGGAGGGCCGTTGGCCAGCAATCTATTTTGCATCACAAGGGCGAAATTAGAAAAGAGAAAAAGAGAAAGAGAAAGAGAGGGTACTAGTCCAAAACTCCGTGTTTGTGTCGCGAGTATAATGAGTCGCGCCGGATATGGCGCCGTTCACTTACCAGAGGCAAGGGTACCTGGAGCATTGGGTCCAAAATACTCGTGAACGCGTAGTTCATCCGCTGTAGTCAGAGCTCCCCAAAACTCTGTCTCTGAATGCAAATGGTTCCAGATTGTGTTGACGCCCAAAGAGTTCTTTAGGATTCGCGTACTCCTCACCCCTAAACCACCCTTCTCGACAATAACCTCCCTAGGCTTGATTTGCGTAATCAAAGTCTCGAACTTTGTCCGATCCATATCATCATAGAATGTCGCCACATTGAATTCAGCTGTCGCCGTATCTACAAAGGCCACTCCAAATTGTGTAGGCAAATGTTCTCCACCCGTTCGGATGACTTCTTTGATAGCCATGCAATAGGTTGCCATCTCGTTTGTCAACAGTCCTGAATCTGTCAATGTACCAGCCGTCAAGATCGAGTGCAACTCTCGACGAATCACCTTTTGGACATTCTTGGAGGCAGCTCCATCACGCTCACGCATAGCCTTTCCGAGCGCCGTCTCCATCTGGTCCACTCGAGCCACTTTGTAGCCCTTGGCAATAAATTGTGCTGCCCAGTATTCAAAACTAGACTCGGGAACGCCCACCATTCGCATATTGGTTCGGTCGGTGAGTTTGAGATCAAATTGTTGGTGTCCAATGTCGGCATCGTTTTCGTAGAGTTCATAGAATTTGCCCTTTTTGAAAAACACGACAGAATCAAAGTGCTGGCCTTTGATCTCCCAGAATTGACGTTCAAACTCGGTAAACTTTTCCCATGCTGAACGAGGAATGTAGAGCGTTCGAGGATCATAATCCGGTAATCCGGTGATCCTTTTTTTTTTTTTTCCATAAAAAAAAAAAAAAGATGGTGTTGTGAGGTGAGTAGTCTTGTCCAACCTCTAGTTTTTTTTTTTCTTTTCAAGTCCTTCGGAAAAGATTTGAAGACGCGTTTCCTACCAATCGGATTTCCTTGAACATCCTTAATATCCAGTAGCCACTTGTACCGTCCACTATTCGTCTCCTCAAATTTGGCCAGTCGCTCCTTTTTTTTGTCATCCTTGAGCATCAACGTTGGGCGCTGTGGCGTTGGCATAGTCTTGTTGGCAGATCTCTATTAGCCATAAACAAAGGATTGTTCAATTCGTTGAGTGACTAGTACATATGTCCATATCATGCCATGGATGGCTATTTTTTTCATTCCTTTGTCTTACATCAAAGATGCTTGCGATTGCTGATGCCGTTGGTGTCTTGGCAGGGACAGTGGCCGCTGGAGCAGTGGAAGTGGATGATGATTTTTTGGCCATGGCCGAGTTGTTGCGGCGTGCGGGTGATGATGATGACTCCTCTTCTTCTACATCATCACCTTCTTCCTCCAACAAGGCTTCCTCCAGATCCGCATCATCTACGAAAAACAAGTAAACCAATGATCCAGATGAGAGATCTTAGCAACACTTGTTCATGATATTCAACCGATGACAAGAGCAAGCTCATACCGATATCCATGTCAAACTCGTCCTCTGGAACTGTTGCTGGGGCTTCATATTCCGAATCGTCATCGTCATCGTCATCTTTTCGTTTCCTTTGACGCCCACTTTGTGCTTTTTGCTTTGAGAGACCCAGTTGTTTTGCCTGAGTCACATTCCTGGTAGGCGACTTGGGTCCCTGATCGTCATCGTCCTCCGAGTCGGAGGGCTGATACTTGATCCTTCTGACACTACGAGCCTATTACAGAGTCCCAGTCGATTCCAAGTTACGAGATCTGTCAGACTCGTCCTTTTCATGACATCTCAAAAAAAAAAAAAAAAAAAAAAAAAAAAAAAAAAAGTGCCCAGGAGGTGCTCCTCCTTTCATTGGAGCGTAGTGTTATGCTGCTCCTTCACTTACAGATCGTCGGACACCAAATGGTTGATCACCCTCATCCAAGTTATTGTCGTTATTGTTGACTGCAACGCCAGACGCTTGTTGGGCCCTGCTACCTATGGCTTCGTCCTGATCGTCTGCATCCAATTGATCCAACCTCAACTTACGGACCGGGGTATTCAACGACAGTCTCTCGACAGCGGCTGCAAACTTTTTGACAACATGCGATTCATCCGCCGCCTTCATAGGGCTCAGATTGGCTCCTAAGCCGTCTGGTCCCATATCCTCAAAATCAATAGTCTTCCGCTTCGCGTGTCGGTGCAATACATCGTCTGTCGAGAACAATGCCGAAGTGGTTGCGGATGAGGTTGGGGAGGATGAATGGTTCTTGGGTGGGGTCAATGGCGTCGAGTCGGAATCGTTCTGTCGACTTTTGATAGACTGAGTCTCCTTGCCTTTGTGTTGTCCAGTACTCTCTTGGTGAGTTGGAGTATCATTCCCGTTGTTGGTGGTTCCTGTTGCAGCAGCGGGCGCAGGTGATGGAGTGGTCTTGAAGAATGAGAGGAGTGACTTTTGGGTCATGGTCGGCTGTCCAGAGCCTGAACCGCTACCCATTGTCATGGATTTGGACCGCGATGGTGGCGCTCTTGGCCCCGTCCCTGGAGCTCTTCCGTCTGCTGTCATTGCTGTCCTGTCCTGTCCTTTTCTTTCTTTTTTGGTGGCGATCTAATCGATCAGAGCTCAGAAAGTATAGAGCAAAGGGAAGTAAAAAAAAAAAAAAAAAACCCTCCACCGCCGAGATGACGTCTAAGAAAAAAAATTTAAAGAAATTTTATACAAGGACACTTTTCTAAGAATGGACAATGAAAAACGCGTACTAAAGACAGATGGAAGGGAAATGACAACTATTCTTTCAAATAGGGATATTAGGTAGCATGCTACCAAGTGTAAATTCGAGATATTCTTGATGGTGATGTGAAGGTGGCAAAGCTGCCGTATGGACCACTGGATAGCTTGTCGACACAGCGCCGGCAGCTGCAGAAGCTGAGACCAACGAAGTGGCTCCAGCAAGACCGGCAGCCGATGATGTGGACGAACAAGTCGAGGGCGCAGGCGCCGTCTGCATGGCCGCCGTAAACATGCCAGTACTTGCCGTCGCAAGACCGCCCACACCAGTGAGTGCCACTGGCGTATTCAACGCCTGGGGGTAACCATAGGTGACATATTCTTGCATGCCCGTAGGTACTCCATATACAAATGCTCCTCCTCCGTTCGCAGATCCGGCAGCCACGCCATAAGGCATCATCATCGTAGCCGCACCTGCATTGATGACCTCGGACAAAACTGGTGCAGAATGGATAGCGGCCTTGATCTCATACTCATACTTGTATCGCAACTTCTCCATATCTGAGATCTCCTCACTATCATCATCCTCTTCACCTTCTTCGTCCCGTTCGTCCAATGTGAATAGGTTCGTTGCAACGGACGACATTTGGGTAGGTGCCTGTTGTTGTTGTTGCTGTGGCGGTTGTTGTTGCTGCTGAGCATGACCTGCAGCAGAGCCTGTCAGGAATCCTCCAAGACTTGATGCCGAGAGCGGAAGTTGTGTCTGGAATGGTGCAAACGTGGATGCGGCCGCAGCGGATCCATTGTTGGCCATCACAGGGAATGTTTGCATAAAGGCTTGGGACGAGGCGATCGACATTTCTGGGAAGAGACCGCTGCCCTGACGTTGGAGGCCCATTGCGAACGATGCTTGCTGCTGCTGTTGCTGCTGCTGCTGCTGTTGCTGCTGCTGTTGTTGTTGCAGAACACCTGCTCGAGCAAGAGCCTGTTGTTGTTGCTGGTGCTCAGACTGCTGGTGCTGATGTTGGTGCTGATGTTGATGTGGGTGCTGGAGCGACTGGCTTTCAGAGTTAAGAGTTGAGAGCCTCATCATATTCATCACACTTGCCTCATCGTCTTCGTCCCCGCTGCTCAATTCGCTCATACTCTCGCGCTCGCTCATCGACTCGATCCCCTTATCACCTCCGTGCAACCGTCGACGTTTCCATGACAGGCTATGATCGGAGGAGTAGCCCTTGGCGGTTACCCGTTGGCGTGGGTCTTCTGAGTCCTGTTCATCATTATCGACATCGTCCTCATCCCCATCCCCACGTTGGGCAGATGCTTCATCATCTGTGGGCCAGGTTGATTTGTCATGGGTCTTGCGATGAGCAGCCAGGTTATCACTTCTCGAGAACCGCTTGGAGCAAATGGTACAGGCATAGGGCCGCTCGAGTGTGTGCGTTCTCCAATGACGTTTCAAATGTTCCAAGCGCTTGAACAAACGACCGCATGGCTGAACAGGGCACGCATATGATCGGGAGGGGTTCGACATCCCTGCACCAGCTCCGTTCCCGTTGAATGAGTGTAGTCCCGACATGGACGCGGACCCTTGATGAAGAGGTCTTGCGAGGCCTTGTCCAAAGCCAAAGCCAGCTCCTGATCTCATCCCACCGGAACCTCCCTCGAGGAATCGATCGTTTGTCTGATCAAATTCGAACGAACCAGCTCGCATATCTCGGTGTTGCATAAACGCTCCACCAACCATCTTGCCTCCATGCAGCAAGGCCTCGGCACTGCCGTGGCGCTCCGCGGACTCATTCAAGAGCGAAGGGTTAGCAGTTGATCGCCTGCGTCTCTTCTTGTATGTTGGAGAGCCTTCAAAGAGGGTAAAAGAGCCAAAGAGTCCTGAGCTGGAATCGGCAGAGTGTCTGGTCGTCTTGTGGCCATCGATATCCGATGGCACCTTGGACTCGGAATTGTCATCAGATCTGTTGGTGGATAGAGAGTTGGACAAGGAAGAGTTTAATAAAGAGGAGAAAAAGGAGGGGAGGGGAGAGAGTCTGCATCCTCATACACACATTAAAATATTCAATGGTTATCCTTACCCCATGTCTTCCAGGAAAGCAGATGATCCTGCATGCCCCGAACGACCTTCGTGGGCCATGACGAGACCCCCTGCAGATCCATCGGGTACAAGCTGTGCCTGGGTCGGCGAGACAGAAGACGAGGCTGTCATGGTTGTCATTTGTCGGTTCATGGGGGCAACACCATCGGGTGTAAAGCTTTGCAGCGTCTCTGTGATTGTGTTCATTTCAATGGTTCGCCTGGACAATCGCTCGACCAGGTCCCGGACAGTCTCAAGTGTGCAGGAGAGCGCTGGCTCCATGACTGCTTGTGAGGTTGGTTCGGTGCCAGCTTGTTCTCGCTTCAGGTCCCGCTCCATTGCATCGAGAAAGAGACGGTCGTGAGGAACAGAGTACCAGTAAAACACCTTTTGCTTCTTCTGGGTCCGGATACAGTTATTGCGGTAGAGCATCTCCAAGAAAGGCGACTTGGGTTCCTCAAGACAAGCATCGGCCCCAGGCTTGAGATTTCTCAGGTCCGAAAATACACCTTCTTCAAACTTTTTGATATTCCGGACAGGACGGCCAAAACTCTCGAAACGTGAGACGAGGGACCGAACAATATCGGTTCCTGTGATATGATAGAGCTCGTTCCAAAGCACGCAGGAGATCGTCTCGCCCGTAGGGAGCAAGAACTTGGCCAGCTCTTTCTGATAAGTCGGTGCGGTTGTCAAGAACACGCTCAACCGGTCAATCTCCTCAATCCTTGACGCTGAGGCCTTGGAGAGAGAGAGGGGGTCACGCAAGGAAAGGCTCTGCTGGTGTTGCTGCTGTTGGTGTTGTTGTTGCAGTTGATCGTGTTGCTGCCTCTGGAGCTGCTGCTCCTGTTGTGGTGGCTGCGGTTGCGGTTGCGGTTGCGGTTGCTGTGGTTGTTGTTGTTGCTGCTGAAGTAATGGCTGCGACGGCGGCAGCTGTTGCGGCTGCGGTACTATTTGCGGCTGCTGTGTGGAGAAAGGGTGGCTACCTTGAGAGGTCTGGCTCGTGAGTTGATGTGGATAGGATGGCAAGTGCTGGTGGGCGTGCGTGTGAGCATTTGGGTGGGCATGGGCGTGGACATGCTGAACATGATGTGGGTGTGGATGCTGGCTATGGTGTTGGTGTTGGTGATGTGTGTGTTGTTGCTGTTGAGGAGCAAAGAAGTCTTGTCGTTTCGAGGCGGCCGTCAACATGATGAAGGATTATTTAACAAAAAAAGTAAGCGTAGCAGTAGTTGTCGTAATAGTAAAAAAAAAGGCTAAAGTCCAAGCTGTCGATGGAATGGTAACAAAAAAAGAAAGGGAGAAAAGAGAGCAAAGTGAGAGAGGAAAGGAGAGAGAAAGAAGAGAAGAGATGCATTGTCAGTTATGTGCAACGTTGAGTGGGGTTTTGTCCTTCGCACTGTTCGCCCATGGTCCAGCGCACGCCTCCCAAACAGCAGTGTTGGAGTGTTCAGAAATGCGCAGGAGCTGTGCGTGGTGCGCAACATTAGGGCAGAGAGAACGAGATTCAGGGGGGGAAAGGGGGGGGGGGTGGGGGGGGGGGGGCGAGGGAAAACAAAAGGGGCCAAGAGTGGTCTTCAGTCAAAAAATCGACGCAAGCTGGCAGAGAGGGTGTTGCGTGTGTGTGTGTGATGAAGAAGAGAGAGAGAGAAATAGAAATAGAAAATAAGGAACAGGAAGATCTGGTTGAACATCATCCGTGAGCGATGGTGTTTGTGCGGGAGAGAGAGAGAAAGAGAGAAGGGTGATGTGGGCAGTAGATTGTTCATACAACAGTTTTGAAGCAAAGGAGCTCCTGTCCAGATGAAGAGTGCAAAAGGAAGGAAACGGGAGCGGGTGCCAATGGTCTCTGACTAATGAATAGCAGGAGAGTGAGGACAGGTAGATCAGACCGGCGGGACAAGCAGCAACAAAGGGCCAAAACCGGGGTGTGGTCAAGCAAGCCTGCTGGGAGGAAATGAGGAACAGGGCGGGGAGGAAGAGGAAGACAAAAGACAGAAAGGGGGGGGAAGTGAGAAGAAGAAAGAAAAAGTCAGACAGAGAACGATGAAAGAGGGGGAGAGTAAAGGGCGACGGCATCGCTGCTGGTCCCTGCCCAAACAACCAGCATTTCGGTGTGTCCTGTCACGACTGCTCGCCCGCTCTCTCTCTCTCTCATCTGCCCCTGCTGGCCCTGCTCGGAGCTCTTCTAAGGAACTCTAGCAGAGCGACTGAGGAAGGAAAAGAGGAATAGTAGGACCCGTCCACAGGCCAGGTCCGAGGGAAGGGAGGAAGAGGAGGGGTTCTCAAGAGCCATGTCTGTCCGCAAAAGATACACAGAACAGGACAACAAAGGGGCATGGAGGGACACGGGATAACTCTGTGAGCCAAAGAGGGAGAACAGAGGCACTCGCGCCCGCAGCTGAGTTTGCTGTTCTCCATCCCTTGTTCCTGTCGTTGCTAGAAGGAGCCGCCCAGTGCAGGGTGGATGTGGCCAGGACAGCATACATGGGCGCGGTCCAGCTCCAGAGGGAAGGAGAGGAACTCAAGGCCCAGGCAGACACACAAACAAGCAGACAAACAGACCTCGAGGTGTTGCAACGAGTTAATAAAAGGATGGCGAAGGCCCAATTATGAGGACAAAAATAAAACCAAAAGGAGAGAGTCGTAGACAAAGAAAAGAAAGAAAGAAAGAAAGAAAAAAAAGAAAAAAGGAGAGAGAGGGAGAATAGAGTCGTGTCCCGGAGTCGGCGAACAACAAAGCAGTTAACAAAAGAGGCGCTGGGTCCAGGAGGTGGTCGGATGGGACAGAGAGGCGATTAATTGCACGGCCTGCCTGGCAACAGAACACAGGATACGCGTGTAGGCGATGACGAAGACGAAAAAGGGAGAGAAAAGGGCCGAGAGGACAAAAAGAAGAACAAGAAGCAGCAGAAAAAGAGTGGGGGAGAGGACAGATCGGGGACAGAACAGGAGAGAGAGAGAGAGAGAGAGAGAGAGAGAGAGAGAGAGAGAGAGAGAGAGAGAGGGACGAGGGAGGGAGAGAGACGAGGACCAGAGCTGGTCCATGGACTGTGAGAGCATTGACAACATGTCGTGTCTAGCTGCTGGTCCCATCCGGCAATACAGCTACCCTCCAAGTAGAAGAGGGGCTGTCTGCAGTCCATTCGGATGGAGGGAGTCGACGCGACCCGTATTGCGGAGAAACAATGCGGTTCGGGGGTGAGGGCGAAGAAAGGGGAGACGAGGTGGAGGAGTGGAAGAGGAAACGATCACGATGCACACGGACATTAGCGGAGGAAGAAGGCCGACGCCAGGATGGCATCTCACCCACCCCACCATCGCGCCCTGTCTCTTGCTTGGATTTTTATCTGTTATTCTCTTGCGAGTACAATGGTGGCCCGTCGTTACCTTGTAGTCTTTGTTCTGGTCGTCGGTGAATTAAGCGATAGAGTGGTCCGGACGAGGACGTGACGATCGCGGTGGGGATGAACTGATGTGAGCCGAAAGTGCCCTGTGCTGTTGTTGCTGTTGTTGCAAATGCGTGTGGGAATGTGTAGAAATGCGTGAGAGTGTGGATGGGTGCGATTAGATCCAAGACTCGCTTCTGAGAATTCAAGCAGAAGAGGAAGGGGCAGAGGCAGAGGCAGCGATGAGCATTAAAAGAAGGAAAGGAATAAAGAAAAAGAAAGAAAATAGAGGGAAAGGAAAGAGAGAGAGAATGAAGAAAAAGAGAAGAGGAGAGGAAGAAAGAAAGAAAGAAAGAGAGGAGAAGAGAAGAGAAGAGAAGACAAGAGAAGACAAGAGAAGAGAGAGAGAGAGAGAGAGAGAGAGAGAGAGAGAGAGAGAGAGAGAGAGAGAGAGAGAGAGAAAGAGAGAAAGAGTGAAAGAGAGAAAGAGAGGATGAGAGAAAGAGAGAGAGAGGGAGAGAAAGAAAGAGAAAGAGGAAAAGAGGAAAGAGTCAGTAACGCAACGTTGATTGAATTGTACAAAAAAAAAAAAAAAGAGCATGGGTCCGTTCAAATCCACAAATCATCATCATGAACCATAGGTTGCACTTCGCGCCACGCCGCATTTATCCCTCTCTCAGGTACGATAATTGAGACGCAATAGTGGCACCGCGTTCTACTGGCGCGCGTGGTGATAATACCCCTCCCCCACTTGTTGATATGAACCAACGTGGAGCGAGTGGCAAAGTACACGATGTTTTTTCTTCAGATGCTCTCTCTCTCTCTCTCTCTCTCCCCCCGTCCCATTGTCCACGTCACCTAACTCTGGTGAGGAGCCTTGCAGGACGTGGTACAGTACCATGCACAGTACATTGCCTCATAATTCAAGGCACGCATCATTGCACTCCACAGTTTAACTCGCAGACTTGTCTACATACGACTCTCACGTAAAGTCGATACACACTAAAATAAATGATCGACCTGAACCTCTCTTTGTTGTCAAATCTCCGGTGCCCAGTGCTTAAAGTTCGCTGCTTACTTTCAATTGTACAATCCCCAATGTCCCAATAAAGAGAGAGAAGGTACCTGATGCCTAATGCCAGACATTGATCCCTCACGCGGTAGTGGGTTATCTCTTCTCATTCTCTTTTTCTTTCTCTCTCTTCTCCTTCTCTCTTTCTCCCTCTTTCTCTCCCTCTCTCTCCCTCTCTCTTTCACTCTCTCTTTCTCTCTCTCTCTCTCTTTCATCTGACTCCCTCTTATCCTAGCCATGGCCGCTCTCATCCATTCCACAGGTTTGCCGAGATCGGCTCAATTGAGAGGGTACAGAGGGCGACAGCAAGAGAAGTACACCTCTCATGCATGACAATTTGCATTGCTGTCAGTTGGCCCGTGTAATCTATACACTTACCTTCCAATCTGTAAACTTTCTCTTGCGTTTGGATGTACAGCGAAGGAGCGCTCGCACGAAATGCAATCTAAACACACATATTGGCCCATTAATGCAAGGTTCGCGCGAACAAAAGTGGAAAGTGAGCATCTCGAGAAGCCTGCCCAGCTCGAGCAAGCCGTGACTCCTCCCGGCTTGCCCCATCAATAGCACATCGCATCGCGGCACCACCTTCTAGGAGTGTAGCAACAGCAATGCGAGGGAACCCACAACGCCTTCTTTCTTTTGCATTTTCGCCCTACTGAAGGCTTTGTCTGCTCCATGGTCATCTCATCTGACTTTGGAGTAGACTAAATGATTTCCTTCTTTCCTTCCTTTCTTCCCGTCCAGCTGTCTCTTTTCGTTCTCTGCTTGTTTCCCTCTCTTTTTGCATTTGCCTAAACTCGCTCCTAATCTTTCCCTCTCTCTCCTTCTCCTCCCTTTTTCCTTGTTGCGCATGCTCAGACATCGCCGTGCCCCCACCTACTCCAATGTTTGATTATGAGATAGACTGTGGGTGAGACGAAACGCAGACTTGGGCGGCCCAAACAGGGAGCATGCACACACAACAAAGGGAAAACAAGGGGTATGCGAGGGAGCGAAACGAAGGGAAGGACAGGGAAGGGCATCGCGCACACAAGGAACTAACAGAGGCTCTGCCTTTGCTGCACACAAAAAGCGCAGGTAGGGCGAGGGAAAAAAAGATCCGACCCTTTGACCCATGGGGTCCAACCGAAAAAGGGTACACAAGTGGGGGCAGAATAGAACAGAGCGGGGATCTGCTCTCAACGAAGAGGGATTGGGGAGAGAGAGAGAGAGAGAGAGAGAGAAAGAGAGGGAGAGAGAACGAGACAAAGAAAGAGAACAGAGAGAAAGAGACTGAGGATAGGGGATAGGAAGTTTGGGAGACGAAAAAGCTAGTGATCCTGAACTCCGCCTTGTGGAACGCACGCTGGGCACACAATCTTTCCAGTGGCCTAATGGCTCATTGTGTTATCCGGTTGAATGGTGCTGAGGGTGCATGGTGCATGATGGTGCATGGGTGTGGCCGGGTATCAAGGTCTCTGCAACTCTGACTAATTGTCATCAAAAGGGTTTTCTGTGTTGCGCGGAGACACAGGAACACAGTCGACAAACACAGTGCGAAATTCCTGTCCGCCCCACGGAGAGTACAATGAGCATTGCTTTTTTGTTTGCTCATTACCTTTCTCCGTCGCCTCCACCGCCCACCTGGCCTCCAACGCCATGATCCCCGCTCGCTCCATCTAGCCGTCCCTCTTTGTTCATCAGTTCGTCCACTAAGAAAAAAAATCAGGGGCTGGGGGGAGGGGAGGGGAGGGGAAGGGCTGGAAAGGACCAAGGGGCAGATGGCAATACACATTGAACCTTCATGATTCACCAGACGGTCGAGTCAACAAATGGACAAATCCATGCATAGCATGGCCCTTCCTCCCCTCCCCCTCTTTCGGGTAAAAGCTGCTGTTATATCAGCAACATGTACACGAAGGGGCGGCGCCTTTCTGGATCAGGAGATTGGACGCGTCCAAATCGTATGTTCCCATCCCGGATCTCCTCCGATGCACACAAGAAACCGCACTAACAAGGCGACGACGCGATGCGGCTACGTGTGTCGGAGTAAATGGGTGGATGCAAGGGGTGGGAGTGCAGAGGATTACGTTCGACCGTTGAGGCCAAGAGGAGTACCCAGGGGGAGAGCACCAAGTAGTATGGAAGGGAATCAGGATCCATGCTGCATGGAGCGCGCCATGGCGGCGAGAAAGAAAGTCTCTGGTGGTGACACCTTCCAGGCGCCCAGAGCTCAGCCGAGATGAGAGCAGAAGGTGTACCAAGCCAGGACCCACAACTTTGCAGTGTATACAGACAGGATAAGGACGCAAGAGAGAAACACGACAAGGACTCCATCTCAATCGCTCGCGCGTCTTGGGCCCGTCTTGCGGGCGATGTTATGCATACTATGGTCCTGCTTTTCTTTTCACAGTCGCTCGCTCACACACATCCAGTCAATTGCATGCATGGTAATGGAATGGGCGAGGACGGTGGCCCTGGTGAAAAGGAAAGAAAAAAAAAATTGGGCTTGGGCGTCCAATGTTCCTGGAAGAGGCCCGAGAGCTACTCTAGTCTGCTGATTCGCGCGCATTTGCGAGAAGCAGAGGCAGAGAGACAGGATGCAGGACTCTTGGGCACATGTCTGTCTTTCGTCCCTACGGTCCACTATCTGCGCCCAGACTTTCGATGGCAGTGTGCGACAAACAAACGCAGGCCCATGGCCAAGCCCAAAACCCAAGTCCAGGTCTATCCCCAAAGCCAAAATAGCCTCTCTCTCTCTCTCTCTCCCTTGAATAGGATTCATGCGAGTGAGTGGATCGAGAAAAAAGGGAGAGTAACAACAAAAGAATGCTATAGACAAAGGTGGGGTATAGTGGGGGGGGGGTTCAAAGGACCGTTGGGAACAACAGCGATGCCTTGTTGCTGAGCTGAGCCGAATAGCACGGGGCAAGACAGAGCAAGGGAGTGCATGAATCAAGGGAGACCGTTGACGCGATGGATCCGTAGGCAAGTTGTGGTCTCTAGAATGTGTCCTTTCCCCCGCCCCCAATTCTCTTTGTACAAAATTAAGCGTCATCGTCTTGTAGCGCGAGCGATGGACAACGGGAAGAGAATCGTGGGCAATTCGTCCGCAGGCCTTGCGGTACACATTACAGGGAGCAAACAAACTTAATGGAGTGACGAGAAAGAGAGAGGACAGAGGTAGGACAGGGATGGGGAAGAGGGAAAGAGGAAGAGGAGGGGGGGAGAGGGAATAAACTCGGCTGGTGAGGCTGGGAGAGCAACAGGCTGATGCATACCGAGGTACCGAGATAGAGCTGCTCAGAGTCGAGAGCGAGGAAGAGACGAGAGAAGAGAGAGAGAGGCGAGAGCGTCCCCCCCCCTCTCCTTTCACTCTCCTTTTTTTTTTTTTCCGAACGACTCGAAACAGCTGAAACGAGGGGCTACGAAATGCAGTGCCCCTTCATTTATGCTGTGACCAGAAGACTCGACTCCGCCCCGCCGGGCGCTGGCTTGCCCGCTGCTACACACACAAATATACATCGGTTTCCTGGCTGCTATGCGCCCTGCATCCCGCGCGCGGGCGCCGTCGTCTGAGAACCTTCCACAGGCCAGACATGCAACACGGGGCCGGTGGGGTAAGAAATAGGATGTAGGGGTGGGAACATGGCACTCCGACACACAGTCAGCACAGACACAGATTGCGCTTCTGTTCAATGTCACTTTATCCTTTTTGTCTCTTCACGATTCGACGCACGCACGCGCCTCTTTCTTCTTTCTTCTTTCTCTTCTTTTCTTCCCACTCTCTTTTTTGTTCTCTCTTTCTCTCTCACTCTCTCACTCACACACTCTCTCTTTCATGAGTAGACACCGACGTTCCTGTCCTGATCCGCCAAGCCGCACCCAGCTACCAGCACAAAGACAATAGGGACAATTACCTTTCCAGACTCGACGGGGAGAATGAAGGGGAGGAGGAGTAAGAGGAAAGAGTGCGTCTGTTCCTGAGTTTGTGCCAAGGACTGCTTGTTCCTGTGTGAGATAGAGATCGAGAGAAAAAGTGACAAGCCGGCTCTGTGGTCGTGTTTCGTCTGTTCGATTGGCTGGTGATCAAGGGAGTTCTCTGTCAGGGACAAGAAGGTCAGGGCGGGTTCAGGGTCAGGGCCAGGGCCAGGTTCAGGGCCAGGTTCAGCGAGTGAGGAGAAGACAAGCACGAACAACGTCACAGGACTTGTGGTCGAAAGGATGGGCGAGAGAATGGTTTGGAATGCTAGATCGAGGTTTGGTACGAATCAAGATCAATCGGAAGGTTGGATGAGGGCTGGTTCGCAGGGAATGACAAGACAGGGAGCAAGAGTCGATGATGGATTATTGGAGAGTGAGGGGGATCGTAAAGGTAAAGAGAAAGAGTGAGAGAATGTAAAAAGAGCTGGTGAGCATGTGTAATGATCAAGAGCAATTGGGCCACGCCCTCTTCCTTCTCCTACTTTCTCTCTCTCTCTCTCTCCATGCGGCATTTCCGTGTCCGTGGCTGGCCAGTCTCTGCAGCTTGTCACCCCATGGCTCGCCCCACATGAACCATGGGTAGGGCTCAATCTCCCCACTCTTCGCCCTGTTGGCCCATGGATACACGGACACTTCAATCATTGTACGAGTACACTTTGTGGGCAAGCCCTCTTACGAACCAGTCTGGCAGCCCTGTAGAATAAGGGAGTAGTTCCGGCGATGACGACAACGAAGGCCACAGGGCATGCCAAATAAAGACTTTCCCGTTTTAGGTCCCCGCGAAGGAAATGAGCAACATGGTCCTCCTTCTTCGCCTCTTTGTACAGCATTTTGCAGGTAAGGATGAATTCTGCACTTCCCTAGCCTCTCTCTCTCCTTCTCTCTTCTTTCACTAATTCACTGCCATTTCGACCTTTTCTTTCTCTCTTTCTTTCTTTTTTTTATGCCACTCTTGATCTGTTCGCTTAATAGAGACGTAAGTTGGTGAGCGAGTGGGAGGAACTCACACATAAACGAAGAGAGGCGGGATAAGGAATGAAGAGTATCCAGCGACAGTACTACATTCCACCCGAAGAGCAAGTTGAGGCCCCTCTAACAGGACCACCTTCTCCTGCTCTTTTTTTCTGAGTTTTCTCTGCTCTTTCTATTATTTTTCGTCATTATTGGGCAGTCTCTTGGTGCCAGGCTGAGAGAGAAGGCTGGCAGAGTGAGTAGAGGCGATGGTTGAGATCATCTTGTTTGATTAATATATACAATTTTAAGCCGGAAGACAGTTGGGATAAGAGGCGAGAGATGAGGGGGGGGAAGAGCCAAGCAATAACCCATGACGATGTGATGCACTTCATTTATACAAATTTGCAAAGCATATTTGCATCCACAACCTTTGCTTTCGTATCACAGGTTCCTGCGCCTATGATGGGTTATTGACAAAGTTGAACGAGTATCCTCCTGTCTTTGGATCCTGCTTCATCTGGAAGTTATCTGTCGAGAGTCCAAATTTTCCTAGGAGCGTATTACCCACAGACCTAAGCTTGGCTATGTTTATAGATAACAGACATTGTTTTCATATTAGTTGCCTTGCGTCAAGACAGTGCAGCATCCCGTTGCCATGACCCCTTTCCCATGAGACAAGGAATAAAGAAAAGACTCATACAAAGCATTTCATCCTTCTCTTTCTCAAACAACTCTTTGTAGATAGGTTCAAGGCGCCTAAGCGCTTGCTCGCTTAGCTGGATCAATGCTCTATGTCGTTTCTTGGTGACCTCATCAAAATCAGGCCGGTACTGTGGTTCATATGTGGCCTTCTTTGGTAGTTCATGAGAGGGCTGTTGATCAGCCATGGTCCTTGGATCAGAACTAGAGGCCTCAGGAGAAGCCATGTCAGGTGCAGAGTTCGGGCTAGAAGCTGGGTTCTTTTGGTCCGCAGGGCGTTTGCCTTTGATATCATTGGCTGAGTCGCTTTCCTGCTCTGACTGTGATGCTTTCTTAAGACCTAGTTCAATGCTGAGGATCTCTATTACCCGTTCATGGTCTTCTTTGGCCCGCGTGATGCTAGTAAATGTTCTTAGGTATTCTCCTGCCTGGGCTCTACGCTGGAGTGCTTTTATGTACAATGGAGAGAGCTCCAGGGCCTCGTTGCAGCATTCCATCGCCCTTGCATAGTCCTTGAGCTTGATATGGCAAGCGGCCATGTTGGCCTTATATACTGCCCGCTCGCTATCGAATGGATCAGGAGTTGGGTTCAGAGTCCTTGTTGGTGTCTCTGCTGAGTCTGTTGCCGAAGCTGACTCTTCTTTTGCTGCTGTCCCGGGAACGGGTGATTCGGGACATGTTGTGAAGGCGAGCTGGTAGAGTTCTAGTGCTTCTGTGTACTTTGCTTCGCCAAAGAGCTTGTTCCCAGCAGTCTTGTAACGGGTTGCCTCAACAAGGAGCTCCTATGGTTGCAAGGATGCGGCAGCCATGATGATTAGTTGATACATTACTTTCTATGAGAGAATTGTGGCTCCATGCCTCCTTTGCCCATCCAGTGTACCTCGTCCTCGGACAATGTAAGTGAAGAGACCGCAGTCGCAATGTCGCCCGACGGCGAGTTACTGGTGGAGGCTGCATTAGGCTCCTGTAGCGGGGCGGGAGAGGGGAGAGGCGGGTCGTCGATGATCTCCTCGATGATGGCCATGGCGCGATGGGGCTGCGTGGTTGGTTCTGAGGGTCCGTGATCCTTGGTGGGTGGGGTGGGATGGCAGAAAGTAGTGGTCTCTGATAAAATAAAATAAAAAAGGGCCGTGACCGTGGCCAATGAGGCGTGGCATTCGTCCCGCCGATACCGCCGACTCTTTCTATTTCTCTGGGACTGGGAAAGGAAGAGAGATGATGCGCACAGTGCGAGTGCGGGCGAGAGCCCTGTGTCTCTGCGCTTTTGTGCGTGTGTGTGTGTGTGTGAATGTGTGTGCCTGGAAGTTGCCTGAGCCGCATGGCTTCACGCTCGTATTGTCAAATGGCCACTTTTCTCGCGTCTCTTTCACTCTCTCTCTCTCTCTCACACAGACTCTCTCTCTCTCTTTCTTTTCTTTTTTTTTTTTTTTTTTTTTCTCTCTCTCTCTCTCTCTCTCTCTCTCTCCCCTCTCTTCTTCCTTCTTCTCCTCCTGCCGCCTCTCGTTCCATCTCCCGCCCATCCCTTCTTCTCCGCACGCCCCATCTTCTTCACCATGCCGCTGCATCCCGTGCTGCTCAAGACTCTGAATCTGATCACGACCGTCGCCGCCATCACGACGATCGTCCTCCACCGCGATTTCATCAAGGAGACGTACTATGCGCGACCCAACTTCCTCAGCAACACGGATATTGGTCTGGCCATCCCCGCCACGACCTGGTTCCTCCTTGCCGGTTTCTCACTCGTCCAGTGGTGCGATTTTGCACACGATATTGTTGTCGAGGCCATTGACTGTAACCTCTTTGTCTCCAATCTCGCCATTGCCTCATGGGTTCTTGCCTGGGTAAGCCAACCGTTTCGGCTCTAGGCCATCTTTCCCCACGGATGTTCCCTTTTTCAGATTCAAAAACACGCAGTGTTCGGAGCATGTCATGCCTGATTGAACTCTATACTCATCCCTAACCGACCACGTTTCTTTCTACTTTCTCCTCTTGTCGCAGAGATACGACTGGTTGGTCGTTGGCCAACTCCTGCTCATTCTGAATGCTATCCTTATCACACGTCTCTACAGCCGGATGCGCGTCTTTACTGCCACGAGTATTCTTGACTATGCCTTTGTCCATGTTTCGTTCTCATTGTACTCTGGTCTGGTCTGGCTCGATGTCTTTCAAAACTTTTTCGCAGCCTTCACAAACAAGGAAGGAGGCCCTACCTCTCTGGCGGCTCTTGGAGCGGCGTTTTCCATCTTTATCCTCCTTGCCATTGCTATCTACCATGCCGAATTCTCGAAAGATCCCGACTCGTGGTCATGTGCCGCTGTCTCGCTGTAAGTCCAAATCTGTCGCGTTTGTCTTAAATATTCTTCTGGGCTGAAAGATCGTTGTCGGCTCTGTAGCGGTTCGTCTCTTGCTTGCTATACTTCCCGCCCTCCTCCCCCCTGGAGCCAATGTTCGCTATGATGGCATGAATCTGGGAGAACCGAGGGGACAGGAAAAAAAAAAAAAAAAAAAAAAAAAAAAAAAGTGGAGATTTTAGTTCAGCGACAAGAGCAGAAGAGTGGGTCGAGAGTCGAAGCGGCATGCAAGAAAGACGCAGAATGACGATGGAGAGAGTGAGAGAGAAAGAGTGAGTAGGGTGAAGGAGAGTAGGAGCAAGTCAGCAAGCACATGTGGTTACGCCTTACTCTGGCCTGCTCAATCTTGCCTTGTTTCCATTTTCTCTCTCTCTCTCTCTCTCTCTCTCTCTTTCCTGGCGGGGTCATTCGCCCTTTTCCATTTTCCCTTTCCCTCCCCTGGACAGCCAGTCCAAGAAGATCTCGGCCAAACGCGATCGTACCAGTGTGGAGTGAGCCAAACAACGCCATTCTCTCTCTCCCAGTATACAAACATGACATACACAGAAGACGAGATGGCGGGGTGTTTGGTCGTTTATCAAGCCATGCCGTGTGTGTGTGTATGTGCACAATCGCATGGGAGTGTCATTTTGGCACTCCGTCGTTTCCGCGCCCTTTCGTACCCTTATTTTTCCACGCGCTCCCTTAGCCTACTGAGCACAAGAAAGCTTAAACAGGAGAAAGAGTCGAGAGCATACCTTTTCACCCTTCGTTCCGCTCCTCATCATCCTTCCGCGGTGCTTATCCAATGGTGTCTGTGTGGAGTGTGGACCAGCCTTTGTGTTTGCTTGCCGCTAACCAGCTGTCTATTTTTTTTCTCTCTCTCTTTCTATGCTTCTATGCTTGCGCACGTCATCATGGATATGGACACGACTCGAAATGGCCTCGCCCTCGGTTGCATGACACCTTTGGCTTTGCAACGATGGGACGCGGATGCCTAAAAAAAAAAAAAAAAAAAAAAAAAAAAAATCGACATTTTGCTTGTGCCGGTGGCCCCATCTTGCATTCACCCCTTTGCCTCTCCTATGGCATTTTCCCGTCACAGGATGATTTTGAGCATCAGTTTGGAGCAAGGCAGCGATGTGCCTGCAGTCCAGATGACAGGTCTCGTCAGTTTTGGATGGCTCATTGGCTCGCTTGCCCGTCGCGCCATCCAGAATGTTTCTACTTGGCACGAGCGCGCTGCCGACGACTATACCCCCGGTGAGCGTCGCGGTCTCTTGGGATAAAGAAGAAGAAAAAAAGAAAAAAGAGAGATTTCTCGGATAAGAAAAAAAGAAAGAAAAGAAAAGAAAAAAGGAGCCCCGGTCATGACCATTCATCTCTTGAACCGTTGCATGCACTATACCTCTCCTCTCCTCTTCCTCTCTCTCCCTTTTGGACAACACTAGGGCACACACTCTTGTTTTTTTAGGCCATGTTGCCTCAACTCCTCACCCTCACCCTCACCCTCACCTTGCCTTGTCCTTCAAGGAAAAGAAGGCTGTATAAACGACCTGTCTATATAAAAGCTCTTCCTTCTCTTTTCACCTCCACCTGTAGTTAGTTTTGTTTTCCCCTCTCCCTGTTAATAAAAAATGACCCGTGTGAAGGACGCGGGATGATGACATGATCAAAGCCTGCGTTGTTTGCTCTGCATGCATATGTATTATTCATGTGGGTCTCGGCTTTCCTTATCCTGAGAGAGAGACAAGGAGAAATAGATAGGATGGCGGCCCAAGCAAACAGTCATGAGAGAAACAAGCTTTTTTATAGTTCAGAAATTATAGGAAAACAATCGTGTCAATGGGATAGAGAGTGGGGGAGAGGGAGCCAGTAACTAGTGCTGCCTATTTACTTTTCTTCCTTGATGACCTTGTCTTTCTCGATCTCGCCGTCCTCATCCTCATCTTCATCCTCGTCCTCATCCTCGCTTTCATCCTCTTCATCATCTTGAAGCAACCCAAAGAAGCCTCCGACTCTAGCGTTCATCTGGAACTTTGACTTTTTCCCACTCTTGCTAGTTTCTTCTGCTTGGTCTTCCTCGACAGGCTGATCGTCCTCCTGTTTTTCTTCCTCATTGCTGTCGCTAATATCACTGTCATCATTACTACTCAAAAGTCCATCCAAAGCTTCCCTCTTTCTATCCCTCCGATGCTTCTTCTCTCTTTTCTTCTTTTTCTTATCCATCATTCCGACAGTATCCACATTATCACCCTCACTTTCATCCTCGGAAGTAGCGTCTTCATCAATGGCATCCGCTGCTGCGATTCGAAGTCTCTCGTATTTGGTACTCGTAAAGAATCCTGGTGGTTTGAACGACAACAAAATCCGTCCATCATTGGCAAGTCGAAGAATTGCATTGGCTAGAAAGATTTACAGGGGTGTCATAGATGAGTAAGAGCTATAAAAAAAAAAAAAGAAAATTCCAAAGGGCATGCTTCATGTAAATACATAAGCGAGAGACCCACCTGCTCGATAGACGTCGGGGTATCCCGAGTTGGCTGTCAGAAATCCACGCTGGAGAGCATATGCTAAAAGATAAAAACAAATAAAACAAACAGAGTTAGTTGTTAATACAAAAAGACGCGGAACAAACTCCAGGAAGCATCTATCAGAGTGATCCACAGAGCCACTTACATTCACAGACGCCGAATGCAGACCACCGGAAAGGACCACGTTCATAGGTAGGAGGAGGATCCAGTTTAAGAACCTGAGGAATATTGACGCGCATTGCTAGATATTGTACCACCGAGTACGGCTCCTGGACTTGGGCAATCGGGTACATTCCCGACAGAATCTGAGAATCATTGCAATAAGGATGAATGATTAGAAAATTTGAACATTGAACTCCATTGCCATCATCAAAGCCGAGAAAAGGCCTAGATATTGTAGAAAGTCGCCCACCTGCAAAGACTTTGGAAGAATACTAGGGAAAACGAGACCAGGAGAATCACACAGGCGCACATTATGAGTTAAATGGATCGTCTGGAAGTGCTTAGTGTGGCCCGGAGTCCTACTGGTGCTGACAACCGTCCTTCCCATGATACTATTGATCAACGAACTCTTGCCAACGTTTGGGTGCCCTAGAATGAGAGGAAAGAGGAGGGAGTGCCCAGTCCAATGAAAATAATGATATATTAGTAGCTATGACGAGAGAAAGGTCCACAAAACTAGTAACAAAGAGTCGATTTCTGATGACTCGAAAAAGTTACCGACAAGACCGATAGTCACATAATCCTTGTGGGGTGATACTTCATCGTCCTCAATAGTCGTTGTTTGAAACCGAGCTGCTATAAAAAAAGAATTACAAGTGTTCATCCAAACAAATTCACAATAAGTTAGATATTTGAAGCAAGGAGTAAGGACAACTCGGCAGCATGGTCCATCCTTTGTCGCTCTGTATCCTTTCACTTACAGAGTTCATCATCTTTGTTTCGGTCCAGCAAGTTTTCCATCTCATGTCTCTTCCCTTCTCCTTCCTTTCCATCATCGCTTTCCTCATTCTCATTTTCATCATCCATCTCTTGAAAGTCTGTCTTCCTCTCATGGTCATATTGCGCAATAAGTCCATCCCAATCAACCTGATTATCATTTTTGGACACTTCAACGTCCTTGCAAGCCAACAGCACATCTCGAACTCCTACAGCGTTGTAGAATCGCTTCCTTGGTCTCTTGGCCACTCTTCTGAGTGCCGCTGATGATTGAAATGACCAAGGGAGCAAAAAGAGGCAAAATATGACACCGATTTGAGTAAGAGAGGGTTAGAGACATTATCACCATCTACACAATGCTTGCATCGCTGTAGGATAAACCCTCTTAAACAGTGCTTACCTGAGCTTGAGTCATTAATAAGAGCTGGGTCGGGTGGATAACAACTGAAGGAGGCAACATGGAGCTCTGGGAACTTTTTTCTTTAAAATATTCTTTCCACGCAAATAGCGTATTGGGTGCTACGAGATCCACCTATTCATAATCCCCATTCAGCGTTAAAAGTCAGGTCAATGACAAAAGGACAAGTCGGAGGAATTTGATCCGCATGTATAACTTTGAGTACACAACGACTGATACTTTTCTTTGTGTCAACGCCTTACCTTGTTAAAGACGACGACGAGTTTGCGTTTCATATCTTTAACGACATAGTCGTAGAGCGAAGGCGGGAAGTGGATGACAGGGTGTCTAATGTCAACAATGACCATGATGATATCTGAAATTTCCAGTACTCGCCATCTATTAAAGGACAAGAGGATACAAAATCATTTCTCTGGTCAATTCTCCTCGCTGTAAAAGCGTAATGTTGACAGATGGCATATGTGTGTGTGTGTGTGTGCGTGTGTGTTTTGTGGTTCCAGGTCTTACAGCTGTCGCCAAACTTCAAGATTATGCTCAAAGTAACTCAATTCCTCTACTGGGTATCGACTGTAGATGGAATCCATCCAAGTTTCAAACATCTGGGCCTCATTCTGCTCAACCTGTTTCCGACTCATTGAATAATCCCAGTGAGGCCGTTTTGGAAACGCAATCACATCCTGGTATACTTGCTCAAATGACACTTCCAAGTCTGACTATTGACAAAGAGAGAGAGAGGGAGAAAGAGAGAGAAATGGAACCAGTAACATTGTATTTAAAAAAAAAAAAAAAAAAAAGTGAGCCATGACATGTCGAGGTCCTGCAGAGATCTTTTGCCAAAAACGAAGAAAAATTCCTACAGTGCATCTTTTTTTTTTTCTTTCTTTTTTTTTTTTTTTTTTTTTTTTTTTTTTTACCTCTGGAAGGAAATGGAGCGGCTTCATGCTTGCTAGTCGAGATGCTTGAATATCTGCTGGAGACCGTCGGATGAATACCGATCGAAGTCTAGTTCCCATCTCCGCCAGACGAGTGTAATCAGAGAGCAATGCATAAATTTTCAAGTCTCTCCACGCCTTAAAGTACTACCCGCGACTCAGAGTTCAAACAGCAATTCACTACTACCTTTGACCCGCAGGATGGTTTGAGTTCTCGTTGGCAGCAAGTCCTGATCCGCGACCATGATTTTTTCCTACACCTCTGATCCTTCCACCAGTAGTCGGGGTCGAGGCCGAGGTAGAAGACGGGGTGGAGCCTGATCGAAACTCTCGCGAGTAAGACTTGAATACTCTTTCGCCTGTATTATCGCCCGAGTTCGTGGTGTTGGGGCCGGCACTGCTGACAGGGTTGGTCGAGTCATTTCCTGGCCTGCGACCAAGTTGGGCCTCTAAAACGTGATGTCAGAGTAGAATGACGTATGGTCAATGAATTCGACTTTATAAGAAGTTCATTACCCATTCCACCAAGAGTAACCATCATTGTCTCTCTTGTACATTCCCATGAGCTGGGCTCCTCCATTGACAAATCTAGTTACCTTGAACAGCGTTCTCCAGCTGCTGTCGTTCCTCCTGTTTTCGCTGGAGGCGAGCGCGTTTTTCTTGGAGCTGTCTCTTCTTGAGTGCTCCACTAAATGCTACGGCGCGTGGCATATCCTTTCTTTTTTCTTTTTCTTTTTCTTTTGTGTATGTGTGTAAGAATGCTTTCTGGGTTTGGGTATGGCTCTGTAGGCAAGGACTGATCTGGGGCCAAAGGAGGATTCAAAGAGAAGATTGTTGAATGAGTTTGGGAGAAATGAAGACAAGAAGGAATTAAAAAAAACTTATATTTAAGATGAGCCCGTCCCACTTGACGTAGGACGAACACCAAAATGCTGCGGGCTGCGGATCCGGAAAGGGTAATGGAGCTCGACGGATTTGGGTCTGAACGTTGCCCTGTATTTGTCTGTTGTCTTTGAACTACATAGAAAAGAATGGTGGGAAAGGAGGGAGAGGAGAAGATTGAAGATGCCACCGCCAGCTTACTCCGTCATGCGATTGATAGAAATATATAGAAAAGAAAAAGGAAAAGAAAAAGAAAACCACTCTCTACTCTACACCCTGTTGGTTGTTGCCGCATTCCATGCCGCATTTCGGACCGCCTCACTTCGAACAGCAGACGATGTCACTTGGGCCTTTGCCTGGTCAAAAGTATGGCCCTGCTGGTGATAGTGCTGGTAAACCTTGCTGTAAACCCACCCACAAAAAAAAAAAAAAAAAAAAAATTAGCCAACATGGACGCCTTTGATTTCTCGTAAAATAAAAAGTAGCTGGCTCCTCATGTTCTAGATCTTCATCTAATCTTTCACCTTCACTTACCGATAAAAGAACAGGCTGCCAAAGGCTTGGACGAACCAAAGCGCTGTAGACAACACACAAAGAACTCCTGCAAAGATATGGTGACCATTAAAGACTTGGATCATGTTGATCAGACCAGCAGAGCCACTAAGTAAGATATCATAGAAAGAGCAATATTAGCTTCCTTTGTTGCTGTAGAGGATTGTGACCAGATAAAAAGAGCTCCTTTGCGCCTTGTAGGCGTTGGTACATAGGACGGACGCCTGAAGACCCATCCCCTCCACATGTATTGTTTCTTTGCCGTAATCTCCAATGAACTACAAGGGTGCTGATATTTATCCAGGAAATAGACACTGCTATGCTTGCCCTTTGGCTTTCCATCGATGTTTGCCTTGGCTCTGGTTCCACAAGCATTCCTGAGAATTCCTGTTCATCGCATGTCCAGTATACGCAGCGGCGCGTGATTGGCAGAGTCCTCGTCCTATTTTTCTGACCCTTTTTTTTTTTTTTTTCAAGCAAAAAACCAGGTTGACAAAAGCAACGTACGTCGAGGGGAATCCAAGGGACATGTGGAAGGAGAAGAGGATATGGAAGCCATTGAAGATGAAGTAGAAATCTATAAATAAAAGACGGAGGAGAAAAAAAAAAAAGTCAGTCAGTCAGTCAGTCGGTCGGTCGGGAGATAGATTGATAGAGTGAGAGGGTCAAGGGTGCAGAAACCAAAACGCAGCTTTGGGGCAACGTCCGTTCACCGCGGCCCACAGCCCCCTAGAGAGCCTGTCGCACATGTCCTGTTTGTTGTCATGTCTTTTCTTGGCCTCTTCTCTCCACAGACGAACCCATACCAAAACGTCAACATCCATAAGCCTCAAGGCTTGTCATGTCAAGTCAAGCCAAGCCAAGCTAAGCCAAGCTAAACATGGGCCACAGTCTAAAGAACTTACAGTAGTACATAGACATCTCCTTCATGAACGCATTGTAAACAGGGCGATACCAAAGCAAGAACGAGCCAAGGGTAATGGTGAAGCAATATCCCAAGGAAACACCCATATCTGCTGCTCCGTTAGGGATGCCTGCAAAGAGCATCAGCATGCAAGCCAAGAAGTTGAGGCCCAAGGTGGCCAGCAGCGCAAGCCAGATGTTGTACAGGAATCGGACCGTTGACTGGTGCGCTTTTGGAATCTCTGCCGGAATCGACCTAGACCAAGACAAGGATTCAGCATGTGAGTGCTACCGAAAGGCTGAGCAGCGGAAGAGAATTGCTTCCATTCTGTCCTTGGGCTGGAGAAAGAAAGAGAGAGCATGCTCATCGAAGCTCGAGAGAGAAAGAGAGAGAGATTGGGAGAGCAAAAAGGGAATGAATGACGGCACAAGACTTACATGTAGATGAGTGGATAGAATTTTGGAAAGTTGTTCTTGCCTTGTGTGCGGACTCGCTCGGCCTCCGCCTGTGCCGCCTGCATCTCACGCTCTCTAGCAGCGAGTTCCTCCTCTCGTCGACGGAGCTCGGCGGCCTTAGCGGCCAACTTGGGATCGTCGGCACCAAGATGCGTCGTGGCAGCACCCTGGGATGGAGGCCCAGTGGTGGTGGTGGTGGTGGATGAGGATGTAGTCTGGTACTGATTGTCGCCATATTGAGTGTAGGATGTGTAGTCATGGTCGACCTCGGCCTTGCTGGTGTGGTCATTCAGGGGGACATCAGGCTGGATCTGGTTTGCGTCTGCAAAAGGATTGCTCTGGTTATACTCTGGATGCTCGAATGGGTTGTGTTGTCCGGACATGGTTGATGATAGATGCTCCCTCAGGCAGGAGCGGCGTGCAAGATGAGTGGGGAGGGTAGGATGGTCAGCAAGAGGAATAAAAAGGGTGAGGGGGGGTAGTAGGATGGCCAGGGATACAGAGGCCGAGAACAGCTGGGATGAACACGAATGCAGTGATGTTATGTCTTGCAGACTGAAAGAGTGAGTGAGGAAGAGAGAAAACACTAGACTGGACTAAGCAGGCAAGTAGACTGGCAAGCAACGAGTCGAGTCGATCAATCAAAAATCAATCAATCCCAGGGGAGAAAGGGGCGAATGAAGATGAACAGAAAGGCAAGAGTTGTGGGATGTGTTGTCTAGTCTCTCTTGTCCTTGTCTGGGCACTGCCCCCGGCTCGATGTCCACTTCGCCCCTCCCCCTCCCCCTCCTCTTCTTCTTCTTCATCACCCCCGCCCCCCTGCAGCCACGTACGACGCGCACAGCCTGCTCTTACGTACACTATCCTTTCTGCCAGATCCCTTCCCCCCACGACGCGTCCTGATGGCCAAATTTGCCCCTGCACCGTCGCCACCAATCCACAAACCAGTCCTGCATTCCGCTTCCCTGCGTCTCTGAGCATGTCGTCGTCCTATGCAGGAGCAAGAGCAAGATCAAGACCAAGAGTAAGAGTAAGAGTAAGAGCAAGAGCAAGAGCAAGAGCAAGAGTAGGAGTAGGAGTAGGAGTGGAAGTAGGAGTAGGAGTGGTTCCCAGTTCCGCTTCTTACCCGGGAGAGCTACCTAGTCCAGGGCGCAGACTTGTATTCCACTCTGGCCCTTATCCTGCTCTCTTATAGTCTTTTGTAGGTTGTCTCAGGATGGGCTCGACAGCGACCCGAGATGGGAACTGCACTACTTGTCAATTCATCCTTGTTACTGGCCAGTACACACGACTTTAATACCAATGTCAATGGTTAACTACCAAAATGATATCCCGGATCCTCTTCGATCCGTTCCCGTTTCAGCCGGTGCCGGGACGGAACTAGGCTGCCGTCTCCACTCTTGCCTCAGATCACTTGTCCGCTGGGACAGGTTGATCAAGACTTGTCGCAGGCTGTGGCAAAGAAAGAGTGAGTGAAGGTTGAAAAGAGCGGGTGAATAATGCCAACATCTTCTCGTTGTTTACTCTGTTCCCTTCTCGTTCCTCTCATATTGACCACGACAAAGCTACTGCAGACAGAAGCCTTCACCTGTGGGAAACACCGGATAAGGAGCAGCAGCCTGCACGCTCAAGTCAAAGTAAAAAAAAAGGTCGTGGCTCAGGCAGAATGTGCCGTGCAATGCAGTTTTTTGATCTCTTTTTTGCCTTCCTACTAACAACACCATCGACAACCTCGCCGCTCTCTGCCCCATCTTTCAACGACACTCACCGGCCAGACGGATTCTTGCCAACAAAGGCGACACTCCCTCCTCTTGTGCACCCAGCTCTTCACACACTTTACAAAGACACACTCCGAGGCCCTATCAATCCATGGGCTATTCACACCGCCTCGCCCCAGGCGCTTTGTTGCGGCGACACTCTCCCGCGCATCTCCTTCTCCTCCTCTCAGTTCTCTCTTCACTTCGACTGACGCCATTATTTGTACATGGCCAGATTGCATTGGGCTGCTTCCAGTCTTCAGCTCTCCAGACAACAAAGTCGTTCCAGGACATCTTCATGTCCCAGGGCGCTTGCACTAATTACTGCAAGACTAATGGCGCCAACTATGCTATCACAACAGAAGGCTCGACTTGTCACTGCTCGAACCAATCTCCACCCGATTCAGGCAAGGTTGAGGATGCCAAGTGCGACAAACCCTGTATGGGGTACCCGTTTGAGATGTGTGGAGGAGCAACTGGGCAGGGTCTTGCGACAGTGCTCCTCATAGGAAGCAGTAACAATGGAAATGGTGTAGGAAATGCCGGTAATACTGGTAATACTGGCGCACCTTCCTTACCTGATACTCCTTCACGAGAATCTGGATCAAGTGAGGGCAAGAATGTCAAGCCTGGAGAAGGTAAAGAGGCCAGCAGAGACGCAAAAGTGGGGGGCAAGGGAGATACGCAAAGAAAAGACGCGAGCGAGCAACAGCCGGGTATGTTCTTTGATGACTTGTAACTCTACCTGGTCCTCCCTTCCCTTCTCTTTTGCCGCGCCATGACAATTGCATCGGCCATCATGATTTCCGTGCACCTATCATCTCTCTTATGTTCCGCCCTCCTTCCCTTGTTTTCTCCCCTGTCCTTTCCATCTCTCCTTCTCAACAATTGGTGTTGACAGTACAGATGCTAATACCTTCAAAGACGTTGCCATTGTTGCTACTTCTACCACCCTCCCACCTTCCCCAATCGCTGTTGTAACTACTGTCACTACAACCGCTACTACTACCGCTACTACTACCGCTACCTCTGCACCGTCTATCATTAACTTGCCACCTCCCACTACCCTCATCATACCCACCTCAATCCTCTCCCCTTCCCTGACCCCTGCTTCTACGGATACTGTCGCCACCAAAGGCTCAACCGTTACACCCACGGTAGATGGTAATAAGGATGCCAACGGCAACAACGGTGCCAGTCCTAGCAGCACCAGCGGTAGTAATCACTCGGACAGTGAGGATGGCCACGGCGGTGATAAGAAGGAAAGTGGTGGTAATCATCCTGCAGAAGGTAGTTTGTCGTAGGAAGGGGGTTGGTTGGGGTATGACGGCTCCGGATCCGTGCGAGGTTACAGGTTCCTGTGGTATCCAAAAGTCTATCATACTCATTGATTTTAGCACGACTTAGCCTAACGTTTCCGTGATGCCTCTCTCTTAATCTGTCTAGGCTCAAGTACATCAACAGCTGGAGATACCGGTGCAAGCCCAGGAGCCATCGTCGCAGGGGTGATGGCAGTTTTTGCTCTAGGTATTCTCTTTTTTGTTGCCATTGCCTTCAACCGACGCCGACGCCAACGACTGGCACAAGCCGCGTGGACCGAGAACATGCTCCTGCCTTCGTCCCTAATCCACTCGTCCGCGAACGATGACGATCTGGATGCACTCGACTATAAGCGATCCACACCGCACTACTCTTGTACATCCGGACAACAGACGTTAGCCTCAAGTTCAGGCGGAACGGGACAATCAATGATCGCGACAGCGATGGAAAGCGAGAGTGGCCGGACCTCTATTGATCAGGCTGGTATTGGTGTTAACCCTTCGCTGCCCATCAAGTCAGGTCGGAACTCCATTCCGACGGTTGTAGCATCAGCAGTAGTCAGCACTGGAACCGGGCCAAACATGGCGAACAATCCGTGTGCGGTGCCCACGCCTCTGAGCCATTTGCACTTCCCCCCTCCACCACTTCACCCTCGTCAGGGCGGTGCAACGCACCATGTTCACCAGCCCAGTTTTCCTCCACCACTGGCCTTGGCCACACCCATTTATGGAGGCATCCGTGGGGCAAGTGCCGCGAACAATGGTACACCATTCCCTCCATCGTTTGCAGCCCCACTACCACCCCATTTGGTTCACCGTCAGCATCATCCTCCGCCCCCAAATCATCACCCACACCTTCCTCACCTTCCTCAAACACTTCCTCCTCCACACACTCATTCCCATCCACATGCTCATGGCCCTCATGGCCCTCTACCCGCTGCACCCTCGCTCCCACCACATGTCTCGTCTTCACATAATTCTTATCATCCCCCACCTCAGCACCACCGTCACCCATCACAAGGTCCAATGTTCAAGAGCCCAATGTTACCCCCGTCGCCGCCTCCCACCTTTAGCCGTGGTCCTCAATCGATCTTGCCACCACGGGCTAGTGACGAAGAGATGCGTGAGTGCGATTACGAATGCCGAAGGGAGTACGAGTACGGGTCTGTTCCAGACAATCAAGGCCAAGGATACGGACATGATTATGGACATGAGTACGGACAAGAGTATGGACAAGGATACGGCCCAGCAAGATATGAGCATGAAAATGACGTATACCCATTGACACACCGGGGATCTCTATCCATGCGACCCCACTCGCTACAGCCCCAACAGCAGCAGGGCCAACTCGGCCGTCAAGAATCGATCGCTCATCGAGACTCGGTCCAGTCTACGATGAGTGACCCATCTAGCGTAGCTGCAATGACTATTGGTACTTCAGGGGTTGCATTAGCTGCTATACCAGTGACCACAACCATGTCTTCTTCGACAGTGACTTCACCCCCGCCCCCACCTCCTCGTCGTCCTTCCCGCCCATCCGCTCGACCTTCAGGGCCTCTACCTCCTCGTCCACCTTTGCTAAAGGATGTTAGTACAAAAACAGCAGAAACTTGAAACAGCCCTGTAGAGCCACTGGTTTTGTAGGAGTAGGTCTCCGCAATAAATTTTTAAAAAAAACAAAGCCTGAGGCAAGAACGCACACGCACTTTCTTTTTTCGAAGAAGGATGAACAAGTCTCAACAGTCGACGATAGAGTAATGGCTCCTTATTTCCCGGTGACCGGTAAGGTCTTTGTTATGATGGGCGGAGAGAATGCTCTTTGGTTCCCGCGCCACTCCCTACCTCCTTTGCTTTTCATGCTTATTTGATATAGGACGCGTGAGAGTGAACAGAGTCGATTTACCCCGCAACCCTAGATATGGTTTGAATTATGCCGGGCGAGAAGGCGACCACGGCTTGGGCTCCATTGCCCCCCCCCCCTTACCTCTCCCCCTGCTTAATGACAAAGGTTGGGATTGACACCTTCCGGTCACTGCAACTACACACAAACAAACCGTCCTTGGTGGTTCGGCCGTATTGTTGTTGTCCTGTTCTATTCTATCCTTGTCCTGTCTCGTGCTAGCATCAACAACAAACGGGAGGCTGCGAACAAAGTGCGAGCAACGGTCTCCGTCCCTCGGTCCTCATTGGTACGATTGTTCGCAACACTCGCCCACATGCACAAGGGCGTAGTACACACAGACACAGACACACACAACACACGCCTACCGGCCTGGGGAACGCTCAACATTTGAGGGCCCTGAGGATGGACGCCAATGCAGGGAACCGCATTCGCCGTATTGGTGCCCTCTGCGGCGAAATGTGGGACTTTCTCTTGCTTGTTGTTCCCCCTCCACCTCAATGGACGCCCTATTCTCCCCCACTTCTTTTTTAACCTCCTGTATTGAGAGAGCAGAGTAAAAAAAAAAAAAAAAGTCCCACACCGGTCTCCTTCCCACACGCCTTTCCCACTCACTCTTCGACCCTGGTTCTACGCCTTGTCATTTGCTCCTTACATGGAGAGGAGCAAGAAAAAAGAAAAGAAAGAAAAAAAAATTAGTCGTCATCGTTCCTTTGCTCCACACACACAAGTGCCAAGTCGCGCATAAAGAAGCCTCTCTCGTCATCCACCTGACCAGTAAGAGACCGCACGGCTGCCTCGTCCCGAGAGCCAGTGAATCGTGATGAATAGGCGCAGGAGAGGAATAGGAAAAAAAAAAAAAAAAAAAAACCTGTACGTAGGAAGGTATATGCTGTGCGGAGGGAAAGAGTTGCAACGACCATTCACCAGGGGAGGGAGGAGCTGCAGGTGTGTTGACCCAGTGGATCTTGTGTATTTGTTGCCCGACTTATGAAATCCAGAAGCGGGAAAGGAAAGAGTCGATTAGAGTTGATGACCGTATCGGGTTCATGCAAAAAGGAGGGGAGAGAGCATTGCTAAGCTCCGGCTGCAAGAATCTAGGATAGAATGGATGGGGAAAGGACGAAGACCAAAGGGGTAGTGAAAAAAAAAAAAAAAAAAAAAAAAAAGTGATGATTGCTGAGTGTGAATGAGAGTCTGACGAGGTATAGTGAAGCAACATCGGACAAATGGAGGGAGTGGCCAACATGACTAGGGCGTTGTTAGGACTCTGGTCGATAGACACAAATATCTGGACACTGGACAAGTCGCGGTCCGTCATGCAATGAGCTGAACTGAGAGACTCTTAGTGTCCCTGCGTAACTCGATCCGACTCTCTCCTACCCTCCCTCAATGCCTCTCCCGCCGTCGAAGAGAAAAGGGATCCAGCAGCAGTAGCAATGCTAGACCATAGACCATTTTTCTGTCCTCTGGATATCGTGCATGGCGTGCATGCGCATTGGCGTCTGCTCGACTGTCTGCATCTGTCTCGTTGGGTGCGATTCCATCTTGGACCCACTTGGACCTATTTTTATGGGCACTTCTGAAGCCGAAGCAGCATTCTGGTATAAATACCACGAAGCACAGACGAAGCGCCTGTTAGTCCTGATTACCCATCCGCCTGTTGGACACTAACCCTTGTTCTTCCCCGTCCTTGGGACTTGCCTTTCTTTTTGACCCTTGGTCTTCTTGATCCTCACAGTTTCTGGCTTGACTTGACCCTATTCTTGCCCTGGCCTGGTTGACCTATTAGATTCCCACCAGACCCACCCACACCACCCTGTCTTTTACTGACCAAGCCTTGACAGTTGCCTCTTTCGATATCCCGCGTCCGCAGCGGCCAAACCAGACCACATTAACAAAGACAGACACACAGACACGGTCCTTTTTCTTTTTTTCTTTTTTTCCCTCTTTATCTTTCTTCTCTTTCTCTTCTTTCTTTCTTTTGCTCTTTCTCTTCACTGCCGCTATCCTCCCAAACCCACATCGCCATTGCCTCGGCTGCCTTTCCCTTTTCCGCCTCGATCCTCGCTCATCTCTCCGTACCTCTTCTATAGCCAAACCACCTAAAAAGTGCCCACCTGTTTGGCCCCCATCGATCCCACAGCCTCTTCATCGACCTTGTCTTCCTCCTGTTTTCACACACACGCACACACACGCACACATACATATATTATTCTTTTCACCAGACCTCCTTCTCCTCTCCTTCAGCTCTTGTCACTCTCAGACGACATGCAGAGCCAACAAGATCAGCACCTTGGAGACAGCAGCAACGGCGCTGATGTGATCATGGCCGAACAAGAGGCAAAACTCCAGAACAAGTACGGCAATCTTCCAATTTTCGCAAAGTCGCTTCTCGGCGGACACCAGGTACGTTTTCCTTTTCCTCTTTTCTTTTTTCTTTTTCATTAGCCCCTATGCGCCTCGCCGTAATCCAAGGAGTGTTGTGTGCCCATACACAAGAGTGGCACACATACACAAAAAGCTCAGTGCATCCCCTCGTCTTTTTTTTTTTTTTTCATTCCTCCACTCACTTTTGCCCAGAACCAAGGCTCTCCCCTAGTCTGTTTGTGCATGGTGTAGTGTTACATTCAGCCAAAGGACGAGGGGGGGGAAGAGCTCAACGCTGAATAGAACAAGAGGGAGACCAGACGAGACTTGAAAGGGAGGGAGAGGAGGGGAGGGGAATGAAGACCGTTGTAATTGAGGCTCAACTTACTTATGAACGCTCTTTTTTTTTCCCTTGACAACTGTTTGCCCCTCTGCTCTCCTGTCTCTCCCTGCCACCTCTTCTTGCCACCGAATCTCTTGTCTGTGAAAATAGCGAAAGTACTTTGATTCGGGTGACTATGCACTGAATCAAGCGGGGAAGCAAGTGACGGTTGGATCTGGTCATCCTCAACCTCAGGACATCCCTCATTCCATCCCAGTCGATCCTGTATATGGATCCATCCCCGCACGCCGTGGCTCTCTTGCCAACACGGTCCTCCAGCCCAATAACGGCGCCGAGCAACATGCTCTCTGACAAGATCAACTGACCAACACCGAAGGGAGGAGCGAGTCAGTGATGAAAGAGTGAGCCAGTTGGCATAGGAAGGAGTGGTGTGTGAAGGGAGTGGAAAGTGAGAGGGAAAGGAGATAGGAGGAGAGAAAGAGAAGACCGTTTCGAGGGCGTGAGCTCCTTCCAGTACGCACACGCCCACCGCACTTTTACTCAAGTCTTTCCGCATCGGCTCACACTCTTTCTCAGCACCAACAGCTTAGGTCAGCCTCGCCGCGATCCTCCCCTTCAAGACCCAGACCTCCCTGACTAAGGTGTGGGTGGACGGTAGCGCAACAAGGAGAAAGGGAAGCAGCATACTCTCCGGGTTCTACCTTTTGGGTCAGATCCTTATTAGCACAGCTTCCTTCCTCACTCCCTCACTCTTCCCCTCTTTCCTTTTTGCACACGAGAGACAAGGACAAAAGAGACCACACTGGCTGTGCCTCTGTTTTTACCCACTAATGAATTTTATCCGCAAGTGGTCCCCCTCCTTCCTCCGTCCAGAACACAAGCAGTCGCAACCGGTGTGCGTGAGCTTATATTGCAACCCTATCAAAAGAAAGAAAGAAAAAAAAATAACATCCGACCTTAGGATCTTTAATCCTTTTCCACACCCCTCTCATATTCGTCTTCCTTTTATCTCTTCGACTTTCAACCTTTAGTCTTCTGAAAGAACAACCATCAAAAAAGAGGGTCTAGATAGAATAGGTAGCAGGGCTTTCTTTTTGACAAAAGGTAGACTATTGACAGAATTGGAGTTCTGAGGGGTATTTTGTTAAAGAAAAAAAAAAAATGAAATTCTCAGACGAACACGAGACAGCCTTTTTTTTTTTTGTTTTTCCTTTCCTTTCAAAAATCTTCTCGCATTCTCCACTCTCCCACGCCCGTACATTCCGACAGCCTGCGAATGGAAGCCAGACTTTTCCTTGGTCTTTTTTAACTCTCATCAGACCTGGTCTCCAGAGCGTTTCATTTTTTTTTTCTGGGGCAAGGTTGCTATCGGATCTTCTTTCATCATCGGCGATGGCCCACAATAGCATTATCCATTTTCCTCCCTCCCCCCCCCTTCTTCCTTTTAATCCTTCCAAAGTCACCACTGTTCGATTCAAACAATGAGATTCTCATCAATGTCCATTGTAGAGCCTCCTAGCCTGTAATGGATAGTGTTTTGATTCATTGTTTACCCCCCCTTTCTTACATTGTTATTGGTTTCGATGTCCTCCCCAACCCACTCCACCTCTCCCTCTCTCTTCTGACGTTTCGGTTAGGGTCTTAGAGCACGTAGAAAGTATGAAAAGGAACACCTTTTTAGGTTCGGAGTGGGTAGTCGTCCTTTTTTTATTTATTTATTTATTTATTTTTTTTTTAAAAAAAGAAAAAATAAAAATGCTTCCAGCTTCAAGTTGACCACCATTGCTCCTCCCATCCCCCTTCACTCCCCCCCCCCCAGTTTATTTTTGTAGCTGCCATTCTGCTCAGAATCCATGGTAGTGGGATTATACAAATTCATCCGAGATTCTCTGTTGCTGGATAGATTCGTCATTTCAGTAGGGTTCGTATTCTGGCCAACCAACTCTCAAATACCGTTCAAATCCTTTCATCTCTCTCTCTCTCTCTCTCTCTCTCTCTCTCTCTCCCTCATTGTGTCTCACTCCATCTTCAATCTTGATTTGGAGAAGTACGTAAGGGGAAACATGTTCTCCAGTTGACGGTTGGAACGAGATGTGCAAAGTTGTACATAGACTATGTGTGTGTGTGTGGGGGGGGGTCCAATGCGCTCAAAAAGGTACTCGATCAGACTGTGTATTGAATATACTCCAGTTATCCTGAAACTACTTTTATTCCAGAAGGGGTAGTGGGATTAGTATGCTCTTTTACATTTTTGAATAACCGCTATGAATGTTGGATGAAGAAATATCTATTGTTTGGTCAGATCAGCGAATTAACGTCGCCAAAGATACTAATCCCCTTCCTCTCTCTCTCTTTTTCTTTTTTTTTTTTTTTTTTTTTTTTAATCGGTCACTGTAGTTCACGTTGTGGATGGATTCAATGTGACCGACCAACAAAAAAAAAATGCTTCTAAAAAAAAAAAAAAAAAAGATCAAAGGAGCCTAGGGAGAGGGGGGACTGTGTTCTCTTGGCTGTGAGATTATTGGTGAAATATGTATTCCTTGAGGTTTACCATTGGGAAAATGTCAAGAATAGAGCTTTCTCTCTCTCTTCAATAGTCGCCTCTTGAGCGTTAGTGTCATTCTGAAAACTTCATAACGACTGGAGATGTCATGCATCTTGATGGATGAGCCCGAGCATGGTCTGTGCTGTAAGAGTCTGTTAGTACTTTGCCCCTTCGACAACCAACTGATAGTTGAGTGTGCACAGCCATGGCTCGAGAGTAGAGCAGTATAAGGCGATGGTATCCAAGCATTTTTTTAGGTAAGGATATCGTGTATTCTTTTTTTGTGCGATTCCAACCATGGAGAGCCTTGTGGATATTTGATACTTTGGTTGTGAATATAGTGAGCAGTTGTTGCGGTTGCTTTGTTGCCTACATCCATTTATCGCTTCACTTCGTTCATCTACTTGTTAACTATCCTTTCGCCTGTCACTTACTTTTATTGAATCTATCACAGGCGCAAGGCGCAGATGAAGAGTAAAAATGGCCTCTCTTTGTATTCTCTTGTAATAGCTCTTTGTGTTTCTAGACAATACACTTGAATTCTGATATTTTTTGTCCTTTATCTAATTTTTTAGACATTAAAAAAGCGTTATCTACAAAAGCTGAAAGAGCGATAGCAGCAACGACTGAGTTTTGGTAAAGAGGTAAAGTATGATGCGTCTGGAATGGCGGGGACAGTCGCTGCTATTAAAGAGGCAGCATTAAATAGATCCGATATAATGAGACAATAATATATTCTGTGGACTTGACCGACAGAGCCCTTCTCGCTGCTCTGTCCAAGGCAACGAAGTCCCGTGAGAGTAACAACAATCAATCTCGTTCAAAGTGGCGTAGAGAGGATGAGTTAAGGAAGGCGAAGGAGCCGGTTGGCCTCGAGAGGTGTTTGGAAAGCCTCGAGGACAAGATAGACAACACCACCAAGGCATGGAGGACCTAAACAAAGTGGATGTGTGGATAAAAAGTAGATGAAGGCTCCAAGACTATACTTGTCCTGCTCTTAGCCTATTCCACTGACAAAGATGGGCTAGCTTCTCCACTACTAGTAAAGTGGCGGGTAAGATTCGACTTTTAGATTTGATCATTTCCAAGGGAGACCTCGATCACCACTGCACATTAAAACTACTTGTCGGATCATGACATCGCTCCTCTTTCTGGTACCAACCAACAGCGCCACAATGGCGACTCCGAGTTTAAGTGAAAGAGATGTGTGAGGCTCTTTTACTCTACCAAATCCCTCTATCAGCATTGACTAGAAACTTGTTGCCCGAGACATCATTGAGTGTCTGTTGAGAATAGAGCCTATAAATGGTCGAGATTCCTCTCAGAAACCTTCTTGGATATTTTATCAAAGTTCTGGGCGACGGCGCCTGACAATACCTAAGGTTAATGAGCGGTCTTTATGACATAGACAAGACAGGATCGGTTGATCCAGGATTTTCTATAGTTTCTGATAGTCTTTTTTGATGTTGCAAGATGAACTATCCTCTTATTACAACTGGGTCCGAATTAGAAGGACTGTGCTTGAAATTCAAAGCGAGATGCTAGACATGACTGTGAGACAAGACGGAAGCCAAAGAACTAAAGACCACAGGACACCGTAGCAAGGTTCAGCTGAAGTGAGATATCATCTTCACTTGAGAGTTGACGGATACTATTGCAGTGAGGAGACTATACATGGGCAATCTGGTGGGGGAGCTAAACATATGCTTCTCCAAGAGGAAGAAGGAGAGTTTTCGTGTCTGTAAAAGAGCACTACGCTAGAAGGCTGTCGTTTCTTGGGGGCTTGATAGAACCCGCAACGGTAGCCCCTCCCTCTCTCTATCTCTCTATCTATTTCCTTCTCACGCCCTATCTCCACTCGGCTTCTTTCTTTTTTCTTTCTCGGCTCGACCAAATAGCTTGTTACACCAGAACCATGGTATTGTTTCGCAGATCATTGTTTTCCGAAGTCTGTGCTAGTCACTATCTAACCCACATATCATTCTTCCTTCTCTTCCTGGACTTGGATGCCCATTCTCTCTTTTTTTGCCCGCTTCAAGCTTTGAGTCGAAACTCATAGAGGAGTGAATGTCTATGGAGACTGACCTACCTTTGTTCTTGTTTTCTTTTTTGGTTGCTCATCACTTTTGTTATTTACCGCACACACACACACATACACACACACACACACATACACGCACACACAGCATAAACACTCTGGCTCTTTCCCGATGTATACTATTGTGGTCTCATGGTCTCGGCTACAGGTAATTGGGGTGGAGCATGAGCAAGGGAACAAGAAAAAGAAAAAGGAACAGAAAAGACAGTGAAAAAGAGGAAAAGAGGCCTCCTGGAGACCCGGCAATGGGAGGCGGCATCATATTTATAATCCCTGCATCTCCCGTGAGACCGGTGGAGAGGTCGGAGGCGACAAGGACAACGAGGGATCCCGAAAATCCTGGAGTCGGGCCCGTCTCCGACCGGAGAAGTGTGGAAGCGGGGGATCTTTCCGGTCTTCTCCCCTCCCTCCCACCTCACTTCGGGAAGCAACCAGCGGCTTGCGGGTCCTTTCTTCCGATCGACCTGTACGACAGTGAGAGTTCATGTGGGGTGGAGAAGGGAAAGTGGAGCAGACTAAAGGGTACGGAGGTAGGAAGAGGAGGATGAGAGAAGGAGAGAAGGAGAAAGAGAGTGAGCAGCGACAGTGTTTGCCCGCCCCGCGTTTGTTGAGTCTAGTGAGGACATCATAAACCTTATTGAGATCTCGATCAGAGGACGCGGCCGAACGAGTAGGGCAACAAGGGAGGGGGACTTGGGAGGCCCTGCCTTGCTTTATTGCTTCTCCTGGGTGGCGAGAAAAGCCAAAGCGAAGAAGTAGGAAGATGAAGGAGGAGGAAGAGGAGGAGGATTGGTTGTGGAAAGGAAGGCAAGACCAGCCAAGGCGCGGAAGTGTATGAGAGCGAAGCGAGTGAGAAAGAGCGAAGGCGAGCGAGTGACTGTGTCTCTGGCGTATGTGTTCAGAGCGAGTGCGGGCCGAGAAAGCGGGCCAGGGACGGGGGAGACGGACATTGGGCGGGCAGAGTGATCCACCAGCCAGGACACAACACAACGTCTTTTACTCTCTCTTTCTCTTTGTTCCATCTCCATTCCATCTCTTGTTTCCATCCATTCCATCTCTCCATTTCTTCCATCCCTTCACTTTTTTTTTTCATCCCATCCGGTTCTCCATCCTTTCCTTCTTCTTCTTCTTCTTCTTCTCTCTCTCTCTCTTTCTTCCTCCCCGACCTCTTCTCCACCCCTTACCTTGCTACTCACATTTCAGCCATGACCGGAACTGCCGTTACTCCCGCCCAGGCCTCGTTTGCCTCGACCCTCCTGGCCGCATATCTTGCCCAGTTGGCAGCCAACCCCTTGAGGACCAAGGCTTTGACCTCAGGCACTCTCTCGGGTCTTCAGGAGATCACAGCCACCAAACTCTCGGGCATGCCCCGCTCCAAGAATCCCGATGACTTTATCTTTGGTATCAACAAACGTGTTGTCCAGATGGCTCTCTACGGTATGTTTTATTTTGCTTCGAAGGAGCAAGGACGAATAGCGACAACTTTTCTTTTCTTTTTCTTTTTTACACGAGACAAAAGTTCTGCGGACCTCATTCTTTGGGTCTCTTGTTGTGGAGAGACTGAGACTAAAAGGGCAAGAGAATAATGACCGGAGCAGAGCACAATCACGCTCCCTCTAGCCCATGACCATAGTCAACTTGAAAGTTTCGTGGGAACAAAAAAAAAAAAAAAAAAAAATAAGAGCAATGGAAAAAAAAAAAAAAAAAAAAAAAATAGCAGCCTCAAGAGGGAGGCATACCTTGGAATTATCACAACTCAGCCTTGATCCCTACTCATGCTCTTCTCTAACCACAACGCTCGTCTTCTCTCCTTCTATGTTAGGTCTGCTGGTCAGCGGTCCTTTGGCACACGGTTTGTTTGAGCTCGTCACGAAGCGTTTCATTGGCAAGGAGGGCGCCAAGTGGAAGATTGCCCAGATCATGAGCACTCAGCTCATCACTTCTCCTATCCAGAACGCAAGTATGTCCTATCTTTTCTTTTTTCCATCGAGAGAGAGAGATAGACCTTCAACGCACACGGAGTATATTATACTGTGGACAAGATTATTAATCTTCAACATTTCTCCCAATCTTAAACCCGATGACTAGCCTATATCTTGGCCATGGCCTTGTTTGCAGGAGCACGCTCGACAGCCCAGATCAAGGCCGCTTTCAAGCAGGGATACTTGAACATGATGAAGACTTCCTGGATGATCTCTCCTTTGTCGATGGCTTTTGCTCAAAAGTTCCTCCCCCCCAACGTCTGGGTTCCCTTCTTCAACTTGGTTGCATTCACCTTTGGCACTTATGTCAACACCAGCATCAAGAAGGCTCGTCTTGCTCAGCTCAAGAAGGAGCAGGAGGAGAAGCGCGATTAAGCTTAAAAAGCTCTTGTGATTGAAAATGAGAAGAATATCCGATCCGCGGTCAATGGTGCTGGTAACGATACTTTACTATAGACTGGTGACAGATGTTGATCATGCCACAAAAAAAAAAAAAAAAAAAAAAAAAAAAAAAAAAAAAGAAAAGAAGGAAAAAAAATAAAATACTCCATTTTACATGATTTTCAGGAGGAGATCATACTCAGGAGGGACCATGCAAGGATCTACCCAACGGTGCGGACAAAACTCGAGCGACAAATAATGTTTATCAGTGGGCTTATATAAAGTAGTAAAAACAATAATAATAGGGGAATGAATGCGCTATTTGCGTCCCTTCTTGGCGGCCTTGGAAGCTTCGACACCTGGGGCAGAGACCTTGCTTTTGCCGATAATGGCCATAACAGCTTCTTCGTCCTTGACCATCTTGATCAGTTCCTTCTCTCTTGCCTCAAGTGCAACCTCGGCCTCAAGACGTTCTGCCACAGTCATGCTCTTCAGGTGGTCAGGAACATCACCTCCAGCCACATTCTCATCGGTTCCTCGTGCACCTCCCGCTCCCGCTCGTGCACTTCGGGTCTGTGCCTCGGTATCAACCGTGCTGATATTCATCAAAAAGTGTTGCACAGCAGTCTTGTACGCCTTGCCCTTCTTCATCGTTCCAGGAGTCAACTTGACCTTGTACTTGAACTTTTGGAGAGCTCCATATGGGGCACAAACAGGGACAGCAAACTGAATGATATCCGTCGCAATCGGTCGTCCCGTCAGACCATCAAGGACGGTCAAGTTTTCATACTCCTCAGGCTCCAACATCTTGATGTTCTCTTCCTGCAATAGCTGACGAACCTCCTCTTCATCATCTCCTGGGAGATTGGTTGGCGCGGCATCCTCACCTTCCAATTCCTCCTTGGATTGATCCACTCCACTTTCGTCAGCATCTGTAGAATGAGCGGTCGTGACGCGGTGAGATTGCTTGACATTCTCAGACAGCGTCTTCTTTCCAGCAACGCCCTTGGGGGTATTCTTGGCCTTTTGCTGTTCTTCCTGCTGAAGTCTTCTTTTGTCTGCCAGTGCCTTTTTCTCTGCCCTTTTCTCTGCTTCCTTTGCACGTCTGCCTTTCAGCTGGGGACCCTTGTCCGGCTATTGGATGAACACAAGGCAATGTCAGATTCAAGCGCTTCATGGCGAAGTATGTCGTAGACGAAGACAATATTCACAAGGCATTTCGCGATACAACTAGCATTGGAACAAAATAATGACTTACTGCAAGGAGCTCAAGACGGAGCTGGCGGTCTTCCTCATCTTGATCGCCATACTTTTCTTGAATCTTCTTGTTCTTTCCCTTCTTGCCTCGGACATTGGCCTTTGGAGGTGGGGTATTAGCATCCTTTTTCTTTTGCTGTCCCTGGCCCTGCTGGCCCTGCTGGCCCTTCTTGCTGTTCTGTTGCTTCGGCAGATGATCTGTCGAAGACGAGCCATCCGAGTCTTTGGCAGTGCTTCCAGGAATACGGCCCTTCTTCATATCTCGTCTCATCTTGGCCGTAATGTAAGCAGACCTCGACTTTGGATCTGTCGATGCGAGAGACGCTGTATCGGCACTGTCCTTTCCGCCATCAGCGTCGCTGTCATTGCCATAGTCCTGAAGACCATACTTGTCCAAAGGCTGGTCAGTCTTTGATAAAGAAGCTTGCGCCTGCAGTCTCTGATCTTGACCCTGCCGAGATTTGACCGCAAATTGGATCTGGGTATCAGGGAATTCCTCGTCAGAAGACTCGGCTGCCTCGGATTCAGAATCAGTGTTGTCATCGTCTCGCTTCTCCTTGGACTCTGACTTGGACTCGGAATCCTCTTTGTCCTCAGGTCTCTCCGACCCAAGATCTTCGCTTTCATCCTCCTCATCTTCATTTTCGTTCTCGGACTCGTTCAAGTTGGCATTGCCGTCAATTTTGTCATCCTTGTCAGCAGCTGGCGCATTCAGGGTTTCTTTTCCAGTCTTCTCTGAGGGGTCCGACAATAATGTCGCCACTGTGTTGGATTCGCTGACAGCAGTAGTGCCCAAAGTAGACTTGGCCTGGTCTTCGATTTCCTCTTCAGCTGTCTTGATAACTTTTCTCTCATTCAAATGAGCACCGATCGACGAGTCGTCCAACTTGAACAAGAATCCGAATCCATAAACTAACTGGACAGGGGGCAAAAAGTTCTTCTTGCCACGGATCATAAAGCTTCCTGTTGTCAGGTACTCTCCTGTTGGTGCCGACTTGCTCACCTGGTCCGCATGGACCCAATACGCAGAGGTCACGATCTTGGCGTCCCAGGCCTTGCTCTGACAAACAGACATGATTCCTGCCTGGTACAGAGATGTGGGTGGGACGGGTTCCGTATCCGATGGATTCTTGATCAACACGGTTGCCGCTCCATGAATGTCCGCATGGACGTAGACGTCATTCTTTTTCAAGTAACGCTTGACCAAAATTTCATTCTGTTGCATATCTCTGCCAGCAATGACCAGATAGTTCTCCGATGTAATGAACCACATGAACTTTTCAAACCAATACGGCTTACGCGCACGTTGAATCGAAGCAGTAATTTTGACCTCCTGAAGTTTTTGACGAATCTTTTTCTCCGCACTCTTGAAGATCTTGGATTCATGTGCCAACGTCTTTTCATGTTTGGCTGCCGATTGTTTTTTGTAATCGTAATAGTTGCGGGCGTTCGCAAAGGCCGTCTGATTAATGTCCAAATTAATCAACATGGTGCTCTTGCGCTTTGGACGATTATTCTTAGTATTATTGTCCTCCTGTTCATTGTCCTCGTCCCTCTCTTCATCTTCATCATCACCTTCGTCCTCTTCGTCCTCATATGGGTCGCTCAGGATGACACAAATCTGATTCGATTCGAGCTTCAATGTGTCAATCATGAGTGCAATCGGATTTCCATGTTTTTTCTCTTCCTCAACGAGATCTGCAAGATCCTTCCAGTCCATGCCTGTCGCGATTGCATTTCGGATAATCATGATCGCCTGATCGCACATTTCAAGGTTGGCTTCGATCAGTCCAGCACGGATAACGTTCTTTTGCTGAGCTTCCTCAAGACCTCGAATACGTTCAAAATGTTCCATCTTGACAGTGTCCAACTTTTGCTGTGCATGATTTTCCTGTGTTCTTCTCTTGACCTCCAGACGCTGACTTTCGATAGCGGAGAAAAACTCGTCCACAGCAGCATCAAACGACTCAAACTGTTTAAACTCTTTTTTCTCATGCTGAGAAAAGAGGTATGGATGGAACTCGTCATATCTATTTCGGAAGAAAGTAACCTGAAATGTCAATAAAAGTGCAAAGAGGAAAATGAAGATTTTTTTTTTTTTTTTTTTTTTTTTTTGGTTGGTGAGAAAACAATCTGAAGAGTGTTCTTACGTGACAAGCTCCTGCTCGGTAGCATCGTCCGGATTCTTTTTTTTGTGTCGTAACATGGTGATGTACCCCTTTTTGATCAGACTGCCACTGCCCTGTAAGATCCTATCTGCTTCCTGCAGAGATTCAAACAAAGCCTCTAGCTGAGGCGATTCCTCAGAAATGTCAAATTCCGTCGCCACATTCAAGTTGGGAGCCAGCCCAGCATTGAGAATCGTATGCTCCATGAGCGCAGGACCATAGTCTACCAAGGAGCATGGTGAGGTCAGTCAGAAAGGTTAGCACCGAAAAAGGGGAAAGGGAGATCAAATACTTTTCCTGATACCACATATAGGCAAAGAGGTCATCGTACCAAAGTTCTGGTTAAGAATCTTTTTGATCATATCCTTTGGACCAGCAGATTGAAGGGCCTTGATAAGGGCCTCTTTCTGGATAGGTTCGAACTGTCGAGTAAGTGCCGTGACATCATACGTTTCTCCGACAGCCATCCTAACCTTTTCATTAGGCTGGACCACGCGCAGAATCGAAAGGATCTTGTAATTGCCATCAGTCAAAATTAGGTTGCCCTGTAATTATTGTCCCACGCAGAAAGGCTCTTGTTAGTCAGTCATTCCATACTATTCTTCACCGAGTCATCTTATCGGCTCTGCGGCAGGAAGAAAAAAAGAAAAAAGAAAAAGAAAAGACATATTACCGCAGCATAAAACTCGGCGATAACGTGGAAGGTGTTGTTGGGGTCATCAGCCCCGAACTCAAAGTCAACGATACGATCAGACCCAAGCTGCTTCACACTCGTAAGCCTTCTTGCGCGCAAATGTTTGCGGAGCTAAAGGATAACACAAATAGAGGTCAGTAACAAAAAAAAAAAAAAAAAAAAAAAAAAAAAAAAGAGAGAGAGAGAGAGAGAGAGAGAGAGAGAGAGAGAGAGAGAGAGAGAGAGAGAGAGAGAGAGAGAGAGAGAGAACGAGAACATGCTCGTTGGGTTCTGGACATAATCTTTTTTTTTTTTTTTTCTTCAGTCTTTACCTTGATGCAGAATCCTGAGGGTGTAATGGACTTGTCACGAATGAAGAGTGTCGTGTGAAGACGAATGCCTGATTCGATCAACACTAGCTCCTTATTGTCGGGCTAGACAATGCCAAACAGAGTCGAGAAAGTGACAAGAACTTGGTTAAAAAAAAAAGAGAAGGGAGGTTGGGGAGAGGGGGGCTCACGACTCGCCTAGGCAAAAAACCGAGAAAGAGGCGCGTTTTTGTCGAACCTTGGAAAACTTGAAAAGGTATGTGCGTGAGTTGACATCGTATACGTTCTGGAGACGAAGGCCGACAATGCTGGATACGACAAGTAGGATTGGAATGAGTCTCTAGCGTTGACGGGTGAGGTAAAAAAAGTGGGACAACACGGTTGACATTGGGATGGTACATACGACTGTTGCAGAGCAGCAACGGTGGCACGGACATCGAGTGAAGTGAATCGGAGCTTCATGGCGAGACGAATGAGAGTGAGTGAGTGAGTAAGTGAGAGTGGAGATGCAATAGGGTTGTGTGGGTGAGAGTAGACAAAAATGAATTGAAGTGAGAGAGTGACAAGAGATTGTAAAGAGAGCGATGATCTTTAGAGGCAATGACAGATGCAGAGAAGAAATAAGGATGGATCGATCTGATCTGGCGAGGGTGTGCCAATGGAGCAATTGGAGTCTGTGATCACATTCTTTCTTTGGCTCGGTGCGCCCTTCTTCGCCCCGCCTGCGCCTCATTTATTTAATAGTCAGCTCTCGCCCCTATGACAAATGGGTTTCTGCCCACTCACAGTTTGGTGGTGTTGGACGCCTTCTTCTCAGCGAGGTACTGGACTAGATCCTTATATAGACCATACCATGTTGGGATCAGGTGCGTCAACTGCTTCTCTTCCGCAATCCGGATCGGGTTGGTCAGGATCACTTCCATCTCCAGCGGCCGGCCCTCTTCCAAGTCCACAACCATGCTTGCCTTGTATCCATCAGCGAGACGTGCACTTGTCTCCATGCTCTGCTGAACTAATACCGAGGGGATATCGTGTCCAAGCGCTCTGGCCAGAATCACGATCTCTGTCATGGTTGTCTCGGCCATTGCCTTGTACTTTTCACTCGCAAGCACATCGGAAACTGTCCAGAGATCTGACAGGATGCACACGGGGTTCATTGAGCCGTTCCTGTGGAACATAAGCAAGAGAACAATTAGATATCCAGAGAACAGTCCACATTCCGCATCCCCTCTGTCTTTCCAAGATCATCAAGCAAAAGAAAAAGAAAGAAAGGGAGTACGTTACCATACGAGCTTGCGCCATCGGTAGTTCTGGATGTCATCAACAGTGGTAGACTCGATCCCTCCTGCGCTGCAACGATCTCCAAACACCTTGAGCGCTCCCTTTGCGTCAACACCCTCAATAGGCTCAAATAGACCAGTGCATAGCCGCTGGACTTCACCCGAGTGGTAAACGACCCCGAGCTCGTTCTGGGTCACACCAATGTAAGCGATCGCTGAAAGGATTGGGTTTCGGGGGAAGCGAGCCTTAATAGGGTCCTCGATCCCGATGCCATTCTGGATGAGGACAATGGCCGCATTGGGTGATGCCTCGACAGCAGGACTGATAATGTCGGCGATTGAGTATACATCAGGCAAGGCCTTCATGCATACCAGAATAAAGTCGAATTCTTCCTTTGGCACGGACTTGACCACTGTATACAGCATTGAATGAGAGTGAGTCATTAAGAGAGATGAGAAGAGGGTACACAAAGAAGGAGTGGCATGGTCTTGAAATAATGACAGCCAAGCAAACGCCCTTGCTCGTAGTGATCGATGTTCAATTGAGAATGCTCTAGAGTTGTCTTACCATGATCAGGCTTGAAGACGTGAGGACCTTTGCCCCAGGCAACGGTCTGTATCTCAATACCCTTTGTCCGAACGGCGTCGTAGTTCGACCTACAAACTGCTGTAACCGTGCAGTTACCAGACTGCTGGAAGCGCCATGTGTAGTAGGCACCGATAGCTCCGGTGCCAACTGCTCGGCAGACGGGGTAAGGAGGTTATTTAGGAGGAGTGTTGGAGAAAGTGTGGAGAAAGGTGGTTAAGAATGGCACAGTGTGGCAAAGTATGCAGAGAGCAATTCGTTGCACAGGCAGGCTGAGCAGAGACAATATGAGTATGGGGGCAGGCATGACATGGAATGAAACCAACCTGTTAGGATGCGGGCATGAGAGAATTGAAGTGTCATTTGGCAGAGAAGGTCGAGTTGATGGACAGGAAATGAGGGGGAGAGGGAATTCAAAGCTAAATAAAGTCTTGAGGAAACAGAGAGCGATGTACTCGACAGGAACGCCGGGCGTGTATTTAAGCGTGAGGGCTCGAAGGTAGCGCCAATGACGGTGCTGAGTCAGTGACCAGCATTTGCTGCAACGCCTCGTGGCGATCCGCGAGACAAAACGGCCAAAGGAGAGTGGGGAGTGAGGGGAGTGAGAGGGGAGGACGGACTCGAGTCCCCTATTTCCCGTTGCGCCATGGAGCTACATGGACTCATGGAGCCATCGAGCCGACAACCCGTCCTTTATTTCCTTCGGCTGTCTATCGATCACTCATCGTGGGAAAAACAGCACCCTTCTCCACACGCTACCACCCGCGTTTCTCCTCACTTTTTCCACGGCTCACCCCATCATCCTCTTCTTTTCTTTCATCCTCATCCTCTTTTCTTTTTTCATCTTCATTCCTCATCCCTCGCTCGGGCACCCTCTCCCCTCCATCTACCCCAGCTTCTTTTCAAACTTCCTTTTCAGTGACTCTCAACAATGCTCGGCTCCTTCCTTACACGCTCCGCAAAGCCCGCCGCTCGCGCCGTCTCCAGGGCAGGCGCTCCAGGTGTTGCCCTTCGCTTCAAGTCTACTGGTAAGCAGGCGGCCAAGTTCTCTCTTCCTTCTCTTGCCCTCTGTTGTAGGTCAGACATCCCTGTCTGCTCTAAATCATGGTATGAGAATTTGTCATAATGTATCCACAAACTATTCAGGAACCCTTCCCCTTACCGATTTTTCTCACTATGCTCGACTTTACTAGATGTAAGCAATGCTCCAAATGGAGTTTTTTGAAGGAGGCAGGGAGTATCGGCGTATACCTTCGACTGGAAAGCACCCTGGCGTGTTACTCCGACCCATGTTCCCTTCATAGAACCAACATTTTTCTTTTCTATTTCCATCTCTGCGGTGATTCAATTAGTCCAAGGTTAAGAGGATTGGCTTCGTCGGCCTCGGCAACATGGGTCTGCCCATGGCCACGAACTTGTTTAATGGATTCAAGGCCGACGCCGACTTTATCATCTATGACATTAACCAAAAGACGACAGCCAACTTCCTGAAGGACCATAACACTGACCCTAACAACAAGGACAAGGTCAAGATCGCCAAGAGCCCCTTGGAGGTTGCTCAGGAGGCCACTGTCATTGTCACCATGCTGCCAGCCTCGCAGCACGTCGATGGTGTCTACTTTGGCAAGGATGGTCTCCTGGAGGGCCTCACAAAGGACCATCTTGTTATGGATGCCTCGACCATTGATCAGTCTATGGCTACCAAGGTTGCCAAGATTCTGACCGAGCGTGGTGCCACTGCTATTGATGCCCCCGTTTCTGGAGGTACCTTAGAACACTTTCATTGCTTTAAGAGAACACAATTTCGTGAATTTTCATTGTTTTGACCTTCATTTATTCAATTGTTTATTTTCAGGAACCGGAGGTGCTCAAGCTGGAACACTGACCTTCATGGTTGGATCGCGCACCGAGGGAGACTTTGGCCGTGCCAAGCCTTATTTGGAAAAGATGGGTAAGAACATTGTCTACTGTGGTACGAATGGCAACGGACAGGTGGCCAAGATCTGCAACAACATGTTGTTGGGTATCTCGATGATTGCGACTTCCGAGACAATGAACCTCGGCGTGCGTATGGGAATGGATCCCAAGCTTTTGGCTGGTATCCTTAACACCTCAAGTGGCCGCTGCTGGAGCAGTGAGGTCTACAACCCTTGCCCAGGTGTTCAAGAGAACTCTGCCGCGACGCGTGGATACTCTGGAGGATTCGGTATGCCATTGATGGCCAAGGACTTGCGTCTGGCTGTGAATGCCGCTGTTGAGACCAAGTCCACTGTTCTGTTGGGAGCTCTTGCCCAGCAGCTCTATAACCAGATGGCGGCCAATAAGGAGTATGAGCAACTGGACTTCAGTGCCGCCTACAAGTGGCTCTCCGAGAACTCCAAGTAGAAGGGAGACATAGCATACCTCTAGATTCAAAATACATTTCTTGCCCAGTCACACTGTTTACTTTTTTTTTTTTTTTTTTTTTGAGCAGTGGTCAGAGCATTCATGCACGACGCATCTTTCCACAGCAATTACCATGGGGCGTAATCGACCACGATACAATGAGCGTGCTCGTCAGTCGGGGAATAGCTCCTCGAGCAGACCACATGCTAACCCAAGAGATGGTGGCAGGAAGGCGACCAAACCCACAGCCCTTCAACCGTAAAACATCCTCTTTTCTTTCTTCGTTCCCAATTGTCACATACATGCCTTTGCATGTCGCCAGAGGACCCAAACCAGAAATGTTGGTCATCCTGTCCCTAATATGCTGCAAAATGGACTCTTACCCTTCCCTAGAACCGACTCGAATGCCTTGATTCTTACACCAGGGGGAGTGGATACCGAGGCCATCAAATTTAATGAGGAGGTTCGTAGTCAAGCAATCCTGACCAGCCCAGAGCTTCCCAACCTAGCCATTCCTTGACTATCTAGCAGATCACTGGAATGAGACAGCGCTACTGACGCCACTACAATTCTTCTATCATCACTGTACAAACCGTATAGGCAGTCATTCCAAAAATGAGCAGCAAAAAGAAGAAGAGACTGGAAAAGTACATTGTAAGCAAGAACCCGGTTTCTATCAAAGGAAAGAAGAAACATGCACTGTCTCTGTCAAAGCGCTAACACGACCGAGAGGGGTTTTACCATTTCATTTCATTCAACAGGATAAAAAACTCAAGAAGGATGCTCGTGGCGATCTGTTCAAAAAATTGGAGGAGCAAGCCTGGACATCTGATCTGTTGAAATCCAGTCGAACCCTTGGACAAAACAAAGAAACAATGAAGCAAAAGCTCAGAAGAGCACTCAACGAGGAACGGTTAGGTCTGGATCGCTCTGACTCCAGCGTCAGACTCTATGCAGACTCCAGTGCTGCTCAATACGATGACTACATGGATGAAGATGCAGAGGATAGCGATGATTCTGATGAAAGTGATATCGAGAACAGTGGCAACTCTGCTCCCGCTAAGCAACCTTTGGTTCCAGCCCAGTCCACTACTGCCTCCCCCAGCACTACTCCGGCATTCGTTCCAAAGCCAGTGTCAACAACACCTGCTGTTACTGGAAGCGCACTAAAGGTTGGCGCTTCGATCCTTGTCAGGAAATCGACAACAAAGAAGCCAGTAAGTTGAGCTGAGCTGCGCCTGGCTATTTTTTTTTTTTTTTTTTTTTTTCATTCTCTAAGTACATCGTTACCCATGTAATAAGAAGCGCCTGCCATACTAATTATTTTTTTTTTTCCGATTCTCTAGTCGCGTTTGGAATTGCTTAGGGCACAAAAGGAGGCTGCTCGACAAAAAGAGCGCGAAAGTTCCTTTGACAGTTCCAACTCGGAGTATGACTCTTCCTCAGACGACGGTAGCGACGGCGACGACGATGACGACAAAGATGTGAGCAATGCAGGAGATAAGCACGGCGCAAGTGATGGTGAGGACGATGAACCAGCAAAGAAGAAGAGACGCGGCTGGATGACAGATCTAGGTGGGTTGGCCACCGGCACTGAAGGCGAAGGCAGCGAAAGAATCATCTCCAACATTGATAGTCTCCCAGAGAGGACGGGAGAGTATGTTTCTGCCCGAGTAGAGCCACAAAGAGATCTCCTTGGCAATCGAGTCGCACAGATTCAACAGTTGGAGAAGGGTGAAGTCACCGAGGTGAGTCGAGTCTTCACACTGGAGCTATCGTCCTATCTATTAGGGTATATACTGGATGCTAAATGTTCTATGGTATTTGTAATGTCTAGGCCTTCAACGTCCATGTTGAAAGAGATCCTGAGATCCAAGAGACTCGACTCCAACTTCCAGTCGTTACAGAGGAACAGTACATTATGGAACAGATCCGGTACAACGACGTTATCATCATTAAAGGCGAGACTGGTTCAGGAAAGACGACTCAAGTTCCTCAGTTCTTGTACGAGGCAGGATATGGACACCCAGACAGTCCTAACCCAGGCATGATCGGTATCACTCAGCCTCGACGTGTGGCCGCTGTCTCAATGGCCGATCGTGTTGCTAAGGAATTGAATCTGCCAGCATCCAAGATTTCGCATCAGATCCGATACGACGCTACTACATCTCCAGAGACAGTGATGAAGTTCATGACAGACGGTGTCTTGCTTCGAGAACTCAACTCTGACTTTTTGCTTCGCCGATACTCGGTCATTATCATTGATGAGGCACACGAACGGAGCCTTAACACCGATATTTTGATTGGTGCTCTCAGTCGTATCGTCCGGTTACGCCGCGAGGAGAGCAGAAAGGATCCCAAGAACTCAAAACCGCTCAAGCTCATCATCATGTCTGCTACCCTTGTCATCGAAGAGTTTACCAAAAACGAACGTCTCTTTGGTCACCTCAACCCCAAAAAGAAGTCTAAAAAGGCAAAGAAGGAGAGCGCTGGAGATGATGATGAAAGCATGGACTCGGCTGCTGAAGATGAGGAGAAGACACCCAAAGATCTTGTACCTGTGGTCAGTGTAGATGTGAAAAAGATTTACGGCGTCACCCTCCATTTCAACAAAAAGACACCTGAAGTTGATTATGTCACAGAGGCGTACAAGAAGATTTGCAAGATTCATACACGTCTTCCTGAAGGAGGCATCCTCGTGTTCTTGACTGGTCAAGCAGAGATTATGACCTTAGTCAAGAAACTAAGAAAGAAGTTTCCATTTCCGGAAAAGACCACTACGGATGTTTCTGCAGAGTCTAAAAAACCAAATGGAAAGGGCAAGGAGACCAAGTCAAGCAAAAAGACTGGAGATACCGAGCAAGCATCAGAGGAGACAAACCAGGAGCTTGATCCCAGGAATGAAGTTGTCGAGCTAGAAGACATGACCCTTGGTGACTCTGAAGCAGTTATTAAGGAAGCAGAAGGAGCAGAAGAAAACGATGAGACGTTTGATCTGGATGGATCTGACTCTGAAGAGGAGCTCCTTGAAGGTGATGAGGTCCTTGAGGAGTCTCCTGATGCTGGTACTGCACCACTCCACGTTCTGCCACTCTACTCTCTTTTGAAGACTGAAGATCAAATGAGAGTGTTTGAGCCCCCACCACCTGGCTCCAGACTTTGTGTTGTGGCTACAAACGTAGCGGAAACATCCATTACCATCCCGAACATCAAATATGTTGTTGACAGCGGAAAGTCAAAGGAGCGCCATTACGATAAGGAGACAGGAATCCAGACCTTCCAGGTCGATTGGACGTCCAAAGCCAGTGCAACTCAGCGTGCGGGTCGTGCGGGTCGTACTGGTCATGGTCACTGCTATAGACTGTATAGTTCGGCCGTGTATGAGCATGAATTCCCCAAAGCATCGGAGGCCGAGATCCAGAAGATGCCAATTGACGGCATTGTATTGCAGATGAAGAGCATGTACATTGACAATGTGGTCAACTTCCCTTTCCCAACGCCACCCGACCGAGATGATCTCAAGAAATCAGAACAGCGTCTGACCTACCTAAATGCTCTTGAAAACTCCAACAAGAAGAGTATCACAGAGCTTGGCAAAACCATGTCAATTTTCCCGCTTGTACCTCGTCTTGCCAAGATGTAAGTGGTTTTTTTTTTTTTTTTTTGTCTATATTGGATAAGTTAAGCTACAAGTAACGTGTGTGAGAGAAGTCTGCTTGTCTCTAAATTCTAACGACACCTCTATTCCGTCTCTAGGCTAACACTGGCTCATCAGGAGAACTGCTTCCCATATATCATTGCAATTGTGGCCGCCTTGTCCGTTGGAGAGATTTTCATTAAGGAATTTCAGCTGGACATTGCACGACCAGGGGATTCCGATGACGAGAGTGATGAGGAGAAAGAGACCATCAGTCGACAACAGCTTGATGATTTGGATGACATGGAGCTTCAACACATTCGCAACGAGAAGGTTTTCCAGAAGGAACAACGTCGCCGGACACGTCAAAAGTTTTATAAAACTCAAGCAGTCCATGAGGCACTTGATCCTTTGAACGACCTCGCAAAGATCCTTAATGTCGTGGGAGCCTATGCTCGTGAGCCAAACAAGGAACGATTCTGTGCTGAGAACTTTGTGAGATACAAGGCAATGCAGGAAGTCCACCAGCTCCGTGGTCAATTGACGAGACTGGTTCAGGACAATTTCGGGAACAATGCCAGCGCTGAGGCGCGTGCCTCAGTTGCTTCTTTAGTCTTTGACCCATATATGCCCAAGCCAACCGCTCGCCAGTTGACGGCAATCCGTCAGATCATCGCATGTTCATTCCTGGACCAGATTGCGGTCCGAAAGGATCTGATTGGAACTGTTGAGCGCGAATACTCCAAGGCCAAGACCGTGCCGTATGTGACAATGTGGTCCAAGGAGAGTGTGTACATTCACCCAAGCTCGGGACTCTTTGGTTTCAGTGTTGAGAACGCACCTGCGATGATTGTATACCAAGACCTGCAGCGGACTGTTAAGGCAGTTGAGATTGAATCCAAACCCTCAAAGATCTACCTCAAGGGTCTCACTGCCGTGAATCCAAAGTGGATGGCAAATCTTGCCAACGGAACTGGACTTGTCCGTGCTTCCAAGGACCGTATCATGTTTTTTTTTTTTTTTTTTTTTTGGAAGGGAGGGGCAATACCCATCCTTGCTCTTTAGTCATATCGAGGCGACTGTTGACTAACCAATAATTTGATCCGACCGCATCGCTTTTTTTTTTTTTTGTTGATAGTAAAATTGATGACAAGACTCAGAAATCGATGACAGAGATCACATATGGTCCAACTTACTGGCCATTGCCCGCCGTTGAAGTTTGGCAGAGACGTGAGGGTGCTCGTCTAGTCCCAATGTCCAAGGCCGAGATCACAGCAAAGAAAGTGCAGATTAGCCGGAAGGCAAATCGGAAAAAAAAAAAAAAAAAAAAAATAGAGAAGAGATGGAGAGTAACAGCAATCCTATCCAGAAATACAAAAAAAAACAACAACAAAAAGCATACTTTTTATTTATTTTATTTTTACGCATTCAACCATTCTTCATGTCATTTGTAACAATAAAGACTCTGACCAAGGGTATCATACGAGGAAATGCAATAAAGAGAGTGATATTGAAAGAAAAAAAAAAAAAAAAAAAAAAAAAAAAAAAAAAAAAGAAAGAAAAGGAGCTTGTGTTTGGTGGCACTTTTTATGAAGATTTTGTAGAAGGTAGAGATTCGAAAAGAACTTGGCCGATCAGGTATTCACCATCGTGGGAAACGGAAGCATGCGAATTTCCGATGTTGAAGCGATCTTTATCAGGAATGAGGAGCGTAGGTTTGCCTGATATTTTTTTTTTTTAAAAAAAAAAAAAAAAATAAATAACAAGACTCGGTTAGTCAGCCATGCGCTTTAGGTGTTCAATTTTGGACTGATCTATTGCAATTTCAATTATGAGGCAAAGAAACCGAAAGGTAAAGTAGGTGTGGTTACCATTGACCTTGGACACAGTAACATCCTGCCAGGTCAGTTTGTGGTGTGGATAGAGTGCTTTATAGCAGGCCTCTTTTAATGCCCATCTAGAGCGATTACAAGACAGGCGAAAATGGTTAAAAGAAGAGACTTGATCACCCAAAGAGCTTGGATTGATGTCTATCGAGCCTTGAATGCGAGGTGAATTGTACCTGGAGCCAAGATATCTGATAGGGGCATCTGCGTCTACATGACCTCCTGCTGCCTCCCGAATGATACGGAATTCTTCCTGTTCGATGTTCGTCAAGATCCTGGTCACAAAACGTTCTGGACGCAGTTGGACTAGCCGACGCAGCCTTGGTAGGTGCAATATATCGACGCCTATTCCGAGGATCATCTCAACCAGACGTTTATTCCTCTTGTGAGTCAAAGGTCTTTGTTACAGAAAGAGAGAAAGAGACTCGATCCTCTTTTTTTTTTTCTCTCTCTTTCTCTCTTAGACGCTAGCGCAGAGCCCTTAAGAAACATCGCCCCGGTTCAGAATGTTCATCGGTTCAGTCTTTCCTTTCATCTTTTCTCTGCGTCAATACCATCGTTCATTTCCTCTAAAGTTTGAATGCCACGAGTAAAGATGCTGACATGACATCTTCGAGGAATAGGGCGAAACCTTAAACTACTCTCGCAGGGTAGGGGAGCGTCATTTCTATCCCCGAGTCAAGTTACAATAGAAACAGTGTAATGCTGCTCTCGCAGAACCGGACAAGCAACGGACCCGTTGAAGACGACACTGATGACGAAGATTGACGGGAAGTCAGGAGAACACTCGAATGTAACTTGTATTGGACTGAACTTCTTTCGAGTGTGCGATGGACTGATGCTTCTGAGAGATGGACAAAGCTTCGCGATGGAACTACTCAACAAAGCTTGCGCCAGAGAAAGATGGCTCTGAAAAGGGTCGTAATGAGCTCTCCTCCCCTCTCTGCCTTTAGTTTCATTGTGCAGACACCGCCAGCTCCTCGAAAGAAGAGAATTAAACAGGTAGCAAAACCCCAGGTAAGAGAAAGATATATTCTATGACGGTAGTATGACTCTACTGAAATTTCTAGTTCAACAGCAAGGATGGTGTTAGAAACTCAAAATGCTTTTACTAATGGATACGAGAAGGGGATGGTAACTGCAGACACCGACGATTAACCAAAGATAGTCGAGTCTATCCTAGTAAGTACTTGTTGTAGTTAGTAGAAAGTTTATGGGTGGTTTGCTGGCTCAGCTAACTTACTTTGTTTTACGCCCACGATGAGAGTATCTTTTACTCGGATGAAGGATTTTCTATGCTTTGGCATCCAAATGGTCAACTTCCATCGCACAAGAAAGGCCGTAGTAGGTCCATCATGACCAGTGACTTTCTTTCTGAATTCGAGGGACTTTTACCCAGGGAAAACCCACAATGGCTATCTGGACCGCCAAAGACATGGCTCGGCAATTCAAAAAAAAAAAAAAATAATAATAATAATAACGATCGCTATCTACAAGAGGAACCACCAAATGTGGTTGGATATTGGGCGTTCAATAGTTCATCACACTACAACTGTGTTACCAAAGATGCACTGGTGGTAGGATGAACCTCCTCGCCGGATGGAAAGCAAGCACCCATGCGAGAAACATGGTGTATTAAGTTCACTACATTACAGTCAACTCTGTATAACTGCAAGCACTGTTTGGTGTAAAGATGCGTTTCACTTATACAGAGTTGACTGTATTATCTTTCCAGATAATTATGCGAACGAGGCATTAAGAGGGCAGCCTAGGGGAATGAAGGAAGTTCTCTAGGACTGAGGTATCTGGATTAAGATGTATTGGGGAGCAAGCAAGCTTTTCACCCGGAATCACAGTGGCTATTCCTTGAAAGGTTTCAAAACAATTATCCCTAAGGCCTTGGACTCTGTGCTCATGAAGCTATTCGCAGGTATGCTTGGATGATATGTCGATACAAGCCATTCTGTGGAATATCAGATAATCAAATGTTGGAGCCATAAAGCTAAAGAGGGTGGCAAGTAGTCTAGCTTCCACAACTTTGTCATGGCGAAATGACTGGTTGCGATAGGGCCAAAGAAGCCAGCCATAATAAATGGGTGGGCGTTTTCGACATTCGTTCTTCCTTCTCGTCATTCATGCACACGCTCATCAACGCGCACGCTCGCACGCTCGTTCGCTCACTACACACTCACACACGCAGACATACACACACACACACATGCCATGCACACATCCTCTCTCTCTCTCTCTCTCTCCAAAAATCTAACGTTTCCTTCTTCCCTAGACATCACGTAAGAGTGCGGCTGCCATTATTCATGATTCCTTCCTACCCATTTAGCTCTCTTTGCCTCTCAACAACACTGATTCTAGGATGGAGGTATCTCGTGCTTTTGAGATTATCAGGGATTGCAAGGCTATCAATCTTGTTGAAGCCCAAAGGGAAGGTCCATATGAGATTGATAGCTCTGCCGTTTCGTATGTGAAATTCAAGATAACGGAAGGACGGCTGTTGCTCAAGGAATTCAAAAAGATGACCAAGGAAATTGTCGCCATTGGAACATCGGGTCCTCTCCTTTCTCTTACCTAATGGGACCAAGAATCATGCTCATTTCCATTTCCGTCAACAGGTCTGTACTGTTCGGCCTCCGGAGCATTGTCACCTTCTGTGTATCACGAGCTGAACTAAGCTCGCGATGTCGCTTGGCCCCTCGTCACCAATGTCCTCGACAAAATGTATGACAAATTCTACAAAAAAAAAAGAAAAAAAAAAAGAATCAGACGACTTTATCTATTATGACGGACAACCAACAACACAAAACGACTTTGCCCAAAAGAGACGATGACTGGCGACAAAAAAAAGACAATACCTTACTTCAAATCATGTCAAAGCCGCCGAAGAACGACTGACGCAAATGGAGGCAAAGTCGTCTTTATCCAACAGATAGGTATCCCGATTTATCGCACATTTCACTTGCTTTTGACCTCAGTTTGCACTGCTTATCTCAGGATTAACAGCCCCCTTCGTAGTAACCCCATGCTATGTACCGTCGGTAATCCACGTAAATAGGAAAAGAAAAAACAAAAACAGGTGAAATGGACTATAAATCGTTTCTCAGCAAGATCCTGTTCCACTGCTGGATAAAAACCCGCTGTGTGGATCCCCGAGCAACAAGTGTTATCGCCAAGGAGCTCCAAGAGACCTACAGTTGGAAAGCACATTAAGCAGATCGATAAATCTGAATCGGGGCAACAACGACAAAAGTGTATCCTGACCGGCGGCCATTCGACTAATAGGCATGGCTTGCAGGTCATGGCATTCAACCAAGTCCATCCCCACGATAGAGGCCCAGTCAAAGCTGGAATGCCAGCATAAGGACCACAGATCAGCAGTTCGTTCCCCTGCTGGCGCTGAAGATCAGATCCTGAGCGGAGAGTTGATCATATCGACATTAGCATCAATCCTGGTACCAACACCCGACTTATTCTTCTCTTGGTCAACCGCGCCAACAGTGCAGGAGTGGTCATATGTTTCTCAAATAGTTAGCAGCCATGAGGTCGATAGTTTCTTCCGAAATTCAAACGGTCAGGAAGGAATATGGAGCTTTGGAGTAGACCCCGGGATTATCATCATAGCTACTGCAACCCTTACTCACTGGCTATTCAAAAGAGTGACATCAACTTGAGCATCCCCCTCAGCCCATGGGATGAAATCGACCAGAGATACCGCAAACAACAGAGTCGTTTAAAGATCAATACAGGGATAACGGTAATCAAAGCTCAGAAGCCAAGTTGGTTGGTACTATAGTAGGCCAAGATACACAAGCGACATTTATCAATGCAGTGGGAAAGGCAATATGTGATTACGAGGCCATTGTCAAGATCTCGCAAATGTAAACGAGGCGTCGATTCTCCGATCCCTTTATGGCAGCACAAGGTTCAAGCAAGACAAGTATAACTATCGAGAGGTCTTGCGGCATGACCTTGATAAAGCCACAGCTGCGATCTTACAGATGCGGAAGCATGTCCCTGATCGGCAACCATCGGAAGAGGATCTCGAGAAAGTGCTCTTCCAGCTTGATGAGGATTTTGAAAGCTCCATGTCAGCTGTCAAAGGACTGCCGAATGTAAAAGATTACGATTGAGCGCCATACCTGCGACTCATGGACGAGGTGAAAGAGCAATCGAAGATTGATCGTGAAACATTCCTGAAATCCAAGTCGTTTAAAAGGCGTCGGAAGAAGATTGTCAGATATCTCTATCAATGAGGATTTCTGAATTTGAACACTCTGTTGGTTGACGAGCGTAATGCCTTTCTACAGTCACCACTTTTGATCGGGCTAGGCGGTGGTGATTTCCGTGGTTGGAAGGATCAGAGCCAAGGGGGCCACAAGTTTACCAGGAATTTAATCCGACAGGTAAGTATTGCAGATTTCCTAAGAGAATCGCGTGGAAATGATTAGCTCTAATATCTTGGCATCTCCTAGCGCTTCAAGACTCGGGATCTCGCCAAGGACTTGGCAAGGAACAAGAAGATACCATCTATCATAGAGTAGGTCAAGGTACCAGAGTCCCGAATGTCAATTCTTTGTTGTTCGTACCATTATCGGATGAGAACCCCGAGGTCGGTCCGTGATCACAACACAGCAACGAATATGTCCAATACCGTGTGTTGCAGTTTATCCACGATGGACAGTGGCCCGCTCCTCTCAATTTTGAGGGAGTCAAGCGTGTCCAACACCAACAGCAGTGGTGATGCTTCAAATCTATGACTTGAAGCCCCCCCTCCCTTTTTTTTTTTTACGGTGCAGTTCATCTCTGATAAGTTTTTGTATCATCAGCCTATGATCCCCACCCTATTATCCCCACCCCATACATCCCACTCTCCACTCATCAAAATAGAACCTCGTCTGTCGCAGTTTTTCAGACCAAACAGAGCACATCGATGAATACCTATATATTTTCATCTAGTCGTCTTTCTTGACAAGTGTTTGTCGAGAGAGTCAAAGTCTGCTGATCTGCGCTTTTTTTTTTTTTTTTTTTTTTTTTTTTTTTCGTGTCGACTTGCTTCAGATCACGTGCACTGTAGGTTTCGCAGGATTTTTTTTTTTTTTTGGTGGTCGCGGAGCTCGAGTTCAATGCAAAGTGATCTTTTCTATCACCTTCGCGAAATCCTTTGATCCCCCACTGAGCATCATGGAATTCAAGCAGTTCTTGCAGATTCATCAGTACCAGCTGGCCAACATTCCCGAGAATCTTTGGGAGGTATATATTCATATGATATTTTTTTTTTTTTTTTTTTTTTTTCTTTTTTTTTTTTTTTTTTTTTTTTTTGAAGGGAAGGGAAGGAAGAGCTGCCTTCTTGCATCCATTTCTTGGGTTACACGTGGTAGACTCTTCCCCTTGTTGGCTATGTAGACACTGACACGCCTAGACTTGCTACGCTCTCAACTTGCTTTTACTAGCCACTTTACAACAAGCTTGGACAAGACTTGGTTGACGCTGGAGAGTACCTCGAACTTCACTATGGAGATCCTTTGGATCAATACTCTCTCCATGTCAAGGCTGAGGGTGGACTCAAGAAGCATGGGTATGAGGATCATTCTCGGGAGGCGACGAGGGAGGAGAGGAGAAGAAGTAGATCATTCTACAAGGTTGCTTGTATGCCAAATGCATACCTTTTCCTGACCTTTAGCTATTATTTATCAATGACCTCTTTTTTTTTTTTTTTTTTTTTGTTCTCCTTCTAGCGACATCTTCTTGATCGACCACGCATGGACAACAAAGCCAGAGACTTCTAGAGCTCAATTGCTCGACAACCCACAGTTGGTCGAGCGTCTGACTTCAATGATGGATATTTCCGTTGATGAAGAGGAAGAGCAGGAGGCAGGTGTGCAGGGTGAGGCTGAGGTCGTGAACAAGCACCCAGATCTGGATGTGGACCCAGCTATGGTCGAGTTGGTCGCGTCTCAAGGCTCCGTCAGTGTTGAGCGAGCCAAGGAAGCACTCCAAAACGAGAATGGAGACGTCGTTGCTGCCTTGATGGTATGATATCGAGAAAAAATAGCCGCGTTGTTGCTTTCTACAGTGGTATTGATAATCTCTCTATGTACTAACCTTATTCTACTTGCTTGTGGGTCAATGTTGGCACGGATCACCTAGTCATTGACTTTGCATCCAGACCATGATGCCAAGGGACTCCAAAACTTGGAGGAAGCCATTGGTGGACAAGTCATGAGTACGTTTAACATTCCATGGAGCCTAATCCTAACCTGGACTGAAGTGTGAATTGATACTCATTCAAAGCGACTAGTGAGCACTAACCACCACTTCCCCACACTATTTTATGATCGTATTCAGGAGACAAGGCGGCCAAGGCAGAGGAAAAGAAAAAGATTGACACGATCAACAAGATCATGTCCGAGATGTGGAAGTATAGCCAGACCTATGAGTACGCTGTTGTAGATGCTCATGGTCAAACCAAGAAGGAGAGTGCTTGGTGTAAGTTTCGATACGCTCTTTTGGTCGGCGAAAGGTTTTTTAAAAAAAACTCTTGTGCTCTTTTCTCAGTCCTTGGAGTGTATTATTTCTGCGTTTGCTTACTGTCATATCCCTCTTTCCTTGATCAATCCTTCCACTTTGCCTCGACTCCGCTATCAAAATAGACATTATGGACGAGGTTGGATCTGCTCTCAGACACTCAGACACTCCAAACTGCGTGTGTGCACCTTTTATCTATATTGGTCGCGGTACTGTGTCGTACAGCGTGCTCTTCCCTATTGAAGACATCCCCAAGGGCGCCATGATGACTCGCGACTTTGTTCCTGCAGATATTAAGGATCCTTTGACTCGTAAGGCGTATCTCCAGATCTACGAGGACGACAGAGATGCCGCCGAGTTGATTGCTGTTTATGAGGTATTAGATTTTGGAGCACTGTGGCATGAATGGGGAGCTATAAGCTTACTTTCTGCTATTCCATCTTTCCAACAAATCGCTAATATATCACTCACCTATCTGGAATTATTGCTAGTCTGACAAGCTCGAAGACAATGAGGTCAAGCCATTCGACCAGCCCTTCACCAAGACTATGACCTATTCTCACCCAACAGAGTTTGGTGGCAAAAAGTTGCGCTTATTCACTGCCACAGAGTGGGTTGCAAGCAACTGCAAGTTGGAGAACGTGGAGCTGGTTGATTCTGAGGACCAGGCTG